>CM048744.1:403464574-404129991 GCA_026315105.1 Locusta migratoria | reverse complement strand
TTACAGCCAAATTTCAACCACCGCTGGATCTCTTGTTAAAGGTAAACGCTCATCGATTCCTTTTGTAATGTTCTGCTTGCCATTTCATTTAAACGCATGTAATAATTTTCCTAAATTTTTTCTTAATTTTGTGACTGCGATCTTTCGTAGCTTCTAATTTCAAACCTCTTCCTTCCGTAAATTTGTTAATCTCAACATTAATAGCTAGGCTAGAACATTATAATCGGTAGCAAATGTTGTAATCGATGGAGTATCAATTAAAACTCCGATTTAATTCGTGCCATGTGCTGCTGTCCAGGAGAACGTCGTAAACGGAAAGTAATAAGTAACACATGCCCTACAGAGTACAGGAACAGCGTATCAGTGAGAATGAATTCGTCGTGTTAAGCTCTGGATGGGAAGTCGATAAAGTTTAAGTTTGTCATTTCAAGAGTCCTGGGTCCAATCCCTAGTTACGAGACCTTTTTTTTCTTTATTACTTTGGATATTGTATATACATACACCATACATGGGACAATGCGTTCCTGAATATAAGTGCTGCCAATTTACCTAGTCAGTTGTATGATTATTATTGTTAACATTACAGTTATTATTATTACTATTAATTTTTCACAAAGTGTGGTGCAATTCTTTCTCTATTCTTCTGTTTGTTCTCTGAAACTTGCAATATACTGTACAGCAGTGTTTTTCAACCTGTGGAACTCGACCCCTATCATCATCGTTATCAGTGTTCTGTCACAAGGCAGGTTTTTGTACGAGGCAGTTTTCCAGTGTGTCCAGTCTTCTGCCATCCTCTTCAGGTCCGCTTAGTTTCCTCTTCACTCTTCACTCTTTATGTCATCTGTTATCTTCTCTCTCCTTCTTCCTCTCAGTCTACGCCTACAAACCAGTCCTTCCAAGGCATCTGCTATAGCATGCACTCCCTTCTCAGTGAATATCCCAACCAGTTCTTTTTCTTTTCAATTATAAACTTCAGCAGACATCTTCCCTCCCCAACCATTTCCAACACTCCTTCATTTCTCACTCTTGCCATCCAGTTTATCCTCTTTATTCTCCTCCACACTCCAGGCAAAACATTTGCCAAGCCTTGTCTTAGAACCTCATCTAATTTGCCACACAATAATCTTCTCTTACTGTTGAATGCCTCCTTCGCTGTGGTAATACGAGTTTTCGCCTCCTTCTGGTCTCCCCCCTGGTTGATGTTGAGGGGAAGGGGAGGGGGGTTGAAAAGTCTTACTCAGGATGTTGCCGACTTTGATTTGAATCTAAAGATTAAAGAACTGTCCAGAGAGTTGACAGACAGTAGACTGATCCATTCGAGCCGGCCGCGGTGGCCGAGGGGACTGATGCGCTCCAGTCACGGTCTGCACGGCCACTACGGTCGGGGGTTCGACTCCCCCCTCGGGCATGGATATTTGTGCCGTCCTAGTTCGTAAGTAGTTCATAAGTAGTTTGTAAGTTTAGGGACTGATAACCCCATAGTTAAGTCCCATAAGCTTAACAAACATTTGAACTTTTTTTTTTATCCATTCGAACCATCAGTAGAACAGGCTCTGCAAACGGTAAACTACGCCTTCCACATGACTGGAAACAGGTTATACAAAACGCTGGTGACTGTTTTGAAGGACAGTAACGGGAACAAACATGTAACGTTTTTTATTGGTTGTGAATAAATAGTTGTCACTATTTAAGCTCCAATCATCGTGTTTGACAATACCATGGTCCCTGATTAACAGCCGCCACAGAGGACAATGTACTGGTTTCCATTACTTGAGTAGTCTTCGAGCCACTCAAATATTTGGGTACCTATTCCGTATGCTCGTATCTACGTTAGCAGTCTGCAGTGCGGCACCGTGTCACACTCCCTTCGTAAATAGAGAACTATACAGTCTGCCTGTTGCCCTTCATTCATAGCATCAAAATGTCGTGATTGAAAATGGCAAATTGAGTTTCGCCCATCCATGCTTCGGAAACCCGTGCTGATACATGTACAAAACCCTTTCCGTCTTCAGGAAATTTACTTATTAGAACAGAGAGTATGCTTGATTGACTCTGAGACGTCTGGAAACTTCTCTTGATGAGAGTTCCGCCAACATAAAGTAACACTGCGGATACGCTCAAATTTCGGAATTGACCTTCAAGAAATGGAAGAAGTACAGGCAACACAAGCACTATACTTCCTTCCCGACATTGTGATTGGAACTGATTGGCCGTCTTACTCTCTTCGTCGCATTAGTACTGCATTATGCGTGGTAAATATAATAATTGCAGCAGTCTAGATCGCGATATGAGATTGACTTTATTTTTTCATGATCGGTTTCAATAAAGATCATCCTCAGATCTTGTCCTTGGCGAGGAGCTGGCCTGTCTCTTGAGGAGCGATCAGCAGTGTTCCTCCTCGAGCTCCGTACCAAGGACATGATCTGAGGATGATCTTTGTTGATCTAAACCGATCACAATAAAATAAAATAAATATCATATTGCTTTCTAGAGTGCTGCATTATTATTACATTATTCAGAAATTTTTTGATCGCTGTTTATTGTTCATGGGAACAAAGATGCATAAAATATTTTGATTCGTTGTTGTTTGCAGCTTTGAGAAGGGTTGACAGACATCCATAGAAGAATTGTGTTTTTGCTTTTGTTATTTAAAAGGAACTAAATTGTGTGGTCATCGGTCTCATTGTGTTCTTGATGGAGAGTAGATGTTCAACGTCAGTGTTCAGAATGTCTTAGAACCAAGGTGAGTCACCACTACTTTGTGTGTGTTTATACGGATAAAGTAATCTTACAAGGAGAGGACGAATACTGATCATCGCCGGATTCGTCCAAATTTATCGTACATGTAGGGAGGGCGTGGTAAGACACTAAAGTGTTCCAAGCGGAAACTCCAGATGACCAAGCTTTTAGGAAATAAAAGGAAGTTCGATACGGATCTAGATTATCAACTGTCTCTTTGAGTGCGTGTTTACGAAGCGGTAATTGGCTCAGCGCTAAAAGAACGGATTTGTATTGAGAAGGTCGCGTGTTCAACTGCACCCGGCAGCAAATTATTTTTCTGCTCCTTGGCAATGAGAACGTCATATTGTTACCGTAGGGATTTGTCTGTGGCCGAGGGGACTGAGGCGCTTCAGTCACGGTCTGCACGGCTACTACGGTCAGGGGTTCGAATCCCCCCTCGGGCATGGATATTTGTGCCGTCCTAGTTCGTAAGTAGTTCATAAGTAGTTTGTAAGTTTAGGGACTGATGACCCCGTAGTTAAGTCCCATAAGCTGTACAAACATTTTTTTTTTTTTTTTTTGAACTAGCATTAGTTCCTGGGATGTATTTATTCCTCTTTTCTGTTAATCTACCTTATTCGTTCCTTTCTGTCCGTTGCGTCCCGATCCTTATGACGAAGATTTTGATTTGTCTGGAGTGTAGTTTGTATGGGAGTGAAACATGGACGTTAAGGAGTTCTGACAGAAATGTAATAGACGGTTTTGAAATGTGGTGGTACAGACGAATGATAAAATTAGATCGATAGATCACGTAACTAATGAGGAGGTGCTTAACCGAATTGGGGAGAAAAACCCTAATAAGTAGTACAGTGGGTCATACTCTCTGCCATGCACTTCACAGTGATTTGCAGAATATTTATGTACGCGTACATGTAGACTCACAAAAAAAGAAAGGGCATTGGATGAATTTCTGGACTACAAACATTTAAAAGGGACTGTAGTTAACGCGTATTTGGGGACGTCGTATATGTAATTCGACACTTCCATTCTTTTGCAATTGATCAATTACATGTACCGGGGTGATATTCATTGAAGAAACAGGGGAAGAAATAATTTTGTCCGCATCTTGCGCACGTTATGAACGCTGCCCTTTAGCAGTTACATGGTTTTTTTTAATGTCTCCATAGAAAAAGAATCTTGATTGATAATATGCTGGTTTTAAATAATTACGTTCCAAGCTGATGTTGTACACATATAAATACAGAATAACATATACTAGTTGACCCGTGTGAATAATTCGCAATATATACTGATCAGTGACAGATAGGTAAGATAGTAATGGAGAAGAGGCAGATCCAAGTACATGTGTATAAAAGATAATAAAGTTTGAATAGTAGTAACAAATATTAGTCTCATTGTTAGAAAATTTATTTAATTAAATGCAATATGATTAATTGTGAAATTCAAAAAATCAGATTTTGACTTTTTCATGTTGGTTTTATTTTTTGAAAACTTTATTTTACAAAAATTATTTTAAAACAATATTAGTCACTGAGTTATAATGCGATCATCGTTTACTTTTTGGCTGTATGTGTCTTTAGCACTAACATAAATATCACTGACTGCGAGAACTCGTAAAAAAGCCACGTATAACTTACCATGCGGGAAAAAAACAGGTTATGGTAAATATAGTCCTGTCCCCTGAAGCGTCTGAAAATTCAAATGTTTGTTAGGCTTAAGGGACTTAACTGCGGAGTCATCAGTCCCTAAAGTTACAAACTACCTTACACTAAAGACGACACAAAGATGCATGCACGAGGGGGATTCGAACCCCCGACCGTAGCAGCCGTGCAGACTGTGACTGGCGCGCCGCAGACCGCTCGGCCACTGCGGCCGCGAAGCGTCTGACCTTGTGCTTTATTTGCAGTCATAGCGGAGGCTACTTTTATTGGGGAATTGTCTTGTTATCATTGGTAAGACATGGTTGGATCAGAAGTTGTGAGATTAATGCGGGGTATTAGCACAGTTTTACCGGAGTCAATAAATTTAGCAGTGCTGATGTACTCGCTTAACTGAGTCACCACTAATCTTGCACCAATAATTAATCCCTGATTAGTGTTGGCATTTGTAATTAACATAATGACAACAGTTTTCTTCAAAAACCAACTGTGTTAAATTATTTGCTTATTTTTACACGTTACATCGACGTGTGTAAGCGAAATCGTGAGATAAACTATGCTTACATCAAAGAAGTTCTTTGGCTAGAATAAAGAATCCAAACAACTGCAAGAGCTGTCGCTCATGGCCGGTCGCGGTGGCCGAGCGGTTTGCGGCGCGTCAGTCACGTTCTGCACGGCCACTGCGGTCGGGGGATCGAATCCCCCCTCGAGCATGGATATTTGTGCCGTCCTTAGTATTAGCTAGTTGATAAGTAGTTTGTAAGTTTAGGGACTGATGATCCCGTAGTTAAGTCCCATAAGTTCTACAAACATTTGAACATGTTTTCGTTCATGTTAGTTAAACAGACTGTCAATAGATGGCACCTTCTACATTGCTTTTATGGCGGTCGCACAAACTAAGTTGATACTTGGCGCGGTGGCTGATGGGAATCAACGTAAATAAATGTCTCATTTACGTTCGTTCGCCGGGTATCAACTTAGATTACACAAACGGTGCAAATTTGTTGAAAATATTTTTTATGAAAACAATAATTTCAACATATCTGTGTATTTTCGTCATTAGTGGAGAACGAAACCTAGAAAATGTTACCTTGATCATTAATTTTGGATAAGTAATACTGGAGATATGATGTATCCACAAAAAACACATGAGAAATATACATGAGCCAAACACCGCTTTCTAAACAGACTCTCTCAGGGGCAGTTGATGAGGTGCATATGGTCATAGATCCGTATCAAAATTCCTTTTATTTCCTAAACTCTTAGCCATCTGGAATACCCACTGGAAGCACTTTCATATCTCACCACGCCTCACATATAATATATAAAGCAGTGTCCGTATGTTTGTACGTGTTGCACACAAATCTACAGTTTTGTTCCAATCTTTATGAAATTTTGTACACGTAAGCTGCAATCCATGAGGACGGTCGCCCTAAGTGTAAGAATCACATACGATATATAGTTCACGAGATATAAAGTCATAAACAATGAGATGCGCGAAAAACTGCTGCATTTTGCTACAATGCTGCTCACTTTCTCCTAAACCATTGGACCGATTTCAACTAAATTTGGTACACACATTCCTTACCGTGAGGTAACAATTGCTACATGGTTAAGAATCACATACGGCACATGGTTCAAAAGACATTACGTATAACCAAAAGAAATCGCAAAAAATTCCATATAATTCGGCGAGACTTTCGAAATACACTGTATGAGAATGACAGTACTTAGCGATTTGCAACAAACATAATTCCAAACCTTTATTAAACTTTTTCTCGCTGGCAACCATAGTAAAATGATGAAAGGAAAAAAGTTTCTCGCTTACTACTTTTCCGCTGTTTATGGAGTAAAACTACGGCTCTCGGTATGACGTTGCAATTTATAATTTGAACACTACAAATTGTAGCGACAGGAAGTTTTAAAGACAGTATACACATATATAGTTGAATGTACCTTCTAAATTGTATCACATTCCGAGACGTAGTTCATGAGATATAAGCACGTAAACAGTAACGTTCCGCTGTTCATGGACTAAAACTACGACATTCGGTATGACGTTACAATTTATAATTTCTACACTACAAATTGTAACCTCAGGAAATTTTATAGACAGTATACACGCATATAGTTAAGTGTACCTTCTAAATTGTACCACAGTACGACATGTAGTTCATAAGATAGTAGGAAATTGTGGTGTCGCACAAGTATGAAGTGCGCGCCACGTACTTTCACCGCGCGCCGCCATGCACGCACGTCGCGGCGTTCTTACGACGTCAGACACGAGCGCCCTCTGCTGCAACTCCGCTCGTGGCCAACACTGAACTGCATCGTTCACTTGGGAATCAGACAGCCACCAGTTAAGACTTTGGAATCAGATAAGCACCAGTTAAGACTTGGCTATCGGATAGGCACTAGGAATCTATTTAAACTATGTATCAACCTTCTACTAGACTGCTGCTCTCCAAGTTAAGTATTGTAGCAAATTTATGAAATATATATCTTGTTCTAATTTACTCTAGTGTTTCCAGTTTCTGCTGTCCCACTGGCTAGTCACCTCCGTACCTGCACACGCGTGCATCCTTTATTCCTGTGTCGGTCTCTTTCTACTCGGCCACCGACACCTACGACAACCGGCGGAAACGAGGCACAAAAGTGACGACGAGGATGGGATACAAAAGTGGCGACGAGGCTGGGACACAAAAGAAATAAACAGTAAAGTTCATGGAAAATCGCCCAATCACGCATCAAGTTTTCATCTATTACTTCTTTACTACTAATTGTATTCCCAAGAGATTTTACAGACATACAGCCCTTATACAAATGAATATATACCTGATAAATGGCGGGAATAAATAAATAAGTACCCGGGCATCGCAGGGTTTTCAGCTAGTGTTCCATAAATTTGGACGAATTCGGCGATGACGAGTAGGTGTAATCTCCTTTCAGTATAACAATTGGAAGTAGGGAGCAGTGGGAGAAAATAGTTGGACACCGTACGGGAGATATTGTCTGGTTCACTGACGGGTCGAAATCAGACCAAGGCGCAGGGGCCGGGGTATACGGGGTGCAGCCAAGACTGGAGGGCGTCATCTCTCTAGGGAAACTGGCCTCAGTATTCCAGGCCGAAATCACTGCCATCAGGGCATGTGTGGAGGAGAATTTGCATAGGTGCTACAAAGATCGTAGCGTCTATATCTATTCAGACAGCCAGGCAGCCCTGAGATCACTGGCAGCTCCTGTAACAAGGTCTACAATTGTTGCAGAATGTCACAGGGTTCTGGTGGAGCAAGGGGAAAGCAATAGAGTAAACCTGTTGTGGGTCCCTGGCCACTCGGGGATCAGTGGCAACGAACATGCCGACAGATTAGCCAGGATGGGGGCAGAGACTCCATTTATTGGACCGGAACCTGTCCTGACAATCACCAAGGCAACGGTCAAATTGGAGCTACGTAACTGGCTCAGAAGACAGCACGTAGAATATTGGACCAAAGTCTACCAACAAAAACATGGCAAGGTAATGATGCCAAAGCCATGTTTTAAAAGAAGCTCTGCAATCCTGGGCCTGAACAGGAGAGAGATTAGACTCATGGTTGGATTGCTGACAGGCCATGGGAATTTCATAAAACACCTACATACAATGGGAATAACTGAAGAGGATGTAGGATCTGTGATGACGGCGATGAAACTGCATCACATCTAATCTTCGAATTCATTGCATTGGAGAGTAAAAGGCACAGAACATTTGGGACAAATTGTGTCTAATAAAGAACTGGTAAAGGGACTCCTTGCACTGTTCAAGGGCATTGGTTGGCTTTACTAGATATACAGGGAGAGATACCGCACAATAAACTTAGTTTCGGTGCGGGCAGTGGTGGGTTGGACCAAGACTGTTTTGGCTTCCCTGGAATAATCTAATCAAATCAAATCAGGCGTAATCTCCTTGTCAGACGATTACACGGCAGCAGAATGTGTGCTGTGCGATTACGATTGGAAGGACGAAAGAGACGCACCAGCCTGTTATCGGTGGCGAGCAGCGTACGAGGGAGCTGCGCGCTGTTGGCAGCAGTGCGTGGACACTTTGCAGGCAGTCCACGGCGCGGCGAGGCGCGCGCCGCACAGTACGGCAGCGGCGTGTCGTGTCAGCCGCGTAATCCCGGCCAGCGCAGCGCAGCCCTGGCAGCGGTGACCAGATAAGCCAGTGACGGGCTTAGCGCGCCGCGACGTGCGCCGGCGAACAAGTGGCTGCCGCCGCGGCCGCTGCCGTGGCATCTGCCGGCTTACTGGCCGCGCACAAGCCCTAATCGCCCGCCCCTGTCTCTCTATAAATTACACTCGCAGCCGTTGCCAGCACTGACGAGCTATCCTTATAGTAATATGTGACCAGGAAAATTTAACTGCCCATCTTCTTCTATCTTTTGGGTATAAAGCAGAGTATCCGTATACGAGGCGCGTCCAGAAAGTAAGTTCCGTTTGGTAATAAAACGAAATTGTACACAGATACAGAAGAAATTTTTATTGCACAAAATTCTAGAACTCTTAAACCACTTTTCCACATAACTGCCGAAATTTTGAAAGCATTTGTCATAGCGTGGCACCAGGTTTTGGATACCTTCTTCGTAGAAATCTGCCGCCTGTGTCTTCAACCAGTTGCCGGCCGCGGTGGTCGAGGGGACTGAAGGCGCTCCAGTCACGGTCTGCACGGCCACTACGGTCGGGGTTTCGAATCCCCCCTCGGGCATGGATATTCGTGCCGTCCTTAGTCTAAGCTAGTTCATAAGTAGTTTGTAAGCTTAGGGACTGATGACCCCATAGTAAAGTCCCATAAGTGCTACAAACATTTGGACATTTTTTTAGTACTATATCCAGCCGGCCGCGGTGGCCGAGGGGACTGAGGCGCTCTAGTCACAGTCTGCAAGGCCACTAGGTGGGGGGTTCGAATCCCCCCTCGGGAATGGATATTCGTGCCGTCCTTAGTTTTAGCTAGTTCATAAGTAGTTTGTAAGCTTAGGGACTGATGACCCTGTAGTTAAGTCCCCTAACTGCTACAAACATTTGGACATTTTTTAGTACTACTTCCAGCCGGCGGGTGCCGAGGGGACTGAGGCGCTCCAGTCACGGTCTGCATGACCACTACGGTCGGGGGTTCGAATCCCGCCTCGGGCCTGTATATTTGAGCCGTCCTTAGTCTTAGCTAGTTCATAAGTAGTTTGTAAGCTTAGGGACTGATGACCCCGTGGTTAAGTCCCATAAGTTCTACAAACATTTAAACATTTCTCCAGCCAGTTGGAAACAGTTTCTTTCAGCTCGTCGTCATCGGTGAGGCCCATTGCGAGAGCACTAATTGTAAACATACTGTTTTCCTGGATCTTGTCATCAATCGTGTGAACCAGTTCTTCTGTAATCAAAGGTGGACGCCCACTTCGTTCTTCATCGTGCACATCACTACGCCCGCCATTGAACTGTCGGACCCATCTTCTCACCATCGAATCACTCCTCGTATTTGGTCCGTAAACATCGCAAATTTGCCGATAAATTTCACTTGCTCTCACTTTCCTCGCATTCAGAAACCGAATCACCGACGTGATTTCACAAGATTTTCAATCAACGTCGACATTTCAAACAAGCACAACAAAGCGTACGTAACTGACACCGATCTCCAAATGGCGCACGTTCTTCTCCTTGATACACATCGTCTACAACGCATGTGCGGAACTGCAATCGCAGCGCTGCAGCGGAGATAAACTGAAACGGAACTTACTTTCTGGACGCACCTCGTATTTGTTTGTTTATACTTATTGTATAAAAACCTACAGATTTGTTGTAGTCTTGATCAAATTATGCAGAAAAGGAAGGTCACAGTATAATGATCACGTTAAACATATAGTTCTGGACACTTGACATCGTAATCAATGAAACGTGTCAAATACAACCAAACACGCGCCAAAGTTGTGCCGTCCTAGTTCGTAAGTAGTTCATAAGTAGTTTGTAAGTTTAGGGACTGATGACCCCGTAGTTAAGTCACATAAGCTTAACAAACATTTGAACATTTTTGATGTCCAGGACATGGCTCTCGTGCAGTTGAAGCGGTCTTAAATGGAATATTTAATGACATGTGGATTGGTACCATACCATGGCCCGCACGTTCAGCGGATCTTACATACCTGGATTTCTTTCTGTGGGGAAAACTGAAGAATATTTGCTGTCGTAATTCACCGACAACGCCTGAAAACATGCGTCAGCGCATTGCCAATGCATGTGAGAAAATTACTGAAGGCGAACTATTCGCTGTTGAGAGGAATTTCGTTACGCGTATTGCCAAATAAAATGAAGGACATTATTTTGAGCATTTATTGAAGTCATGAGGTAATTACAGATAATGACGCAGTAACAGCATGCATTCTCATAATGTATGATAATTTCACAAACGTACATCTATCATATTGGAACAACCGAAATAAAGTCCAGACGTACCTACGATCCGTGTTTCATTTTTT
The DNA here is from genome assembly GCA_026315105.1 of Locusta migratoria. Lineage (NCBI taxonomy): Eukaryota > Metazoa > Arthropoda > Insecta > Orthoptera > Acrididae > Locusta > Locusta migratoria. Next base: position 404,119,094 of record CM048744.1, on the reverse strand, counting down.
AAAAATCTATCTGTTACCTACTGTTTGTCAGAAATTATGAGCAATATGCTTTTGAATATTACAGCGTCTTCTATCAAAAAGCGACAAAAGAGTTCCAAATAATTCATATTTATTTACGTACTAGACGAATATGTAATAAAATGGGGGTATCTATTTTTTTAAATGCAAATGATATCCGTTTGACCTATGGCAGCGCCATCTAGCGGCCCAACCGTAGCGCCAGCTGTTTACCACTTTCAAGTTAGAAAAGTTTTGTTCTTTGTAGTTTTTTCGTTTGGTGCTTACATCGTGAGATTTTTTACCCGGTCACTATCAGTGGACCACCCTGTATTCCTTGCCGTGAAGTAACAAGTACTATAGTGGTAACAACCACTTATGGCAAGTACTTCAGAATATATGACACGTATTGTGCGTGGCGGAGGGTACAAAACGTACAGATCTCAGTAAAACCTACAGTTTTATTTCGATCTTGAATATTTTCCACACTCAGTCATCGTGTCGTGCATGCGGAGGTGTATTTTACATACGGACGTGGACAAAATCAACAATTTTTCTCTGATCTTGACGAAATTTTGCCTACATGACCATCAGAGCAAAAGAGAGGTAGAGTATACATATAATTTCATGTGGTGCATGACGTCGGATACTATATTTATGGACTTCGTCAAAATCCAGAGGTGTGCTTCGTACAAAATTGTAAGTGCAATATACAAACAGAGAGAGGAAGTAACCAACATACAACTGAAGAGTAACTTTCATACATTCTTTTCATTAAAAATTGAATATAAACTGTAATTCTTGTTACATGTCCAAGATATCTCTCTCTCTCTCTCTCTCTCTCTCTCTTTCTCTCATAAAAGGAAATGTACAAAGAGAGAAGGATAGGAGAAGTACTAATTCAAGTCTGTAATAAATAAATAAATACCCGTCCAATGCTATTTTTGTTCTTTTTTCAAGTATACCGCCACGACAGAGTCACGTAATTTGCCGACAGTAAGCGCTAATCGCAAACATGGCGAGTTCAGGTAATATCGGCCATGGAGCGGCTCATGTCGAAAGGCAACACCCATGGCACAGTGGTGTACCGGAAAACAGACAGTAGGCTGCAGCATGTCCCAGTATGAATATCAAGTGACAGTGCTCTCGGCGTAGAAGAAGAGCCCGTACAGTTTTCGACGTGACAAGTAGGAAACAAATAATATTAATATTTACCTTTGGAGAAACACGCTCGAATTCAATGCATCCTTGTGGCTACTTTGTAGATTTGAAAATTACGCCTGTTTCCTTTACCAATATTGTGAAAAGTGTCTCCGTCACTAAAATTAAGCGAGCAACAATGACATCCCTATCCCCATTCAATTGTTGCAACTGCGAACAAAACTCAAAACGCTTGTCTTTGCCGTTGTCATTGAGGTTCTTCACTAGCTCCTGTTTGAATGGTTTCATACACAGCTTCTGTCGCAGGACTTTCCACAGTGTAATTGGAGCCATTTCGAGTTCACGGGATGCACGACGCACCGATTTCCTTGGACACTTTATGAATGTTCTCATACGCGCTCCACATTCACTTCACTCACAGAGGGACACCCTCTTCACTTTGCCGGGAACAAGCAACTCGTCTAACGCATTTGTTGTGCCAGTGGTACATGCCCTCCTTGTTGGTGCCCTCTTACCTTACTTCGTTGTAAAAATCCGCTGGATTCCTGTAGCACACTTGTTTTTGTCGACTTCAAACACACAGAAAGCTCGCTGCACACGTGAACTCGCCATGTTTGCGACTAGCGCCGACTGTTGACAAATTACCAAATTAAACTGTGACGGTATACACGAAAAAAAAAGAGAAAGAAAAGAAAAAAATAACACTTTCAGGGTTTCTCTTTGAAATTAAATGTGTATGATGTGTGTACAATATTTGATTGTTGTGCAATAAATAAGTGAATGTGTTCCCTGACTTTATGTGCACCCTCTATTTAAAGCAATGTCTCCGTGTGTTTGAGTGTTTGTATTGTATACAATCTACAGTTTTGTTGCATAATGAAATTATGCACACAAGTCTTTCAAACAAAGAGGAAAGAGGAAGTCAATGTCGGTATAGGAATCACGTATATCACATATCTCAAGAGACATGACGCCAAAACAATGAAATGTGCGAACACTGTTGCTTCACATGACAAAGTTGCACAACTCCTCCTAAACCACTGGAGTGGTTTCAGCCAAATTTGGTGCAGATAGGAATATCTGCGTCAAATCTCAAAGTTTTAACGCGTATGATACGCGGCGAACGATACTTTATTTACAGACGTCAATAAAATCTGTAGTTCTTTTTCGATCATTATTATACTTTGCACCCTCATTCTTTGTAGCAATACGACGGTCATATATACATATTTTTCTTTTTCTTTCTTTCTTTTTTCTCTGCATGATCAAAGGTCCTTTACATACGGGCTTCGACAAAACCCACATTTTTACTCCGATCTTCATGAAATTTTTCATACGTGACATTCGGAGGAAAAAAGGTCACAGTATAATCAAAATTTAATATGGTACAGTACTTATGGACCTATGTACTTCAAAAATCAAGAGTATTGCTCTAATTTCGATGACTTTTGAACACTTGAAAATCAAGAGAATTGCTCTAATTTTGATGACATTTTGAACACTTGACTTTCAAAGCATGGGGAAGGTCACTGGATACATAAAATTTCGTATGGCGCGTATCACCGGGTTTGCAGCTAGTTTTTAATATTAACTGATTGGTAATAGTGTATTGTCAATCATAGCAAGAGTCTTTAGCCGTATTCTAAGAAAGAATATAGAAGAAAAAATAGCTGAATCCGAAGAACAAATTGGATTTAGATCTGGTAGTCCTGTACTCATCTTGCGAAGTAACGACCAGCAACGGGTCTTGTCATCAACCTCGTCTTTGTAGAGGTCCGAAAAGACGGCTCAAAAACCAAGTTGCAGACAAAGACTTATAAATAACAGCGTGCCACCGAGCTTTGTGTAAAGTGTCACATAGTTTTAAAAAGACTGCAAGACATTGGTAAATATGAGAAATCAACTATCTGAAGAGTTTGTGGTGTCATCGAGACTACCCCACGAATGAACACTCGCCCATACGTAGTTTAAGATCTACCTAAATGTGACCGTGAAATTCTGGAAAACGAAATGCGTAGGATATGGGTCTCCCATAGACGATGCGATTTTGTTCACTTTGCCTGGGAATGAAGAAATCGCTAATTGTATGCTCCGAAGAACACGTAAATTTTGGTCTTGTCCTAAACGTACGTAAAATTAAAAAGACAATCTGAAGGTGAAAAACTATACGGTTAATCAGATATTTTTGGAAACATTTTTCTTTCACCATGGGGTAAACAGTACTCTAATATTTAAAATTATAAATAAAAAAACAGTGTAGAGTGCAATGATTGTCATTTATATCAACAAGTTTCGGTCCATCTTGGACTACCTTCAGGATTGCAACTCCATTGTTGTCGTGGTGCTGGGCGGGTTCTTGGAAAACATTCAGTGACGCACTGGAAGGCAACCAAGCACCCGTCCAGCTCCACGACATCAGTGGATTAGCAGTCCTGAAGATGGTCCAAAAAAGAACCGAAACTAGTCGATACAAATAAAAATCATTGCACTCTAAACTGTTTTTATTTATAAATACTGTTAATGAATACAATTAGTTGCTTGGGAGTGACAATGTCGTCTAGAGGCAGACGTATGGATAATATGAACAATAAAATTGCCCAGGGAAAGCGAGCCGTAAAACAAGTGAATAGTATCCCCTGAAACAAGAACACAATGCGTACAATAAAACACATCGTCTACCATTAAGTTTATGAAAGGATCACCTCGTTGGTCGCAGACTTTTGGGAACCAACTCAAAGACTAAAAGAGCGCCTACTACCGGCCGAGATGGAATTTTGGAGAAGTAGTTGTGGGTATTTGTGGCTTTATCGCGTTATAAATGACACGATCAGAGACAATATAAAAGCGGAAAGAGCGGTCCGAGGCTACAAAGAAAGGTAGTGCCTTCTCTAGTATGCTCACTTACAACACATGCCAGACACAATATAGCAGAAACTAATGTGGGAACGCACTTTACATCGAAGAAGAAGGCGTGGCAGAGCTGCGAGATGCTGGAAACGTGACGTTACCGCAGCAATGACGGCGAAAAGTTTTAATGAACGAGATTCGAAAGACCGTAAACGATGGAAATTTGGACGCGAGAGGCGTTGGCAGTCGTAGAAATCACGCTGATGTATATATATCGAATTCCAAACAGTCAATCTCAATGTAGCCGTAGGAAGAAAATGGGTCTCATTGCTTCTCCTTTGATGCAACATAAGATCAATAAGTGAATAAAAACATTGTCTATACGTAAAGTATTCTTCGCCATCCATCATTGCAGATTTTATGTAGACACTGACGTCCTCTTCTTTTTGTTGAAATCTGTGCATCAGTGTTTATGTTCACTAATTGTTCTTATGATGCGTCAAAGTAATAGCAATGAGACCCATTTTCCTCCTACGACTACAGATCCCAAACAATTGTGTATAGCTGTTGGCATTCGAGGGCATAATATGTGTCGGTTTTTAGATTTTTTTTCTATTTGCAGCAGTTCCTTTGGGTTCTCTTTTTTTCTTTTTTGGTCTAAACTACCCCTTTATTAAAGCGAACAAAACGAGAAAAAAATTAATCACACATTTCTGAATTTTAGGAGATTAACGTACAGCTATTCATTTTAATATACATTGCGAGGCACTTAAGATAAAAGAAAGATACAATTTAGGTTCTTCATCTCCAAGAGAGACATCCATAAACTTAAAGTCCCACTCCCCTGTACCATCTCTGGTGGCTGGAGGGAGGGTGAATGAATTATTTTTCAATTGTTTTAAAAAATTATCAGTTGTTTTAAAAATTGATTATAACACTTTATATAGTAAAAGAAACACTTTTTGAAGATTGACTTAAAAATGTCCTCTCATAAAAGAACCAATAATCAATTTTTAAAACAACTGATAATTTTTTAAAACAATTGGTAAATTCACAAAAGAAAATGTATTAAATAGGAACCCAACTTTTTTATTGGAGATTAGGATTATCCTTGAAAAACTTATGTAACTATTGTATCAAACATTTTTTTTCATGTCGTGATAGTTGGCCTGTGATCAGTAAAAGTGAAAGTGAGCTGAATACTGCAGAAAAACGGAAATATGTCGAACAAATATACATAGTACTCTTTCACTTGGCTCAACACTTCCAGTTTCAACAAACAGTTGGACAATACTGCGATAAGTGGTTGCAGAAGAAACATTCCTATCAGTGAACAGTTTTGCATAACTTTCTCGAAGTACTTTATAATTTCTGTGAGCCACAAGGCACGAGGAAATGATATCTAATCTCTTTGCAACCGTTAACATCGTTGAAAAATTGCATAGATACGTTTACAGTCCGAATTATTGAAGTACGATCAACAATCTGAACACAGACAGAGAGCGTGATCGAGGTATGTGCTTCATCCGATTGTGGGTATGTGACATAATAGCTTTATCAAAAGTATTTCTTGATTTGCCTAATCTGATGTGTATTTGTTTGAGATATTGCCTTTTTTCAAAATTTTTCAATTCATTTTCATTTTTGCCGATTTAAAATTTCAAAGACACCCCTTCTCCCGCCCACGGTGGTGGTGGAGGTGGGTCGACCTCTATGTTATGGAAGTCCCTCTACGAAGTGATCACCTTTTATTGCAATTTTTTTAATTCGATTTTTATTTTTGAAATACTCCGAAAAACAATATTAAGTGCCTCATCCTGTATGAAGATTATACAAGAAGACCTTTGGAACTCATACAGGACGTATCCAGAAAGTAAGTTTACATATTTAGTTTTTAAACAAAGACAAATTAATTAGATGAAAATCTTTTTTTAATAACAGCAATGTTTGAGTAATTTTTCGACATAATCATCAAAAGAATTTAAACACTTTTCACAAAAAATGTTCAAATGTTTGTAAATCGATCGGACTAAACTGCGTGATCATCAGTCCGTAGCTTACAACCTACTTAAACCTAGGTAAACTAACCTAAGGGCAACACACACACACCCATGCCCCAGGAAGCACTCAAACCGCCGCAGCGACCGCTCGGCTACTCCTCCGCGGCCGCTTTTCCCATCTTGAGATCAACTTATCTATTCCTCTGTCGTTGCAGTCCGACGCCTGTGAATGAGTCCAGTGTGTGACAGTGGTATTCAAGAAAAGATGGAACTCTTACTACATGTGTTGCAGCTGCCTGACTATGCCCATCCCCATGCGGCACAGCGTGCAGGAACTGTATCAGTGCCGAACGGGGACATAATAAACGTAATATGTGAGGAAACCAATATTTCAAAACACAAAATGAAATGAAAGCCTCTATTGTGGACAAAAAGACTTCAGTTCACTTCTGCCAAATAGTTGCCATTAAGAACAGTCAAAGTTCTCAGTGTTTTTCAATTAAATTATAATGCTCGGCAGTTGGATAGGTGAACGTAAGTTCGAATTTTATTTTTTAAAAATAACACATAAGTAACAAAAGAAAAATCCCCATTACAAATTATCATTGTTTACAGTTATACAACGCAACACGTCTGGGCCTGTGATGAAACCGGTATCCCGTGCTGTGTTTGCCCCGGAACTGTTTCACAGAAGTTCTGGGAGTTGTTTATCTAGCATACTGTCCTGATATTGCTCCCAGCGATCTGCATCTTAAGTTGTACGTCAAGAAATTCCCATCGCGATAGCAGCTGAAGACGACTGTGACACACTAGTTCCATTGACAGGAGGTAAATTTATGCATCACAAGAATACAAAAATTGATCCCATGATGTGACAAGTGCCTCATTCCCTTTGGAGTCTATATCGGAAAATAGTTTAAATTTTGCAGCGCCTGTTGGCTATAAAGATTTACGTGCAGCAATTTTCTTTTTCTTTTTGCTAAGGTGAAAGTATCAAAAGTAACGCGAGAATTGTCACGTGGTCTAGGGCGTCCTGTGGCGGACCGTGCGTCTACTTCCAGTCGGAGATTCGAGTCTTCATTCTGGCATGTGTGTGTGTGTGTGTGTGTGTGTGTGTTGTCCTTAGCATAAGTTAGTTACAGTAGTGTTTAAGGCTAGGGGCTGGTGACCACTGAGGTTTCGTCCCATAACTTTACAAACATTTAAAATTAGAGTAACCAAACTAGGAGATATTCATGTTTATTCAGACGAAAGACACACAAGGGCTTGGTTGGTTTAGGTAATAAGGGGACCAAACTACTTCGGTCATCGTTCTCTTTCTGTTCACAGAAACTTCCTTAAAATCAGACACGAAAAAATACGAAAGCTAAGTGTGATACCACACTGAAGCAGTAAACTTGAGTAACAAGTCAGAATAAAAACAAGAACACAAATGGAAGAAAGATTTGAAAGAAAAAAGCACTATCTCGGATGGCTGATCACAGCAATGAAAAGAAAGAAGCAGGCACTCTGTAATATATTTACATCTCTGGACTAAAAGTTCTAGGCAACAGAAGCACATATAGGTTAAAGACGTACACTAAATCCTAAATGGAATGAAAAAAATTAAGTTTCAAGAATAAAATTTAAGACTTAGTTAGTTATTTGACATTGCCAGATAAAAGAGACAAACCGATATGGAGATTAAAATCCCGCATCAGGGAGGTTAGATCAGCACGGTCCAACAAAACGTGGACCACTGACAACCGCGAATCTTAGTGGCACTGAGGAGGGTCTTCACTAACAAGGTAATGACCGTGAGTCAGTCGGGACGAAAGATTCCTTGCGATAGAGTCTAAGTACTCTCATAATCTCCCTGATTACCTGTAATTTGCTTGGTACTGTCAGGTTATGCTATTCTGAATCCCATACCCCAAATACTTTACGGTGTAATACCGATAGAAGATCAATTACCGGCATGCCGATCTCCACAGCAGAGTTACAGGTAGTCTGCCCTTTCAACCTATGAACCAGTTCATTTTTCTGAATTTCAACGTGTTCTGCTGTCTAGACAAAGATAATCGGACGTCAGGCTCCTTCTAGGGCGTAGACAGACTCTTAAATAGCCATTAGCAAAAGTTGGCGAGCATAACTCTGTCGATATCTTGTAAGCTTCTCAGGCAGTCGCTACAGATGAAGGACTAACCGAAGCAGCAGCGGATATGCTCAAGAGCGCGTTAACACTTAAACTAACCAATAATGAGAGCTGTTCGGTATGGTCTGCGTGAGCACATGTGAAGCCGACATGACAATCAACCATTGAGCCATCCATGTAGACTAGTTCGAAGTCATAGGACTCGTCTACAACAGAAGAAATGAACGGTGAAGTGCATTAGGGTGATCTGAATCTTTTGTTGCTTGTAAATCTAAGAGACTTAACTATGTTAGTTATCAGTCCCTAGACTTACAAACTACTTACACTAACTTAAAGTAAAGGACAGTACAAACACCCATGCCCGAGGGAGGACTCGAACCCCAGACGGCGACCGACCGCGCTCATCGCAGCTGGGCACCTTAGTGCGCACGGCTATTCTGCCGCGGCTGAATCTTTCAGACGTACAGTTCTAAACAAAGGTGTGATTAGAGTATACAGCAAGGATGTGTATGTAAGTGGGCCTGGAATAAAGATTATATAGGCCAAGATTGGAGATAATAAATGGGGGAAAGAAGTGAATTTCGATCGTTTCCCCAAACCTTGGCCGTCGTAGCGACTGATGGATGGCCATTTTTGGGAAAGGAGATGGTAATTCTGATGATTGAACGCGCTACAAACGTGAGCAAATATGAGTCGCTAACAGTTGATGACGCCGGATCCGTTTACAGGGATCGTTGTGAGAGCTTCCGTGACAAGTGCAAGACGGCAGTGGTGTATTGGGTTCAGTAGCCGCAACGCTGAAGATTCCCCAGCTTTAAAAAAAAGGCTTTGTAGAACTTCAGCAGTGTACAGCGATCTGCACCCGAAATAATGCAGCTCAGGCAGCAGAGGGCGTTAAGGTTGTGCCAAATCGTCTGCTTCATCTGACGAATGTGGGAAAGTCATGTTAGCAGGGCATCAAAGTCCAGACCGAAAATTTGATAGGTTTCCACTATGTTAAGTAACTGATCGTCAATGTTAAGTTCTGAGTGTAGGAGGACTGCTGACGGAAGTGCTCAAAACAGGTCTTGGCTACAGAAGACGGATACCCATGGGTGAGAGCCTTTCGCATGGCTCCCTGCAATCGGCGTTCAGCAACACATGTACCTAATGACTGAAGTGGATACAGAAGTCGTCAGCAAATAATGAGGGAGACACTGCTGCTGTTAAACCATCAATGGCCACTGACGACAGAGAAACACTCACTACTGAACCCAATGGGCCCCATTCCCTTTAGTACGAGGCGAACTATTGAGATGGACGTTATGGGGTTCTATAAAGTGTTGTATAAAAATCAGGAGTGACCCCCCAGAGATCCCCACGTGTACAACGCAGTGAGGATGTAGTACAGCCAGGTCATGTCATAGGCATATGTCGAATCACAAAATTCGGTTTTCTCGGTGGTGAAATTTGGATAAGATTGTCCAGATGGCAGACTCGAGGTATACACCAGGCTCTCACTGTTGGAACGACCCAAGATGAAATTGCCTGGGACGGAACCAGTAGGTCCCGAGAATCAATAAGCCAATGCCGACTCACCAGGTTTTAGCACTGGAACGATTATAATCTCTCAGCGCTGTGAGGCGGATACACCATCACTCCAGATGCGTTTCAAGATGGCAAGAACATGTCGCTGGGACTCTGCCGGCAGACTTTTTAGCATTTGATGGTGGATGCGGTGTGGCCCACGAGCAATATGTAAGCAAGCAAATCAAGGTCAGTGAATGGACACCAATGCCTGAGCGTTGTGATAGGTGTTTACGTTCCACCCAGTGTGGGATTTGCCCGGGGGGGGGGAGGGGGTTTGCCTCCCATCTGCATCATACCATCCCCCCCCCCCTCTGGCTTTGCTTTAAATTACCCATCCCAACCGGGGATATTCGTTTCCCTCGAACTGGATAAGTGAAACTTTACATTTAATTAAAATTTTTGAGCAATAAAAAGAGAGTGTTAATACACAACTAATGCTACTAAGATGTACGCTCATTCATGTTAAATTGTTGTTTTCATGTGATGTCCGCTTTTGTTACTTGCGAACTTGTCAGGTAAGCAGCGAGCTGGAGTCGTTGGAGTTCCGACTAGTCCCCTTGGCGGCGAATTATTTCCTTGTACAGACCCCAACAATGCTACGGCTTAACGCAAACGGCAAGTTACAGGCAGAATATTCGCGTACTTTTTTACCTTTATTTCAGATTTTGGCAACGGTGGGGTGCGGATGAGAGTGTTGTACACAAAATACGAAACAGTGCGAGCTGAGCGGTGGTTCCCAGAAGACTACATCCGACAGTCTTAATTCGCTAGTCGCGGAATACGTGGTTCGAGCTTAACGCTGGTTTTCCGAGCATTGTGTTGGGCCGTACGCGAAATTAACTTCCGCCTTTCGCTTGTTCTCTTGCATTTGCAACAGACACTACGAATGCTAAATTTCGTCATTCCTTAAGAGCAGTGTAATACTGGATGCTACTGCAAAACACGATATTAAGGATCTTACAAATGGTGCTACGTGAGTTAAAATGGACGATTAATCTAAAAAAACAAGACGCTAATGGTGGTGTTAAAGAAGAGAAAGACATTGAATTTTAGGCAACTGAAAACTGTGAGCAGTCTCGAGGTAGAAATATGGGTGACAGCAGCCTTGAAATTATGGTACAAAATTGTGTTGCTTTATCACGTTTTCGAAACTGGCAAAAGACCAAGCCGTGGTTTGCTGTAATGACGAACACGTGCAGTACGTTCAGAAGTTAGTGAACTTAAGGTGGAAACCGTGGGATGTGTGCATATCGATAGCGCAATTTTAACTGGTGTGTCTGCTAATAACACCAAAAAACTAAATGACAAAATCAAAACGTTTGTATAGCTTATGGGACTTAACTACGGGGTCAGCAGTCTCTAAACTTACAAACTAATTATGAACTAGCTAACACTAAGGACGGCACAAATATCCTTGCCCGACCGTAGTGGCCGTGTAGACTGTGACTGACGCGCCGTAGTACGCTCGGTCACCGCGGCCGGGTGTATACATACGGATTGGAGTTATCATCCGGCACGAATTTTAAACTTACACACTGAATTTAATTAAATTCCCTGATACAGTCAGGATATTGAATTATTCTAGTTCTATATTCTTCAAAATGAAGTGCCAATATCGAAAATTAATAATTTATTCAAATGTCTGTAGAACCTATGGGACTTAACTACGGGGTCATCAGTCCCTAAACTTACAAACTACTTATGATCTATCTAAGACTAAGGACGGCACAAATATCCATGCCCGAGTGGGGATTCGAACCCCCGACCGTATAATAATTTATTGAATGACGACCGGTATATATTTATTACAAGCTGGTCATCTTATTTAAAAAATTGATATAAAATAGTAAGTGCAACATAGCAATTAATCACTATATTTTATATCCATTTTTTAAATATGATGACTAGCTTGATATATATATATATATATATATATATATATATATATATATATGACCAGATAATAGTGACACAGTTCACAGTTACCGGTCGTCATTCAATTAATCATTAATTCGCGATCTTGGCATTTAATTTTGAAGAAATAAAACTACCAGATCGCCTCTTAAAACGGCAATGTCAGGTAATTTTTTATTCTATTTCTCTAGTTACGCTGATATAATGCTGGTTTGCAAACCATAAAGACGGACGTAACTTGGGCATGATGATAAACTGCCAAGTGTCTTAAAAATCAATGTATCTATCTACTACAGCACAGTAAATCAATACTCAATGAGATGACCATAAATGACAGTTTGTTTCAAAGCTAAAAGCTACAGTGAAGTCGCCACGATTTTTAAGATTCTCATTGACATTATAAAAGATTTGTAATTCGTAGATGGTTGAATGTGTTTTGCAATATGCTCTCTTGCTGACTACATGATGGTCAGGTAGTTATTGTGGTCGTGCATTTAATTCCTTAGTTGGTGTAGTTAGTTCCAGAATGGTACTTCGTGCATTCAGGCAGTTTCCAGTACATCTCGCCAAAGCAGGCCACACGAGTTTCATAGGATTTACGAAGGGAAAATGTACTACACAGTACATTCACGGAATGTTCTCTGATATTTAATTATTTTGTCCTGTATTCCTCAGTTAGGTAATATTGTATGGGTAATTATTGTATTTGTTCGCCTACTGCAACTGAAATAAACCAGTAATTTTATTTGCCGTATGAGTTTCGTCCTTGTTGTATGCAAGACCTGAAATATACACAAACTCCATTACAAATGATTTTCTATATATTGCTTTCTGTAGAGATTACAAACAGTTCTGGTACTTTATAGTTTACTATCGTGCAGTGGCATATAAATATTACTTACGTGTATGCCGCAGGTACTACATTTCTCAGTTCTTGCTGTTATTAATTTCTCCCACTCAAAATTTCATGTTCGCATACATTCAAGGCTTGAACCCCCACTTGAGTGGCGAACAGGAGACAATGCAGCTCAACAAACGTACTAGCTCTTACTTGAATTACTTAAAGCAGTGATGTGCGGCACTAAACTTTTTAGAACGAGTGACAAAGGTAGTAATAATTTTCACGGCTTCCAGTTTTTGCATGATCTGTAGAGCGCACTAGAAATTAAAACTAAAATAAAAAATAGAGCACGTGGATGTATATGTTTGCAATTCTAATTATAATACACTTTAGCATGATTCACAGTTCAGTCAACATTCAAATAAGTAGTTTATACCTTTTACAATTAACTATGACAAATACGATTATGAAACCCTTAAATGAACAGAGCCGAATCTGACAACAAGAGTTTGAAGGTACACATATAATTCTGTAAAAGTTAAAGTAACGCATTACTAATAAAGTTCAAGAATCACGTATCACAATTAGACATTCTGAGGCACAAGCGCACCTTGTCAATCAAAAGTAACACATTTAAACTTTACTTCTAACGGCTAGTAAAATTAGAGTACTACGAATGATAATGCTCAATGCATACACCATACTTAAACAGAAAACACAAACCTGCTCAATTAATAACAAAAGCGGCAAAATGAGCAAGATAGTTAAACACTCACCCCTATCGCTGTGACATAATCTTTTATTCAGATGACCAGCTGCACAAATGAAGTAAGAAATCTGACTAGTGATCCAGTGCGTGTTTTCACACCCATCAGGATGACTCTTGATCCAAAATAGAAGTAACTAGGAGCAAACAAAGCACTGTATCATACATTTAGAACCCACGTATAAACATTCTAGATATCCTTCAAAATTATGCACATTTCTTTAACATAAACGACGATTTTGAAATTCTATAAAGTAATCCTACGGAAGCGAAAGCTGATTACTACAAAGATACAAGAAAATATAATACAAAAGGCAGACATGAGGTCCCTGAGGAAGATAAAGGGGTGTGCAAGGAAAGACGTGATTATAAATGACGCTATCAGAAAATAATTAAGTATTTTCACCTTGAATGAAATTATTAGACTGTAGTGTGAAAATTAAAGACAAAACCGTTGAGAATACTGAAGAACAGTGTTTCCCAAAAGCTACTGACGTACAAACCGAATGCGGAAAAAGATATTTTCAGACCACGGAAGAGATGGGGATGAGTTTGTTTTTCATTTCGGATCAGGCAACAGCCTAATCCTTGCAAGGAAGATGATGATTCATAGACTTGACTTAAAAAACATTGCGTTTTACATTACTTAAAGAGCTATTAAGGGGAATGAGAGGCAAATAATCCAATTTTACTAGTGAGAATTTGATAAGTAAGGACCAGCAATCGACATATACAGTTCGCAAGAACTGAATTGCAGAAGCGTTAAACAGAATAGAAAAAAAATTAAACATGAAGGGGGAATCTATGTTAGACTCCTGGCGCACATGTTAGCAAACAGCACCAGCACGAGCCATTACTGACGAAATTTACAAGCCGGCCGCGGTGGCCGAGCGTTCTGCAGCGCGTCAGTCACAGTCTGCACGGCCACTACGGTCGGGGGTTCGAATGTCCCCTCGGGCATGGATATTTGTGCCGTCCTTGGTACTAGCTAGTTCGTAAGTAGTTTCTAAGTTAAGGGACTGATGACCCCGTAGTTAAGTCCCAGAAGGTCCATAAACATTTGAACATTTGATTTTTTTTTTTTTAATTTACAACGTAATATCGTCCCACACGCAAACACCGCACGTATCCCTAGAACACGGAATGGAACCTGCGCCGTAGCTACTACCGATAGAAACTACACCCCAAACGTGCCTTACGTGCATATAGCTCAAGTTTCAACCCAGCGCCCTTCCTACAATTTGAATTGATGGTAGCCCACTAGGTTACCACCAACGAACATGAAACTACGAAGCAACACACACAGTAAAGAATCATCTTATTGCTTAGCAAACTGTAGATCCACAATGTGGTATAACGATCGTGTGCATATTGCACTTTACAAGACATTTAAATGTACAAAGAAAGTAGTTAATATTCGTTATTACAGTTACCAGTCACTTTATTGAATTTGTTTAATTGAAAACTTTGCAGCCGGTTTGGAACATGTTATGCCCATCTTCAGGTGCCATTAATACAGAAATACTGCTTCGAGTACTACGTAATGTACTTTTATAATGTTACATTTGTTGTTCTTCGTTGTCGGGAGGTCTGGGTTTTTGGTGAGTGGGTGGCAGTGGATAGCCATGCAGTGTTGTGCGGCATTGTGTTCTCCTGGTCTTGCTGGACGTTGTGAATTATTTCGCCACCTAAATGGGATGCAGACTGATTTTCTTCAGATGTTGTGGTGGAGTTACCGCGTGAGTCACTTTTATTACACTAAATGTTCAAATGTTTGTAGAGCGTATGGGACTTAACTACGGGGTCATCAGTCCCTAAACTTACAAACTACTCATGAACTAGTTAATAGTAAGGACCGCACAAATATCCATGGCCGAGGGGGAATTCGAACCCCCGACCTTAGTGGCCGTGCAAACTGTGACTGGCGCGCCGCAGTACGCTCGGCCACCGTGACCGGCTTTATTTCACTGTATGGCTCACTTACCATTTTCCCATTCCTTCCCTGTGTTTCTGGTGCATTAGTAAAGATGCTGCATTATACAGCTACACTATACACTAGATTGTCTTGTAATACCTAGACACACACAGACGAAAACTATCCGCGAGCCAACACACTGGCTTATTATCGCAACGCGGCCGCACACAGTCACGCCATAATGCGGTGTTTCTTGTTGGTAGGCAACGGACAGTGTTTACGTATATGTGAATAGTTTTCGTTGTATGTGAGTCTACGTGTTACAAGGCAATCTAGTGTATAGTGCACCTGTAAAATGCAGCAGATTCACCAATGTACCACAGACACAGGAAAGGAACGGGGCAATCGTAAGTGAGGAACGAAGTGCGATAAAAGTGAATTAAACAATAACTACAACACAACATCTAATGCTAATTTGTCTGCATCTAACGGAGGTGGCGATAAAATTCACAGCCACCAACAAGAGCAACAGAAGGTAGCGCTGCACATCATTGTATGGCTATCCATTGTCCCCCACAGTCCCTCTACGCCAGCACCCCAAAACCCCCAATAAAATATATGTAACACTAACATAATTTATTAAACAGTTATGTAAGCTATTTTTCTATATGAAATCCACATGAATATGAGTACAACATTGTCGAAATGCATGGAAATGATTTAAATTATACACATGGAATAAAGTGACGGGGAGCAGCAATAACGAATATTAATTATTTCACACAATCACGGTTCAGGTAATTTGGAAGGACAGTTGTATATCATCGCTTCGGACGGCCTACTAGCGATATGTATCGAAGACGCGATTATCGCAGTGTCGTATATCGAACACACGAACGTCGTTGTGTCGTAAGAAACAAATGTTGGCGACAAATGAAAACAGATATTCATTTCGACGTATATAAACAAATTAAATAATTATGCTGTTGGTACTGTATGGTTGAGAGATTCTCGATGTACTGTTGTCGGGTTAGTAAATTATCGTGTCTGACAAGAAAATGTTATCTTTTAGTGGATAATTAATTTAGTCTCCTGACAACGGTACATCGAGAAACTGTCACAGGGCAGGAACAACATTAATTAAACAAGTGTGGTCTTAACTAAGACATTTGGTACATTAATATATTACCGTAATAAAAACCTAGTTTTGAAATTACTTACTGTGTTTGATGAGTATTGTCTGCTTCGGGGATGTGAATGTCAGTATATTGTGATATAATTATTCATCTGATGAATCCTTCTTTTGTATGTCACTCGACTGACCAAATTCTTCGTCATCCACTGTGCCATTAGCAGTGTACGCGACAGGTTGGAGTCCTTTGGCACCATACCCAGGGCACACTTTGCTGATGTCTCTGAGAAAAAGTGGGAGTATGTGGCATGGTGAGGTTCTTCCAGGTACTCGAAGATTATGAAAATAAATGAACGTGAATCTCCGGTTCAGAAAGCTAAACAATTGTCTGCTATAACGTAATGGCAACTGGTTTCACCTACGCTTGCCAGTTAACAAACTACGATAGTATTCTGATGCTCGCATGTTCGATACAAATTGACACTGCACAACTATGTATAGTCCGTCATTTTCGATAGCAGGCCGTCCGAAGCGATATACAACGGTCCTCCCAAATTACCACGGTTCATACATTAGCCACCAAGGTTACAGTCAAAAACAGAGAAAATACCTGGTGGACACATTCCAAAAATTCACATCAAAGCATTAAATATCACATAAATCGTGGCACCTTATCACTCGATGTATGTAACACGAAGACTCACAATCTGTGGCTCCAATACGTACTGCACAATAATATTTAAGAACTTGAGCGACTACTCATTTCTACCAGACGTCACAAAGGTCACGTGTACAAAGGCCGTAAACAGGCACCTTTAAGGAACTGGCACTAACCATCACGAAGTCATCGCTTACCGTTAAGATTTGCACCCCGTCGACACAATAATTTCACACTCCTATTTTCGCCGTCTACATGTGCTTGGCTGCTCGAATTCAACGAGCACCAGGCCAGACTGCAACTTCCTCTACACTCCGCTGTTCTCAGCCAGGCAAAACAGACCTCAACCATACAGCTCACCAACAGCTCTGATTACCTCGTCAGCGAGTTTAACTGCTTCCAGAGGCGAGCCAGCATACTGTGTTATCATCGCAGCGTAGCCGCACGCAGCCACGCCATTACGCTTCTGGCGTTTTGTCGTCGCTACGCAACGGACCAAGACGTACAAATCAGAGCCGCAGCTATTGTTGGTATGAGAAGACAGCGATAGACCACATGTGCGTGCTTAGATCAAAAGTCTTGTCCCGTTTTCTTTCTCTATGTATTGGGATACCGGAACATAGTTCTGTCTCTTTCATATCTCACTTCATCAGACAGTATAATCCAAAAACACTGACACATGATTCGTACACAGCACTAACTAAACACTACTGCATCCTTTGACGAAAGACGCGGCTTAGCAACACTTAAATATTTGCAGGCTGAAAAACTCTCCAGTCGGAGTGTAAGTCAGGTAAATACAGGAGGTGAAATAACATAGAATAATATTTTATTCATTACTACGGAGTTGTCCCACAATTGCCCTTCAGAACACTTACAACTCTTCTGGGAACAGGTTCGTACGGTATCCTTATAGTTTCCGGGAATGTGGTATTCATTCATGCACCTAACATCCGCTAGTTTCATTGCAACGTTGGAGCTGTAAATTTGGTCCTCAATGCTCCAAAACTTCCCATAACGGTTGAGATATGTTGCGACATCTCTATTTTGACAGCCACGGATGTTTGAAGACTTTATGTTGCCGTAAAAAGCACGCATGTAGGCCCATTGCCATTTTGTAATTTTGGAGTGTTTGTTCTGCATCTACATCGTTACTCTGCAAGTCTCAATGAAATGCCTTACAGAGACAATGTGTTAGTAATAGTAAACAGTTTTTTTCTCGGAGATGGTGAGATATTCATTCACAGTTATCCATCCAGAATGGAAAATCCTTATGCTTGACTGAACAAAGCAGGCGTGCCGAATCGTAAGATTCATTTGAGGTTTTCAATGCATAAACGCAGTTGTTTGTAGGAAGTAATGTAGACGGTGATTCAGCGGACCATAGCACATACTCCCAGTCAACAAGTGTCCAGGTTTTATGATTCCACAGTTCTGCATACCTTCTTGTAGGAAAATAGGCTTTAGGTACACAACAAACATGCCAAATAGATACTACGAAATTCCAGAGCCTCAACATGACTACCACAATACACAATACGCAGAAAGTAATCATTTGTTTGCTCTCGTAAGTATCCCAGCTTTATATTGCCATCTTCACTTCCATTTTTTGCAATCGACAAAGAACTTCTCATAGCTTCTGTCACTCGTTGCTGAATACGTAGCAGCTTCAATCACTGCTACAGAAAGTATCTCGAACTAACAGTGTGACTGTTATTATAAATTTACGCAAACTGAACAGGAAAAGGTGTTTGTACCATATGATAATTGTTTCCTAAACCCATATTAGTTACTGGCTTATACGCCCGTGCTTCACAACGGTTATTAAAGAAGGGCCTCTGCGAATCATGACATTTTGGGATTCCGGATTTCAGTCAGTAAAAAAGTCACCGAAATCACAAAACAAACTAGACACAGTGGATTGTCGTTACAAAGAACCCTTTTATGTAAGTGAATACAATTGACAGACATGAAGGAATGACGTTATGTTTTGAACATAAAAGCAACGAAATGTCGTTAATTGTGTAATATACAAAGCGAAATTAGTAACACTATGTTTAATGTTTGTTGGTATTCTTAGAGATAAGATTGCGTCGCTTAGTTCTGCAAAAATGTTCGCTTCCTTGCTGTAGTAAGCCATACTTATTACGCAGCATCGGTGTCTATTACTTCTTTGGTGCATTAAAGCACCTCTCTAGCTTGTAAAAAAATATTTTTTGTGTCGTACCTGAGTTGATTTTACTTGTAGTGGCAGCGGTTTAGAATCTTATTGTTGGCAACGGAATATTCGCTTTAGGGGAATCATTAATTTACTCATCGGAACAACAATAATTATTTATTTCATTGACAACACAAAGAATACTCCCCTCAGTGTACGTGAATGATTTTTCAGAAAGGATTCAACGGCCGTTGCCAACATACACTACACCGCAGCCGTAAGAAAAATCGTAGCCGTTGTTTTAGTGTATTAAACCTTAGTTATGAGAATAAAAAAACGCAGCATCGACATCTATCAGTTATTTGGTATACTATGTACATAACAGCGCCTCTATCGGATCTCTGCTATACTACCCTGCAATTCGAGCATAGCATGCACCAGAAACTACTCTTGGAGATTTTCTGTACTACACCATACTTATAGGCATAGTATACACATAAAACTTCTATTTACTATAACTTTCCTTCCTCTGATCCGATTTCAATTAAATGAAGCCTATGTTATTCTCTAAACAATTCTCAGTTTACCTGTGGAAACCCATGAAAGTCCGTCTAGTACTTTTGGAGATTATCCTCAACGAATAGACACAACGATGGCTTTTAAATAAATTATTAAATTATTATACTTTTATTTTATCTGGTCCGATTTTAATTATTGAAGCATTTATGTAACCGCGCGATAAGCTCAAGTTTCGTGTGAAAGCCCCATGAAAATTCGCCAGGTAGTTTTGTAGATAAACATGTTCAAAGAGACATACATGACGTTCGTAGATAAAAACAAATCAAATTACGATATTCTTTTTTTCTGTGATCCGAGTGTTATGAAACGAAGTCTATACGTTGTCATGTTGTCCAGAGTTACACTCAAGTTACCTGTGGAAACCCCATGCAAATTCGTGAAGTAGTTTTGTAGGTAAGAGGTTTTTAATAGTTGAACCAACAGACACGACGGTTACTGAAAACACTTAAAATTACGATATCTTTTTTTTTTCGTGATCCTATTTGAATAAAAAAAAATTATGCCTATATTTTGACCCAGGCTTTTCTTGCGTTTCCTGAGAAAACTGTATGAAGATTCGTCCAGTAGTTTTGAAGATTGAAGTGAACAGCGACAGGCCTACATTTACAGATTTATTATTAGTATAGATTGAAATAACATCTTCGCTTTACAGCATAAGAATATGATAACCCGTTCCATTACGTACAATACTGATTAAGTAAAATTGTTGCTAACACAGTATATCACTTAAGATACCGAATCTATTCAGAACGCGACCGTACTTCATCAATAAGTTCAAGAAAGCTAATTTCGGCCAAGCCGAAGATTCAGATGATTTCTGGCCGAAACCGAAACTGCGGGCGGGACGAAAATATTGACCTAAACTGGACATAACGGAAACCGAATATTCGGTCGGTTTTTAATTATCAGTAACCTACTATCCTCGAGGTGGCATCTGCCGTCAACGGATCTAAATGACGTCATCTTCTCCCGTGTACAAACTTTCTGTTCGTTACTAACAAATGGAAGTGTGAATTCATTAACCCAGCCGGGCGGTCTGAGGCGCCTTGGTGCGGTGTGCGGTTGCTCGCCGTCGGAGGTTCGAGTCTATCCTGGGGCATGGGTGTGTGTTCTCCTTAGTAGTTTAATTGCACTTATTTTAAGCAGTTTGTAAGTCTAGGGACTAGTAACCAAAGAAGTTAAGTCCCGCATATCTACAAATTCCTTTTTTTCTTTCATGTGAAACATTAGAAATGAAAACGCCATATTTTCAGGTTAAGTCTCAATTTATTTAGGTTACATGAGTCATACATAATATTGAAAATCATAATTAATTGCAGATAACATACTAGAGGACAATAGTTATAGCTGAGCTGCAAATGTCAAACAGCCATATGGAATAAAAGTATGTAAATTTAAGCTGTATGTTAGTTGTCTGTTGCTTTCAGTACACACGTTGTTGATGTAAATATGAATAACCTCTAAAAATGATATGTGGTGAAGATGAATGTTTATGCCTTGAAAGAGACACAATTGTTGTGTTTTATACACCCAAACATGTTTCTGAGCAGTTTCTCCATCATCAGTGAGATTTGATTTTATTACTGCATCTGTTAAATGTTAAAGAGTTTTAGCATTGTGAAAATTTTTATGACTGTTGTCATTATTAATATACCCAAACTGAACAGGAAAAGTTGTGAAGCATGTGATCAATGTTTCCTAAGACCATATTAGTTATCAAAAAAGCTCCTCGCTTTCAAGGAAACTTATTAATAAAACTTTACAACATAAGAATATGATAACCCCTTCCATTAAGTTCAGTACTAATTAAGTTAAATTGTTGCTAACATAGTATAGCACTTAAGATACGATTGCTTTATATTATGCGTAACAACAAATTGCCCACAAACGATACATTTACAGAGGTTACAAACTATAACACACATCATATTTCGCGTTCCTTGCCGCTGCCTGATATTTGCAGATCAGGAGGAGGTACTGAACAGAATTGGGGAGAAAAGAAATTTCTGGCATACCTTGACCAAAAGAAGGGATAGATTGGTAGGGCACATTCATAGACATCAAGGAATTGTGAATTTAGCGTTGGAGGGAAGTGTGTGGGGTAAAAACCGGAGAGGAAGACCGAGAGATGGCTACAGTAAGCAGATTCCGACAGATGTAGGTTGCCGTTCTTATGTGAAGATGAAGAGGCTTGCTCAGGATAGGGTATTGTGGAGAGCTGCATCAAACCAGTCTTCAGTCCGAAGACTACAACAACAAGAACAGTTATAAATGCTATCCAGTATGTTTCCTGCACATAACAATGAATTTTCAAAGTTATGTTATATGCCAGTAAGCTAAGTAAGTTGATACATAACCTGTACATAATGATTTTTCTATATTTTAGTTGTTTTCCGTTTCTAATGTTTTCTTTATAACATATTATTGTTTTCATTTTAAATTTTCTCTTGCAAAAATTCGAAGTTTTATTTTATGGTTGTCGTTTCCTTTTAGATTACTATACTCGTTTTTAAAAGCATATGTCAGATATATTCATTCTAGATACGTTTGCCAATTGCTATGGGGTGGAAGTAATCTCCGAAGAAATAATTGCACTTTTTGTTTTCTTGAATTCATGCTTCAGCCATTTAGCAGCACCGTATTTGTTGATATTTGTAACTAACAAAAACATGTAACACATGTAAAAAAAGAAAACATTAGAAAAGAGAAACAACTGAAATATAGAAAAAGCAATATGTTCATGTCATATTTATGTTGTAAAAACCAGTCAAGATGTTGTTGTTGTTGTGGTCTTCAGTCCGGAGACTGGTTTGATGCAGCTCTCCACAATACCCTATCCTGAGCAAGCCTCTTCATCTCCACATAAGAACGACAACATACATCTGTCTGAATCTGCTTACTGTATCCATCTCTTGGTCTTCCCCTGCGATTTTTTCCCCATGACAGAAGGTGAATTTTATTTTACCGCTTTCGATCTATTGCAGGTCATCCTCAGAAGCAATTACACATTCTGCAAGGATAGATGCAACTAAATTACAAAAAGGTCTAAACAATTTTTGTAGTACACGAAATGTACAGAATAATAGTGTGACATTTACCCGTGTGGCCGTTGCTGACGTCTTCTGGGCTGCCGTGGGTGTTCTCTAGCCGTAAGTTGGTGAATGCTGACTAGTGGCCATAGGGCCACTAGTTAAATGGTGTGTGAATTTCGCGCGAAATACCTGCAGCTATAAGAGATCCCTCTCCACTAAATTCTGACATTAACAAATAAAATGCAACAATCTGAGTATCTCAACCTACTACCCGCCTTCTTATAAACTGTAACTTACTATTCCCCAGCCCCACTCTTCCTTAACAAGCTAATTTGTTCCTTCTCAGCGTGTTGCAATTGCAACTGAAATCGTAGAGAGACTTTTCTAATCGGTTCATATGGTGGATATTTTCAACAGTGATACGTTCATCAGTGATAATAATAATAAGTCAATAATCAGAAGCTGAATTAAAGTTTGTGACGTGGAGGGAAATCGTGCTTAGACTATTCCGAAGCGCCTTAATCGTTAGTGGTGTGGTAGTCTACCAATAAGACGTCTGCCTAGTAAGCATGGAAGTCCGGATTCGATTCCCGGCCGCATCACAAATTTTAATTCTGTGCTTCAGATTTATCATTATTGTCATTGACGAAAATCCGTCTCAGGGATTGTTTATTTGTATTAAAGTGATAAATTCGTCCATAAGAACAGCAAGATATTAAAAGATATTTCCTATCGCGTATGTTATAATACACATCAGTAAAACTGAAATGGGTGATAACAGTAACTCACGTCTGTAGGTGCAAACAGGAACAATTTTCCTTGGCCCACTAAACTGGAGGCTTTCCGTTATATTACAGCGCTTGAATAGGCAGCCACAGCTACAAAAGATGACTATGTTCTCCATTTAGTGATAATAATTTCCCGATGTCATTCACTGCAAAATAAACCGGCCCTATCCTGCACTACCAACCACACTAAAACAAGTACTGAATGCAACAAACCGCTCTGATCTTCCCATAAAGAGCTTGTAGGAAATATTGACCTTCTGCGTCAACTATAAATTGCGCTTATCAGCATTATTCTTAACTGACGGACACTAGCGATTATTAACCATCGGTGAATGTTATTTCTGGAATGTACCTGCAGTTATCTCCACCCTACGCATGACACACATCACTGATGTAACTCTGTGATAAACGTCGTTCTGCAGACCTTTGCGTGCCGCCTAATGGAGCTTAATTACTGTCCTGTCGGATGGCTCATTTTACCGTCACGTACGTTCGCTCTGTTTTGCCATTACTGTACTCTGATGGTCAGATTGTCACTCTTGCCTTTCCTGCAAGTGATGACCGCAGCAAATCATTTTTGTTGCACCGATAAAAAAAGAGAGGATAAAAAACAGAACAATAGAGACAAGAAATGCAAGCATCGTTAAATTTTGTTCACTATACTATAAAAATGTTTAGATAACACTTCAGTGCAAATTCACAGCTAGGTTACAGGCGTCTTATGAACGCCCTTTGTTTTAAATTATACAAGCAGAGAAGTACCGTAATGTAAAATCGACATGAGAATGACCTCTTGCGGTCCGTATGTTGTTGATAATATATACTTGGAGGTACTTTGAGTTTTCACTTTCGCAAGTACTCATTATTCCATTATTCCCTGTTACAAATAAAATTGTACCTATGTGTTTATGATTAATTGAACTCGAAATTATTATGCCACTTAAAACGGCACATTTTTGGGGTAAAGCCAATTTTTGTGTGTTTCAGCTTTAAATCCCAAGCGTGCATGGTTATTTAATGTACAAAAAATTGTTGTATTTTGGAAAAACTGGAATTCCTTACAGGTGTCAAAGACGGAGGACTGAGGGTGTTTTTCGGGAAAAAAAATCTGTAGCTCATAACAGTCCATTTTTTTAAAAGTAATATATTCTTCGGCCATTAACCGACCTCATATGGAGAAAGACCACAGACACAAATAGTCAACACAGCCCATAGTAGTAAAACAGACGTAACGCCTCTTTATGATTATACTCGGTTTCACATTGCAGGAAAGTGAATACATTGCCGAACGTTTCCTAAGTCAAACTAATCTTTTAATTAAAATCTGGCCTTAGAGACTCGTACGTGATGTTTAATATCTTCTCTGTCAGTAAAGATACAGTTCATTCTAATCAAATGTAATGACTTTTCCTAATTTGTGAAGTTAGTCGTAATAATTATGAAATAAAAATACAAAAAATTACCTATACATTGTGAGTTAAAGGTGCGCGTATCCAAGTATTCAACAAGCAGATGTCTGTCTCCGTAGCGTTTCTTGCATTATTTACCACTGATGACTCAGGCTGTTATTCTTTCAGTTTTCAACAGTCATCCTTATAATATGCACATGTTTATTTTGATTCGTTACTTAGTAACAGTTGTCTGTCCTACAAGCTAAAACTGTTACAAAGAAGAGTACTGTAAGATGAAGTGAAATTTACATCTACTTATGTAATCTGCAAATCCCATTCAAGTGTTTCGCAGATGTTTATTTAGACGCATTCATAACTTTCCTTTACCGTTCCATTCTCCAATAGTGAGAGGGTAAAGGAACACCTCAGTCTTTACGTTTAAGGTTTGATTTATCTTATTTCATTGTTTTGGTCATGCCTCGCTATGTAGAAGTGTGATAAGGACATATGTTCGCATTGGGAGGAGTAGCCGCGGCAGAATAGCCGTGTGTACTAAGGCGCCCTACTGCGGTACGCGCGGCCGTTCGCCGTCGGGGTTTCGAGTCCTCCGTCAGGCATGGGTGTTTATGTTGTCTCTAGCGTAAATTCCCAGAAGAACAAACAACTGTACAATATGATCGAAATTTAACAGCTTTGTACAATGGCTACAGTGGCTTGGCCAAGACCAATTTCGTAACTGAGCTATATGAAGAAAGAACAACCTTGAGCACATGGATTACGTATTTCAGCAATTACTTTCGGTAAACAGAGTCAACATTTACGGTTACTGTATCTGAATTAGTCGTAATTTAGAAATTCAATATGATTTATTTTAAAGATGGTGACACATTTTCACCGCAACTGGTTGCACAGTTAGAATAGTTACATACCATAAAAAAGCTATTGTTGGATTGTGACGACATTACATAAATATCTCTAAAATAAATAAACTTTTCTTTCTTGAGTTCAGAACACTACGCCTAAGCCCCTTATCTCTCTAAATGCCATTTACATCTATGAGATCAATTTACAGTCACAGCTCGACGTATCGCCGAGGAACATTCACGTGAGTTTCAGTGGTACAGATCGGGCTCCGATCCATACAAAATTAATGGGTAAGCTTTAGGCCCCCACTGCAGTGTTATTGCGTCCATACGAATCCTGCATCGAGGCGATTCACGATTTACAAACAGATTATGCTCAATACATACGTTGGTTTAAGCTGTGCG
This sequence comes from Locusta migratoria, assembly GCA_026315105.1. NCBI lineage: Eukaryota > Metazoa > Arthropoda > Insecta > Orthoptera > Acrididae > Locusta > Locusta migratoria. Next base: position 404,092,944 of record CM048744.1, on the reverse strand, counting down.
TCATATATTTTCAGTAACGCTCATTGGCAATGGTAATTTGAAAACCGGTCTCTGTTCAGTGACTCTGACTCATTGCCATATTTTCAGCCATCGTAAATAATGTTTCTGCACCGCTCACGTATAAGCGTTTTGTACAGTGACAGGTACAATGTCTGTTAAATATTTCCAGTCGAAATAAAAATGGCCACATATTTGCCCAAAATATTCGTATCTACAGTATATCCCGACGAGATGAAAACATCATTAATAAGAAAATTAAATGGCAGGATGCGACATAATTTGTATGACTTCACAACAACTTCGAGGCCCACATGCCAGTTTCTATCGAAAGTTGACTCAGAAGAAGGATTAACACAGTCGACATTAACAGGGATATCCTGACTGTTGATAGTTCATCCTCTAGACGTCTAATAAGGTCATTAGTTGTGGATCGGGAACGAATTGGGGAAAAAGTTCTTGCACCTGTAGTTTTGCGAGTGAATGACGCATTTTTTCGTTTTTGTTAGCACTAAAGCTTGGAGCTGCAAGTAGTATTGAGGTGGTGAAGGCAACATGTTGTATACGGAAAATGTTTCTCCTGGTTGCAGCAGAATTTTGCAAAGAAAATTAAAATGCGGAAAATTTAATTTGTACGGTTTATTCATTTTTCATCTACAATATTAAAATTCATTGAAGCTGAAGGGAAAAAATTTATTCCGTGTTTTACCGCCCACTTTAAGATTCCCGGTAGTTTCACGATTTTTGTCTTACACAACAAAATTATGGAAATATAAATAATGTAATTTATTTTCATAATTTCTTTAATTAAATTTTTCTTTGACATTTCTCAACAGTTTATTTTGTGGTTATTTTACTTAGTCTATTATGTGAAACTTCTTCTACTAACATCTTTACTTTCTACCTAATATTTTAATTTTTATGTTTAGTTTTAAACATGGTCCTGTTACAGCACACTGTCTTATTGTTGCAATATCCTAATCACTTACTTCAGCGATAAACCTTTTTTATTGTATTTTCTTTATTCTGTATATAATTATACATATTTCTTAGTTGTGAAATATAAGGTTTTTTATTTTATTTATTTATTTTTTTCCCGTTTTATACTTCCTTCGGAATATATCTGTGATATTTGACGTACCTCATTTACCATATTTCAATTGGTTTTTCTTGAAGCGTTCGTATTAAAATTTTTCTTTGGACACTTTTATATATGTTTTTTTCTTTTAAAAAAGATGAAATACAATTCTACGATCCACCATTAAAGACTTACAACAACAGAACATGATGGCAATGTCCTATGAAGAATTACATCCTTATACGTGTGTAACAACTTTCACAATCAAAATATAGTAAAGAACTTCAAACCAAGTTATTCTTGATTAAAATCCGAACCAGTTTTAGTTGAAATTTTTTCCGGTAAGACACATATTAGCCGAAAGATGCGTACAGGTTTTGACAGAAATGATTCCAGAGAGGAGGTGACTAGGCGCTCAAGACGAGTGAGTAACATAACATGGGTAATGTCAATTGAGTTCCTAAAGGGGATTAAAGAATAGGAGAGTGAAAAACATTAACATAGATTAAAAGCGCGTAAAAGCATACATAAAACTTGATCCGAAAGTTCAGAGAGCGACAAAGACGATGTTACTGCCTGTGGAGTATATGACGGATATATAGAGATGAGTGCAATGGAGAAAACTGGATCGTATGCAATTAGTGTGAACCTGTAGAAATTTGGCAAACAATGCTCGACCAAAATATTTCCCATATGAAAATTTCTGTAATTAAACGTTATTGTATGTATAATATTGCTTCCACAATGTAATTTCCGTTTCTGCATTCACAAACATTTTATGTCTACCACGTTTTCATTTTTATTCACGTTCATAGTTTCGAGCGTCTGTTACTCCTGTGCACCAGATGTGGGTCACAACGAATCAATTTACCATAGTATATTTTAGACATATCCACCGAACAATGACTTATCACGTTTTCCATTTGCATAAAGATAGGGAATAATTTTTAATAAATAATTCTCGACGAGTGGTGGGGAATCAGATTGTGTATCATTGGTACTACTTTAGTTTCTCTTTAAAATAAACCAGCGTTTATCCCAATTTTATATAAATCTGTATGTTCCTTGTATATAGTAGATGGAATAATTAATACATTGTATGCAAAATTTCTTATGTCTGTAATTTCATTCGATAGACTGCTAGTTTACTCTACATCTCTGATCCGAATTCATTTGATACAATTGTTCATCCTAGTATATGTAGTGGAAATATCACAGTCAAGAGATATAAAAAAAATTAAAATCACCCCCCTTTCAGCTATCGACCGGTCTTCGTAATAATTAAGGTTCGGGATGAAAAACTAACGGCACCGACTCTTGGAACATTCAATTATAATGAATTTGAAGCACTGACGCTAATTAAGATAAGTTGTGCAGCACAAAATATATCTCGCATTAATTGGATGCGGTTATTTCAACATTTTAGCCGGCCGCGGTGGCCGAGGTGACTGAGGCGCTCCAGTCACGGTCAGCACGATTTGAACATTTGAACATTTTTCAACATTTTATGCGGTATAGAGGACATGCACCAATTCAGTGACATATATATTGATATTTTAGTTACATAAAAAGCCACGGTACTGTGGTACAGTATAGTATACTTTTTAATGAACTCATATATGTCATTAGTATATTGACTCAATACGCGAAGAATGGGCAGAAATGCGATCTGAAATTTTCACAACGTATTTCAATGTTAAAAAGTTCTCGGGTTTCCAACCGGCTTTTATCGTAATTCTTCCACGCTAAAGCCCGGTTGGATACCTAAGAACTGTTTAACAAGACCTAAAAAGGTAACAAAGTTATTGACGAAGTCATATACGTTGTTAGTATATTGATTCTATACACGAAACAGACGTAGAAAGGTAAAGTGGGACTATTTTAGATTAATTAGATACATAATAACTAAATGTTTTGCTGATAAGTACACGCCTGCGAGCTCTGTTCATATTAAGTCGCCTACGATGTCTATGTTAAGAATACAGGTACCGATCTAATTTGTCCCAATGTAAATGTTAAAAAAAGTAACATTTCCAGTACTCAGACAATATATTCATTTCCAATATTTCAAAAAATTTCACAATTTCTACCACTATCAGTGGCCGCTTGTGCTTGAGATTACTGGGGGCTCCCTTCTCTTAGTGCCGGATATTGACAGTGGCGCCGCCCCTTTACACCCCCCTCCCCCCCTCTCCCCCCCCCCCACAATTTTGGCGCATCTCTGAGTGTGGCGCAGGGGGAAACCGCCCCGGTTTACCACTCGGTGTCCCCTCCACCTCATGTATACTTCCTTTAAAAGATCTTGCAGAATGTCTTACCTCCGCTTTTTGCCCTTGCTTCAACTCGAGCTGAGGCGTCAGTCTACCAAGCTTTATTATTTCACACTTTTATTACAAGCTTAAACCTGAGTAATTTGTTTCTAAAAGATACTGAACGTTGTTAATTTTTCTTTGATAATAAACACCTAGAATATGTGACTATCCATATCAACACTAAAACACAGTACGTAGCTAATTACACAGTTAAGTGACTGTGACAAAATGAATCTGTTACGATGAAGAGAGAAGCTACCCTCAGGTCACGTGGCACTGTCAGCAGCACCCCCTCCTAACCTTACGCATGGGCAGAGGCTGCTCTCCCCCACATTTTTTCAAATAGTTAAATATTTGTCACCAAGAACATAACAAATCTCAATTACCCTCAAAATCGGGACACATTTGCAAAAACGTCCAAAGATATGTGGCAAGTAATAATACAAAAGTCAATATTGTTTGCGTATCTGTTAAAAAGATTGGGTCTGAAAGAAATTGTGTGCAAGAGATCTCGAACCCACTACCTCCGACAGCGCAACGTGATGCCGCTAACCACATGGCTATTCTTGCTAGCCGGAGAATAGTGACTTTATTATAATTCATGATCGGATCTTCTTAAGGATGTTACAGTTTACGTGACTGTATTTTATAGAAATCTTAAACATGGCTCCAGTTCAGCAACGGAGGAATACGATCAAATAGTGGACAAAATTTAAGGCAACCAGTTGCGTTAAAATGGTTTCAAATGTTCAAATGTTTGTTAAGCTTATGGGACTTAACTACGTGGTCATCAGTCCCTAAACTTACAAACTACTTATGAACTACTTACGAACTAGGACGGCACAAATATCCATGCCCGAGGGGGGATGAGAACCCCCGACCGTAGTGGCCGTGCTGACCGTGACTGGAGCGCCTCAGTCACCTCGGCCACCGCGGCCGGCTAAAATGGTTTGTATACATAAACCTTGGCCCGGGTTTCAGTAAAAGTAATTTTGCCTTCTTCAAATTATAGTTATATTTTACAAAATATGATGTCTTTTTAATGAATCTTCGATGCGCCAAAAGGAAATATGATGGGCGGATGTTGCCTTATAGGCCCGTAATTAATGAAATTTTAGTATGTTGTGTGTAAGTGCTCTGAGGAGTAGAATCTGAGTTTTCGATGTCGAAGACCCTATGCTAAATTTGTAGGGGCCGAAAACATCGAAATTTTTGGCCTTTTTCACTATTCGTTTATATAACTTTGTAAACCATGCGTTTTTCGCATTTAAAAGAGTGAACATAAGAATTACTGAAGAACTGCATTTGAAATAATCTTCATTGATGATGAGAAATGGTCCAACTTTAATGACTAGCTGTACACAAATGGGTGGTCCAGTACATTCGCTTTTGGTTTCATCGAATTCAGAATTTGTCTCTCTATATCTTTTTTGCGAACTAAATTATTGATAGATGGGTCAGTTTCAACGATATTACCAAAAAACAGAAAGTAAAACGAAAAATATTCATGAACATGTAAAATTGGTCCAATTTTGAAGAGCACTTGTATGGAATCGGGTGGTCCAAAAAATATTTTGTCTCATTCAATGCCCACTATTCTTTCGATTCATTTACGAGACATAATCACAAAACCGAAAAAATATACTTTTTTTTGTTATATTTTTGCTCCCCCCCCCCCCCCCCCCCCCACTTATGCAAACTCCGCCGAGGGTGATAACCTAAGATAGTAATATTGGGCTACAAACGTAGAGATTAAAACAATAAAACCTTTTGTAGCAATTATTTCCGATTTCTCTTATTTTTAGGTTTATCCCTACTGGGAAGTAAGGCAAAAAATTGAGTTTTTAAACATCTGTATCTCAGTAATTAGTGGGGCAAAAACACTTTTTACCAATGAAATCTGTAGGAAATTTTATGCTCTTGAACTGTGTTCAGAAATATGTTTCGCAAAAAACGCATGGTTCGGAGGTTATAAGCGAAATAGTCAAAAAAGACCAAACATTTCGATGTTTTTCGGCCCCTGCAAAGTTAGTACAGGGTCCTCGGAGTCGAAAACTCAGATTGTACTCCACAGAGTACCTACACACAGCATACTAAAAATCAAATGTTTGTTAAGCTTATGGGACTTAACTACGGGGTCATCAGTCCCTAAACTTACAAACTACTTACGACGAACTACCTTATACTAAGGACGGCACAAATGTCCATGCCTGAGGGGGGATTCGAACCCCCGACCGTAGTGGCCGTGCAGACACATCATACTAAAATGTCATTTAGTTCAGAATACTTTCCAGGTAACCACCTTTTTTACGACCTGCCGCCTGCACTATTATCAACAGAGGATTTGCCGATGCGCAAGGCGAGATGCGCAGTAACTCCATTGTCTTTGCAACGGCACTTCGGCGGCAGCGGACGACGGCCAATTGCACTGACGTCTTCGAAACACGTGACGTCAAGATCTTCGAGCATTACTACTGATGTATTTTTAAAAAGCGTATTTTAATCTTATGTGGATTGTAATGTAAATAATGTTGTGATTACTTTATTGTAATAGCTTTGTACAGGATCTTGCTTGGGGATTTTGTAAATAATAGTCTTATGTAAAAGAACTGAAAAACAGGAAGAGCGTGCGTGAATGGAAAAGTGGGAAAGCGTGCCAAAATAGCGCATTTGCGCGCTACGAACATTCTAGTTGAAGAGTAATGTCCGAGTCTTCGACGGGATAGCAACGTGCAGCGGAAGTAGTGTTGCAATTAAGCCAATATTGCAAAACTTTATGGAATTGGCCTCGGGTGCCGAACGCTGCATATTGTGCGCAAATAATGGTGGCTTAGTAATTATTGTTCTGAATTTTCGACGCCATGAAGATTGTAAAAGCCACAGCGCTGTATGAGCCCGCAATTGCACAACTGCACAACGGCTAATCACGCACTTGCACTTCTCAGCAAACATAGGCAATGCAAACTTTATAAGTTTTAGTTTATTAGTTTTATAACTATAGACAGATACTCATATTTGTGTGTGCTATAAATAACAACCTAATTTCATTTTAACCTGTGTTCCAGCCGTCTTTTTTCTAAGTCACTGACTTATGTAGGATGTCAACCTTATACGTGCAAAAGACTATCCGAATGTCCAAAACTTTTAGTGAAATTTAAATAAACTGATGTTTATTCTCCATAACTGTGTTCTAAACAAAACAGAATACCTGTGAAGTTTCAAAAAATGTTCAAATATTTGTAGAGTTTATGGGACTTAACTACGGGGTCATCAGTCCCTAAACTTACAAACTACTTATGAACTACTTACGAACTAGGACGGCACAAATATCCATGCCCGAGGGGGGATTCGAACCCCCGACCGTAGTGGCCGTGCAGACCGTGACTGGAGCGCCCCAGTCCCCTCGGCCACCGCGGCCGGCCTATGAAGTTTCTTAAGACAGTCTATATAGAAGTTTACGTTACACGTTTCTGATGAAGAGTAATTATTCAAATTATCAGATTAGACAGTAGCTAGTATTGGTGACTTATTCGTGATAATCTTGCCACATAAAGTATTCAGTATTGGATTTGTGACCATTTAGCTACTTAGTTTGGTAATTCTGATTTTTACTGTTTACTAATTCAGATGGTAGTTTAGTCAGTTCAAAGTATTTAAAAGAGAAAGGGAACAACAGAATAATTTTCGTACTTAATGCTGTGTCAAAATTTTGTATATCAGCGAACTTTTTCGCGTTTCATATTAATTATTCTGCAGTCATTTGAGTTTACTGAAGGATAACAGCCGGCCGCGGTGGCCGAGGGGACTGAGGCGCTTCAGTCACGGTCTGCACGGCCACTACGGTCGCGGGTTCGAATCCCCCCTCGGGCATGGATATTTGTGCCGTCCTTAGGATTAGCTAGTTCATAGGTAGTTTGTAAGTTCAGGAACTGATGACCCCGTAGTTAAGTCCCTTAAGCTCTACAAACATTTGAACATTTTTTGAAGGATAACAGAAAGAATAGCTAAAGAAAACTATTGCCTTATACTGCAAACAGCTATTTGGCTTCAAATTTATTTGCATGAAATTAAAAGGTTTGTTCTATATAGGTACCTGTCTGAAAAGAAAAGACACGATATCAATGATTCTAAATAAGTCCATAACAGGCAATGACAATTTCAATGCGGACGCATTCGAACGCTGGATCCCTTGCGGAAATCCAGTATTAGGCTGCGAGGAAGAGGAATCTAAGGGCTGGGGGCTACAAGTTGAGAATTTGGGGTGGAAGGAAAGCGTATCTGCATTGCCCAATTGGCTAAGGCGACCGCTCGCCAAAAGAGGGGGAAATCCGGGTTCGATTCCTGGTCGATCACAAATTTTCAACTTTATCGCTGAATTTATTTCAACCTCCCGAAATGGTCGAAATGTTACAATGTTTCCATTTCGTAAATTTGGTAGTTTTTATGTAAGCAGCCAATTTAGACCTAGAAAATACAAGATTTATTATTCCTTACAAACAGGTTAGAATTGCAGTCAAATACTTAGCACAACCATCTTAGGAGCAATGTATACTACAGTGGGATCTATTCTATCACTTTCTGGTTACAAAGTTTGCAATATAAATTAATTATTTTTACACTTACTTTCATGATACAGTGCATATTTGGGTACTGCAAGACTTTGCCCTTTTGTGTGCCTATTCAAAATATACAAAATTATTCACATAGTTGATGCTATTGCTTCTTAAATCATTTGAAACTTCAGTTTGAGTATATAGTCTGGCGACCGTAATGATTACTGAATTTATTGGTACTTTATTACAAGTAAACATTGAATTTCACACCACTATTAGTTTATAAAGTTTCCCCAATTATAAAGTCTTCGAGAGACGAAATATAAGGTTTGAAGCCATTATTCATAAGTAAGCACACAGTAATCATCTCGTAGGGGCACGTTACTGTTTAGGAACTTCGTCTAATTTTGGGAAGCGGTTGGAAACAGAGCAGTAGGTGCACTTTAACACTACAAACTTACTGCACGTCACTTGCCGTTTCTATAGATTATTTCAGAGTAACCTAGATTGTAGGAGCGTTGAAAGTCCAATTGTCATAATGCTGTGTCACTTGTAATGAACAAGAAAATTTATTGATTACTGTTCCGGCCACTACGGTCGGTGGTTCGAATCCCCCCTCGGGCATGGATATTTGTGTCGTCCTAGTTCGTAAGTAGTTCATAAGTAGTTTGTAAGTTTAGGGACTGATGACCCCGTAGTTAAGTCCCATAAGCTGTACAAACATTTGAACAAATTTTGTATTACTGTTCATACAGAAAAACTCCATCTTTAGTAATCGAATCCGCAACAGTTGTTAAATTGGAAAAAATCGAGTGTGTTACGTATTTGCCGAGCAGTAGTAGGGAGGAAGTATATTCAGCCTTTAGAACAAAGATTTATCACAATGGCTGCCAACTATAGAGCTGCAAGGCTAAAGGTGGAAACAAAAACTACGGACTCCAGTAAGACTCAATCGTCCAAGACAGAAATATCCTTATCCCTCAACAGCCTTAGGGCAAGCGATTGAGAGGACATATCCTGGAGTTTACGAGCAACATGCAGTCGAAGATCAGCAGGATCTATTTTCAACATTTGGATTATGGACAATGATAACCCTGAGTATTTTACTGATAAGTGTATTTTAACGATTTTATTGAATTTTATCTAGATTAACATTTTATATAAGTGAATTTTCCCGATCTGAGATTTTTCCTCAAACAGAGATAGAAGCGGATGACCTCCCTCAAGAAATAAGTATTTATGAAATATGTAAGAGATTGAAAATGAAGATAAACAATGACAGAATAGGCTTTATCGTCCTTTGCGTAAAACCAACTTATACGCTTTTCTATAAAAGGCGCGCCATTCCCATCAGAAATTGAGTGTAATATATCAGCTATCTTGGTCACCCACAATATCTCTGGAACAACAACAGATATTATAAAACGACCCTCACCGGTATCAATAAAAGGTTGGGGCTCATGCATGTACATATTTTGAAACATTATAAAACAAAAGAATATGTGTTTTTAACACAAACTTATGTGTTTTTTTTATTATTATTATTATTATTATTATTATTATTATTTTTTTATTTTTTTATGGAGACTCTATTACTTCTTCATCAATCTACAACACGAAAAATCACATATACAATGGTGTTGATTGCAACGCAATACGCCAATTACATCCCAAGATATTGCGATGCAAATTTGACGCTTGAAATACGCGAAGCGCGGCTAGCGCACGTCATGAGCGGCATGGGGCTCTCGCCTGAGTCTCAGGAAGTGCGTTAGCCGCGCGTTTCGCATATTTCAAGCGTTATCTACGCGTCGCAGTATCTCTGGATGTAATTGGCGTGTTGCGATGTATCAACGCCATTGTTTATGTGAATTGTCATGCAATAGATTAATAAAGAAATAATATACGGTGTCCATTTAAAAAACCATCAGCTTGAGTTATAAAACACAAATGTTTTCGTTTTAGAATGTTTCCTAATTTGTACATTCATGAGCCCCATCCTTACATTGATACTGGTGAAAGTCGTTTTACAATATCTGTTGCTGTTCCAGAGATATTTTGGGTGTGCAAGGTAGCTGGGACACCATATATATAAACAATACGTGGACGCATGAGCCAAGACTTTGGTTTTTTTCAAATTCCTTTTTTATGTCCGTTTTCCAGGCAATAATCAGCTATGGCCGACTTCTCAAGCTCGTGCTCGGTACAGCGCTCCGCCACGGTGTGAATTGTTTGCCCTATATACATGATGCCGCATTTGCAGGGGACACCATACACACCGGGTCCCTCGAAGAGCAATGTCATCTTTAGCGGGCCGCAACATACCTGATATCTTGCGGACGGGTCGGAGTACTGTTTTCTTGCAAAGGATGCAGAATTTTTTAATGTCATGCTTCACGACATTGTCTTTCCAGTAATCGCAAAACACCTCAGTGATTCATTTAGCTTTCTATAGCAGAAAGCAATTTTCGAGTTCTTCAGAGCACAATATCAGTTCAGCAACTAGTAACATCATGAAATTACTACAAGACTTACTCGGATGTGTCTGATGTAACATAAAAGATTTTCATGTGCATGTAGAAAATCAGGCGATGCTGAAGGAATTAGATTAGGTAACGAAACAATGAAGGTGGTAGATGAGTTTTGTTACTTGGGTAGTAAAATAACATGAGATGGTCGCAATACAGAGGATATAAAATGCAGAATGGCAATGGGAAGAAAAGCATTTTTGAAAAAAGAGAAATTTGCTAACATCGAATATTAATTGAAGTGTAAGGAAGTCTTTTCTGAAGGCATTTGTGTGGAGTGTTGCCTTGTACGGGAGTGAAACATGGACGATAAGCAGTACGGATAGGACGAGAATAGAGGCTTTTGAAATGTGGTGTTACAGAAGAATGCTGAAGATTAGGCGGGTATATCGCATAACTAATGAAGAGGTACTGAACAGAATTGGTGAGAAAATGAATTTTTGGCATACCCTGGCTAAAAGAAGGAATCGCTTGGTAGGACACATTCTTAGACATCGGAGATTAGTAAATTTAGCATTGGAGGGAAGTGTGTGGGGTAAACATCGCAGAGGGAGACCAAGAGACGCGTATAATAAGCAGATTCAAGTGGATGTGGGTTGCCGTTCTTATGAGGAGATGAAAAGGCTTGCTCAGGATAGAGTAGGGTGGAGAGCTGCATCAAACTAGTCTCCGGACTGAAGACCATAACAACAACACGTAGCTATACTGTACTCACGTTTATTTTGTTTACCTCTTGTGATCTACACTGTTGACTAAATTTTGGTCTTAACGCACGTATCCTCACACAAACAATAGTGTATTGGAAAGACGGAGACGGAAAAGTCAACGTAGAGGGATCGGAAAGCAGGAAGCGAGAGTGAAAGAAAGAAAGAGTGAGAGAGCAAATTGAGTTGTGAAAGGAAGGAAAGAAGGAGAGAGAGCAGGATGAGCGAGGTAGTTAGGAGAAAAAGAATTAAAAAGCAGAAGGGCTCGGCGCTGGCCGGCCGTGCCTTCTGGGAGCCATATATTCGTTTACCAGACGTAAGGGGACGGCGGGGCGCCCTGAGACCAAGATCCCGCCGCGCGGAAGCCGATACCTGTCGCCATGATTTACAGCTCTCGCCACGCCATATTTAGGATTTAATCTCCCTACGGCCACCCAGACGGTCTGCGGAAATGCCGCGTAAGCGATTTCAGAATAGCACATTTAAGCGCCGTAACTGTAACCGTTATCGTTATTCGTTTAGTGGAAAGAGAACAGCCGTGAAAGAGTCACAGTTTCACTATTCTTGTCAGAAACGTACCACCTAGAAAAAACACCTTCAGTGTATTCCGTGAGAGAAAAAAGTTATTGAATATCTGGAACATAGGTATAAATGATCAACAGAATAAAATACGAGAAATCAGAGCTCGAACGGAGATATTCAGGTGTTCTTTCTTCCCGCGCGCTATTCGAGAATGGAATGGGAGATTAGTAGTATAATGGTGGTTCGATTAACCCTCTGCCAGGCACTTAAATGTGATTTGCAGAGTATCCCATGTAGATGTAGACGTAGATGGATTCATCGGGCAAGGACTATTTTTCTGGAGACAGAAGTATGGTCGATTAATCACTGCACAGGGTATACGCAAATACAATTTCAAGTCATATTGTCTTTGTGTCGACCGTGACTGTATGTAAATAATTAAAAGTTTGCTTGAAATTTCCGCTACCCGTCACAAATATGATTTAGGTGTTAAAAGATATTTATTAACAACAAGATCCGACACAGTGCATCATCACGAGGCCTTTGACTTACAAAATCTATTGGTACAGACATACATTAACATACAGAAGAAGAGAGCTACGCAAGATGCATGTGAATGTTTAAAACAAAGACCTTTATAAACGGTTTTTCAGCCCATAAAAAGGCGTACCCTTACATTGGTCATCTTTCTTTCTCCACAGTTTCATTGCCACAAACAGCACGATTTTATCAGTGTATATTAATGTGTACTTGTAGTAATAGATTTTACATTCCAAAACACCTATTTATGCAAGTAATTCAGTAGAAAATCTCAGTCGTGCTTTGAGATAGTTTAAAATGAGTAATGAAGTGCTTGAGAGGGAGGGTTGTGGAAGCGGTGGGTTGTTGGTGGGTGTCGTTAAGCAGGCATACTCATATCAAGTTCCATTTGCTTTCATTAAGGTATATATATATATATATATATATATATATATATATATATATATATATATATATTGATGTTACAATCAAAGGCTGAAGGCCCAAAAAGACAGTTCAGATAAATGATGCAAGGCAGGAGGTCAAGTCGAAAAGAAAAGCAATTTAAGTTAATAAGGCTCCAAATTTCGTAAACCAACTCTTTAAAAAACAAAGATAGAATGAGTCCAGCAATTTAAACAAGAGTGGAAAATTTTAAATACAATATTATTTACAAATGATCCCGGCCATTTAAATGAAACAGCTCAGCTTATTTATCAAAGTCACACTAAGGTGCAGGGGCTGGGTACTCGTTAATTTAACAGATGAGCTGACTCAAACAACAGGAAGGAGAGGAATAAGGTGCCCAACGGTCAACAAGAACTACAGCTCTGACACGAAGGGGTTTACACAAACGGATAGAGCGCCGAATAACTACCGCCAGCCACGGGTGGTGATGCCTCAAGGGTGGGGGGGGGGTGGTTCTGCAAGGAGATAAAAAATAAAAAAGCAAAACTAAGCTATACAACTCTACCGCCCGGGCAGATGCGAGCTAGCAGAGGAACATAAACCAGATAAATTCTGTGGTGTCGCACAAGTACAAAGTGCGCGCCACCTACTTTCGCCGCGCGCCGCCATGCACGCACGGCGCGGCGTTCTCACGACGACAGCCACGAGCGCCCTCTGCTGCAACCCCGCTCGTGGCCACCACGGAAAGACACCGGTCACTTCGGACTGAGATAGCAACGAGTTAGGACCTTCGTCATCAGATAGGCACCAGTGAAGACTTTGCTATCGTACAGGCACTAGGCAGGCCTCTAACAACTATGTATCAACATTCAGCAGTACTATGTAAAAGTTAAGTATTGTTTCATTCTGTGCAATATATATCTCTTTCTAATTTCCTCGAGTGTTTATAGTTTCTGGCTGCTCCCCTCCGTACCTGCACCAGCGTGTCGGTCTCATTCCACTCGGCCACCGACACCTACGACGAGGCTGGGACACAAAAGCGGCGACGAAGTTGGGAAACAAAAGTGGCGACGAGGAGTGATAGAACCTTGGACCAGCCCGCTTACAGCAGCCAGACAGCAGCAGTCGGAGCACGCAGAAATTGCTCCCGCCGACCCACCCTTATTATAACAATTTTGGGGAAAGATATTTTGTTACGTGTTTTGTGGACTTTTTTGTTGCAGAGCGTCCTCTTTCATATTGCATTTGTGTTTTGTTAGAAGTTACTTGCATACGCGGCGCCTAATCGGTCAGCATGGCCACTACCCCGAACCCGAACTTAATGGAAATTATTCAGTTACAGACGGCGCAAATAACACAACTTCTCCAGGCTGTGGCCCAGCTCACAGCGCAAGCAGCTAACCAACAACAACAGCCGCCGCTTCAGCAGCCCACACCTGCCGCCGCAACGCTTCCTACGTTCCGCCAGTACAACGAACGTGAGGAAGAATGGAGCGACTATTTCGCGCAGTTTCAAGAACTCGTCGCGGCTCATCAAATTACAGGTCAGACTGTTAAGCATCTTTTATTGTCCGTGGTGGGCCCCAAAAACCTTCGTATTACTGCAGAAACTATTCCCGCAAGCATCTCCTCGTGATGTAGACTTTGAACAAATTGTAGATGCACTGAATGCTCATTATGAGAGAAAAGTTCTCGTAGCTGCGGCAAGGCACCGATTTTTCAGACTTAAAAAATTACCAGAACAGTCACACCAAGAGTGGATTACGGAATTGAAGGGCTTAACCCGCCAATGTAAATTTACTTGCTCTTGTGGACTTTCGTATAGTGACGTGATGTTGAGGGATGCGATTACGCAGAATATTCAGGACCCCAGAATTAGGGCAGCAATTCTCAAACAATCTGACCCTTCCTTAGACAATGTACTGCAGCTTATAGAAGCGCATGATACTTTTGACTTAGCAGATATAGAAATGCAAAGCCACAGTGTTAATTCAGTGCGCCGCAACTGACGCTTTCCTAGCCGTAGTTCTCAGTATAGCACTAGTGATTCTTTTTTTTTCTACCGGCCGTGCTGAACAGACAGTGAACAGTAGCCAGTGTAAAAGTGCGACGCAAAGGTCGCCCCGTCGTGTTAGAAACAGTAATTTGAATAACGGGCGCCAACGCTCATTTCAGAAAAATGTACGTAAATCTTGCCCCCAGTGTGTGTCTCGCCACAAGCGTGCTCATTGCCCTAGTCGCAACGCAACCTGTTATCAGTGTGGCAAATCAGGACATGTACAGTCTGTGTGTATGCAAATTAAAAACTCAAAGAACAGTAACGTTAGAAACGGTGCTTCGCAAAGTGCGAGAACAGTTCATTCTGTAAATGTTATACGGGCTGTGGAATTGAACAGTGCTTTCCTTGGATCTCAATTTCAAGAAAGTAGTTCTGCGCCTATGGCAAAACTATATAGTGCACCACGTAGCAAGCGCCAACGAGCGCGTAAAACAGTGCAACGGAAACGGGTTCGGGACAAGCAAAATGACTATGAACAGTGCATTCCTGTAGTGAAAATAGTGCCTTCTGCAACTGCTCCTTGTAATAGTGCCCAGTACTGTGTAGCTAGTGACAGTAGACTTGTTGTAGATACTGAAAGTAATTTTAGTGCAGTAGCCTCTCATTGCGCGGACGCCGATCCGGCGGTAGTGCCATCTAGTGACAGTGTTGTTAATCCCCTGCGTGCCGAGTCTGAGCCGCTTCCTTCACCACGCGGCCCGCGCATACGCAGCACACAAACCGTAGCAGACGTTGCCCACATTCGCGCACCTGTCGTGCGCCAGAAGCACAAACTTTTTGTAAATATCTCCATAGAAAATAAGACTGCGCAATTTCAGCTTGATACTGGTTCCGCTGTTACATTAATTAATAAAGATACTTATGAACTTCTGGGTTCGCCAAAATTGTCGCCGTCACAGCAAGTGTTAACAGCTTATACAGGTGAAAATATTCCCGTGCTAGGAACGTGTAGCCTGCCTGCCTCTTTTCAAGGTGTTACAAAAACAGTTGCTTTTGTAGTTCTTCAGGCCAACTCGACACAGAACATTTTTGGACTAGATGCTTTTGACTTATTTGGCTTATCAATTCAAAGCGATGTGCTTCAAATTTCGTCAGTAGTGCCTCAGGAAAAAATAAATGCATTGTGTGACAAATATAGTGACTTGTTTTCGCCGAAACTAGGTTGTGCAAAAGACTTCGTGGCACATGTAACTTTAAAAGAATCTGCAGTTCCAAAATTTCGTAAAGCTAGACCAGTGCCTATCGCCTTGCGTGATACAGTTGCCGAAGAACTTCAACGTTGGCAAGATAGTGGGGTGATTTCTCCTGTTTCTGCGAGTCAGTGGGCCTCGCCTATAGTAATTATACCCAAGCCGTCAGGAAAACTTCGTCTCTGTGCAGACTTCAAATCAACAGTGAACAGTCAAACAATTGTCGACACTTATCCCCTGCCCAGACCTGAGGAACTGATGGACAAATTAGGACAGTCTCGCTTCTTTTCCAAGCTTGATTTAGCAGAGGCATACTTACAGATTCCACTTGATGACGAGTCAAAAAAAAATTTTCGTCATTAATACTCACATGGGCCTTTTTCAATTTCAACGCCTACCCTTTGGCAGTTCTTCCGCCCCCGCTATTTTTCAGCGTTTTTTGGAACAGCTGACAGTTTCTGTACCGTGTTGTTCGAACTATTTAGATGATATTGTGGTATCCGGACGTACAGTTGAAGAACATTTAGCAAACCTGGAGTGCCTTTTCAAAGTTTTGACTGCAGCAGGTCTACGTTGTAATAAAGCAAAGTGTTCGTTTTTTTCAAACTGAAATAGAGTACCTAGGCCATGTGATTAATGCCCAAGGAATTCATCCCTTACAGTCACATCTTCGAGCAATCAAAGACTTGCCTCCTCCTAAGAATGTGCATGAATTGCAAGCAGTGATGGGAAAGCTTAACTATTATTTCAGATTTATTCCCAATGCCTCTCAGATTGCAGCTCCACTGCATCACTTACGTAGGAAGTGGTCCAAAGATTGCCTGGTTGCCTTTGACAACTTAAAGTCTGCACTACTCAGTGATGCATGTTTGATTCCCTTTGACCCCCAGAAGCCTGTAGTGTTAGCAGTTGACGCCTCATCGTACGGTCTGGGCGCTGTAATCTCACATCGTATTGGATGTCACGATCGTCCTATTGCCTTTGCATCCAAGCTACTGACGCCGACGCAACAGAATTACAGTCAGATAGAAAAGGAGGCCTTAGCAATCATTTACGGCGTCATAAAGTTTCATCATTATCTGTATGGCAGAAAATTCTATTTGTTGACAGACCACAAGCCTCTCACGTCGTTGTTCTCACCCAAAAAGCCTATTCCGCCACGTACGGCACAAAAGCTTCAGAGATGGTCCTTGATATTGTCTAATTATCAGTATGAGATTTTGTACCGACCTACCACTAAACACGCCAACGCGGACACATTTTCCCGACTTCCGGTTGGCCAGGATGTTTCGTTTGATTCTTCAGAAATGGCATGTTGTCAGACTCCAGAGATGCTTCCGCTGTCGCAGACTTTCCTTTGAACTCTCGTCGGGTTGCACAGGAAACAGCTGCGGATGCAGACCTAAGTGTGGTAGCACGTTTTGTTCGCTCAGGGAGGCCTGCCAGAGCCAAAGACAATGATAGGCCTCTGGTTCGACGTTATTTTGCACAACGTCATGCATTATCTTTAAGTCAGGGTGTACTGTTGTTGCATACCGACAACGACCAAGCAAGAGTGATTGTTCCTCGTTCCCTGCAACGAGAAGTGTTACGCCTCCTGCATCAAGGACATTGGGGCATTGTTAGGACAAAGCAACTGGCCAGACGTCATTGTACCTGGGTTGGTATGGACGCTCAGATAGAGAGCATGACATCACAGTGTACAGTTTGTGCGGAGCATCAGGCGGCTCCTCCACAGCGTTTCTCAGACTGGCCACGCCCCAAGGGACCATGGCAACGTTTACATATTGACTTTGCCGGACCTTTCTGGAATACGCGATGGTTAATTGTTGTAGACGCTTTCAGCAAGTTTCCTTTTGTGATTGCCATGAACTCAACGACAGCTTCTAGTACAATCAGTGCCTTAACATCAGTGTTTTGCATCGAAGGTTTGCCTGAAACTATCGTCAGTGACAATGGACCTCAGTTTGTTAGTGCGGAATTTCAACAGTTTTGTCGTGTGAATGGCATTCACCATATCACCACCGCACCTTTTCACCCTCAGTCCAATGGTGAAGCAGAACGTTTCGTTCGAACATTCAAGTCTCACATGGAGAAGATGAAAGGTCAGCACTCCAGGCAGCAAGCTCTTCAAATTTTCCTGTCTACGTATCGGTGCATGCCACGTGACGGCCCGTCTCCTGCCGAGCTGCTACACGGCCGCCGTCACCGCACTCTCCTTCACCTGCTGCAGCCTCCCACGCACCGAGTCGGTTCGTATGGCGCTACGCGTTTTCAGGTTTCCACGCCGGTGCTGTACAGGGTGTTTGCTGGAAACAAGAAGACATGGTTGCCGGGCACCATTCAACGCGTGCTCGGTCGTAATATGTATGTTGTACGTTCTTCCACAGGGTCGGAGCTGCGGCGCCACGCAAACCAATTGCGCCTGCACAGGCCGCGCGATCCTGTCTCCGATTTCTTGATTCCAGACCCAGTTCACCGCCAGGGAGCACAGCCACATCGTTCGTTCCCGGACTACGAGATCCCTATGGACGTCGACACACCTCCGACGCAGTCGTCGCCGCCGCTGTCGCCGCCGCAGATGACAGCGTCACCGAGAGGGACTCCGGGACCGTGCGGGCCCCCCCAGCTTGGGCCACGCACCTCAGAAGAAGATGACCTGCTCCCTCTGGGCGGGGGCGGGCGCCCTTCCCCAGGTTTCGGCGGGTTCCCTGGAGGATCTCAAGGCAGTTGCCGGGGCGCGGACGGCGTCTCGATCCCGGCCTCAGCTACGACGCCCGTCCCACCAGTAACGCCCCCGCCCAGGCCCTCCACCCAGTGCCGTCGCCGTGGCCCTCAGCCCTACGCCACGACGGCGCGGCGGTTTGGGGGGGAGGGGTGTGGTGTCGCACAAGTACAAAGTGCGCGCCACCTACTTTCGCCGCGCGCCGCCATGCACGCACGGCGCGGCGTTCTCACGACGACAGCCACGAGCGCCCTCTGCTGCAACCCCGCTCGTGGCCACCACGGCAAGATACCGGTCACTTCGGACTGAGATAGCAACGAGTTAGGACCTTCGTCATCAGATAGGCACCAGTGAAGACTTTGCTATCGTACAGGCACTAGGCAGGCCTCTAACAACTATGTATCAACATTCAGCAGTACTATGTAAAAGTTAAGTATTGTTTCATTCTGTGCAATATATATCTCTTTCTAATTTCCTCGAGTGTTTATAGTTTCTGGCTGCTCCCCTCCGTACCTGCACCAGCGTGTCGGTCTCATTCCACTCGGCCACCGACACCTACGACGAGGCTGGGACACAAAAGCGGCGACGAAGTTGGGACACAAAAAATTCCCCAGTTACGATAACAAAGTTAATATATATAGAGTATATGCTACTGAGAGCAAAAGGAAAAGAATAATTCGACTGAACCGAACTAAAGGTGCGGTATAACACATGAATAAACAACTAACGACATAGGTAAAGGCAACGACGGCCCCTGGGGAACGACCTCGGAACCTGACAAACACACACACACAAATTTGCGAAGCAGGCTTTATCAGTAACTTATTTATTTCTTACTCCACAAGTGCAGGCACCCTCACGATGGTGTAGGAGGGTGTCAACCAACGGCCGGAAACATTTCATACGTCCCAGATGCAAAGCGGCTGGAACGACGCGAGGCGCAGCCGGGGCTGAGTGCGGAGGACTCTAGCAGTTGTCGACAGCTCCGACGCTTGGCGAGGGGCGGACGCGGCGTCGTACGGCCGCTAGGAACGCGACCACACAGCCGGGAGACGGGGTAGACAGTCCGCGGCGAGGTGCTGTTATAACTTGGCAGAAAAGCCTCTCCGGACCGATCTCTTCAGCTGCTGGCATGCATGGCTCCCCACGGACAGAGTTCCACGCAGAATAACTTCGATGCATACGCCGGGCCCGGCCACAAACGGCGCCTTAATAAAAATAATACGACATCGTATCAAACTCTCCATGGTACTCAATCTCCTATGCCCCGCAGAGAGTGATTCACTCCTCTCTCTAACTGCCTCAGCGGGCTCCGTCGCGCCACACACGGCAAGGGAAACACAGAAGACAATCGACGCGCGATAGATCAAACAGAGCCACGAGAGGTGCACGCATGGAGAGATCGATGTGTGCTTACGCCGGTAATTAAATCAAGGTCAGGGTCAGTCGAAGAAACAGGTGACTGGGCGGTTCAGTGCTAAGATTATAACATTGTTTAGAAATGTGGCAATATTTTTTATTGAAATAAGTAGTGACCGTGCAGACTGTGACTGACGCGCCGCAGAACGCTTTTTTTTTTTTTTTTTTTTTTTTTTTTTTGTTTTTTTTGTAGATCTATGCTTGGCGGTCGTTGTTTTGGTTCGTTCTTGATACTTCGTTGAACATTTGGCTCAGCTTTTTTATTACAGAGGGCATTTAGCCCCATGGCCGGGCGCGCTGAGCTACGGCGCAAGGCTCGGCCACCGCGGCCGGCGACAGTACTAATACCCTTATTATTATTTTCGTGAAGGCACTTTAAAACTGTTGTGACCTGTGTAGTATGGATTGGTTAGGCCAAAATTTCGTGGAAGTGGACTGTCAGCCGAAGACACACTAGACACTTCAGGACCTGGACACCACATTACCAAGGGAAAGGAGTCAGACTCGGACTACCCTTTCGATGCATGACTGGTAGGTATTTTAAGTAGCTGTTAAAGTGAAGTGTTACCAAGTACCTGTAACCTCTTCACCCGCGATCCTTTTAAGAATTTCATACGTGTGAGTGGTTTAGAAAAGTGTTAACATCTTAAATATTGGACATTAGGCATGTAAAATCATTGTTTCTGAAAACCAAAAAGCCTAAACATATCATTTTTATTAATTTTGGAATATTCACCAAGAAAAAGCGAGCATTTCACTCAATTCCAAGTGTATGACATGGAAGTCGAATGGGATCTTAAGTTTTAGTCGAAGATTTATTGTTTCTGGACATCCATAACCGTCCACATTCATCTTTAATAATGGGTGCCGCAACAGTTGTTAAACTGAATTTTTATTTTAATTTTTTGGATGTGTGCATTACCCGAGTTTCACGACCTGTGTCCCATCACCAAGTGCATCTGAAAATTAAAATAGTGACGTCTGTAATGTAATGAAACGGCTACTGTACACATTTACTAAAATGCTTAAGAACACAGAGATACTGTACATATTTACTAAAATGGTTCAGAACAAAGGGATTATAGGTACTTAGTGAGTCCATAAAAATGGTGGGTCCCTGGTACATGCAACCAGCTGGGTGGCTGTTGGCAACTTAGGCGCGCATACCCACTCAAATGGAAGGGTTTCCATGTAAAACAATAAGTGTTTAATCTAACATCGAAAAGATAGACAAACAGCATTGTAAAGAACGGAGAAGTGGCTCTTTACCAAGCCATGAAGGCAAGCCCCTTATAAATGCAACACTGAACCGTCGGAGGACCCCCTCAAGGCCTCCAACGGCCACCGCAGTAGTCGAACTGCCGGCAGGCAAGCAGCGGTGGCGACAACTATGCGCTAATGGCACCGTCCAAGGATCAAACTTTCTGTTTTAGTAAAAATGAAATGATAGCATTTTTATTACGTGACAGAGGTCAGTATTTAAACTGATAGTAATTTGCAGATGCACCTGATGATAAGACATAGGTCGCGAAAATCGGGTATTGTATACATTTAACAAATAGATTTTTTCCAATTTAACAACTGTTGCGGATTCGATTACTAAAGATGGAGTTTTGCTGCATGAACAGTAATAAAAAAAATGTTCAAATGTTTGTACAGCTTATGGGACTTAACTCGGCTACTCCACCGCGGCGTAGTGTAGAGATCAATGTCCTTAGACATAGCAATACACAAAATCTCAGTAACCAAAGGCACACAACTTCATAATCAAAGAGAGCACAAAATTTCGAATTTAACAACTTGTTAAACGAACAGCATCGCATAAACTGAGACCAATGCCACGATTACCTGATGTAAATTAAGCTATGTAGTCGCTATATGAAACAGGTAGCATAATCACATACTTGGTATAGCACAACACTTTAATTTACGTGAAATACATATGCTACATGAAACGTTCAATACGAAAGATTATGGACTATTTTATCTACCACAATTTTCGTATATTACTGCAATAAAAATATATTTTGCTCAATTTTTGCTTATGTAAATGGTTCAACAACACGAAGTCGAAACAGCTACAGTGCAGTAAATAAAGCTGTTCTAGCAGCAAATTCGGCTTAGACAAAAAGAGAAAACTCATAACTAAAGCTGTAAAATCAAAAACTTGAAATTGTAAATTTTGTATGAACATCACCACTTCGAATAGATTAATATTTTATTCGCTACCATACCGTTCATCCGACTGCGATAAAATGTTGCACACTTTATCCAAAAGCTAAGGTGAAGGGCACTGTCAAGATAATAATTTTGATGGCGCATGACCGTGGGTGTGCGTCCTACATCAAGGCATCTTACAACGCTTGGCCACTCCACTGCGGCAGAGAAAGATGGAGAATAAGGAAGAGGGAAAAAGAGAAAAAGAGGGAGAAAGATGGAGAGGGGTCATAGAAGTATAGGGAAAAGAGGAGAAAGATAAAGATTGAAAAATTGGTAGGAGGAAACAAATAGAGGGGAAAAGTGGAAGATGAGGAAATGAAATTCAATAAGTTGAAGAAGAAAAAGGGGACGAGGAAGATGGAGGAAGAGACAAAATGAGGAAAAGAAAATGGGCAGATACGAAAGGAGAAAGAGGAGGAGGGTAAACAGGTAGAGTTAAAAAGAAGAAGAGCAAAAAAGAGGAAGAACAAGAAGAAGAGGGTAACAGAGGTAGAGGGAAAAGAGTTGGAGTGAAAAAGAGAAACATAGAAGTGGAGAGAGAAAGAAGTAGTGCAAGAAAGAAGTAGCGAGGATAAGCAGGAGAGGAAAAAAAAGGTGTAGAGTGAAAAAGAGGACCAAGGGAAGAAGGTGACAAGGGGAAGATAGGAAGAGAAATAGCGAATAGTCGGAAGAAGGAAAAATGTGGAAGAAGGAAAAAGAGGAGGAGAAAGAGGAAAATAGATGTAGAGGAAAGAAGATGAGGAGAGATAAAGAGAATGTCACTGAAAGAGGAAAATATGTAGGGGGAAAAAGAGAAGAGGTAACTAGAGGTGGAGGGGAAAAAGTGATAGAGCAAAAAGAGAAAGATGGGAAAAGATGGAGGGAAAAAGATAAAGAGGAAGAGGGATATAGATGAAGAAGGTAAAGAAAAAGAAATAAAGAGTGGAAGAGAATAAAGGGGTATAAGTGGGTAAAAAACTGAGATTTGGGGAGGAGAAAAAATTCTAGAAAAGGGGAGGAGGAATAAAGCAGGGAAAAGAGAACAGAGGGAACAGGACGAACAATAAGAGGAGGATGAGGAAGAAGAATAGGATGGAGGAAGAAGGAGGATGAAGAAGTACAGGACGAGGTGGGAAAGGAGGAAGTGTCAGAGGTAGGTAGTGACAGTGAGATTGAGCGGGCTGACTGAATAGTGGACTAAACAAATACCCAAAAGAACGCAGTGTGTCATCTAGCCGGTACAGAGAGGGAACTAAGAGGACAAAGAGGATGGTGAGAAATACTCATTGAGGTGGGGGACCTGAGGGAAGGAGTGTAGTATTTATATTCGTTTCCCAATCTAATTTAGCAACTGCCAATCATTTGCGGGATTGATAGTTTATTGTAGACTAAGGTACGATTATATGGTATTTCGGACTATATTTTTTTATTTAATGTGTTTCAGGTACAAGCAAATAATTTCCAAAATTATTTTTGGTACGCAAACGGAAATGGAAAAAGCGAACTACAAATAAAAATTAGTATTCGACAAATAAATATATAGCAATCGGAATGCAAACATGGAAAATAAAAACAGTACAAGCTTTGGCTACAACCTATTTGTTTCATTACAATGGAACAGAGCACATTGCTCATGTGCATTCAGGGAAATACGTAATTTAAACTTCGGTGTACAAGAACGCGACACACAGAATTCCCTCAAATAACTAGGGGAAAGCTACATCCAACCTGATTAAAATTAACGTAACCGATTTCTATTGTTTCATGTCTCATGAAACGACTGCTATGATAAAATTTGTTTAGATTTCATACGGAAGCATACTGCATTCGTTTTTTCCGAGACTCGAATAAGAGGAGGAAGTTGAGAATGGTAAAAGAAGTACTATCAGTCACAAACGGTAAGGTGGTTTCCGGAGTATGTCTACATCTACATGGAATACTCTGCAAATCACATTTAAGTGCCTGGCAGAGGGCTCATCGAACCACCATTATACTATTTATCTCCCATTCCATTCTCGAATAGTGCGCGGGAATCTCTCCATTCGAACCCTGATTTCTCATATTTTATTCTGATGGTTATTTCGCATTCGGAGGAGAATGTTGGCGATTGGAATTTCGTAAGTAGACAACGTCGCTGCGATAAGCGCTGTTGTTGTAATGATTCCCATCCCAGATCCTGTATCATTTCCGTAACGCTGTCTCCCCTGTATCGTGACAATACGAAACGAGCTGCCCTTCTCTGGACTCTTTCGATGTCCTCCGTGAAACCCACCTGATAAGGATTCCACACTGGGCAACAATACTACGGACAAGCGTAGTGTATGCAGTTTCTTTTGTAGTTCTGTTGCATCTTTAAAGAGTTCTGCCAATAAAACGCAGTCTGGTTCGCCTTTCCCACGACATTATCTACGTGTTCGTTCCAGTTTAAGTCTGAAGTAATAGTAATTCCTAGGTATTTTGTGGAGTTTACGGCATTCACTTCTGATTGATTTATCTTGTAAATGAAGCTTAACGGATTTCTTTCGTACTCATGTGGACGACCTCATACATCTCATGGTTTATAGTCAATTGCCAAGTTTTAAACCACAGTGATGTTATTCAGATCGTTCTGCAGTTGGTTTTGACTTTCAGATTATTATACTAGACGGTAAATGACGGCTTCATCTGCAAACAACCTAAGAGAGCTACTTAGATTTTCCTCTAAATCGTTTATGTAAATAAGGAGCAGCAGGGGACCAATAACACTACCCTGTGGAACGCCCGATATCACCTCTGTTCTAGTCGATGCCTTACCATCGACTACTACGAACTGTGTCCTCTCTGACGGGAAATCTCCTATCGAATCGCAAATTTGGGGCGATATATCATAACCACGCAATTTGATTAATTGATGTGGATCGATGTGGATGTATATTCTTACCGACATTCGAATATCCCTGTAGATTTGTTGATTACAGAGAAATTCGTCGATTTTCTTAGTATGAAAATCGGCAAAGATAGAGTATTTGTAATGACTCTGGGAAGGTAGCCTTGCAAGTGCTTTGCGCTCGTGTGTTGGCAGTTACCCTAATGATCCTCCTCCGCGGCCTGCCGTCAGAGCGCTGTTTTCCCCTCGCCTTCCACTCTTTTTCCCCCAGTGGTATTTCAGAGGACAGTGACGGCGTGACTCCTGAAGCTGACGGGATTTATTAGGGGGTTCCCGTGTGATCAGCAAAACGCGGGGGAATTAAATCCGAAACAGCCGAGGGCGGCTAGCGGCGGGCGGCTAGCGGCCGGCCACTAAATCAGCGGCACAAAGAAAAGCCGATATCCGGCGAGCGCCCGCTAGCCCTGCTAACCCTGCCTCCGCTGCCGCTGGAGCGCCCAACGGATTGGCGCTGCGGTCAGCCCAGACTGCGTCCACAGCGGCCGACTCCTCCACCCAATGGAACTTCCCCAAGCAGAACCCGGGCATTCCATTGGGCTACCTTAACTTGACGATTTCGCTGGTGCTGCCAGAAGCGGAGCGCATCGGCACTAGTTTGTAGATATTCATTTGTCACCGTGCACCGTCAACGTCACGATGCCAATTGAATCAACTTGCAAATCTGCTAGCATTAGAAACATTACCTGACGTTGAAGCTTTAGGGGGCGATCTGATAGTTTTATATGCTACAAAATGAGATGCTAAGATCGCGAATTAGTAATTTATTGAATGACGGTCGGTTTCGGTGAACTGTATCACCATTGTCTAGTCATATACATTATATAAGCTGCTCATCTTATTTAAAAAATGGATACAAAATAATAAGTGCAACATAGCACTTTGAAACTAGCCTGTTATTAAAATTGGCAAGATCTCGGGCAGTTGAGACCTGCAAATGTAAGTTAAAATGCTCACTGCTTCTCTAAATTACTTTATGAGTGCCAACTGTATATGCGCAATGGAGATTTATCTAACTGCTCACTTCTTAAGGTAGCAGCCAACGTTTTAATAAACACAAAATCAGTGTTAAAAAAATAAATGAGTAGATAATTTAACACGGGACAGGGAGCATGACATCATAAAGCAGAGGTTTGATACTTTAAAATCATAATCTATTCAGAAAAACAACAAGCAAATAAATGTGGGGAGGCCAAATGAAGCACACACCTTGTACAAAAGTGGATTAATTCACATAATTATTGCACATATTAAAATAGTTTCTGCCATTTATGAATATGGAGATAACGTGGGACGAAATTTTCACATACACAATGGGTAGCTGAAAGCACATTCATTCATTCAGACATGCACATAAAGCTAGGCGGTACATTACTTTCCTGGAACACTTGAAAGCAGCAGCAAAATCAGGCGTCGACGGCGTCTTGATGAGATGGCAGGTGTCTTGATCTCTAATTTTAAATACACTATGCACTAAACGAAACTCATGTTCACAGAGGCAGTGGCTCACTATTCTTAAGTGACCACACCGAATTTCATAGCGTTTACAAACAGAAATTAATTTATAATAAGCGAGTAAAGCACATGCAAGAATTCATATAGAAGAAAGCTAGTATTAATAAACCGCAGTAATGACCGTTATGAAAGCACGTGCTGCAATCGGTCATAGAAGATAGGAAAGATGGAATCCAATCAGAAAAATCTGAGTAATATTTAACATACCTGCGGATACAGAAAGGACCCATAAACGTCAGTAAAAACACGAAGAAAATTCAGACATATCAGGTTTACACAAAAGCTGAAGGCCACACATGTGCATTCTAACTTTAGCAAAACCGGACACAAAATCATCACTGGAATGAAAATGGAAATAATAAATTTACACTGAATTTTAGCATGATTCGGTGGAGTACGTACTTCCTCATTCGTCGGAGCCAGAAAGAAGAGTGAAGACTAAAGCTCTAAGGCTCGTAAACACGCCCCCCCCCCCCCCGCCATACATCGGATGTAAAGCGCGCTAAAAGCTACGCAGAGTGCGTTCACAGACTAGTGTTTAGCAACCCTTGCTACGTGGCCAAGACAATTCCTTCTACAACGGCACCAATAGAGGTCTCCTGTCACCTCTTTCGTCCAAGATTAGGTTGGTACGACACTAACAACACGGACACCTCGACACCTTGCTAAGTAAGCTTGTCCCTGACCATCCAGCAGACGCCAGAGCAGACGACAAACGAAGCCTTGCGTTCTTAACTACATCAAAACGAGGCCCAAAGCGGGAGGCGGCGACTGTAAGCCATTGCGCGGCAGTCAGTCAATATTAAGAGCGCACATTCACATTCACATGAACACACAAGTTCAATCACACGGGTGGAAACATTAATAAATATGGGGCAAAGATATATAAACATGAGGCATTGATCATTAATAAAAAGAATAAAGTAATTAACACACAGATAGATAACATTAATGGTGCAGCAACACTTTAGGTTAATGAATAAATCAAAATGGGACACGACCACACATTTAGTGGACGTGTTTCAACTTAGTCACTATATAAAAATACACAAGTTAAAACATGACAGCTTACAAAATACTAATTGCTATGTTGCACTTATTATTTTATATCAATTTTTAAATAAGATGACCACCTTATAAAATATATATGACCAGATGATGGTGACATATTTCACCGATACCAGTCGTCATTCAATACATTTTTAATTCGAGATCTTGGCATTTCATTTTGAAGAATATAATATTAGCAAATACCTTCGTATTAGAACAAGAACTTACTGAATTTTTCTGTTTCACGTCGCTTGGGTAAATAAATTACTTTTAGAAACGCACTGTAAGTATTTGTCGCAGAAATGTTTCTTCTATAGTCGCGCTGTGAAATAGATAAGTCAAAGTTCATAGTGTCGTGCTTAAAAACTTAGGCAATGACCCCGTTCTTGAACTATTATTAATGAATGATAATCGGTACGAAACAGAAACAAATTAGAAAACATAAAAAATTCAGCTATATGTTTGAAGAAAAGGCTAGAGTGAAAAGCATGTTGTTGTTATCAAGAAAACTTATTGAATAAATAAACTGGACTCAGAGGACTTCCTCCAGCTTAAAGATTTCACTAGGATGTCGTATGCAAATTTCGAATATCTCTAGACAACTTTACATTTGTCGACTGTCAACTATACAATAAAATATTCGATAACAGTGTATCAAAAATTAATAATGCAGGAAACAGCTTTGGTCACGTAAAATCTTTATTGCTTAAACTACTGCATATCGATTTCGTTGATTGAGTGGCTAGAAAAGAATCATTATGTACCATCTGTGCATCTTAACACGAAAATATAGCTCTATACAGTCAACATCTTGCACAATACAGATTTTGGGCCGCTGTGGAGTAGCCGAGCGGTCTAAAGCGTCTCGCTGCGGAGCGCGCGGTTGCTCGCCGTGGAGGTTCGAGTCCTCGCTTGGGCATGGGTGTGTGTGTTTGTCCGTAGGTTAGTTTACCTAGGATTAAGTAGTTTGTAAGCTACGGACTGATGACCACATTTGAACATTTTGAACAATATTAATTGGTAACCAGTTTAGTATTGTGCATGACGTTGACTGTATACAGTTACGTTTCCACGTTAAGATACGATTCACTAGTTCATGTGGGTCCACAGGCTTCTTTTCTAGCACTGAAGATGGCCACTCAGTCACATAAATCGATATTCAGTCGTTCAAACAATAAAGATTTCATACGACCAAAGCTGTTTCCTGCATTATTAATGTGGTCGCTCTGCAGTTGGCTCCAGATGGAGTTGTCTGTACGTAACGTACCTAAAATGTTTGCGGTACTGCGATTCCCTTCTCCATTGTGGTGAAAGACATGGAATGATAAATACATTTCCTACTTTCTTGACTGGGGTTATAGGAATTACAATGATTTATTTATTTCTGCCAAGCTATCATTATGCCAGTTTCCTTTTGACACGAGCAGTAATGTGAGAGTCATAGGCGCCGTGCGAGATCAGTGCACCGCGAAGGACAGTTTGCTAGGCGAGCGTCAATGTGGCGTGGCAGTAGCAGCAGAGACAGCGCAGTTCTCACATTAAAAAGCTCTTCATTTTGGCACTACGGAAGTACATGGAAGTTGGAAGCGACAGACTACAAATTATTTGAGATAGAACTCAGGAAGCGCAAATCAAACTGATGTTTTTACATCGTGAAGAAGGAACGTACAGAATTATCATTAAAAAAAAAAAAAAAAAAAAAAAAAAAAAGAACCATGCTCGACAGTGAAGACAATTTTAAGAAATATATTCGATTCCATCATAATCAGTTTCACTATCTTCTGTCATTAACTGAAGAAAACTGAAAATTGAAGTTTGGTTCCAAGTTTAATCCACCTGAACAACACTGTTATAATACATGGATGATGAACAGCAATCAGTCGCAAATATTTTTGTTGTCGCACTTTTAGATTTTGGTCATTGTGTGCTCTCAATGTTTAAAATTTAATTTAAATATTCAATTGAAGGTTACGTGATGTTGAAAAATTTTGTGTTTTAAACGAAGCATGCTTAAAACCAAGAATTTATAGTATATAGTGACTGAAATCTATATTTGCTACGATAAAAGTGTATACGACACATTTCTGTTCATCACGAAACTGAAAAGTGGCTCCGGCACCTGAGTGGCGAAACCAATTAAGTAGCAGAACCCGTAGTTACGTTAAAGTTAGTTTCTCATTGTTAATTAACTTTGAAATGAATTAGCAGACAACGTTTCATGGTATCGATTGTTATATTAAGTACTGATACACCAATATTCCCATAGATAATAGATTTACTGAACATCTTTTACGCATAATGAAAGTGCTGACCTTCTTACATTGATTGTTATATCTATTGCTGTGCCATTGTTCCAATAGAATAAATATTGATTCGACGAGCTTATATATGATGAAAGTATGGATTTTATTCCATACTAAATAAAATGCATGAACATGGAATATTTATTGTTTCTGAAGGTAGGGAATGGGCCTAGGAAAACAACTAAAATATTGAATATGTTGCCAGAATGAAACTTTCACCCTGCAGCGGAGTGTGCGCTGATATGAAACTTCCTGGCAGATTAAAATTGTGTGCCGGAACCGGGACTCGAACCTGGGACCTTTGCCTTTCGCGGGCAAGCGCTCTACCGACTGAGCTATCTCGGCACGACTCACGATGCGTCTCACAACTTTACTTCCGCCAGTACCACGCCTCCTACTTTCCAAAGTTGTGAGGCGGCATCGTGAGTCGTGCCGGGTAGCTCATTCGGTAGAGAGCTTGTCCGCAAAAGGTAAAGGTCTCAGGTTCGAGTGCCGGAGCCGGCACACGATTTTAATCTGCCAGTAAGGTCATTGAATATGTTGTTTGAATGAAATTTTTTTTTTACAACAAACAAAAAATAATAAATCAACTTGTATAAAACAACTGCCTACTGTAGTTGTTCTCTACTGGTCAGTTCGTCTTCCCCCCAATCTCCAGCCAAGCAAATCGCTGCGGCGTGCGGGACTCCTTTGGAAAGGCAAACGTTTCCCACAGGCAGAGCCAACTTCAGGGACAGGGCTCCACAACAGTCCGTGTCACGTCATACCGAGAGGCCGCGATCTGCAGCTGATTGGTTGGCCGCTATGGCAGCGTCCTACGTGAGCGAACTGTTGCGAACGCAGCACGGCGCGGTGCGGCGATCGCGCGAAAATTTCAAAACACATGGCCAAAAGTTAACATGTCGCACGTCACCGCGTCTGCGAGAAGCGGGCGCGGTTTGCGCGTGGCATGTGAATTTACAATGTCTGAAAACTTGATCGCTGTAGATAACCCAGATAGCGCTGCCGTCCTTCCAGAAGGACGATGATAGTGGCTCAGTTTTTCATACTTGTAGTTACGATTTCACGCACAGTGTCGTATTTCATTTCTTTGAATCTCCTGCTTTTATTTCAGATCAATTTTAGTTTGTACTGCTGATTGCAAAGTGGTACGATATGGCTGCAAAGTTGAGGTTCCTGCAAAAGATATTAAAGATGTTTTCGTATTTAGGTTGGTATTTCTTGAACATTATTTAATTTTTGCTTCGTTCATATGTATGTTTCGTCTTAAACAGTGTTTTAATAATAATGATTCATCAGATAAAAATTCTAAAACATTCATTTTGATGTTCTTGCAGAAAGATAAGCAATATTCCAAAATTAATGGCGTGTTTGTGAAAAAAATCACTTATAACGTTTTTGTGTAGTCCTCTACCGTTAAAACCAAAAACAAATCCGCGCTATCTGGGTCGAATGTTCTGTAATGTGGTAAAATAAAAATAAAAATTATCATGACAGTTTATTATCGTACCGTGAATGCTTGGAATTTCTCAAAATTAATTAGTACTACCAGTAAATTCATATAACTAACATATATGTAGGTATTGTTGTTCACACGTTTTGTGCAAAAAATCCAAACATTTTTTTTCTCTTCGTTAAATTACGTGTACTACAAGATCGTCATTTCCTACAAATTTACCATGCAGTATAGTTTACACTACCCCTTTACGATTTCCATCACTTTTTAAATAAATACTACTACAATTAAGAAAACATAACACATTTATTAAACAGCAAAATTTACATTCTTCATATAGGATTTCGTTCAAAAAACAATTTAAAATTTTCTAACACTTCTATAGCTGCTGTCGAAGAAGCATTTTATCTCGTTTGAAAATTGTCTTTTGCTGATTTTGGTGTATTTCGTTATTCATCTTGGAAAAATCGAGCCTCAACATCATTGGTAAATTGGCCACACATGATCTTGTGCAGTTAGAATATAGCTTTCACTACGTGTACTGCAATTTCTACATTGGTTTCCAGAAGTTTAAGTAAAATCAAAATTTAGATGTTACCAAATGAACATTCTGCTGTCATTCTTGCACAAGATAACCGACAGTTGTAAACATCTTTAGTTCCCCCTGCTGTTGTCCTTTATGGAGAAGTTTTCATTAAATATTGAATCAGAGGAAAAATGCTGGATCAAATAAAAATTCAAATATTTGTAATTCTATGGGACCAAACTACGTTGGTCATTAGTCCCTAGTCTTACAAACTACTTAAACTAATCTAAGGACAATACACACATCCATCCCTGAGTGAGGATTCGAACCTCCGACGCAGGATGCCGCGCGAAAATGATGCATTCCCTAGGAAAATATATGAGCACTTGATATTGGATGCTGGCAAAAATTCGCCTGGTAATTCTAGTCTTCCGATTTCTATTGCATGTCGGAAGGGGAATTCATCAAAACCACCGGCATCATTCCCTTTTCCGTAGAAACCTACATTCATTATTATGAACCTAGTAATTTCTGTCAGTGACAGCTAACAATCCAAAATTGGTAACTATAACACACAGAATCAGATTTTCTGTCCTCTTTTTTTATTAATACAAATCCATTTGTCATCAATACTTTCAAACTGGTGACGGAATTGCCCCCTATCCACACAAAAATGCTATTTTTTAAAGTAATTTTCTGCCAGCTCGAGCATGTCCTTTATTTTTGTATGAAGGACACGAGTCCTTCATTACCAACGTTGACTGACTGAGCTGCAGGCTACCGCCTCTGTATTCGTGCACACAGCGCGCCGAAGTAGATGGCGCGGTGCCAACGCCCTCAAATTACAACACACTGTTCGCCATACTGTAATGATGTATGGTGTTCTTTTCAGCTTTAAAAACAATTTCGCAATGTTACATACATTTCGTACGCAGTACTGTGTAACCTAAAGTCAACCAAACGCAAAGTAGCCAGCGACTACATGTGTCACTGCAAGACCTTCAAATTTTATACGATAGTTTAATTGCAAGTTAAGTATCGCAATAACTATGACGAATGTAGAAGAAACAGGCAGTTTGTCCTCAAGCAGTTATGTTAGGTTATACGATATCCAAAAAACGTTCCACAACGATTAGTATCCTCAAAATCGTATGAGAAGTAAGGATATGTTACAGAAAACGTACAAAATCGGAAGAGGTGGTTTTTATTTTATTCTATTTTATTTATTTATTTATTTTTAACAGGGAAAGGAGAACCTTTATGGAAAAACTGACACCAGATTGCGATGTAGCTTTGTTTCAAACACATACTGTGGTTTTTAAAACAAGAAAATCGAATAAATAATTTTCGTTATATTTTGGGATCAGCCGCCCCGCGGTTTGGTTGCGCACGTAGGACAGAGCTGCCCCATCGCACCGCATCGCGTCTGGTCGCTCGCCGATTCGCGCGGTTTCACACTGCGCCGCGTTCGTTTCTCACGGCCCACGTAGAACAACGGGTATGAGCAACACCACCTACAGAGAAGACCGCAGCGCTCTCGTGTGACGTCAGGCAGAATAGGCTGTGCGCGCATAGCTGACTGGCTCGCTGCTTCGGCATAGTCGGCCGTGCCCCAGCGGCTAACCAGTCAACTATGCGCGCGCAACCTACTCTACCTGACGTCACACGAGAGCGCCGCGGCCTTGGTATGAGCCAGTGGGCTGTGCCCCAGCGGCCAGCCAATCCGATAGCGATGGCGGCGGACTTGGTGCGACGTGAATGTTTTGGGGCCTTATCTACAGAAGATGTTGGCAGAGCCCGCAGCCTAGGAGAAACGTCTCGTATGTTTCCACTAGGCGAGTGGGTACGCGGTCCCGCACGCGTTCTACGCATCACGTTGAGGGATTTACATCCGCTGTGAGGAAAACGGCCCTTAAAGAGAAGCCGTTCTACTCAAAAATATTGATGGAGTGAGCAAAGCGTACGGCGCATCTTCTCAAAATCTGGCCTGGATAGTCGAGTGACATTGGTTACGTATTGTGATAGCTACCACATTGCTGTACTAGGCGTGGCCCCTTTTGGATTTGATATTTCGACCTTTGAAGTAATCAGTCGGAGGGGGGGGGGGGGAGCTAGAATTTGACGTATTTTCCGAACCACGTCGCAACATGACATTTTTCACAAAAATGGAATAGTTAGAGGAGATGGACGAAATGACATATAACCGTCTAAAATCCTGAGCCACGGTGTCAGGCACCCCTGAGCTACAGAGCGACGTTTGCGAAGGACTCTGGTGCAGTATGGTTCTTCTATGGGTGGAGGAAATCTACGTGACAGGAAGTTACTTTTGTGGGCATGAACGAGCTAGGTCGACTTGTAAATAGTATAAGGCACTACAAATGTGGGAAAATTCGGAACTTGATATTATAAAGTGTTACACTGTGGGGCTAATTTCTGTGCTTTTTGGCCGCTTGTTTACAAGAAAAGTGTTTCATGACTCTAAAGTATGTCTGAGTATACTGTCAGTCTATGTATGGACGTTCGGCCGATATTCAACAGAAGATAAAATTTGCAGATGACATATTGATTTCCTCTGTTTCATTCAGATTAGCAGACCCTTGTGCGTTTCTAAGTACATCTAAATCTACATCTACATAAATACTCTGCAAGTCACATCGAAGTGCACGCCAGAGGGTTCATCGAACCGCTTTTACGACATTTGTCTACACTTCCCTTCTCTAATAGCTCGCTGGAAAAAGGAACAGCTACACCTTTCTGTTTTCAGTAAGATTTATTTTATTATGGTAATCATGTCTCCCAACGTATTTGAGTATTAATGTAAAATGTTCGCATTCGGAAGAGAGAGTTGGTGAAAGACATTTCACAAATGGCTCTCGCCGCAACGATAACGTATTTCTTTTAAAGATTTGCAGGCCGGCCGCGGTGGCCAAGCCGTCTGCGGCGCGCCAGTCACAGTCTGCACGGCCACTGCGGTCGGGGGCTCGAATCCCCCCTCGGGCATGGATATTTGTGCCGTCCTTAGTATTAGCTAGTTCATAAGTAGTTTGTAAATTTAGGGACTGATAACCCCGTAGTTAAGCTCTACAAACATTTGAACATTATTTTTAAATATTTGCACCCCAACTCGTGCATCATTTCCGTGGCACTCTCTCCCCTATATCGTGATAATACAAAACCAGATCTTCTCTCTTCTCTAAATCGTCCATCAGTTCCACCTGGTGAGGATCCCACAATGCGCAGCAGTACTCCAAAAGAGTACCCACAAGTGCAGTGTAGTCAGTTTCTTTAGTAGAACTGTTGCATCTTCCAAGAAGGCCTTTCGTTTGCCTTCCCTACAATATTTTCTGTGTTCTTTCCAATAGAAGTTGTTCGTAATTGTTATTACTAGGTAGTTGAATTGATGGCCCATTGATTTGACCGATTGGCGTGTAAATGAAGTTTAACGTATCTTTTTAGCGGTTATTTGGATGACTTTACATTTATCATTATTAAGGGTCAATTGCCAATTTTTGCACCTTGCCGACACTTCTGTATGAGAGAAAAAAAGTGTTCTGAACTTCAGTTGTTCTCAGTACCTAGACTTACAAATACTTCAACTAACTTACTCTAAGTACAACACACAAAATAAATGTTCAAATGTCAATTTGTCTTATTTACAAGATAAATCAATCAAATGTGAATGCCATAAACTCCACTAAATACCTAGGAATTACTATTGCATCAGAGTTATACTGGAAACAACACGTAGATGATGTCGTAGGAAAGGTGAACCAGAGATTGCGGTTTCTTGGCAGAACGCTTAAAAGAGGCAACAGAACTACTAAATGGACTGCATACACTACGCTTGTCCGTCCTCATTTGGAGTACTGCTGCCCAGTGTGGGATCCTTATCAAGTGGGTTTAACGGAAGCCATCGACAGAGTCCAAAGAAGGGCAGCTCTTTTTCTATTGTCACGATAGAGGGGAGACAGCGTCACGGAAATGATACAGGATCTGCGATGGATATCATTACAACAACGGCGGTTATATCTGCGGCGTGATCTACTTACGAAACTCCAATCACCAACATTCTCCACCGAATGCGAAAATATATTGACTCCCATCTACATAGGTAGAAATGATCATCAAAATAAAATACAAGAAATCAGAGCTCGAACGGAGACATTCAGATGTTCTTTCTTCCTGTGCGCTATTCGAGAGTGGATTGGTAGATGAATAGTGTAAAGGTGGTTCGTGAACCCTCTGCCAGGCACTTAAATGTGATTTGCAGAGTATGTAGACGTAGATGTTTGTTAAGCTTATGGGACTTACCTGCGGGGTCATCAGTCCCTAAACTTAAAAACTACTTATGAACTAACGTACACAAACGACAACACAAACATCCACGCCCGATGGAAGTTCGAACCCCTGACGGGAAACGGCCTCGCGCATCGGGTAATACCATCTCAAAGCGCTTGGCCATTACGCTGCGGTGGCACGCATACCCGAGGAAGTACTCGCATCTCCGATGGGGAACACACGCGCACTGCGCAGCAAGGTGCCTTAGACCCTCGCACGACTGTATAAGACGGTTTTCTACATTACGTGATTCTGTGTTTTATGATTCCAAATAATGAGGAAGACTTTCCACCGTATAGAGTACCTCAATAAGGTACTCTAAACACTTTTCAAGAGACTGTTTGGATATGGAAAGGTTCCTAATTGCGTGGTTGAAGCGTGTTTTCCACAGCATATGTTGCCGAATGTATTATAAGTAAAATCGTCATGAAAAAGAAACTTTTGAGTGCCGGTGTTTTAGCTATTATGATTTTATTTTCAATTTTTTCAGAGGAAATTGGAAGGAAAGTAAATACCGTGGGATTTCAGCCACGACACTAAAAAGAGTAATACTCTCGATGTATAGGCATTTAACAAACTTCGTCCAAGGTATCACATTTTAAAACGTATATAAATATATATATCGTTACTGAATGCTGGTGGCAATCTCGTGTGCACGGTCACTGTATTAAGTTGTTTCATCGGCAAGAAGATTTTACCGCATCACGGGAGGACGCCGTGCGGCCGGTAGCAGAAAGTGACGAGCGGCAGCATGCGACGCCAGGTGCGGACGGGAGCAGCGAGCCATCGCCACACAGCAGCCAAACAGGGCGCACCAGCAGTCCGACGCAACGCGGGCACACCTACCTCAAGCAGCCGGTTGCAGTTCATCTCGTCGGCAGCACGCAGTAGACTCCAAAGAGTGAGTGTCGCAATAGCAAAGCTTATGTAATGCATTTTATGTATGAAAGCATTGTGCGTAACAGCAGTGTAGACCGATTATCATAGGTTTTTGGAGAAACTTTTGGCTGAAACCTGTAAAAATAATTAAACTGTAAAATGGATAGTAACGATGAGAATAGGTATCATCTTAGAAGTAGAGGGAGAGATCATGCAGATGAAGGAAATAATGATCAGGGTAATCAGCTTGTAAATTCGC
Organism: Locusta migratoria; assembly: GCA_026315105.1. Taxonomy (NCBI): domain Eukaryota; kingdom Metazoa; phylum Arthropoda; class Insecta; order Orthoptera; family Acrididae; genus Locusta; species Locusta migratoria. The sequence continues at coordinate 404,055,482 of CM048744.1, read as the reverse complement.
AAAATAATAACATTGGATCTGATACATTCGATCAATCAGAAATGACGGAAAATAATGCTGAGGCAAATACTTATGAAAATGTAAATTCTTTTGTAAATGATTGCATTGAAAATGGCGATCTTGACTGGCATGGGCAATATGAAAATTTGAATGTAAGGCAAGACGCTGCATTTGCTGAAACGAGCATCCATAATTTAAATAACTCAGTAGTCTGTTCTTTCGGATGTCCGAAGGAACAGACACCAGACCAATACAATTAAAGTAGTTTATCGAATGAAAACTCCTAAGTCATTTCGATAGCACACACTTGTCAGAGCATTGCCCACGCATAGCCAGTTTGAATAATTGAACAATCACTGCTCTCATAAACCACTCTGAAGCTAACAGTTATCATCAAATTGGGAAGAAATTACATGTGGTATCCCACAAGGATCCATCCCAGGGCCATTGCTTTTTCTTGTGTACCTCTAATCAGTTACACTTTCAGAAACAGGGTTCCTTTCGTTTGCAGATGATATAAGTTGTGTAATAAATTCCATGTCCAGATTAGTTCTAGAAAGTTCTGCTAATGATATTTTCATGGACATTGATAAATGGTTAAAAGCCAACTAACTGACCTTAAAATCTGAAAAGGTTCACAACATGCACTTAAGAATAACTAAGAGGTTTCCATCCAGCATATGCATTAATTATGTAGAGGAGTAGATAGATGACAGTATTAAATTCTTGGGATTACAATTTGATAATGAATTCATCTTGAAAGAGCACGCCACAGAACTGAATTCATCTTGGAAGAGCACGCCACAGAACTGCAGAAACACCTTAACAAATTTGTATTTGCAATTAGAGTGTGAGCATATGTAGGATGCATGAAAATTTTTAAAAAAAAACTTGCATTCTTTGCTTACTATTCAAGAGCGTGTAACATGTATTATTTGTGTAGTAAATACACTGGCATTCTGTTGAAGCGTATTCAAAGAACTGGCGTACTAACTACTGCGTCTCACAATATTTATTCCTTAACGAAATTTGTCATACATAATATATCTCTTCTTCCAACAAACAGCTCAGTTCATATATACAGTACTAGGAAGAAAAACTATCTACACAAGGACATAGAAGCACATACATTAGTTCAAAAAGGGATTACTCAGGAACACACATTTTCAATAATTTGCTAGCAACCGTAAAACGTTTACCTACAAATAAAGAACAGTTTAAGATGAGCATGAAATACTCACTAGTGGCCAACTCCTTCCACCCTATTGAGGAAATATTAATGGAACCAAATGATGTATTCTGTGTCTTCAAACTATTAGTATTATTATTTCAGTCAGTAAAAAATTACATGTTCCACGAATCTATTGAACGAAAATCTAATCTAATCTAATCTGTGCGCTTATGTGTGTTCCCGCGGCTGGGAGAGGTAATGGGGTTCGCCTATATTCACTGCCTCACAATATAGGCTCAGTAGGAGTAGTCCAAAACTAACGTGTTTCCGTGTACAATCATGATATTTACGTGTCATTAAATGACCAGGTTAACGTGGTTTTGTAACGTGTAGAATCACGTAACTCATGATAGAATTGGGATAATGGAATCAAGTTAGCCTACAGGTCCTCTGATATTGTTCCAAGAGTATCAACCACAGATATTTTTGCAGAATCGTTGGCTTCCCATGTAAAGCAAGTGAAAGCACGGCGTCTACCCATCAAGGTGGAATGGGGAGTGTGGTGTAACAGGAACGGGATAACTGCGAAGATTAATACAGTTCATCTTTAGTCGCTAATCATGAGAGTATCTTGATACTAAAAAGGTTTTATCAGTTGCTAGGACGTTGTTAATTAGTTATTTACAGTCCCCTAGCAACACCAACTGTCACAATCTAACCGTGTAAAATTTCAAGATTTCGTCCGATGTGTCACGCACCACAATATAAATCAGAAAAATATAGGAATATCTCCTTTAAACAGTTCATAAAAATTAAATTAGTTTCTTGTACGAGCGAGGCAAGGAAACTAGTCTGTGGCCGTTACTAAAATTTTATCAAACACAGGCACTACTGTTTGCTGTCGCTAACGTGTACTGAAAAATTTAACATTCCACCGCCTGCTAAACACTGTTTTTCCATATTCACACTCGATACCAATATAATATCACATTCGAAGATAGTCAGTAATAGTTTCAATCAGAATTTTTAATTGTTTTCTGAAATAAGTCGAAGTTCTTCACAAAAATCAAATTACTCTTGCATTAATATATCCTGGATTATAAATAACTCTTCATAAATGCAAGATACTTTTCAATATTAACAAATATTTATTCTTCATACTAATACAAAGTCAGTTTAGCAAGAGACCTGATCCTGTACAACCAGCTTGAACTGAATCTCAAACATTAATAATTATTTAATGTCTTTTCTTTTTTGAAACGATTGATGCGCGTCAATAAAGAAGGCGCAGCTGCATTCGTAGCCCCGTAGCCGTCGGTTAAATTCTTCTAGCGGTCACATACTTCAAGGTTCGCTGCGGCGGCGACGACGCTGCCCTTGTTGATTGCGGCGCCTCGATCGAACATGTAACATACAGGAAATAAAACATTTTAAGTATCATATTATAAAATAACAATATTTACAGGAACATCAAATATGTCTACATTTTAAATAAAAAGTTTCGTTTTTCCTATTTAGAACTTCAAAACAGGGCTGACATAGGAAAATATAGTACGACTACCTAGTCGCACTACATTCCCCACCCACAAGCACAGTTTTGAAGGTTTTATTTATTTTAACAACCAAGCTTTTAGTTCAATCTTTTATTCAGTATTTCATGTTTTAATCGGCAGGTTTAATCCAATCAATATTTATAAAGTTCACTCTATGATGCAAATTCTGTTTGCTTATGTAGTAACAAATATTCTATCTTCTTTTTGCAATTCAGGAGAATTATTTTCCTCAACTAGGTACTCACACACATGTATATCATAGTCGTTTACTACCATGAGATTGATATTGTCTACCTCAGTAGGTACAAGCTACAAGAGGCCAACATCCATTTAACCTTGTAAAATAATTTCAAATTTGAGTAATATATTACTGTGGCATTCACGTCTAATAATGGCAGTAGCATTTACTACTCTCGTTTAATAACAGCATCAGCTGACAACTTAACAACTAACATATCCATCTACGTAAGTTTGTATTCTTAAAAAATAAAATAAAAATAAAATCAATCACTATTTAAAGTATTTACATATATTTCCTAATGGCTATTAGGGGAAAAACGTTGCTTAATTGACAACTCCACATCATTATCCAACATACAACACTCATCAAAGGAGATGAAGTGCAACCAATAAAACCCTAACAGTAGCGCTGTAAAGTCCTTTAATCATGACTGTAGAAGTTTCTTTCAATAATAAAGCCTTCTTGTGTGGTATTTTGTACACAACATAAGGACCTTCGAAAGTTTGATAAAACTTCCTGCACTGTTTATGATATTTAGAACTTTTGGGATGAGTACATACTAACACCTTATTTCCTATCTGGAATTCAGGCTAGACTGACGTTTCATTATGATCGCTAACGCGTTTTTCGGGTTTCTCATTTAGTTGTTTTGGAATGTAGTTATTTGGAATACATCTATCTTCGTTGTTGGTTAATGGCCAAGGCAAAGCTTTTAACAAAGGTTCTCCTATGACCCGATACCAACTATTTCTAATGGTGATAAACCTGTGGTTAAATGTGGTAGTTCATTCAACATTTTCACAAATTCGGGCATCAACTTTGCCCATCTAGTGTGTCTTGTTGAACAATATGTACGACATAAGCGTCCTAAATCTTTCATTATTCGTTCTACCAAAGTAATTTGTGGATTATACTTCGAAATTAAAATATGTTTAATGTTATACTGGGTCATCACTTCCCTGAACTTACTACTAACAAAACACTTCCATTATCGGACATAAGACGTTTAGGTATTCCCCAGTTTACGAAGTAATCCTTGGTTAAACTTCGTATTACACTAGAGGTGTTTTCTCTCTTTAAGGTATATAAATGTACATGTTTCGACCAACACTCCATTACTACAAATACGTAAGTGAATCCTCCGATACTGCGAGGTAAAGCACCAAAAACGTCCATAGATACTATGTCCCACAGACCTTTTAGAATAATCGGGTACAATTTAAATCTTTTTGGTCGACTAGTATTATTTACCTTTTGACATACTTCACAAGATCTTATTATCAACTTGACTTTACGTGACAGATTTCTAAAATAATAATACTTTACGAGATGTTGTACACACTTTTGAATACCAAAGTGACCATCACCTTCATGGATATAATGAACCAATTCAGATACAACATTCTCTGGTACACAAATTTTCCATGTTGGATGTTCCAATTTCGCTTTCCAATATAATATGTAATTACAAAGAAACCAATTATCTTTCAAACCTAAAATCTCTTGGTTATTACGAAGGTTTTGTATAATAGCTCTAAGGATGGGATCAATACCTTGTTTCGTTTTAATAGCGTTGGCTATTCGCTTCATTTTACAGTCATTGTCAGGAATTGATAGAAAGTATACATGAAAATCTGTTCCTGGTTCTTCGATGTTACAGATATTTTGCGAACCTTTGATGTATCGTACGTCGCAATTAAACTCTTGTAAGAACAAGACCCAACGTAATAATCTCCAATGTAACAGCCTACTGTTGTTTAAGAATACCAGTGCTTGGTGGTCAGTGTACACTATAACCTTTCTTCCAGCTAATAAGCCTCTAAATTTTTTAAAACCCCATACAACAGCTAAGGCTTCTTTTTCAGTTACAAAATAGTTACGTTCATGTTTGTTTAAAATCCGACTGGCAAACGCTATAGGTTTAAAAAGATAATTCTCATCTGATAATTCCCCTCGGATTATTACACAAGATAAACCATAATCATATGCGTCTGTGCACATATAAAAATCTTCATTAAAATTTTGTTGATATAGCATACCAGCCTGAGCTAGATTATTTTTGATATTACGAAATATCTCTTCATGCTCTTTATCCCATACCCATACTGTCTTCTGTTTTAACAAATCTAGTAATTTAGGATTTACTAAATTTTTATCTGGCGTAAATCTTCTTAGATAACCTACCATTCCTAAAAATGACTTCAACTGCTTTTTGTTTTTGGGACTAGGACACTTAATAGCTTCAATACCTGTCGGATCTGGTTTGACACCTTCACTGTTAACTATATGCCCCAAAAATCTAACTTCCTCTGTGCCAAAGTGGGATTTAGACCACTTCAAAGTAATACCTTTATTAATGAGGCGATGATATAGTTATCTTAATATTGCTATATGCTTGGACAAAGTTCTGATAGCTATTAGAATATCGTCTACATACACAATAACGTTTTGTAATAATTCTTTACCAAGAGCAAGATATAAAGCTCTAATAAATGTAGATACAGATCTATTGAGAGGTAATACACAAGATTGATAAGATCTCCCCTCAAAGAGAAATGCTGTGTACTCTCTTGATTCAGGGTGCAACTCGATGGTACCCTGCAGTCAGATCCATGGTAGTCATATAACGTGAACCTGCGAGTTTCAAAAGTACCTCGTCCATAGGAATCTGTCGATCTCTTTCCATTTCTATATTATTTAAGTCACGAGCATATAGACCTAATCTTACTCCACCTCCAGCATTTTTCACCACTCACAATGGGCTGTTGAAAGCGCTAGATGATCTTTCAATTATCTTCTGTTCTATCATCTTATCTATTTCCCTAGACGCAGGTTCTTTTAATTCGGCAGGAATGGGATATGGTTACCTAAAGAAAGGTTTCCTATCTTTTATTTTCAATTTACAAATGTAGTCCTTTATACTACCTGGCATATTGGAGAATACAGCTTTGTATACTAAAAGTACTGATTCTAACTCTTCTTTTTCTCTATCTGATAGAAACTGGTTGGAATAACATGTCTCGTCTATTTCTGCTTCGAGATTATCATTTAGTTTGCAGTGATATTCCTCACATTCAAGACCTTCATCATATACTGTTGCACTATGATCACCTTCGATTTTAATCTTTAAAGATTCATAATTATTTGCGGTAGAAGGTATATCATTGAAATGCTCTCGAAAGATTGTGTTTTCTAGATGAAAGGAAGGCAACCGTTGTTTAAAGTCTATAATAGCCTGATATTTGTATAGCCAATCAATGCCTACTATCATAGATACATTTAATTTTTCCACTACTAGAAAGGAATGGGAAACTGTGTACTAGCCTATTGTAAAAGTTAAATAAACTTCTTCATTAATGTTTTGGCTTTTATTGCCTGTTACTCCATCAATCTTAACACCCGTTACAGGTAGAACTGGAAAGTTCCAATACTTTCTCTTGACTTTAAATAATTCTTTAGAAATGATACTAACTTCACTGCCAGAATCAATTATGATATGAAGTTCTATTCCATTCACTTGACTTTTAATAACAGGCTTAAGCTTATAGCTCTTCGAATATGATTATCCTCTTTTAATAAATCTCGTTGCCATTCCTGGTTGTTCGATAAAACATAATTGGGTCTTATATACTGGGTAACTGAAGTCTCTATTAGTTGACCCGCATTAAGGGACTGATTCAGTTTCCCTGATTTTCTTCAATAATATCCCCTACAACTTGTCCACTGATAACTACTTGGGGACGTCTTACTTCGCCCTCGTTATTCTTTGCTCTTCTATAAAGTTTATTATTTGGCCATCCTCTATTATCTGCTTCACTAAATTGCCGCTTAACTTAGCAAAAATGGCTTTGACTATTATTATTACCATTACTTCTATTAGCATTTCCGAACCTTAGAGTTCTTTTCAAATTACTGTTACTATTATTATTATTATTATTATTATTATTATGGTTACCGTTGGAATTGTTACCATTTCTATTGTATTTAAGACGTTCGTCTTCCCTTTCCCTGTTTAAATTATCTGGCTTCTGTAGATAACTGAATAATTGTCGTGGTTCCGACCATGCATTTCCATAAATTTTTCTTTTGCGTCGTATGGAAGCCAACTAATAATTACTCGTATTAGATGCTCTTCCACTATTGGCTGTTCTACCAAACGAACCCGATTTAAATGTCAGTCAAAGTATTGTTTACAGCTTTCCCAACGTTTAGAATAGTAAAGGGGATCTAATAGGTCCAAGATTAAAAGTTGCTGTTCCCCTTGTGACCAATACTTTTCTTTAAATTGGTTGACAAAATCACTCCAGCTACTAAATTCGTTCCCACGTAATAATGCCCATATATTAGTTTCGGCTTCTAAGTATCCAATAACAAACTGAATTTTCCTGTAATCATTCCATCTAGCCGGGAAAAAATTCTCAAATGCTTTTACAAAAATCATCGGGTGAACATCACTACCAAGTCTAAATGTAGGGAATTTATAACGGTATTCGAGCTATTAGAATTACTAACCTCTTCTAACCATTCCACAGGGGCTAACATTTGATTGGATTTCGCCTGCGAAGATGGTATCGCACTGTTTTTGTTTATATCAGAACAGCTCTCTGCGTTATTATTATTTGCAGTTGCAAAAACAGTTCGAATTTCATCTCTGATGGAAGTAGAGGCACGATTATCAATGTTAATATTTTCTTGGTTAATATTAATCTGAGATAACTGCTTTGTCACGCATCTCTGTGACAGTCGAATCATCAATTCAGGATGTTCCTCTCTGTCAAAAGATGCAGGCGCAGCCTCTCGTATATTTATAGAATCTTTGACGGCTACGAAATCACTCTGCATCTCTGCATCTCAGAGACTAACTCTTTAACGTGTTCGATTTCAGATCCTGCTTTATCGCTTCTTTGTGACAAAGCAATTAACTCAGGATTTTCCTTTAAAGACGTTTCTACAGTTTCTGTAGAAATTTCTTTGACATATTCAACAATGTCATTACGAATATGATCTACTTTTTCTTTTATCTCATTTCTTAAAACTCGATTGTTCTTTTCTATCTCTTCAATACCGATAACGTTAATAGTGTCTTGTCTTTCTTTTAAGTGTTCGAGATCATTACCCATTTGCGTCTTTTTATCTCGAGACTCGTGTATGTGAACTTATAACCGGTTTGTAAGGTTCGCTTTGGAATTTTGGAATTTTTCGGATAGGCGTTTTTCTAGCTCAGCAATCGATTCATCAGTAGGTTGTTTTCCTTACTCGATGGATTGTTGTAACTTTTCCCTTAGTTCCTCATTAGAGCGTCTTTGTTCATCATTAGTTCGTTGTAACTTTTCAATTAGTTTCTCATTAGTGCGTTTTTGTTCATCACTACATCGTTGTAACCTTTCACTTAGTTTCTCATTAGCGCGTTTTTGTTCCTCACTAGCACGTTTTTGATCCTCTCTAGAACGTTTTCGGTCCGCAGCATATTGCTTCATGAATTTATTAAATAATTTCGATATTGACCTTTCTTCCCTATCTGTCATTGGTTGTTCTAAATCAAATGCCTCGTTATCTGACATTACGTTACACTTATGGTCACATATACAAACGCAAAATAAAGAGAAATTAATACTTTGTTCCTAACAACACACACAAACCTGTCAGTTTGAAATAGACACACCGTATATGATTATTATAATATAAATGTCATATAAAGAACTCATAGTTCGATGGGGCGATCTATAATTGTTTAATAATGATTATGCAGTCAAGATTGCATTTTTCATTTATTATGTTACCGGTTTCGGCATGCTCGACGCCATCTTGAGACCTGTCCTAATTTACATAACTTCACGACATTTTTGATATACTAAAAGAGTACATCCAGGTTGAGGCATCACCAAACATAAAATTACTAGTCACAAATAAAATATATACATCCATCTTCTAATGGTTCTGAAGCGAGGTACTTCAAACTCTAAGTTGAATATTAACGGAATTCAATTAATATTGAACTTAGACTTTGAAGTACCTCGCTTCAGAAACATTAGAAAATGGATGTATATATTTTATTTGTGACTAGTAATTTTATGTTTGGTGATGCCTCAACCTGGATGTACTCTTTTAGTATATAAAAATGTCGTGAAGTTATGTAAATTACGACAGGTCTCAAGATGGCGTTGAGCATGCCGAAACCGGTAACATAATAAATGAAAAATGCGATCTTGGCTGCAAAATCATTATTATAATATAAATGATTTTGATTAGTGCCTATGTATTAACTGTCGTGAAGATAGCTGTCGTGATGGCTCGGCTGGAACGGTGTGGGTGGAATCTCAGCAGCCGATGGTACGCTGACTGGAACGCCGTTGGCTCTATCAGGTCGCTCTTGTAGCTGTAGACTGCGTCGTCAGCTACGCCCCGGCGACATCAACTTAGGAATCAGACGCTGCTAACTGACGGGTCTACTGGGCCTGTTAAATCAAAGAAAATGTGGCGAGATGCAGCAACAGACTACACCCCACGCGCCGCGTCGTCTCGTTAAAATAGCGGGACCGAACGCCAAGGCTGCCCCCGTAGACTGCGCTCGGGACTGCAGCTCTAAGTTGCGTTCAGCCAGACGACGTCGCTGCGTGCAGAATCCGCCACTCAGCAACGGCTCCACTTACGCTTCAGTACCCGTCTGCTACACGTCCTTAAAAAGCACACGCGTCCTTTAAACTAGTCGCCAAAATTATGTGGCGTAACAGGGACGGGATAACTGCGATGGTTAATGCAGTTACTCATGTTCATCTTTAGTCGCTAATCATGAGAGTATCTTGATACTAAAAAGGTTTTATCAATTGCTAGGACGTTGTTAATTAGTTATTTACAGTTCCCTAGCAACACCAACTGTCACAATCTAACCGTGTAAAATTTCAAGACTTCGCCCGAAGTGTCCCGCATAATATAAATCAGAAAAATATAGGAATATCTGCTTTAAATAGTTCACAAAAATTAATTTAGGTTCTTGTACGAGCGGGGCACTTACTGAAATTACTAAAATTTTACCAAACACAGGCACTACTGTTTGCTGTCGTTAACGTGTACTGAAAAATTTAACATTCCACCGCCTGCTAAACACTGTTTTTCCATATTCACACTCGATACCAATATAATATCACATTAGAAGATAGTCAGTAATAATTTCAGTCAGAATTTAAATTGTTTTCTGAAATAATTCGAAGTTCTTCACAAAAATCAAATTACTCTTGCATTAATATATTCTTGATTATAAATAACTCTTCATAAATGCAAGATACTTTTCAATATTAACAAATATTTATTCTTCATACTAATACAAAGTCAGTTTAGCAAGAGACCTGACCCTGTACAACCAGATTGAACTGAATCTCAAACATCAATAATTATTTAATGTCTTTTCTGTTTTGAAACGATTGACGCGCGGCAATAAAGAAGGCGCAGCTGCATTCGTAGCCCCGTAGCCGTCGGTTAAATTCTGCTAGCGGTCACATACTTCAAGATTGGCGGCGACGACGCTGCCCTTGTTGATTGCGGCGCCTCGATCGTACATGTAACATACAGAAAATAAAACATTTTAAGAATCATATTTTAAAATGACAATATTTACATGAACAATGAATATGTATACATTTTAAATAAAAAGTTTCGTTTTTCCTATTTAGAACTTCAAAACAGGGCTGACATAGGAGGTATTTCACGTTTTCTGGAGACTATCTTTTAGATGCTACCTGATTTTGTATGCTGGCCCCTTGTTGCTAGTCATAAACCAGATGGCCAGATTGTGTTTTCCTGAGCCCAAGCGTCCACTGAAGGGGAGCGTGCTACAAACCTGTAAGGGATTCCTCGGTTTTCCCATCAGTCCAATGACGGGTTTTCGGCCACTGGGTGGCAACCACAGCCACTGCCTGTTTGTGGATAGTAAATTTCTTAAGTGGAGAATATTTGACTCACAGACCTCTTTTACTCTACCTTCACTGGCCACTGGTCTGTGATTCCCAGTGCTTCCTGTAATTATTCAAACCCAAACTCAAGTTCGAAGTTGTGTTGCAAAACAGAACTACATACAGAAATAAAAATATTCCCCGTCATAAGAATCAGTTAGTAGTTACAATTAAGGATCGGTACTAAGAAAAGTACAAAAAAGGGAAAGTAAATTATGTATGTACAATCAAGATTTTCTGTCGCTATGTTTACTTCAAATATGTAGAACTGATAGCTCTCACGTTGCTTAGGTTTACCAGGTGTGAAATAAAATTCTGGAATGGATATAAAAATGTGAATTCTGCCATAGTAACGAAAGCTACACGGACAATATCTGCTAAGGTTACTGCAGAGCTTAATGTCGCTCCTGCACAACATGTCAACAGCAAATCATCACCAGGGTAGCTGGAATCTGCACTATGATCTGAACACTAACTACTAGCGTTACTAAATAAGCTGTAGATTCAGACGACTTCTTATTCTCATTACTTAACAGCTTCACGGTTGATTTGCATTTTTACCGTTATTCTGCGTTGCCAGTATAAACTCTTTATTCGCCTATCGTATCATCTTCATTCCTAGCAAATGCCTTTTCAACTTGCCAAGACTCTCTTTTTTATTTATGCATTTTACGAAGGGCAGTGGTAGCAACTAGGCACCACGCGCGTTGTGGACTTTCTTTGCAACTGAAGTCGGGTACAAGCCATCTATAGTAACATAGAAACATAGAGGACCTATTGAGAATGAAGAAACAATAAATTAAAGATTTTTAAATCCTCCTCCCCATCACACACACACACACACACACACACACACACATACAAACACACAGTATCCTTCACTCTATACCTTTCTTGAAAATGATGAAAAGTGTGGAAATATTAGCCAATACAGAAGACGTCACCCTTGGATTACTTTCTTGAAAATGATGAAAAGTGTGGAAATATTTTCCAATACAGAAGACGTCACCCGTGGATTACTTGAACGCTAGGCGAGGAAACAAGGAGGGGAAGGAAGCAGAGGAAAGAAAGGGGACACGTAACACAAGAATTGCAGGAGAGGGAATAACGAAAACGACGAAAGAGGAAAAAGGAAAAAAAATAGTTGAAGAGGGAAAAAATTTGACGAAGAAGAAAGGAGATAGAAAAGGAAGATAATTGTAGAGAAAAAGAATTGGCAGGGAAAAGGGCAACAGGGAGAGTGAGATAAGGAAAGGGATATACAGGGTGTCCCATTTATCTTGACCACCCAAAATATCTCTGCCATAACACTATCTATTGTAAAACAAATCTCCCTGGTATCAATGTAAAGCTGAGGCTCGTGAATGCAAGTATTCTGAAACTTTCTAAAACGAAAGCGTTTGTGTTTTTAAATGAAGACCCTAGTTAGTTATTCAGCAAACTAATGCATGACGAATCACATAAAAATGGCGTTGATTTCATCGCAATACGCCAATTAAGTCCCGAAATATTGCAAAGCGAAGTTGACGCTTGAAATACAGGAAACATGCGCACGTCCTGAGACTCGGGCGAGAACCCCATGCTGCTCAGGACGTGCGCTAACGAAGCGACACGCGCTTAGTGTCAACTTTGCTTCGCAATATCTCTGGATGTAATTGGCGTATTGCGATGTGATCAACGCCATTGTTTGTGTGATTTGTCATACTATAGATATGATGAAATAATATAGGGTGTCCATTTAAGACACAAGTTTGTGTTAAAAACATATATGCTTTCGTTTTAGAATGTTTCAATATATTTACATTTATGAGCCCCTGCTCACCCCTGATACCGGTGAAAGTCGCATTACAATAGTTGTTGTTGTTGTTTCAGAAATACTTTGGGTAGTCAAGATAAATGACGCTCTGTAAGGAACATAGAGATGCGGTAGGGGGTTCGAATCCCCCCTGTCGCGGTGGAGTAGCCAAGCGGTCTAAAGCGTCACACTGCGGAGCGCGCGGATGCTCGCCGTGGAGGTTCGAGTCCTCCCTGGGGCATGGGTGTGTGTGTGTGTGTGTGTGTGTTTGTCCTTAGATTAGTTTACCTTAGTGTAAGTAGTTTGTAAACTACGGACTGATGACCACGCAGTTTGGTCCGATAGAGTTACAAACATATTATTCGAATCCCCCCTCGGGCATGGATGTTTGTGCCGTCTTTAGAATAAGGTAGTTCATAAGTAGTTTGTAAGTTTAGGGACTGATGACCCCGTAGTTAAGTCCCATAAGTTCTACAAACATTTGAACATTTTTGAAGATAGAGATAGGAAGATAGCGAGAGGGAGATGGAAAGGAAGATAGGGAGACGAAGATAATGAGAGGAGGGACAGAGAGATATGGAGAAGAGGATATTAAAAAGTAGGATAGGGTGATAGGGAGAATAAGAAGATAGAAGAGGCAGATAGAGAAAGGAGGATAGGAAGAGTGAGAATTAGGAAAGATAGGAAAAGCACTAGAGGGATAAGGAGAGGTACAGGAAGATTGGGATACAAAGAAGAAGCTACGAAATATGGGCTGAGTAAATTCAATAGGAGAGGAATGCTTTTAGATGAAAGAGATAAGATGAAATGGGAATGGACGGGCTAGCATCCGATACTATGGGGAATGTCGGAAGTAGACGATACGACGATAAATATAGCAACAGGAAGGTATTGAACAGAAAGGACAAGGTATGTGGAGGTATGAAGGAGAAGGGAAAACTAGATATGTTATCACTTCAGTATCTAATTGTTATTGCAATGACGACAGTGCAGTTCTTAGAGTGTAATTTTCTGGGATTTTTGGGAGTCCATTGGACTGGATCTTAAATATATCGTGTCTATGTCGTCGGTTATCACCAGATGGAAAGATTGGGCCGACCGAGGTGGCCGAGCAGACTGCAGCGCGCCAATTACGTTCTGCACGGTCACTATGGTCGGGGGTTCGAATCCGCCCTCGGGAATGGGTATTTGTGACGTCCTTAGTATTAGCTAGTTCATAAGTAGTTTGTAAGTTTAGGGACTGATGACCCCGAAGTTAAGTCCCATAAGCTCCACAAACATTTTAACATTTTTGGAAAGCTTGGAATTTAATATTAATTTCTGTGTTAGGAGAAAAGAAACGCTGCAGCAGAGCATCCATAATTACAAATTCATTTATAGAATTTATTTTCTTTAATAGTATTTTTGCCTTTTGATGTCGTACCGTGTTTACCTCTGTGGAAGGGCTGTGAATCTACTTCGCCACTTAAGCAGACGGAGTGGTAATCTTATCAACCGTTACATAGTATTAAGAGTGTTTACCTCATTCCACGCAGGAAAAAAATATGCACCTCGTCGCTTCTTGTGAACCTAGCTCCGATGGCAGTCAGGCGGAGTCCAAAATTAAAAATCGATTTTACTTAGAGGGGGTGTGGGTGACTTCTTTAGGTGCTATTCTCAGACTCACGCTGCGTTGAAAGCGGTAAGAGGCCAGAGCAAATCCGCGGAGAGAGCTCTAAGAGGGTTTGCGGGGAACAATTGGATTCCGGCGCCCTCAGTCTTTTGGAGTGCGGTGGCTGGAAGGAGCCGGGACAGCGCCGACCCGCCTCAGAGGGTCCCAACCACTGGCTGGCCGCGGACACCTGCCACTGCCCACTGCTAGTTTACCACTGCGGCACCATCGTACTGCATCCCAGAACACTCTGAACGGAATGTAATATTTTTGTGTGCATATAATTTATCTCTACTACTTCAAAGTTCCTAGATTTCTAATTTTGGAGCAAGACATGTCATCTGAGATATTGGCTCTTTTCACAAAAAACCACATCTAAATAGAACACCACTGGTCAGAATTACGTCAAATTGCAACGGAATATTATCGAAGAAAGGGAAAAAGTATAGCAGAAGAAAATGAAATACTGTCCGATCCGGTCAGATGGAAGTGGACTTCGTCTGGCCACAAAATCTTCCACGGCCATTCATCGTCTACTTCCATGCGAGCAGGAAATTTTAAGGAAAAGTCTCTCTTGATGGCAGGTCAAGAGGAAGCAACTACGGTACACGGATAATTGTGAATGGATACAGGAAAGGAGGTTTCGCAGGATTTTACGCACGATGCCTAGCGGTTTCTCCAATGTTCGGGCAGTTCTCCGTGCTGATTTTTCTCCTCATAGCAAGCACTGAAATGAATACTAGATAACAATATTCGAATAAATATCTCGGCAATTTTGACTCGTGTAATGGCAACCAAGAGTAGAGTTCGAGGGCTGAGCTGTTCCTATTCTAAAGTAATCTACCTTATTTATCCAATCTTACTGAAATATGGCACATATCATCTTATTGATTAATGACTAAAGTGCTGTACTACTAATCTTGATCTTAATCTTAATGGTATGAACCACTTAATCTACACCGAACAAATTTCATCAACAGGTCCTCTTTTGCTGACTGTAAATAAGACATTTCTTTTACACCAAACGCTTTACGCTTTTTATTTTAAAAATATCAGTGCTCTGTAAATGATGCATAGGTCTGTACTGTTGGCTGGAGTTGGTTTGATTTGTCGTGTGCTTTTTCTGGTTGTATACGAAACATATCGCCTAGTTTTCTATCTTTTTTTTAAATTCTGTTTGTTACCACTTCACTTATTTTAAACTTTGTACAATTAGCATATAACACGTTTATCAGTGGAATGCCTTTAGATGTGTTTATCACTTCACCACAATGTCGATATGTTGTTTTCAATTGTTTTTCGTGTGGTCTACAGTGTTGCGAAGATATTTATTTAATTTAAATCAATGTGTGTGTGTGTGTGTGTGAGTGTGTGTGTGTGTGTGTGTTTGTGTCGGTGTGCATTTGTAATTTCTAAATTTATAGCACAGGATGTCTGAGATTTTTCCAGATATGTATATGCAGGTTTGGTTTGGATGTGGTGGGGGTAGAGAAGGGGTCTGAGTAGTGGTTTGAGTGTTTTTTTGGAGGTGTTCGCTTTAATAATACAGGCAGTTATATATTCATGTTTATTTTTGCGTTAGGTGTCAATAAGCTAGAATTGTGTGTGGTTTGATAGATTTGTTCGGTTAATTAAGATATGTTTCTTTTTCTTTCAGTGTTGATAATTTGTGAATACAGTCATAAAGCACTTGTGAAGCATTATAGATGAATTCAGACATAAATCAAAAATTTATATTTTGGTAGCATTAACATTGTGCAACTGAATATTATATACAGTTGTGCAGTTCGTAAATGCGGTCGTTCTGTAGCTCTGACGTCCTGATGCGGATGTTGTGCCCAGTTGTGCAATCGTTGGTAAGTGTAGTTAGTTATACAGCAGGAGCACAACCCGTCGTATTCAAATGGCATATAGGCTATTCAATTTGGAATCCGACGAGAAATGAGAAAACTGGCCATATATCTTTTAAATAATTAATAATTTCTACATTGGTCAAATCATATGAAAGACAACAACTGTCATGAATTTATCTTTTAAACGATTACTATTTTCGAGTTAAAATGCTGTTAAGTTAGCGTTATTTTTTGAACGCGACAGTGCTATGTAACTCAAGAAGTTCATACCGGATTTCAGTGATCTATGGTACAGTTTGAAGCCGAATATCTAAAATTAATGTAGATATACAACACTAACATGACTAAAATTCATTACTGTAACGTCGGAGTGAAGCCGTCGTAATACGGTGCAGTGCAGAGCCAAATTTGACGCAGTTTCTAGACACATTTCATTTTTTCTACTGCTCTCTATTCAAGACCTCATAAAACTTGTCTACCGATTCTGGTTTTAATTCGAATGTTGAGCAATATGGCATACATTTAATTCTATTTAAAAATGCATTTTATAGACAAAAGATGATAAGTGATGAAAATTACTTGTAATTTAAATTCTAAAAATACGACATAAATAGCACAGCGTGATTTCGTGAAATTACGTTACATTCGCTCCCTAAAGAAGAAGAAGAAGAAGGAAAAAAGGGAAGCGATTGCGATCCAAGATGCAAGTTTGTCAAAGATATTACGTTAAAATTATTAAAAATGTCCTTTTGATGCTACTAATTATTTTATTATTGTAGCAACAGCTGTTTAAGCCTTAGGTCACTTTCAAGCATCGAAACGTTTATTATATTCATCTCTCGATTTTACGATTTTATATAAACAAGTTATCTAATCCTAGGTTAGCAAAATTCGTTCACAGATTGCTTGAAAATGGGCTAAGGCCAAAACAGCTGTAGCTATAATAAAAAAATAATTATAAGGTCCAACTTTTTTATAACGTAGTTTTAGGATATACACTACTAGTCCTTAAAATTGCTACACCTAGAAGAAACGCAGATGATAAACGGGTATTCATTGGATTAATATATTACACTAGTACTGACATGTGATTACATTTTCACGCAGTTTGGGTGATAAGAGCCTTGATATGCCTGGGCATTGAGTCAAACAGAGCTTGAATGGCGTGTACAGGTACAGATGCCCATGCAGCTTCAACACGATACCACAGTTCATCAAGAGTAGTGACGGGTGTATTGTGACGAGCCAGTTGCTCGGCCACCATTGACCAGACGTTTTCAATTGGTGCGATATCTGGAAAATGTGCTGGCTAGGGAAGAGTCGAACATTTTCCGTATGCAGAAAGCCCGTACAGAAACTGCAACTTGCGGTCGTGCATTATCCTTTTGAAATGTAGGGATCGAACGATGAGGGGTAGAGCCACGGGTCGTAACACATCTGAAATGTAACGGCCACTGTTCAAAGTGCCGTCGATGCGAACAAGAGTTGACCTTGACGTGTAACCAATGGCACCCCATACCATCACGCCGGGTGATACGCCAGTATGGCGATGACGAATACACGCTTCCAATGTGCGTTCACCGCGATGTCCAAACACGGATGCGACCCTATTGATGCTGTAAACAGAACCTGGATTCATCCGAAAAAATGACGTCTTGCCATTCGTGCACTATCGCAGGCGCTCCTGTCTGTGATACAGCGTCAAGGGTAACCGCAGTCATTATCTCCGTGCTAATAGTCCATGTTGCTGAAAACGTCGTCGAACTGTTCGTGCAGATGGTTATTGTCTTTTAAACGCCTCCATCTGTTGACTCAGGGATCGATCCATTACAGCCATGCGGATAAGATATCTGTCACCTCGACTGCTAGTGATACGACGCCGTTGGGATCCATCACGGCGTTCCGTATTGCCCTCCTGAACCCACCGATTCCATATTCTGCTAACAGTCATTGGATCGCGACCAAAGGGAGCAGCAATGTCGCGATACGATAAACTGCAATCGTGATAGGCTACAATCGGACGTTTATCAAAGTCGGAAACGTGATGGTAGGCATTTCTCCTCCTTACACGAGGCATCACAACAACGTTTCACCAGGCAACGCCGGTCAACTGCTGTTTGTGTTTGAGAAATGGATTGGAAACTTTCCTCTTGTCAGCACGTTGTAGGTGTCGCAACCGACGCAAACCTTGTGTGAAGGCTCTGTAAAGCTAATAATTTGCGTATCATAGCATCTTCTTCCTGTCGGTTAAATTAGAATCTGTAGCACGTAATCTTCGTGGTGTGGCAGTTGTAAGGCCAGGAGTATATATATTGCTGCAGGCCCAATATTAAAGGAGATTGAAGAAGATATTAATACAGTGTACTGTGGCGATGTTTGGAGTGACAGTTATAAAGTGTACTGTGCAAAACCTGAAACATGGGAGTGCAAATTAGCATCATGTTAATGTTACTACAATGTTCTCAACTAATATCCATGAGAAACGTACGAACACCAACTGGATACTTTACTTATATGTGAGTACACTTATAGCCTTATCACAAATCACTCCACCACATACCATACATGTTTTATGTATATGTATATCTATATGATACCTGTTTATGTATAACTGTATGATAAGCACAAAGTAATTTACGTTTTCTTTAAACAGTCAACAACACTGAATGTAAACACCTGAAGATGGGCACAAGCGCGAAACCGGTAGTGTTTTAATAAATCGCCAATAATTGTGACTGGTAGCGGATTTTATTTCCACAACCTATAAGGAACAGTCACGGAGTTCAACATCCATAATGAATAAAATTCACAGAAGATATTAAGTTAACGTCTACTTTCTATGACGGATAAATAAAATCCCACAAAAACGGAAGGTTTACTACTGTCCGATTTGAAATGGAATGGCCCATACGAGAGAGAGGGAAAGGTATTTAAGGTTTCATGTCCGGTTGACAGCGTGGTCATGAGAGACGATGCTTAAGCTCGGATTTTTTGGGGGGAAGGATGAGGGAGGAAATCGGCCGTGCCCTTGAAAAGGAACCATCCTGGCATTTGCCTGGATTGATTTAGAGAAAATCACGGAAAACCTAAATCTGGTTAGCCGGAGGTGGATTTGAACCACAATCCTCCAGAATGCGAGCCCAGTGTCTTAACACTGCGCCACCTCGTTCGTTCACACGAGAGAGGAGGAAAGGCTTGCTTCCCTACACTGTGTTCCTATACTTCTTCACTTTACGCGTGGTTGTATTTCAATCGTGTGATCCTTGTCAGTGGCGGCTGGTGATAATGTGCTAATGTGCTGCAGCACACTGTAAATATATTACTAAATTTATGCCATTTCTCTTCGAAAGCAAGCGAGAAATCGCTGGAAAATTACAACCTTTCTCTTGGAATGAGATCCAGATATCACAATAAAATTATGCCCATTTCCTTCCAATACGTATTACAATGCTACTAATAAGAATGAAAATGCATTTTTGGAGCGCTCTCACCGCGATAGCTGGAACCAGCTCCGTGTGCTGAAGTAGAATTCAGCCGCGCTGGTACGTGCGCAGAGAGGCGGCGTAGTCGTCTGTTCGCTAGTGCGCATGCGCAGACGTGACTTCAGGCCTGGCGACTCATGTGTGCTGAGACCGACTGCAGCACCAGATCAATATTTCTCTTCGCACTGTGTGTAACGGTTGCGGAAGAATAGTATATGGCGCATATTGCGGCATACAGAGTCAAATAGCGCGCTGGCTCAGGAGTCTTGCTCATTGTCTCTCAAACCTATTTGTGAGGCTTGTATTCAAATACCTCAGAGTCCAAATGATTAATTTCTGTAAATAAAACTTCAGTCACAAACAACATTAGTAATGTATAGCCAACATGCGAATGAAACTGCGCTTTTCAGCCAAGAAGTTTCAAAAATGTTCAAATATTTGTAGCACTTATGGGACTTAACTACAGGGTCATCAGTCCCTAAGCTTACAAACTACTTATCAACTGGCTAAGAGTAAGGACGGCACAAATATCCATGCCCGAGGAGTGATTCGAACCCTCCACCGTAGTGGCCGTGCAGACCGTGACTGGAGCGCCTCAGTCCCCTCGGTCACAGCGGCCGGCCCCAAGAAGTTTCATTGGTCACTTGTGTAGAACGCAGATGACATGGTGGGGATATTGCTAAGCTCCGTTATTTCCATTGTCAGTCACGCTTTCTATTTTAGTATATTTTGTTTCCTGTTTATTTTTGTAATATTGTAGCACACTAGTCAAATTTTGTACGAGCCGCCACTGATCCTTGTACGTTTCACATGTAAGCTCGTTCCTGGTGTTGCATGTCGGATGAAAGGCAGTGTGGCAGGATCCGGAGGTGTACAATTATGCGCGAAGAGCAGAGTGCCGGAGGTGCGGTAGAGGGGCGGAGATGGTCTCCGGCTGCGCAAATAGGCGGCAGCAGGCAGAGTTGCCGAGTTGTCCGGCCGTAATGGCAGCCGCCAAGTTGAGGGGGGGGGGGAGACCTGTGAGAGGCCTGCTGTGCCTCCCCCTCCCCCCCCCCCCCCGAGAGGACCAACTTGACTACTGTGCGCGCGACGTATCTCAGCGCGGCCGGCCGTGTCGCGTCCGTCTGCGGCGCCACGCACTGTCTTCTTCCTACTCTCGCGCTCAGCGCTGTCTGTTGCAACGGAAAGCTCTCACTCGGACGCTTACAGCCGATCCGGATCACAGCGGTTCGCAAGTTCTCAAACCAAAGAAAAAAAAAAAGAAGAAGATAAGAGACAGAAATAAACCTAAACGCTCGGGACTACACGTAACCACACTAGGCCGTGTTCACACTCACCCCGTTTACATGGGCTCCCAAAACCGGATTTCGTAAACCGATTTCCCAACCGATTTGTCAGATTGTGTTTTCTTGTTACGAATTTTCGGCACATATAGACAGAGTGATATTTTCTAATGTGAAATAAAAGTACAACTAGTAGAGAGATCATGACTCTGTGTCTTTAAATAAAGAAAAATAGCGATTCTGCTCACTATATCAGGAACTGAATCAGATGTTTTCCAGCCGCCATTTTAAGTGGGCTAGGAAATCCGATTCAGGCTATGCCATGTAAACACGATAGAGAAAAACGGTTTATGAAAATCGGTTTTCGTCTTCCGGAAGATGTGTTGCATGTACGTAGTGACTGCCGGCCGGGCCGAGCCGAGCCGAGCCGAGCCGAGAGATTAAATGTTCAAATGTTTGTAGAGCTTTTGGGACTTAACTATGGGGTCATCAGTCCCTAAACCTACAAACTACTTAAGAACTAGCTAATCCTAAGGACGGCACAAATATCCATGCCCGAGGGGGGATTCGAACCCCCGAGCGTAGTGGCCGTGCAGACCGTGACTGAAGCGCCTCAGTCCCCTCGGCCACCGCGGCCGGCCCGACAGATTAAACACATTGTTTCTAATTGCACTGTTCACACTGCCGGCCGGGCCGAGAGGACTCCGCTTCAGCCGGCTCACGCCGAGCCGACGACATTCGTAATGTTTAACATTTCCGGCACGAGCCGGCGCCGGCGCGAGCCGATTGGGCTATGGTATTGCCTCTTTAGCACAAGAGTCTCACGTCTCCAGCGTGTTTTCAAGTCACTTTGTATGATAGCTTTTTTTCCATTTAAATAACACTCGTGAAAATATGTTGTTTACTTTTTTTCCTTTTATTACTATTATTTTGGTAAAATGAATACAAAATTCAGAATTGTTTTAGCTGTTCTCACAAGGAAAATCTTTTCTAAAAGTCAATCGAAATTCATGGGAAGAATCCATTACCACCTGTTTCGTATGTGCTTAAAATCCGATAGGTCACTACAGTGTGACAACAAAAGAAATACAATAACAAAATCCGCAAACTGTTAGCTGGCTCAGTCACCAGTAAAGAAGTTTTGGTCACCACCGTGTTTCCTTCGATCTTCAGCTGACTGTGGGTGAGGAAAGCTTGTTGCTGGGGACAAGCCCACAAAAAACAGCAAGATATAAAGTGGCACACGTTTCTCATCCTTTACTGACGTGACTTGTAGTTTCTGAGTCTAAACTATATCACTGCATTTTTCTTTCAGATAACATAAAAAAAAAAAAGAAAAAGAAAAAAAAAACCAAGTACCATTGAGTCAAAGAATATTGTAAGCAGATGATTCAGCAAAATGTTCGTAGGGTTTCCCTCATACATCTTCTTAACAAAATAAATAAATAATAAAATTCTGAGACATGTGTTGAGTTCTTTGAAAGTGGAGATGGGTTGAAATACAGTATAGCACGTCCCACATAAAACAGGTAAACCTCACGTATGCCACCACTTGCAACATCCCTTATGAGGAGGTAACTACATATTTTAATGTTAATATCATCTATTATTTTTTACTTAGTACGTTCTTAAATTAATCTCGGGCGTGAGTGATATTGCTTTTATGAGGGACAAGTTGTATAGAATTAGTTTTACTTTGTGATAATTTTTCTGAGAGCTACAAAGGCGAAAATAAAAAAAAAAATGATTATACCTATAAATTTCAGTATAATTTTGTGCTTCTTTTTTTTATCATTTCTAACTAGAAACCCAATAAGTGAATTGACCAAAAAAAAAAAAAAATATTTCAGTCCATCTACCAAAGTAACGGTTAACATTAATTTATTCTTCACTTCTAATCCCATTCACGAAATATAAATTCCATTTATTGTGTAATTTGAACAAGAAATCAGTCATAGGTCTTTCATAAAGTATAACCTCATGTAAAACCATAGCAGGACATTGTCAATTATAATCGGTTTCCACCCAAGAAAAAATAATTTATACTTTTTTCTGGTTACGGATCATTAACACATCACGAGGAAGCGACAAACGTGGCCAGCAATTCATTTTTTCAGCGCTGTAGTGGTTCGAGCTACGTCCAACACCCGCCGAGATCGAAGGCTTGCGACCGCGGAATAACGCCGCTCAGATAACTCGCAATTACTTGTGATAGGTGGTAGATATCAGTGCGGCTACCATTTCAAAAACTTTTCTGTACTTGTAGCTCAATTTCACTCGCCGTAATGTATGGTCTAAAATGCATAGAACAGTAAGCTGCCCGCTATCGAACTTTTTCAATACATGATTTGTAAATCAAGTGCGCATACTTGATAAAAAGTATCATTTGAAAACGACTATTACGAATTTCAGAAAGGTGAATGTTTTATTCGAAAGCTAAGATGTTGTACTACAATATGTCCAAAAATCAGATTTTTTAACCGCATACTTTCATCGAAATCGAGTGGGGAGCGTTACAAAACTAAAAACTCACGCGGAATGAAAAGTAGACTTTTTAGTTTTTCACTGGCAAGGTAAAGAGTTTAAGGAAAAAAATAAGTACATAAAACGATGTGAAGTGGTCTTACATACCGTCAAAATTTTTTACAACTTGAAAATCGGAAAAGTTGATTTTCCCCCTCTTTTTCGGCTCGGCTCAGCCCGGCGCGCTGTGTGAACACCCATGCTGTCGGCCTGTGCCGACTCGGCACATCCCGTACGTATCAGCTTTCAAGTTTTATATTTTCTAATGCGGACGTAACGTTAAGAAGCTCTTAATTGTTTTAAATTTACGTGAACTCTGGGGAAGGCTAAATGGCAGAAATGTTTTACCAAGGAATTTTAGTGAGTACTTTTCTATGGTTTATTTAATTTTATTTTACAGTCAGCAATGTTATTGTATATTTTCTCATAACTTCAAAAGACGCCCTTGTAAGTCTCTTTCATTCATGTACCTTTCAGAGCACCTGATGATGCTTCTACAGGACGCAAAATCGGCAGTGCTTTTTTTTAAATAAAAGTGAATTGCAGCCGACGCGGATTTGGTATAAAAATGAAAACATTTGGCTGCGGATGCCCGAAATTCAAGATAACAAACTTAAAGCATCTTTCGATCAGTAAAGGTAAAGACATAAATATAAATCTATATCTAGGAAATTGGATATGCGTATGACTTTACATTACTCCAGTGACTTGTCCTGTGGGATGCTCTGCAAATCACATTTAAGTGCCTGTCAGAGGGTTCATCGAAGCACCTTTACACTATTTATCCTCCCATTCCATTCTCGAATAGCGCGCGGGAGGGAAGAACATGTAAGTGGGAGTCAAAAATATATTTTCGCAATCGGAGGAAAATGTTGGCGATTGGAATTTCGTAAGTAGCCTACGTCGCAGCGATAAGCGCCGTTGTTGTAATGATTCCCATCCGAGATCCTGTATCATTTCCGTAACGCTGTCTCCTCCCCTGTATCGTGACAATACAAAACGAGCTGCCCTTCTTTGGACTCTTTCGATGTCTTCCGTCAAACCCACCTGATACGGATCCCACACTGGGCAGCAATACTCCAAACAAAGACGGACAAGCGTTGTGCATGCAGTTTCTTTTGTAGTTCTGTTCCATATTTTAAGGTTTCTGAAAACAAAGGCAGTATCTGGTTCGCCTTTCACACGACATTATCTACGTGTTCTTTCCAGTTTAAGTCTGATGCAATAGCAATTCCTAGGTATTTTGAGGAGTTTATGGCCTTCACATTTCATTGATTTATCTTGTAAACAAAGTTTAACGGATATCTTTTCGTAATCATGTGGACGACTTCACACTTCTCATTATTTAGAGTCAATTGCCAGTTTTTACACCTTAGTGAAATTTTATTTAGATCGCTCTGCAGTTGGTTTTGAACTTCAGGTGATTTTAGTAGACGGTAAATGACGACGTCATCGGCAAATAACCTAAGAGAGCTGCTTAGATTTTCTCCCAAATCGTTTATGTAAATAACGAACAGCAGAGGACCAATAATATTACCCTGTGGAACTCCCGATATCGCCTCTGTTTTGGTCGATGCTTTACCATCGATTACTACATACTGTTTCCTATCTGATAGGAAATCCCCTATCCAGTCGCAAACTTGGGGCCGTATACCATAACCACGCAATTTGATTAAAAGCCGTTTGTGAGGTAGTGGCAATTATTTATTCACATCCGATACAAAAGCGTTACATTTATGCACCTGTTACTGTCTTCCAAAGTGTTGTGTAGAACCCGTCGTCAGCAATGTGGAGGGCGTAGTATACCGTTAAAAGTACCTGTTCTGTTCATGGTGCGAATGGAGCGGTCTACTGCCTGTCGAATCTCTGGAAAAGTTCTGAAGCCAATGCCACGAAGTGGTTACTTCATCTTACAAATAAAATCCGTGGAGTATGGTGGATGGTACAGTACTTCCCAGTCACATCGGCCGGACAGAGAAGCCACAGTTTGCACTGTATGCGCCCCCCGCATTGTCACGCAAAATTATAGGTGGGTTCATCTACATCTACATAGATACACTGCAGATCACATTTAAGTGCCTGGCAGAGGGTTCATTAACCACTTTCATAACTTTTCTCTACCCTTCCATTCTCTAATAGCGCGCGGGAAGAAAGAACACCTAAATCGTTCCGTTTTCGATCTGATTGCTCTTATTTTATTGGGATGGTCATGTCTCCTTATGTAGGTGGATGCTAGCAAAATATTTTCACATTCAGAAGTAAAATTCGGTGATTGAAACTTCGCAGACACATCAGGCAGCAATGAATAACGTCTTTCTTTTAATGATTTCCACCCTAATTCATGCAACATTTCAGTGACGCTCCCCCCCCCCCCCGTAACGTGATGAAACAAAACGAAATGTAACCTTTGGTTCGGCTTCCCCACAAGATTATCTATGTGTTCCCTCCAGTCAAAGCTGTTCGTAATTGTAACTCCTAGGTATTTGGTAGAATTTACGACCTTAAGGTTTGACTGATTTATCGCGTAATTGAACTTCAGCGGATTTCTTTTAGTGGTCATGTGTATTACTTCACACTTTTCTTTATTTAGTGTCAATTGCCAATTGTCGCACCATGTAGAAATTCTGTTTAAATCGCTTTGCAGTTGACTTCACTAACCGATAAAGGACAGCATCATCCGCGAACAGTCTAAGGGAGCTATTCAGATTGTCTCTTAAATCGTTTATAAACACGAGGAAGAGTAGGGGACCTATAACGGTTCGCTGTGGAAGGTCAGATATCACTTCTGTTTTATTCGACGACTTACCATCAATTACAACGAACAGTGTCCTTTCTGATAGGAAATAGTGAATCCAATCGCACAATTGGGGAGATATTCCATAACCACGCAATTTCATTAGAAGCCGCTTGTGGGGTGCAGTGGTAAAAGCCTTCCGGAAATCCAGAAATATGGAATCGATTTGAGATCCCTTGTTGATGGCACTTAACACTTCATGTGAATAAAGGGCAAGCTATGTTTCGCAAGAGCGATACTTTCTGAATCCGTTTGACTATTGGTTAATAGGTCGTTCTCTTCCAGGTAGTTCATAATATTCGAACAAAGTATATGTTCCAAAATCCTACTGCAAATCTACGTCAATGAGATGGGCCTGTAATTTTGGGGATCACTCCTATTGTTGCCTTTCTTGAATATTGGAGTAACTTGGGCAACTTTCCAGTCTTTGGGTGCGGATCTTTCGCTGAGTGATCGGTTGTAAATGATAGCTAAGTGTGGAGCTATTGCTTCAGCATTCTCTGTGAGGAATCTAGTTGGTATACAATCTGACCCGGAAGATTTATTTTTGTTTAGTGACTTCAGTTGTTTTACTACTCCCGGAACATCTACTTCTAAGTTTCGCATGCTGGCATCTGTTCTTGGATTGATTACTGGAGTGTTCACTTCGCCTTCTTTGGTGAACGAATTTCGGAAAGCTGTGTTTAGTAATTATGCCTTAGCAGTACTGTCATGGGTAGTATTACCATTGCTTTCGTGTAGTGAAGGTATTGTTTGTGTTTTGCCGCTAGTGTACTTCACATATGGCTAGAATTTCTTTGGATTTTCTGCAAGATTACGAGACAGGATTTAAAAAAATATATATATATATATATTTTTTATTTTTATTTTTATTTATTTATTTATTTATTTATTTATTTTTTTTTTTTTTTTTTTACAAACTACTTCTGAACTGCTTACGAACTAGGACGGCACAAATAACCATGCCCGAGGGGGGATTCAAACCCCCGACCGTAGTGGCAGTGCAGACCGCGACTGGAGCGCCTCAGTCTCCTCGGCCACCGCGGCCGGCAGACAGGATTTCGTTGTGGGAAGTACTATCGACTTCTCGCATTGAAGTCCGCGCTAGGTTGCGAGTTTCAGAAAAAAATTGACAGTCTTGTGGATTCTGTGTCTTTTTCAATTTTGCATGCATTTTTCTTTGGGTCTGCAACAGTGATCTGACATGTTTTGTGCAGAAAGTGTTGACGCCCGCAAAGCTAGTCGCAGGTGATGCTCCAGAAACGCTACGATGACCAGGCATGTCTGCCACAGTTGAAGGCTTTTATCCAAAGTGCCACTGTTCAGTACGGCAATGACGATTTCCCGCACACATACTGAAGAGCTTGATTACACTGCAGTGCTTTAAGACTTCTGACACAATCAATCTTGATCAAAATCCGTTCTTCCTGTTTCGCAAACATAGTGACACTGTTACGATACACCTCTCTCTCACAACTGACTGTGTTTCGTCTCCAATGTGCGCACGCCGGTGACGTGGGATGGGCGAGTCGATTTGCTCGGAGGTAAGGTAGGTTTGCCAACAATGTTCCGTTGCATAGTGTCTACCCAGCAGTGTCGCCACTCTTTCCTTAAGTTCTAACCCTCGTATATTTCTGTAAAGGTAGATTGATACTGACGTCACGTTGAGTTGAAGAAAGGCAGATATAAAAGACTTCCCGATCATATTTAAATTTCGGCTCACAGGCTTAGTTTGTGAGTAAAGCAAATCTACCTTCCGTTCTCCTCCGTTTCTCCTCCATCCTCGATCCTGTTTGAGGAAGGAACCTGATTCCGAAAGCTAACTATGTGTATTATTGCCAGTCTTTTGTATTACTTTAGCGGAATCCAGCTGACGTAAACACTTCCAATAACTCTATCTTTAAAAAAATTACATTTCTGTAGTATGGAATCCATCATATTAATCGATAAAATAGGTTGACAATAATAACCTTAGTAGTAATGTAAATTCTCGCGCAAAGATGACAAAACTAAGAGTTTTAATTAGCAATATTTATTAGAAATTAGTCCAGAAGAATGGGTGACCACAAGAGAAAATAAAAACTTGTGTATAAACGCAGAACATTTAGTACGGAGGGGCAGAGAAGTTTATTTATTTATTTATGTTTGCTTAACAATGGTAGAGTACTTTGATTGCTTTGCCGCAAATCAATCGCAGTGTAAAAGAATATAATATCCGACGTTATTTTCAGTAAAATATGCTGATTTGGCGAAATTAGATAATAACGGGACGAAAATAAAGGCGTTAAATTTGCTGATATCTTTGTCTAGTCAATAGCAATTTTTCAATAAAGCAAAGACAGAAAGTGATATAGCAACGAAAGTAAGTCTCTTATTTTCTAAAGAATTTGCTACTACTGGAAAAAATTACAGGGAAGGCGATTTCTTAAAAATGTACATGATGATCGCTGTATCGGAACAATGTCCAGAAAAATAAAACAAATTTTAGTGATCAAAAGCTTGTCGTTGCAGACCTTTGAAGGCAAAGCGCATGCTATCTTTACAAACCTTCCCAACGATTTAAGGAACAAAGCTAAAGAAGTCAAGCACTACTCATTTTACATGGTAGTAATATAATCGATACTGCACAGCTTTGTTTCCATGCTTTGTATTGTTACTCGTTGTGTCGTTACCCGTATCTCATCATTTCTGATGTGCTATGAGAATTGTAAGAATATAGATCGATCCCACTGTGCTCGTATCCTGTCCAATGTTTCTGAACCCTGCACAATGAAGCTAAGGGATTTGAGAAAGATACCCGAAAGTGAAACGAAATTTCGAAAAATCATAGTGAGAGCAACGAGACTTCTGAACGTAAGAAGTGAAGATATGACGGAGATGGATGGAATCAGCAAATGTAAGTGGCGAAGACTTTTAAAGAGAAGGAGAAGTGATAGAGTACTAAGGAAAGAACATGAATTTAGGTTGCAAAATGAAAGAACAAGGGTCCAGTTGACTTAAACGAGAGGATTGATATAGGGTAGTGAAAGTGTGGTGGTGGGAGGATAGAAGAAAATGGAAAAAATCATGAGCAAAGTAGTACCAGGCAGTGGTTGTGAACCGTTCCTCAATATGATTATTACGATAATGTCGCCATCCACTCTCCCAAATGAAGGAGATCGTGGCAGCAGTAAGTAATATTGTCGCGTTGAAATGGAAGCAGGCTTGACTTCGAAGGCAGGGTTGTAGACTGAATAAAGCACTTATAACTGAAAGCAGGTTTATTGCGAACTTAACATACACGCAGCACTAACTGTCTCTCGCGCAGAATGCTCTGCTATTCATACACAGACAGAATGTACCAGAAATTAGAAAAATATTTAACATAAGAAACATGTTGAAAATACAAGTGAACATAAGAAACATGTAGAATATTCTGGAAATGATAATTACATAGAAATAAATTTTTGCCGGTGGACGGGATTGAAACGTCGATCCTTAGTAGCGCAATCAGTGATGGTATCCATTGCGCCACACCGGCGGTTGGTTAGCTTGTAGTCTCACGCCAATATTACTCCTCAGCAACAAATGTATACGTTAGGGGAAAATTTTACAAATCGACCACGGCTTATGAGCCCGGACGTTTTTAATGAAGTTGTCGAACTGTTAGTGCAGAAGGTTGTTGTCTTGCAAACATCCCCAGCTGTTGACGCAGGGATCGAGACGTGGCTGCACGATCCGTTACAGACATGCGGATAAGATGCTTGTCATCTCGACTGCTAGTGATACGAGGCCGAAGGGATCCAGCACGGCGTTCCGTATTGCCCTCCTGAACCCACCGATACCATATTCTGCTAACAGTCATCGAGACCAACGCGAGCAGTAATGTCGTCATACGATTAACCGCAATCGCGATTGGCTAAATCCGACCTTTGTCAAAGTCGGAAACGTGATGGTACGCATTTCTCCTCCTTGCACGAGGCATCTCAACAACGTTTCACGAGGCAACGCCGGTCAACTGCTGTTTGTGTATGAGAAATCGGTTGGAAACTTTCCTCATGTCAGCACGTTGAAGGTGTCGCCACCGGATCCAACCTTGTGTGAATGCTCTTGAAAGCTTATCATTTGCATAACACATCGTCTTCTTCCTGTCGGTTAAATTACGCGTCTGTAGCACGTCGTCTTCGTGGTGTAGCAATTTTAATGGCCAGGAGTGTAGTTGCCAATGACAGGGTCATCAGCAGAAGTTTCCTACTGTGTTGGATTGATGCTGCTCATGCTAACGTTTTTGTCGCGAAGTTGAGGTCTTCCCACTGGCTTCTAAGCCTCCTAGAGTGCTCCGCGTAAAAGTTTTTTGGTATTTGCTGACGATCCATACGTCTGACATGTTCCAGCCATATGAGATATCGGTGACTGTGGTGTGCAGGAGTGCTGATATTGTAGCTATGGACACTTATTACTTTTGAATTGGGTCAGAGTGTTAATAAAAAATTTCATGAGTGAATATATATATTGTGAAGTTACAGTGAAGATCCTTAAATAAATGTCTACTGTATGATCTTGGGTCGGCTCCGGCAATTAATCTGAGTATATGCTTTCGTGCAATGAATACTTTTTTACTTAATGCTGAATTGACCCAGAATATGATCCCATAGGAAAGTAATGAATGTAAATAGCCAGCCGGCCGCGGTGGCCGAGGGGGCTGAGGCGCTCCAGTCACGGTCCACACGGCCACTATGGTCGGGGGTTCGAATCCCCCCTCGGGTATGGATATTTGTGCCGTCCTAGTTCGTAAGTACTTCATAAGTAGTTTGTAAGTTTAGGGACTGATGACCCCGTAGTTAAGTCCCATAAGCTTAACAAACATTTTAACATTTGAATTTGAAAATAGCCATATATTTCACGAAATTTTGTAATGACCCTGATAGCATAAGTAGCTGAACTCAAAAGTTTAAGCAGATCTTCAGTGTTCTATCTTAGCTACAGATTTCTGTTGAAAGTCTGTATTTATTAATATTGTCATGCCATTTACTTTATAAAACTGTATATACTGAGTTTTATCAAAGTTTGAGTCCACTTGTAGAGAACCACTTAATAATTTTCTAAAAGACGTCATTTTGTCATGCATGATAGCAATACTTGTATGGTCAGCAAAACGGGCTAGCTTAGCATCTTCGTGAATATAGAATAGCAAGTCATTAATTTATAATAAGAACAGCAGAGGTCCCAAGACCGAAATTTCTGGGACCCAATTTTTATAACTCCCCGGTTAGAGAAATTAATTGTTTATTCTCTATCATGTGAACTGCTTAGTCAATATTCTGCACTCTTCCAGTTACGTATGTTTTACACCATTTGTGCACTGTCCCACTTATACCACAATACTTAAAATTATCTAGAATAATCCCATAATTTTCTCAATCAAAATCTTTCAGAGATCACCAAAAATCCCAACGGGTGATGTCCGGTTATTGGTAATCTAAGAACTAGCCTTTCTTTTCGACGCTGGTCAGATGTTTCCTGATGATTGCCTAATGCACCGAATACTACTTCGAAATAAATAAAAAAAAATAGTAGAACAAAAATAGTTTATATATTTTCAACCGTAAATATGTAATTATTCTGCCAAGAAGTGACGGAAGAATCCGTACAAATGTTTAAAACATTGCTATTCAGCAACATTTCACATATGATTTCGGTAAACGTAAAACAGTCAATACAAAATATACATCTACCTTTCGCAGCTTCATAAATGAGCTCCCCCTTCTTTCACAACTACCTCTTGCTAGTTTCTTATCTCTGAGCCACTTCGCTCGACGTATACTGATAATGTAAAACATCATGACCACCTACCTACTATCCATGTAAACCACTGCAGTAATTGGCAGAATCGTATCACGAGGAATGACAGTGAGTCATCAACGCCCAATGCTTACAGTATCAGTGAGCTTGCTGCCCGTGTGTAGGTAGAATGGGGAAAGTTCGCGACGAAAGTAAATTGGACCGGTGGCAGACTGTGGTGGCTTGCTGACTCAACTCGAGCATTTGCAGTCTCATGGCGCTAGCTCGCGCATGGTATTATCTGAGTGTTTCAAAGCAGTGTAACTGTTAACGAAGAGTGACGGCGCCGCTATTACGCGAATATTTGCGCACGTTCCTTAAAATTGCTTATTTATGGCTTCTGGGTGACGGGAGCCTCGTGATATCTCGCAGTAGTGTGTGGCCGCCTTAGTGGCTACGTGTTGTTGTCCACAACTTCTTGGAACCACGCATTGTGTTCAAAAAATGTTCAAATGTTTGTATAGCTTATGGGACTTGACTACGGGGTCATCAGTCCCTAAACTTACAAACTACTTATGAACTAACTACGTCTACGAACGGCACAAATATCCAAGCCCGAAGGGGGATTCGAACCCCCGACCGTAGGGCCGTGTAGACCGTGACTGGAGCGCCTCAGTCCCCTCGGCCACCGCGGCCGGCACACATTGTGAGTCGCATAGCTGTGAAAGAGTTCAATACCAGTCTAAACACATCGAGTGATAAGGTACCACGATTTCTGTGACAAGGAATATTTTGATAATAGCAGTAAACAGTTACAATTAAATGGGTTGTATTATAACCAGTTTCAGGCATTTCATGCCTTTCTTCAAATGTATATAGGCACCTTTATATGTTCATTCTGACATACAAGGGTACCAATATATACCTGAAGATGTGCCAAATAACACCAATTTACCAGAAACTGTTTGCTGCTATTTTTAAAAACCAATTCTCTATCATAGGTATTTAATCTACAGAGACGCATTGAATTAAAATTTACGCTGTGTCCGTGATTCGAATCCGTTTCCTCCTGCTTACTACGCAGTCGCTTTAGACCGCTCAGCTACTTTTGAACTAATGATGTTTTTCAAAAGGAAAGAAAAGTAAAATAATTTTAAAAAAAACTTCGTCACTTTACCTCTTCTTATGCATTTGTATAGTTTTCCAGTACTAATTTCGATTAGTGGAATTTTATCTGTTTCCATTTCTTCTTCTTTTCGGAGTTCTGTTGAGGCCTTCACGGCTATCGTAGCGGTCCCGGGGCACACGAAGTCCCCACCGTACTTCACCCTCAACAGCACTCCCCTACTTTGGCATTCTACCTTGTTCTGTCTACTTCAGGATATGTAGATATTAACCTATACCTTGTTTCTGAAACAAAATTTTCAACATGTTTCCAAAATTCTTTTTATGGTCTTTTTTCTTGTATGTTTTGAAGTATTGTTCTTTTATATATTCTCGATATTCTGGTAGATTGTCGGTTCCTTTTTTGTTGACTACATAATTTACAAAGTTTCCGAATAGCCATAATATTACGTTGTTCTTTTGTGATGGGAAAGAAACATCTTCTGGGAAGAGTAAATTGTTTATTGTTAATTCCCTTCCATCGCTCCGTTTGATGAAAGCGACTTGAAATATAACGTCTTTCCATATATTTTTGTATCCGTTACAAATGAAGCGATGGCTTAATGAGTCCAAATGTTTGCATTTTGGGCATTCGTTGGTCGCGCTTAGTCCTATTGAATAAAGTTTTTCGTTCGTACTAACGACATTATTTATAACTCTATACCATGATGCTTGCACATCTGTTGTCAGGATTCGGTTATTTATATTCGTCCAAATTTTCCCCCAGTTTTTGTTAGGGTTTTTCAGCTCCATCTTATTTTGGTTATCGGTTGATTTCAAATTATCTACTATATATTTGCTTGTCCTCTTGTGTTTATCCCTTAGAATACATGTCAAGTAGCTTAGCTCTACGTAAAAAGACTGAATGTGCTTCATTTTGTAGCTTATTTCGCTAACATCTACTGGTGGCTGCAAGCTGCCAGGTTTCAGAAGGTTGAACAGAGCAGCAGTTATGCTGTTCGGTTGTGTCTCTATAAGGTTGAGTGTCCTTTTAATGAAGAGGCCGTGCTTTTTTTCTGAATGTCTGTCAGCCCGAGACCTCCTTTTTCTGGTCTCATGGTGGTTGTTCCTACCGCTACTCTGAATATATGGCCTTTCCATACATATCTGCAGATAGTAGTTCTCGCAGTTGCAGGAGGTGTAGGTAAAATCTGAGCGACGTATGCCGCTTTTGATAGAACTGCACAATTTATTAGCTTAATTCTCTGCTTTATATTTAAATCTCTCGTTTCGTTCAGTATTAAGCTGCCACTTATTTTTCCAATTTGCGGCCGTTGTTCTTAACGGGCAACTGTAGAACGTTATTCCTAGAGTCTTGTGGTGTTCCACTGTGTGTGCCCACGGTAGCTGCACATTTTCAAGTCCCTTTAAATTTAAAAAAAGAACTTTTTGACTCATTGATCCTCGCACCAGTTGCTCTGCTATAAAGCATTAACGTTTCCATTAGTTTTGCACAGTCTTCATTGCTCCTCACTAAAACTCCCACATCGTCAGCGTATGCGTTTGTAACTGTCTTGAGTCCGGCTACTGTTATGTCTTCTAAGGTTGCATTCAAACGCCGTAGGAGAGGTTCTAGAGAAATTACGCAAAACAACAGACAAGGGACTTCCCTGAGGAACTCCACTTAATATCAATACCTCGTTAGTATATTGTCCATTTATCGAGATTTTGGTTTTTATACCCCTGACGATGTTCATAAAAACCGTTAAGTTGTTGTCCTTTAAGCCTATGTGTTTCAGAGTTTTGAAGAGGTATTCGTAGTTCCCTATATCAAATGCTTTAGCAAAATCAATGAAGGCAATGCCGCCATTAGCTGACGATGTTGCGAAAAGAGCAATTATGTCGCGATATTCACATACAGATTTAAAAATGGTACGTCTGGGGAGACAAGTCTGGTAGCTTCCAATAACTTTTTCTAAAATGGGTTTCATTCTTTCTTTAATTACACGTGCAACTACTTTATAATCTGAATTCATTAAGGTGATCGGCCTCATATTATTAATATCTTTTATGTCAGTGCTCCTTCCCTTTGGTAGTAATACAGTTACACTTTCCTTAAATGCAGGAGGAATATCCACGTCTCTCAAGACGTCATTAACGACTTCCGTGAATTCGTTACCTATTAGTTGCCAAAATGTTCTATAAAATTCCACCGGCAAGCCGTCTGGGCCTGGAGACTTCCTCGAAGGCGAAGATGTAATGATGTCAAGGACCTCCTCATTCGTAATGTCTAACGTAAGACCTCTATTGTCTTCCTCTGAAACTATCTCTTCTATTTCAGAGCTCTGTAAAAGCTCTTGCACGGAGTTGTCATCAGTAGCATTTCCAGAATATAACTGCTGATAAAATCTATGTGCTTCATTTAAAATATCTTTTTGGCCTGTTAGTACTCTGTTACCTTCCGTTCTGAGGCTGGCAATAAAATTTCTTCTTCTGTTCTTTGTGTGTTGTATCAAGTGATAGATGGAGGTATTTTCTTCCTCTACTGTCGTTCTAGTGTGTGATTTTATTTGCAATCCTTCCAGATGTTTCCTCTTGATACTTATCATTTTGGCTTTAATTTTTTAAATATTTATAATGGCCTCTTGAGATATTGGTTGGTCGTAAAGGTCCCTTAGACAACAGTAGTAGAATTCCATTGTGTGTCTTGACCAAATTGCTCTTTCCTTTGCGTAAGATATCAACGCTGCTCTTAACTTTCTCTTGGCGGCCTTCGTCCACCATTCGATATTTGTTCTATACTTGTTACGCGTTCTTAAAACAGCTCCCCAAGTCGCTTGTATCTTTAAAGCCAGAGCATTTTCTGAGAGGGTATTGATGTTCAATTTCCATAGTGGGCGACCCCAGTAAGTCTTTTGCCTTGTTAATTTGATACTGCATTTCACTGCTAAGTGATCAGAGAAGGCAGCTGGTATCACCTCAATGCTACTTACTTTGGTCTCTAGATTGGGGGTGACATATATCCTGTCTATTCTAATCTGTGTAGTACTAGTGATGTACGTAAATCTAACCATCGTAGGATATTTAATTTCCCACGTGTCAAACCACTTCAAGTTTTCGACCAATGCCTTCAGTTCTCGAGAAAAATTAAAATTTGGTCGCTGGTCCTTTTTATTCAAAACACAATTAAAATCTCCCCCTATTAAAACTTCTGCCGGGTTCTCTTTGAGTAGAAATAAAATGTCACTCCTGAAAAAGGCCGCTCTCTCTTGTCGTGTATTGTTGCCTGATGGCGCGTAAATGTTTATAAAAGTGGTGTTAAAATTTTAAAGCTGATTCCCCTCCCAGACTCTAAAAGACACACATTCGTTATCTCAATCCCTTCTTTAGCTAGGATCGCTGTCCCACACGATTCTTCTGGAACTACATTTAACACCTCCTTATACCCATATACAAGTCCTTTATGTTAACTTCCTGCAAGAAAGCGATATCTGTATCTGACTGATACAGGAAGTCTTTCAGTGCAGCCACCTTTGGTTGACTCTGAATTTAGTTTATGTTTATAGTGGTCACATTATATGTATGTTCCACTTTGCAACGCTACAAGACGTGTAATAGAAGACACATAATTGGAGCCTCTTATAATAATTTTTTCCTAGTTAAATTTTTCTTTCTTCGTTTTTCTTTCTTCTTTAAGTTCAATGCACAAATTTTAATAAAGGCATTCTTCCTCAAAGGCCCCTTCCGTTTCCATTGCCTCAGTCTCATCTTCCTTGTCATCCGCCCAGTTGATTCTTGTTTCCTTGGTGTCATGTCCGTGCGCATGTCCGTGTCGGGTTTCATCGTCTATATCTCTACAATGAGAAAAGCATTACACGTGACGCTAGACCAATCGTATAGCTTCAGTAGAGTATAACTATCGTGCCAATAGTGCACGTAACAGGAGAATAAAACATAGAAAATATAATGGAAATGTTTAGGTTGGCCATATCAGATGTGAAAAAATATCAAGTAGTATCGTGGTTCGGAACCCACGTTAAACTATAGGTCTTCCTATAAGTGGCTGAGTAAGTCATTTCGAAGGTCGGAGAAAGGCAATGGCATACTACCTCCAAACAAGACCATACCTAGTAAAGCACTGAAAAGTACAATCTTTGGATTGTTGAATGCTTTATCTCTTTACTCGGGTTAATGCTTTTACAATCCAGTTATTAAGTCCTTTGTCGGGAGGGCCGATCAATGATGGTTATTTATCAATGTGTCACTAGTAAAATCTACTCGTTTGCTTTTAAGCCCTTGTAATAGGACTTTAAGTAATGTGGCACGCAACCTTATTTGATGGCAAGTGAATTAGTAAAGTTTTTGTTTCTATTTTGTTGAATTTCTGATGTGTTTGAAGGCAGTGGTATTCATATTTGTTGTCATTAATTGTGAAAACTGTAACCAGTTTTCGTAATGGTAACTAAACTATAAAAATTACAAGTTTTTCTAATCGACTATTCTTTATATGTACATCCAAGTCATCATTTTCGTTTCATCTAGTATATTATTTCCGGTGCCTTATAATTTAGTGGAAGTTACAAAAAAAAAAAAAAAAAAAAAAAAAAAAAAAAAAAAAGAAAAAAGAAAAAAAGAAAAAAAGAAATACTTTTTATGTTGAGTGGCTTACGTCACTCCATTACTTCATATATTTCAAGGCTATTAGAGTACGTTGAACTGTATTGTCCCTTAGTATCGCCACCCAGGTACATGTTTAAGGTTTAAGTGTATGAAATGATGTTCTCTTTCTTTACTTGACCTGAAGTAGTGACATGATTGCTACCGAGATATATTTGATGGTCTTACAGGCCATCATATATTACATTTCTTTACACTTACTAGAAGGTGTTGTAATAAAGTTGTTCGTTTGAAATTGTATAACCGTAATGAAACGGTTGGATGCTGATTGACAAGAGGTAAGGTGCTGGGCAGATTCTACATCGACATCTATATCTGCATGGATACTCTGCAAGTCACGTTGAAATGCATGGAAGAGGGTTTATTGAACCACTTTTATGATATTTATCTATAG
This sequence comes from Locusta migratoria, assembly GCA_026315105.1. Classification (NCBI taxonomy): domain Eukaryota; kingdom Metazoa; phylum Arthropoda; class Insecta; order Orthoptera; family Acrididae; genus Locusta; species Locusta migratoria. The sequence continues at coordinate 404,017,255 of CM048744.1, read as the reverse complement.
TTCCATTCTCTAATAGCTCGCGGGAGAAAACTAAATCTTTCTGTTTTCGACCTGATTTCTCTTATTTTATTATGATTATGTATCCTTATATAGGTGGGTACTAACAAAATATTTCCCATTCTGAAGAGAAAGTTGGTGAAACGAATGTCGCAAATAGATCTAGCCACAACAAATAACGCCTTTCTTTTATTATTCCACCCCAATTCGTGCATCATTTCCGTGAGACTCTTTCCCCTATATCGTTTGGTCGAACCTAACGACAGGCCATCTGAAATTCCAGATCTCAACGTGATGGATTATGCGAGGGTGAAGGTCGGGGTGAGAGTTTAAAATAGAGAAAGTTTAATTTTTAAAACTCACAACCACCAGCTGCAAACCAAATTCCTAAACATGCAAATCACTGGAACTGTGATTGCGACTGTTTGACTCGTTTTCTAGGGAATGATATCACACGTTCGCAGCTTTCCTTCCCTGCATATGATTAACGAAACAAATTCATAATAAAATCAAGTTCATGAGAGACAAGGGTGTACTAACTACTATTTTTGAAAACACGTGAAAGTTCACTTTATGTTGTTTATTTCACAATCTTAGATCCCTGTGGCTGATACGTCTGTACGTCGGCACATTTATCAAATAAAATTATAGCTCATGAGCCCCCAGACAAAATGAATATTTGTCACGAATTGTTTTCACACCACGTGGCTGTCTCAAACACCGTTTGCGTTCATTCAACACGTGTTACATTAACAAATCACAGTCACTTTCATTCAATGCGATGCACACCTTGTTCCACCGGCTAAATATTCACAAACACACAGTAGAACTCGATTTAACTTGGTGCAGTCTACGACGAGCAACCACACATGGCGATTGCCACACACAAATCTAAAACCTCCACCTCGAGGTCCACATGCCGACTGATGCAGAGCGACGCCACCCGGCCAGCCACATCACGAGCTCTGGAGTCCTCACTTCCTGCCCTCGTGCGCGCGCGCGCGCCAAAAGCTCAACTGCCGGGGTTTTTTCCCCTACGTCATCAACTTCCGCATGTGAACTGTTCTAACCGATTTGCCAACGTACAGCGCTCAGCCAATACATTTCTAAAACTTTACTTAAAATCAAAATAATTACACTACACATTAAACAATATTTTCTTACGTTTTTATATTAGTATAAACATCCTTTGTACTGTTTATCATAATCGTGCAATTTCTTATACCACAGATAAGTGATTTAACTGAATACTTCAAGATAAAATACAAAAGATTAATTGAAAGTAAAATGGGAAATAATTAATATATTATTTTTATAAACAAACATTGCCATGCTAGTTGTGTAACTGTCTTGTCTTCGTTGGTAATTTATTACTTTTCATTGTCAATTAAACATATTACGTTAGATGTGACTATATCAGCTAATGTATTGTTTATTTATCAACAGGCTATTTTGTAATGAGGGCCTTAAAGGTTCCTAACTGCATCGCATTACTTCAAATGCCAGTAGTATTACAATATTTGTGCACTGCACTGTGCCTGGCACTCGCCATTGTCCCTCTCTCCCCTCACCGGAAACGAACTGTAAAATCCTAAGTTGGAACAAGCCACTAACGTTGGCCTGCTCGCTGGCCTCCCGTCAGCTACAAGCACACAGCAAATCTCAACGTGGAGAATTTCTACCTATGCCCTAACTATAAATGTTGTCACCCAACTGTGTACACACATTGCTACCATAATTAATAAGATTAAAATTGTGTAACATTTAGTGCATTGGCATGGTCAATGTTTGCAGTGAACTTCATACTGTTTAATTATCAAATGCTATTAATTACCAGTATTTCTATTGGGCGGTAATCTCACAATACCCCCACTTGCGGCATCCAAACCATGTGCAGGATGGCGCAAGTAGCACCAAAATTAATACATTCAAATGAGCAAATTTTTTAAATTACAAAATTATTGAATCGGATTGGCTCAAACACTATGCCAATTATGACCTCAACTAATGCAAAAAATAAATAAATAGATAAATAAAAAATAAACAGGACAGTGAGATAATTTCCCAATATTTGTACCATTAAGACCACTTATAGTGTGTGTATATTTTTAAGAAAAGAATCCTTATAACTAATTACATCCATGAAATTTAAGTGTGCCTGTTGTTTATATACAGAATTGGCACCAAATTTATAATATTATTAAACTTTAGTCTTTAGAGAACCTTGTCCTACATGGAAAAACTAGAATTATCAGTATGAAACCTTTTGACGGTGTACACTCCACTTGTTTAAAGGAAATCTCTCACCACTTTGACACTGAGAACCCCAGAGTTATCGTTGCAGCAACTCTGGTCCATGGTGTACGGTCCTATGTCTCCGTCATTTCAACCAACATGCTGTTGCAGCTTAGATTCATGGCAGTGGATCAAGCGTTCTTGTTCACTCACGTCATATGCACCTTACATGGAACAGGAAAAGCAGAAGGCATTCATGAGTCAACACAGACAAAAGTTTGTCTGGACACCAGGATTCGGTTGGATTTGTATCCCACCCCCCCTGCCATCCAGACTTGGTGCAATTGAAACTAAGCATTGAGACATGTACAGTAACATGTAAATCAACAGAATTAAGAACTGAAAGTGGCTGGTGTTAGTCATTATCAGATTAACCCAAACCACCATGCCTGCACTCTCACCAGCCATAGCTTCAGATGAAACAGACAAGATAATATGTGGCCTACTTGGAGTATTACTCCATCAAATAAAAAAAAACCTGCCTATGTCAAAAATATATCTTAAAGCTCAAATAATACTACCAAAAGAATGTTATCATACAGAATTTTCTCTTCTATCATAATGACACCTACAAACATAAATACAAATCCTACCCCCTCGCAGCAAAAAAAAAAAAAAAAAAAAAAAAAAATATATATATATATATATATATATATATATATATATATATATATATATATATATATATATATATATTTCTGGTGTGAGATTTAAATTTGGATCCCTGTCATCAGCCTCATGTGCTTTCCACAAGTATTCCCCACAATAAAATATCTAAGGTTAAAGTCTAATTTCAAAATTAGTTTACCACAAAACATCTACATATTTTAAATAAAATATCACCAAACCCTATTGATAGTCAGGCTAGACAGAAAAATAGTTCTCATCAACTGTTGTTGCAGAAATTGTTCAGTCAACAGTCTAGCACCATTAAAGAAACCACAATGTGTTATCAGAATCAGTTTGATATAACAGTACAGAGCATTCCCTTTTAGACACATTACCTACCAAACACTCAAAAGATACACACATTAAAGAGCAAACACTAAAGAAACCAAAATGTGTTATCAGAATCAGTTTGATATAACAGTACAGAGCATTCCCTATTAGACACATTACCTACCAAACACTCAAAAGATACAGACATTAAAGAGCAAACACTTTCTCTCATTGAAACATTCACAATCCAACCCATCTTTAGCCAAAACAGCCACAACAAAAATTCATTCCTCACTTCTGACCCATATGGTCAGTCACACCCACATATGCAACACTGTCAGCTGACATTTTCATCACAATTTATCTAAGCCACATACCCCACTGCCTGCATCAATGTCCACCACTTTCTCATTCTCCAAGTCACCCCACAACTCACATCACATATCCAGCCCTGCTCACATATACACACACATAAACAGTACACTCCCACTTCCTCTATCCTTTGGTGTTGGCACACATACATACATATTTACCTCATGCACCACTGTTGAACTGCAAATCTGATACAAGCACATGTTTTAACACAAACAACAAAAGAAAAACATTTACAAATAAAACTTGTAAACTTGACCCCAATGCTTAAATCTAAACACACAAGTAGATACTAACACAGACCACAGAATAAATATACACAAATTCTTAACCTACTATTTACAATGCATTGAATCTCATACTTCATGACAGTTACTTGTGTAAACATGCCATTAAATCTTTATCACTTATAAAATTTTTGAATTTCACCCTCTTCATGCATCCCTCCAGACTTAATTCTAACACTTCATCTTTATACTCCAACTGAGCTTCATATTTGCACAGGAAACCACTTCCTAACATTAGATTTAAACAAAGTCCCTTTATGACTAATAAATCTTGAATAAACAGCTCCTCCTTAATGGTTACTTCAAATTCTGGGTTCCCTGCATTTAACACTTCTATTTTTCTTGCAAAAGCACACTTTTCTTTTTCCCATGCCCCTGGTTCTACAATCTTTAAATATTTTAAAAACCTGATCCAATCATCAGTCCCATAGTCATGCACTTCTTTGTTAATCCAATCTACATGCAACCCATCTTCATCCATGCATGTATATTGTTCACTATTATAAATGACAGATGATTGTATCTTATTCTCCTTATCACCTGACCCCTCCTGTATAAGTTCATGTACCTCACTTATCTCATCATGATCTAAGGTACACATGCCTAATCCCCTTAATTGATCATACTCATTGTCCCCATTCACAAACTCTTTCAACACATTGTAATAAGTCTGGTCCCTATTATATTGTTTGCCTAGTCTGTCCAAGTAATCATATTTGTGCAATATCCAATCATCTGGTGCCCACTTCCTAATCCAGTTTATTTTCCCAATTAAATTTCTGGTTTGTGCATCTACACTGTCAACTTGGCCTTCATTTACAGTAGGTCCATTGTCATTTATTGTCTCTACTGGACCACATTTATTTACATTTAATTTAGAAAAACATTCACTCTCATTCATACATTCCACAACATCTATGCTGGTGAGAGTATCATCAATATTTACATTCATACTTTCACATTCAGTCAACATTTGTGCCTCTGACCTATCCAAAATTATGGCTAACCCAACACTGTTTTTATCCTCTTTAATGTTGTTATCAAATGAACTTCCCACCTCATACTCTCCTTTATTGTCCTTGTTTCTATCATTCTTCCTCCTGATTACATTTCTCTTGTCATGTTGCAAAGACCAATCCCCAAAAATTTCCTCACTACCTATAACAGCATCCATCTGACACATACTTTCCTCTCTTTCCTCCCTTTCCTTGTTTACTCTATTTATGTTTTCTTCCCTGTTTTCTTTATCCTTGCCCTTGTGAACTCCTACTTCCTCTTTCCTATCATTATCTCTGTCAATGTGACATAGTTTTTCCTCCCTTCTCTCCCCATCTCTATTCCTACTGTAATTATGGTCATTTGATCCCCTGCTATCCCATCTTCTGGTCCTGTTATTAGAATAGCTCCTTGTCCGAAAACGGACCTCATTTGGAACAAATCTTAGTTTCCCTGATTCTGTCTCAGATTTTCTCTCCTACTGTTATCCCCATTCCTATTTCCACCTTCCTGCCTTTGATTTCTCCTATCATTTTCCCATGTTTCCCTCTGGCTTCTATTATCCCAGTTGTCTCCTCTGTTATTGTTACCTCTCCAATTTTCATTTAAATTCCTCTCTCTATTGTGGTTTCCCTGATTATCACACACATTTCTACTGCCTCTGTTTTCATTGTGGTTCACATGCTGTGTTCCCCTTAGCTGTCGATCCATAACTAAACCCTGGTCTATCTTTTCTACAAATTCAATGAAATTCTCAGCTGAATCTGTGGGATCGTGAATTAACTGCTAATGCAAATCTGCAGGTAACCTCCTACACAAAGTGGAGATTACTGCTAAAAGACTCAAAGGTGTATCTAAATGCACTAGTTTCTCAAGTTCCTCCTGACAAAATTCCTTCATGCTCTGTCTCCCTTTCACATAGTTTGGCCCGTTCAAGAATTCATTTTGTATCTTAACTTGCTTGGCCTCCCTCCAATACTTATTTAAAAACAATTTTTCAAACGCCTCAAAAGTTACAAATTTATTAGCCCACTGATTTGCCCAAGTTTGAGCAGAACAGTCAAGAATTCTCTTTGCTAACTTCACCTTACACTGGTCTGACATACCAGGCACAAATTGATCCTTGCATGCAGCCAAAAAATCTACTGGATGATAATTTCCCCACTCCTGAAAACTTTTTGCCATTAGGTGTCTGCACCATGGACCAATTAGTGTTTCCTGATGCAGTACCCAATTCTAGATTATTTATTCTAGTGTTCACCTTCTCAATCTCAGTATTGTTTACTGTCACTACTTGTTCTATCTTTTTCCTAAAGTTACATCCTGTATTCTCTAATTTTCCTGACAACAAAGTTTTTGTTTCCTCAATACCTGCCACCATCCTCTTGTCAACCTCAGCCAGCGCCTGCATAGTGCCCTCAATCCTGTAATCACATATTTGTTTCACAGCATCTAACTTGTCTCCTACCTCAGTCTCAATAGCACCAATTCTGGCATGTATCTCCTTTTCCCTATTATCAAACCGTTCTGTTAGACTTCCTATCTTTTTGTCAATGTCTGTGATTATTTCTGCCTTTAATGCACACATTGAATTTTGTAGTGCCCCAATGTCTGCCTTAAAGTCTGCTTTCAATTCTGATTTTACAGTTCCTATTTCTGATTTTAAATTTGAGTTTGAATTTTCTATTTCTAATTTTAAATTTGAGTTTGAATTTTCTATTTCTGATTTTAAATTTGAGTTTGAATTTTCTATTTCTGATTTTAAATTTGAGTTTGAATTTTCTATTTTTGATCCTATTTTTGATTCTAAATTTGAGCTAAAACTCGCTAACATGGCTGCTAACATCTCCGGTGTCAACAACATTCCCCCAGTATTTACCCTCTCTGGACTTTCTCGTATGCTACTCTCTGAATTTACGTCGCTTGGCGACCTCTTAAAAACACTATCCATTATCGGTATCACAAGAAAGCTTGATTAACACACAAGAATTTATAGCGCCAGCTGCTTTACTCATCTTTTAATCCAGAAGTTGCTGCAACGAGCTGCGACGTCCCCAACGCTCGCTGCCGTCTGTTGTAGAAGCTGTGGCTGGAATATGTCCTCACTGCATTCCTTATCCTTTGTAGAATCGAAGCTGCTGAGCCCTGACGCTCCGATGGCGACTTGCGAAGTCCCCACGATCACTGCCGTCCGTTGCAGAAGATGAAATTTGAGTGCGTTGAACCCACGCGCCACCGCTCACTGCTGCCGGTCCGATGCGCCGTCGATCGCCGGTTACGGATGCCCGCGCCCGAACTCTGCGTCAATAATCGTCGTTAAGCGTGCGACGCGATTGCGTATCTGCTTGCAACTGTTCGTAACTGTTCACTGTCCTATACACACCCTAATCTCTCCGTCCGAGCAAGTCCAACGTGAACTTATCACGGAAGAGCCCCCAAATGCGAGGGTGAAGGTCGGGGTGAGAGTTTAAAATAGAGAAAGTTTAATTTTTAATACTCACAACCACCAGCTGCGAACCAAATTCCTAAACATGCAAAAACACTGGAACTGTGATTGCGACTGTGACTCGTTTTCTAGGGGATGATATCACACGTTCGCAGCTTTCCTTCCCTGCATATGATTAACGAAACAAATTCATAATAAAATCAAGTTCATGAGAGACAAGGGTGTACTAACTACTATTTTTGAAAAGACGTGAAAGTTCACTTTATGTTGTTTATTTTACAATATTTGAACCCTGTGGCTGTCGCGTCTGTACGTCGGTAAATGTACCAAATAAAGTTATAGCTCGTGAGCCCCCAGACAAAATGAATATTTGTCGCGAATTGATTTCACACCACGTGGCTGTCTCAAACACCGTTTATGTTCATGCCTATGCGACAACACGTGTTACATTAACAAATCACAGTCACTTTAATTCAATGCGATGCACACCTTGTTGCACCGGCTAAATATTCACAAACACACAGTAGCACTCGATTTAACTTGGTATAGTCTATGACGAGCAACCACACGTGGCGATTGCCACACACAAATCTATAACCTCCACCTCGAGGTCCACATGCCGACTGATGCAGAGCGACGCCGCCCGGCCAGCCACATCACGAGCTCTGGAGTCCTCACTTCCTGCCCTTGCGCGCGCGCGCGCCAAAAGCTCAACTGCCAGGGTTTTTTCCCCTACGTCTTCAACTTCCGCATGTGAATTGTTCTAACCGATTTGCCAACGTACAGCGCTCAGCCAATACATTTCTAAAACTTTACTTAAAATCAAAATAATTACACTACACATTAAACAATATTTTCTTACGTTTTTATATTAGTATAAACATCCTTTGTACTGTTTATCATAATCGTGCAATTTCTTATACCACAGATAAATGATTTAACTGAATACTTCAAGATAAAATACAAAAGATTAATTGAAAGTAAAATGGGAAATAATTAATATATTATTTTTATAAACAAACATTGCCATGCTAGTTGTGTAACTGTCTTGTCTTCGTTGGTAATTTATTACTTTTCATTGTCAATTAAACATATTACGTTAGATGTGACTATATCAGCTAATGTATTGTTTATTTATCAACAGGCTATTTTGTAATGAGGGCCTTAAAGGTTCCTAACTGCATCGTATTACTTCAAATGCCAGTAGTATTACAATATTTGTGCACTGCACTGTGCCTGGCACTCGCCATTGTCCCTCTCTCCCCTCACCGGAAACGAACTGTAAAATCCTAAGTTGGAACAAGCCACCAACGTCCGCCTGCTCGCTGGCCTCCCGTCAGCTACAAGCACACAGCAAATCTCAACGTGGAGAATTTCTACCTATGCCCTAACTATAAATGTTGTCACCCAACTGTGTACACAAATTGCTACCATAATTAATAAGATTAAAATTGTGTAACATTTAGTGCATTGGCATGGTCAATGTTTGCAGTGAACTTCATACTGTTTAATTATCAAATGCTATTAATTACCAGTATTTCTATTGGGCGGTAATCTCACAATTATTTTATTTGAGGTTTACTGCTACGGAAGATTCAAGAACACGGGAGAGACGTCACAAACATTGATGGCCTGAAATTTGGACTGACAGACGTTTGGAACAACGTCACACTTCAAACTATCCAGAATGCCACCGGTCACTGTTTGCAACGTCTACGCCGCTCTGTGGAAGCCCAAGGGAATAATTTGGAGCACTTGCATTGATCATGAACTTTCTATTGTCAGTGTCAGTAAAATATAAATTAATATAATATTAATATTATTGATATGTAAGATATTTACGTAATGTGTAAAATATGTATCATATTTGTGCCCAAATTATATTACTGAATCTGAAGAAATTTCCTGCTTTTTTGTGGGGCACCCTGTAGAATGAACAGTATACACAAGACTTAACTCTTATAATTGTTGCATTTCTCATTTTAATTTCTCATTTGTCTGCTCTAATAATCCGGTCGTGCGTTACGGAATGTTTATTTTCGTAGTGACGACGCTCTGTCGATGCTTTGATATTTTAGTAGAGTGGCATATTAAGCATAGTGATTTCCGCTCTGGCTTATAGAAAAAAAAATCTACTTTCAGCAATAAAAAAAAAAGAGTCCACTTAAATCCCAACCTTTTCTGCTCATGCTCGACGTTCGCAAGACAGATTATCAGTGTCCTGTTTGATGTTACAGCATGACAAAACAAACGACAGCATGCGCTGTTTCTTTCTGCAACACACGTATTGCCTCGCGGCAAGACAACAGTGTTTGGGGGGGGGGGGGGAGGATCGCAAGCGCAGAATCCTCAAGTTGATGTGACTTGGTCTACAATATGCATTCAACAACATAGCAGAGTAAGAATGACGTAGAGTTATGACGTAGATTTATGACAGAATCAAAGGATATTTTGTTGGACGACTTCTTTATTGAATTTGTTAAGGAACTCTCCTTAATTTTATATTTAAGGTTTTGTACACTGTAGAATTATCACTTTAATACTGTAATTAAAATAATTTACTTTATAACACTTAGATTAAAGGGTACTTCTTTGTCTTATTTCCACATGCTATCGACCACTCTTCACGAGATTCAGGTGTTGCAATATACACCTTTCTTATTTCTTTCTGAAGCCAAACTGATCTTCCTTCATGCACTGTCTCTTATGTGGCAGAAGGCAAATGAGAGTCGACGAGAGCTCCACTATTCTGGTAAAACCCTAATGAAACTTGTCGATTAAAAGCAGACATGATCGCTCACAGCCCAACTTTTACAAATTTCGTTCAGAAACTCCAACAACTTGGATAATGAGCGCAAAATATGGATCAACGTTACCGATGTAGTGGAGTAGAGGCTAGTTTGGTAGAAGTGTTTTTGAGTGCCTAAAACAACGGCTGGTTAATGGCTACTGCTACGATAATTACTTAATTTCTGTCATAACGTTCTTAGGACTGTTCCGCACGCAATCTGGAAGTTACATAATGCCAAAGAATCACGCATACTGAAATCACGGTTTTTAAGCAGTTGGTTGTTGGTGTCAGATTACTGTTTACTGCTGGCTGTTATAGAAGTAATAAAAAGAAAAATACTGCAGCGATCATCTGCTGCTGCTAATCAGGAAAATATTTGTAGCACGGTGAGTGTTCATTAGTTATTTTCTCTCACAATAAGTAAAGAAACACACTTATTTACGAAAATGCAACTAATTGGAAGTTTATGAAACAAGTTCAGGGATGCTATGTAAAGAGGTTTTATCATGTTCGCAAAGTCGAAACAACGGCAGATAAATACATTTTTTTTTAATGCGATTAGTTGTTCACACAACCGTAGACAGTGGAAACTAACGGTCTAGCTGGTAATCCTGTGGCCTGTTGTGGAACTTTGTAAATTATCTACTCCAATTTCTTAAATCAGCTCCCGGTCCATACGAATTTTGATTTCAATAGTTTTGACTTCATTTCTTGCACCAGGTGCCTGGCGCTCGTCATATATCCTCCAACCACATTCTCCACATGATACATAAAACCGCAAACATCGTGCATAGTGTCACTGAGCTCACCTAGCGAATATTCGTTTCCGTATCACCTTTCTTTTAAAATCAATTTCATAACGAGTTCGCCACTCGACCTCTAAAGATGTTTTCCGCAGCCGAAGATGAAACGTTAGGGAAAGTTTTACAAATCGACCACGGCTTATGAGCCTGGAAGTTTTTAATGAAGTAGACACCGGCCGTGAAAGCTTACATTGTATGATCAGTTCGACAACGTTTGCAGTAGCATGATTAGCTAGGAGGCCATGGCTGCGGTTACCATTGACGCTGCATCACAGGCAGGAGCGCCTGCGATGGAGTATGCAACGACGAACCTGGGTGCACGAATGGCAAAACGTCATTTTTTCGGATGAATCCAGGTTCTGTTTACAGCATCATAATGGTCGCATCCGTGTTTGGCGACATCGCGGTGAACGCACTTTGGAAGCGTGTATTCGTCATCGTCATACTGGCGAGAAGGTATGGGGTGCCATTGGTTACACGTCTCAGCCACCTCTTATTCGCATCGACGGTACTTTCAGCAGTGGCCGTTACATTTCAGATGTGTTACAACCCGTGGATCTACCTTTCATTCGATCCCTGCGAAACTTTACATTTCAGCAGGATAATGCACGACCGCATGTTGCAGATCCAGTACGGGTCTTTCTGGATACGGAAAATGTTAGACTGCTGCCCAAGACAGCACATGCTCCAGATCTCTCACCAACTGAAAACGTCTGGTCAATAGTGACCGAGCAAATGGCCCGTCACAATACGGCAGTCACTACTCTTGATGAACTGTGGTATCGTGTTGAAGCTGCATGGGCATCTGTACCTGCACACGCAATCCAAGCTCTGTTTGACTCAATGCCTAGGCGTATCAAGACCATTATTACGGCCAGATCTGGTTGTTCAGGGTACTGATTTCTCAGGATCTGTGCACCCAAATTGCGTGAAAATGTAATCACATGTCAGTTCTAGTATAATGTATTTATCCAATGAATACCCGTTTGTCATCTGCATTTCTTCTTGGTGCAGCAATTATAATGGCCAGTAGTGTAATAGTGAGCGAACGGGGGCATGCTTGCAGAGGACTAACTAACAGGAATACAGACGGGGACATGCCGCTCGGAAATTTCCGTGCGTTCTAAGGTACCTTGTTGAGGAGTGAGCAGCCGCTCCCCGTCGGAGGTTCGAGTCCTCCCTCGGGCATGAATACTTTTGTGTGTGTGGGGGGGGGGTGTGGTTGTGGGCGTGGGTGTATGTGTGTTGTTATCCTTAGCGTATGTTTAAGTAGTTTGTGAGTCTAACGACTCATGACCACTGAATTTGGTCACATAGCTTTAAAAACATTTGAATTTGATTGAAGAGGACAAGACGGAAAGAGAGAACGGCTTCTGGTCGAAGACCTTTACATTTCAAGTCCCCAAACTGCAGCAGGGGGTGGGACTTTCAGCCGTAGCAGACGTTGTAAGCTCAGAGCCAAATATGCTGCGCCATCTTCCTTCGAATATGGGCAGATGCAATTATTATTATTGGGGGTGAGACACAGCAGAAGTAACATGTGTTCGTTTGAACAGTTATAAACACAGGTCACGACACACAGAAATTTATCGTAGATTGTAAAACAATAATATGAAATATTTTCGGTAGCCTGAGTAATGTGTATAATTTCGAGATTTCGTCAGTCATATATTAATAACTGGTAAGGAGCATGTTTATTGAACACCGTGAGAAGATTGTGAAAACTTCTCAGCTAATGCCAAGACAATGTGTTTATGTATATCTTTGAGTATAACGTCTGTAATAGAACTAGCGTTCTTGTCGACGCTATATAGTTGTTTCCTGGCTATGGCCTAATAAAGTGAAAACTAGTTCGAAGTAAATAAAAATTAGTAGAACAAAAACAGTTTCTTTGCTTTTAACGCTATAAAACTAAATGTTTTAAATATCGTGTAGTTTACTTGCTTCAATATTTCTTTCCTTCAGTTAATCATCGCAGTTATATTGAAGACCTGCTAACATTTGTCATGCCTATTCAGAATGAGATGAATATTATTACAGAACGTCATGTGTCAGTGTACCAGTTAAAGGATACACCATGGAATAAAAGGTGTCGAAGAAGCGCCTTACGAGAAGCTCTCCACTTGCTCATCCGAATGACCAATTTACATTTGGCACGATTCGACCAGCTACGTGAACTGAAATACACGAAGAGCAGTTTTCAGTTTCATCAGGTGCTGATAACGCTATCCCACAAGCAGACTGCTATTATTCTTACTGAAATCCTTCGCTGAATTATCGGCAAAGCACGTGAAATAATTCGGCAGGCTAATACAAATACAAAGGAAACAAACATGTATCTTTTCGCAGGAAGAAAAAAAGACAGCGTGAGACAGACTGAACGGAATACGACGTAACTACAGAATTATCTGCTTTTGTTGTTGTGAAGTTCTCAAAAACCTTCAATAGTTCGAAGACTCCTATGTTGATGAATGTTCTGCACGAATTCCATGAATCATTTCAGTTTGATCAGGCATCAACCATTATTTAACGTGATGTTGGCAGCACGTCAAATTCCCTTTTCATCCATTAAGAATTCCACGTATATTTACCGTGCCTTGTGTTTCCCCTGACAAAAATTATTTGAAATGGAAACCAATAAGCGAAATACGCCGTCCTTTGTGCGTTCAATTTCTGGGTATGGCCTCGCTACTGCTGTGTGATATCAAAGTCCTGTCGAATAGCTGGAAACACTGGTAGCATTTGAAACCGCCACGAGATATTTCATTTCTGTTCCCGTTAGTAGCAGCCCCACTGACGGTTTGCCGTCCAATAATGCTATGACAGAATTTGCGTGCGACCAAAGGCGATCGGGTGGCTACCCAGCCGGCTGGAATGTAGGACGGCAGAGAAGAAAATGGCGGCTTTGAGCCTTTTCGCAGAACCGCGCAATTTGGAAATACTGCTTATTGTGTTCCTCTGCATTCGGCCTTCCCTGCAAGAACTATTTTCTTCTTAATCCACGATTTTAGGTAAAGCGACCAAACGATTCTTTGATACGAACCTCGCTAATATTTTAAAGGAGCATCTTTGCCACTGGACCAGGATCAATTGTCGACTTTTCTACTCTTGTAAATCAATCCTGTTGACTATCACCACTTTGATGTTGATCTATGAAACAAAAATCAAATGTTTGGTAAGCTTATGGGACTTAACTCCGGAGTCAACTACTTATGAACTACCTTATACTAAAGACAGCACAAACATCCATGCCCTAGGGAGGATTCGAACCAAAAAAATGTTCAAATGTCGGTACAGCTTATGGGACTTAACTCCGGGGTCATCAGTCCCTAAACTTACAAACGACTTATGAACTACCTTATACTAAAGACAGAACAAACAAACATGTCCTAGGGAGGATTCGAACCACAGACGGGGAACGGCATCGCACATCGTAGTATAGCGCCTCAATGCGCTCGGCCACGGGTCCGCAAACGCTTTATTTCCACTTTAGACCCCAGTGTCTCGAAGGTAACATTAATGGGAAACGAAGAACAGAAAACACAAGCATACCAAATACAACTCTCTCTCTCGCAGGAGCTGTTTAATGTCTTCCATGAGCATTGTTACATTCATCAACAACGTTTTTCTGTCAGTGTAACTGTCTGCATGTTTGATAACTAATTGTCAGAGTATTCTGTTCGTCCACTCACGTTCATCGAACTATCAACTTTTCGTCGAGAATGTTATACCTGTTACGTTAGAAAATGCGCCTTAAGCGACAATACTTCTTCTGCGTGTAGGATGAAGACCTCATTAATGTCCGTCGGCTAAACAATAACTGATTCGATGACAGATATATCGCGTAGATGTGGACTAATTGCCTGGCTTCCCAGCTCTTAGCGCCTAAACTCATTGAACCTTCATTTGTGTGGGCTCTTATAAACTCTAAGATAGTCAGTCTTCGTGACCGTATGACGAAAGGCTGCAAAACCATATGCAATACTCTAGGGATCAATTAGTTCACCCGAAGTTCACTACGACAACGGAGTACGTATTGAATATCTCCTGTGAAAAAGATTTGCATGTGGTGTGTTGGCGCGCTCTGATTTCCTCAGATAATGGGATGTATCGTAGAAACAAAGCTTTCATATAATATTACGTCCTCGGTTACGTGCAAGGAATATGTCCAGCAATTTTTGTCCTACATTTTTACACCGTATATAGCCTAAAAGCTTAACTTAAAACGAGTATGCTGCTAGACCATATGACTGTAATTGACACAAACAATGACAATGAAGAACATGTGTGTCATCTTAAGATATCAATTGTAGTGTGATCCGTCAGACATTTTCTCTTTTTGCGAATTTAAACTTGCAAATGTATAAGAAACTCAGTCACAGAAGGGTTTTATTTGCTCTGGGTGTCAAGTGACTAATGTTTCTTATAATTGTTCATTTAACAGTTTTCCAGAGAACAATAATAGACTTCACAATTGTTGTCGTCCTGCACAGTCCATCCCTTAATTATTTTTTCCCACTTAATTTTTTACAGCCAGTTTTAGCACTTATTGTTAGACAGACGTATATTTAAAAATGAATGCTTATATCTTTGACAATGTGCAAAGAAGAGGGGAGTACTACGTGAAGAGAAGATTCTAAAACGAAATCTTGAAGGATCTTGGAGAAGAGGAAGACCAGATCTAAGATAGAAAGATAAGGTAGCAAAATGTCTTAGAGAAAAAGGTCGGCAGAGCGAATAGAAGAATCTAACGAAGCAACGACGTCACGAAAATCTAGGATGTAGATGAAGAAGAAGATACCTTTGACATTATTCATTGAAATTCACAATCATACGATTCACTAGGCCACATTTATAGTGATCAAGAAACATTAACCAAGTATGGACAAAAAACCTTTAGTCAAATTAACGTAACTAGTTTCCGTGTACTATGGCATCATTACCAATCGTATGAATAGGAAAAATCACCTGCTGAATAATATGTATTGACTGACATTGTCATGTGATTAAATTTTTAAAAAATACGGTTCATTTAGCAGTTGGCGGCAGGGCATTTTAAGGAGTCAAAACGGCGCCAAACTGGCTGCTGTATCCACATCACACGTATCATACCATTTACGACCATAAATTAATTCACACCATACAGCAGCAGAGTAAACCTGAATCGGTAAAGTAGGAGGTAATTTATTGATGTTGTGCAGCATTGATCATATTGCCGCGAAAGCCCGCGTTAACCAACTGCCGGCGTGGCGCAAGGGATAGAGCGGCCGGCCGCGGTGGCCGAGGGGACTGCGGCGCGCCAGTCACGGTGTGAGATTACCGCCTAATAGAAATACCGGTAATCAATAGCATTTGATAATTAAACAGTATGAAGTTCACTGCAAACATTGACCATGCCAATGCACTAAATGTTACACAATTTTAATCTTATTAATTGTGGTAGCAATGTATGTACACAGTTGGGTGACAACATTTATAGTTAGGCCATAAGTAGAAATTCTCCACGTTGAGATTTGCTGTGTGCTTGTAGCTGACGGGAGGCCAGCGAGCAGGCCGCCGTTGGTGGCTTGTTCCAACTTAGGATTTTCCAGTTCGTTTCTGGTGAGGGGAGAGAGGGACAATGGCGAGTGCCAGGCACAGTGCAATGCACAAATAGTGTAATGCTACTGGCATTTGAAGTAATACGATGCAGTTAGGAACCTTTAAGGCCCTCATTACAAAATAGCCTGTTGATAAATAAACAATACATTAGCTGATATAATATGTTTAATTGACAATGAAAAGTAATAAATTGCCAACGAAGACAAGACAGTTACACAACTAGCATGGCAATGTTTGTTTATAAAAATAATATATGAACTATTTCTCATTTTATTTTCAATTAATCTTTTGTATTTTATCTTGAAGTATTCAGTTAAATCACTTATCTGTGGTATAAGAAATTGCACGATTATGATAAACAGTACAAAGGATGTTTATACTAATATAAAAACGTAAGAAAATATTTGTTTAATGTGTAGTGTAATTATTTTGATTTTAAGTAAGGTTTTAGAAATGTATTGGCTGAGCGCTGTACGTTAGCAAATCGGTTAGAACAGCTCACATGCGGAAGTTGATGACGTAGGGGAAAAAACCCCGGCAGTTGAGCTTTTGGCGCGCGAGGGCAGGAAGTGAGGACTCCAGAGCACGTGGTGTGGCTGGCCGGGTGGTGTCGCTCTGCATCAGTCGGCATGTGGACCTCGAGGTGGAGGTTATAGATTTGTGTGTGGCAATCGCCACGTGTGGTTGCTCGTCGTAGACTGCACCAAGTTAAATCGAGTTCTACTGTGTGTGTGTGAATATTTAGCCGGTGCAACAAGGTGTGCATCGCATTGAATTAAAGTGACTGTGATTTGTTAATGTAAAACGTGTCGTCGCATAGGCATGAACATTAACGGTGTTTGAGACAGTCACGTGGTGTGAAAACAATTCGCGACAAATATTCATTTTGTCTGGGGGCTCATGAGCTATAACTTTATTTGGTAAATGTGTCGACGTACAGACGTATCAGCCACAGGGTTCAAATATTGTGAAATAAACAACATAAAGTGAACTTTCACGTGTTTTCAAAAATAGTAGTTAGTACACCCTTTTCTCTCATGAACTTGATTTTATTATGAATTTGTTTTGTTAATCATATGCAGGGAAGGAAAGCTGCGAATGTGTGATATCATCCCCTAGAAAACGAGTCAAACAGTCGCAATCACAGTTCCAGTGTTTTTGCATGTTTAGGAAATTGGTTCGCAGCTGGTGGTTGTGAGTTATAAAAATTCAACTTTCTCTATTTTAAACTCTCACCCCGACCTTCACGCTCGCAACGGTCTGCACGGCCACTACGGTCGGGGGTTCGAATCCCCCCTCGGGCATGGATATTTGTGCCGTCCTTAGTTTTAAGTAGTTCATAAGTAGTTTGTAAGTTTAGGGACTGATGACCCCGTAGTTAAGTCCCATAAGCCTTTGAACATATTTTTTGCGGAGCGCGCGGTTGCTCGCCGTGGAGGTTCGAGTCCTCCCTGGGGCATGGGTGTGTGTGTTTGTCAGTAGGTTAGTTTACCTAGGTTTAAGTAGTTTGTAAGCTATGGACTGATGGCCACACAGTTTGGTCCGATAGATTTACAGACATTTGAACAAAATTTTGTATTACGTGTTCCCGTCGGAACGACTTCCTCAATTTGCAGCTCAGATCTTCCACAGTCAATGACAGCTTCGGATGCCCGAAGGAAGTCCCACCGAGGATGACATTATGACTACATTCTGTTAAAACGACAAATTCAAACGCCTGGATCCTGTTGTTGATGGTTATTCTTGCGACACAAGTTCCTGCTGGCTGAATGTACTTTCCATTTGCGACTTTCAGCAGAGTGGCCCCCGAATCACAGAACATTGTCTTCTTTAGTGTTAGTTAGTGTAATTATCAGACAATACAGGGAAAGAAGCTCCTGAATCAACCAGAGCCCGGACAAGTTGGCCGTCGATTATGACGCCGATGAAATTTCCTGTCATCTTAGCGACTGTTGTCCATGGAGGATTTTCATCTGCAACGGCCTCACCTCCATAGGTGTTCGCCTCGCTTAGTTTTCATGGGCACGGCGGATAGGGGAGCGGTTTGTACTTCTGTACGGCGACGGTGAACGGTAGCGGCGCATCAGGGAGTGACCTCGTCTAGGGTATGGAGATGGGCTTCTTCCCATAGGTCCACTGAATTCATCAGCAGGTGACTGCCTGGGATAGAACTGCTCTGACGGCTGACGTCTTGCGGCAAAATAATCGTCGAATACTCGCCTTCTGTCTCTGCAGTAGCGTACGACATCTCCAGGGCGCCCACAGTGGAAACACAGTGGGGTGTTGTCCTCTGTCTTTCAGACGTCTGTTCTTCTCCGGGGCGTCATTGTTACCGGGGAAGTTGGTTGTGCCCGCGTCGTCCGGTTCATGGGCTGCCGTTTGGCGGCTGCGGCGTAAGTCATAGCAGGGCGACGCCATTCTCCGAGTCGGCTACGACTGGCGGGGCAGACAGGAGGTAATGTCTGAAATACTTCTTCCTCAGCGGCGTCGGCTCCCTCGTGACTTACATGGCTTACATCCATGGCCTTAATCTGATGCTCGCTCGGTCTAATAGTCCCAGCTGCCATAAGCTGTTGTAATTCTTCTCTCACAATTTGTCGTATGAGAGAAGCGAATTCATACTGGTCTTCTTGCATCCAACCCTCCTTTGCTGCATCTCTTCAATACGTTGGCACCACTTGATGAACTCCTTCATCGTAGCGACATCTTTTATCATAAGAGCTTGGTACATGTCTTCTGCAATACCCTTCATCAGATGCGTGATTTTGTCGGGCTCAGTCATGTTCGGGTTGACTATGTTACACAGGGCCAAAACATTCTCTAGGTACGATTGTGTCGGCTCACCATGTCGTTGGGCCCGGTTCTTGAGTTGTTCTTCCACTGAGCGGATTTGTCGCTGGCGGTCTCCAAACGTCTTGTTAAGTTCCGTCTGAAACGTTTCCATTTCACCGGCAAAACTTTATTACATTTCCAGAATGTTCTACAAGTTTCTTATGTTAACTATTTCCCTAATTTCTTGTACACTCTGTCTGTGTATAAATAGCAGAGCACTCTGCTCGAGAGGCAGTCAGTGTTGCGTGTAGTTCCACTTCGTAATAAACCTGCTTTCAGTGTAAGTGCTGTGTTCAGTTGACAACCCTGCCTTCAAAGTCAAGCCTGCTTCCATTTCAACGGAACAATATGATCATAAAGCATACACTAACGAAAATGTCTGTAAATTATAAATAAAAGTAGACAACATATGGTTGCCATGATGGTGAGCACTGCAATGTATTCCTTGACCGCAGGTATCTTACCGGAAATCTGTACTTACTATGCAGGATTAGTAGGAATGAATTTAGAACACAGAGCAACTATGTACTGTGGTCCACATGCAAGATGTGATCCACACACATTAAGAGTTGTCATCAGACTAAACAGTGTGGTATGCCTACAGTTACCTGTTTGTGAAACCGGTCAATAGAGGGCATGGCTATCGATGTATTTAGGATGAAACAAACTAACGCACTGTCTCGGTGAGGTAAACATAAACCAAAATTAAGCTATCTATTACAATTTCTGACATCTTTATGTTGCCGGCCGCGGTGGCCGAGGAGACTGAGGCGCGTTCCGTATTGCCCTCCTGAAGCCACGATTTCATATTCTGCTAACAGTCACTGTATCGCAACCAACGCGAGCAGCAATGTCACGATACGATAAACCGCAATCTCGATGGGCCGGCCGCGGTGGCCGAGGGGACTAAGGCGTTCCAGTCACGGTCTGTACGGCCACTACGGTCGGGGGTTCGAATCCCCCCTCGGGCATGGATATTTGTGCCGTCCTAGTTCGTAAGTAGTTCATAAGTAGTTTGTAATTTTAGGGACTGATGACCCCGTAGTTAAGTCCCATAAGCTTAACAAACATTTGAACATTTTGAACATCTTTATGTTATATCTAACTGGAAAATAAAATAAATCTGTAAATAATCCACGAAACAGCAACTTTAATAAAAAAAGTCATTTCTTGCGTAAATTTTACATTATACAGATGGTGCAACAAAAGGTATGACAGTTACTGTTAAAAACGAGCGACTGAACACAAGCATGAATATTGATACGCACCTATTTACAGTTCCAAGGAGAAATACAGTTTTAATACATTACTCAAACACACGTGTAATTTGCGAACTATTAAATAGCTAAGTGATTGCTAGCTCAGAGTGTAATGTTACAGCTAGGTAAATACAGATGGTTGATTGACGTACAATACACGAATGAATGACCATTCATCCGTGTCTCCTAACCAGCAACAAAAGTAACATAGGACAATAGAACTAATCAAAGTTACATTAATGTCATATGATCATATAATTTTAGACAACAACAAGCTATACATACATAACCAATAAAATATATGCATAAACGTTACTACAATATTACGGATGAGTCAGCATAAGTGGTTGAATGACATACGAGAACAATAGGATACAATAATAACACAGGAGAAACGTATGATGCAGCTACATTGTGACAAGATTAATTGTAGACAGTAAACAAGTGTATGTTACATAACCAACGAAGTATACACATAAATGTGATTCATTGCTCATAGCCTACAATACTGCAGTTGGGTCAGCGTAAGTAGACAAACGTGTAAAATAATTATGTGCTGTAATATACATAGAACATGTGGGTATATGATAAAGGCTACCATGGGATGCATAAATGGTTTATTTAGGAAATATATTAGTCTTAAGTTACCAAATGTCTTATTTGTTCAGGTTTCCAAATTACACCCAATTACACAGATTAAACCAACATACTATATAATTTCATCAAAGATAGAGAAAAAGTTTCTATACTTATAATCCAATCGTCCATTAAAAATTTTGTTATACTTTTTTTATGGAAGCTAATTATATCAATGTTTTCTAACAATTCCAGTTTACGGCAGTTTTCTACTTCGTGTAACACATGCATATTATGCCTGATGATATATTGTTTATTATTTTTAAACGCAACCCAAAAGAACTATTATTTTGCATGTTCATATGTTCCCTTAACCTGGTGTTAAACGTTCTACCTGTTTCAAAATATAAAAGGACATGCCCGAAAGAGCTTAAGCAATAAATATCTATCAATTTGGTATAAGGCAAGAAGGCAACCATGAAATTAAATTTAATGAGACTAGTGTCATCTCAAAAACTTCGCACTATCATGTGCACACATATAGAGATGCAATCTAGATTTATAAACATCGCAATAATTTTAACAGGAAAGAGGAGGCTGTTACATTAGACAGAAATTGGACTTCTGCTTTACACCAGCGATTCTTCTCTGCCAAGAATGTTGGCAATACCAGAGATAGTGTCGTAGCCGACGTCACCTGATATCTTGTAGAGCCCTCTGCATTGCCTATATATACGGCGCTGCCTCAAGTTCTCATCGCAGTTCGCCACTCTACCTCTGAAGATGTCTTCCGCAGCCGAAGATGAAACGTTAGGGGAAAGTTTTATAAACCGACCACGGCTTATGAGCCCGGAAGTTTTAAATGAAATTGACGCCGGCCATGAAAGCTTACATTGTATGACCCGATTGTTCCGTTAGTATGTACTGTACTTCGTCGATTCACTGCCAGTTGGCCCAATTGAAGGAAGGTAATGTCGACTTCCGTGCTTGTGTTGACATGCGACGAATGAGGCTTCATTCTAACTTGATCAAATTGTAAATTTTCAGAATGGACATTTGTGGGCTGACGAGAATCCGCACGCAATTGTGCAATCACGTCATCAACACAGATTTTCTGTGAACGTTTGGGCAGTAATTGTTGGCGATGTGTTGATTGGGCATCATGTCCTTCCACCTACGCTCACTGGAGCACGTTATCATGATTTCATACGGGATACTCTACGTGTGCTGCTAGAACATGTGCCTTCACAAATACGACACAACATGTGGTTCATGCACGATGGAGCTCCTGCACATTTCAGTCGACGTATTCCTACGCTTCTCAACAACAGATTCGGTGACCGATGGATTGGTAGAGGTGGACCAATTCCATGGCCTCCACGCTCTCCTGACCCCAACCCTCTTGACTTTCATTTATGGGCGCATTTGAAAGCTCTTGTCTACGCAACCACGGTACGAAATGTAGAGACTCTTCGTGCTCGTATTGTGGACGCCATTCTCCAGGGCTGCATCAGGAATTCCATCCACGGATGGTGAATGCATGTATCGTCGCTAACGAAGGACACTTTGAACATTTCCTGTAACAAAGTGTTTGAAGTCACACTGGTATGTTCTGTTGATGTGTGTTTCCATTCCATGATTAATGTGATTTGAAGAGAAGTAATAAAATGAGCTCTAACATGGAAAGTAAGCGTTTCCGGACACATGTCCACATAACATGCAGGGTGATTCAAAAAGAATACCACAACTTTAAAAATGTGTATTTAATGAAAGAAACATAATATAACCTTCTGTTATATATCATTACAAAGAGTATTTAAAAAGGTTTTTTTTTTCACTCAAAAACAAGTTCAGAGATGTTAAATATGGCCCCCTCCAGACACTCGAGCAATATCAACCCGATACTCCAACTCGTTCCACACTCTCTGTAGCATATCAGGCGTAACAGTTTGGATAGCTGCTGTTATTTCTCATTTCAAATCATCAATGGTGGCTGGGAGATGTGGCCGAAACACCATATCCTTAACATACCCCCATAAGAAAAAATCGCAGGGGGTAAGATCAGGACTTCTTGGAGGTCAGTGATGCTCTGTCACGGGCTGCCTGGCGGCCGATCCATCGCCTCAGGTAGTTGACGTTCAGGTAGTTACGGACAGATAAGTGCCAATGTGGTGGCGCTCCATCCTGCTGAAATATGAATTGCTGTGCTTCTTGTTCGAGCTGAGGGAACAGCCAGTTCTCTAACATCTCCAGATACTGTAGTCCAGTTACAGTAGCACCTTCGAAGAAAAAGGGACCAAAAACTTTATTGGCTGAAATGGCACATAAAACGTTCACCTTAGGCGAGTCACGTTCATACTGAGTTGTTTCCCGCGGATTCTCAGTGCCCCATATACAGGCATTGTGACGGTTGCCTTTCCCGTTAGTGTGGAAAGTTGCTTCATCACTAAACACAATCTTTTAAACGAAAGATTCATCTGTTTCCATTTGAGCAAGGATAAAATCACAGAAATCGATTCTTTTAATCTTATCAGCTGCAGACAGTGCTTGAACCAATACGATAAGGTTTCATAACTAACCTTTTTCGTAGGACTCTCCATACAGTTGATTGTGGAATTTGCAGCTCTCTGCTAGCTCTGCGAGTCGATTTTCCTGGGCTGCGAACAAATGCTTGCTGGATGCGTGCTACATTTTCATCACTCTCGTTCTCGGCCGTCCAGAACTTTTCCCTTTGCACAAACACCCATTCTCTGTAAAATATTTATACCAACGTTTAATACACCACCTATCAGGAGGTTTAACACCATACTTCGTTCGAAATGCACGCTGAACAACTGTCGTCGATTCACTTCTGCCGTACTCAATAACACAAAAAGCTTTCTGTTGAGCGGTCGCCATCTTAGCATCAACTGACGCTGACGCCTAGTCAACAGCGCCTCAAGCGAACAAATGTACAACTAAATGAAACTTTATAGCTCCCTTAATTCGCCGACAGATAGTGCTTAGCTCTGCCTTTTGTCGTTGCAGAGTTTTAAATTCCTAAAGTTGTGGTATTCTTTTTGAATGACCCTATATTTTCTTTCTTTGTGTGTGAGGAATGTTTCCTGAAACTTTGGCCGTATTTTTTTGTAACACCCTGTATAAGAAGAAGAAAATAATAATAATAAAAAACTAATATTCATCATACAAAGTTGAAATTATGTCCAGTCATAATGAATACAAAAGAGTACTAGATGTAAGTAACTTCTGCAGATTTCTACAACAAACATTGCATCACGATCGTTGTCGAAAAAAAAAGAGGGCGTGGCCAACAAGAAAAAAAAGAGAAAGTAGCGGTGGTGGTGTGCGTTGCCTGGCGACGCAGAAAAGTGGCGCTCATCCGCGTTCATCGGACTGGGCGACGCTGACGGATGGGCAAGCGCCCGGCCTGACGGACGGCGCTGCCGCGCGCAATTACTGGCGAAACAATAGAGCGCCGAGGCCGCGGCCGTGGCTGGCCATGCGGGGCACGTCCGCCGGGCCGCGGGGCGCGCGATTTATAAACCGGCAAGGGCCGCGCCGCGCGCGCTTTATACACAACTACCCGCATTTAACATGCCCGCCCGCGACAAATGGCGACGGCTGCCCCGCAAAAACCACAGACTTAGCTGCCAGTCTGGTCGCAGAACACTACCGACACTGCTCGGCTCCTTTCCTCACTGTACGAGCTTCTGCAATAGACCTCTCGAGTGCCAATAGATAGTAACCTCAGAAAAGAACAGGCTGGCTTCAGAGAAAGCAGATCATGCACTGACCAAATCAACTCCTTGAGGATCAGAATTCAACATTGATAATATTCATCTCGGGTATGTAGCCAGATACCGTCGTCAACTAGATACGATATTTCAGCAGACCAACTAGCTGCCATCTTTAGATGAGAGCTCTAAAACACTTAAACAGTTTCCGGGGAGTTAGTGTTTTAGCACTCTCACCTGAAGACGGCAGCCAGTTGGTCTGCTGAAATATCGTGTCTAGTTGACGACGGTATCCGGCTGCATACCCGAGATGAATATTATCATTTACTACGCCGGGAAAGTCTACGCAACCACAGAATTCAACATTCTATGGAATACTGGTCTCCGCTATACAGGTTGAGTCAGCTGACATTACCGCTGGATATATTTCGTAAACCACATCACATACTGACGAACCGATTCCACAGACCGAACGTGAGGAGAGGGGCTAGTGTAATTGGTTAATACAAAATGTTCAAATGTTTGTAATTTTATCGGACCAAACTGCGTGGTCATCAGTCCGTGGCTTACAAACTACTTAAACCTAGGTAAACTAATCTAAGAACAACACACACACCCATGCCACAGGGAGGACTCGAACCTCCACGGCGAGCAACCGCGCGCTCCTCAGCGAGACGCTTTAGACCGCTCGGTTACTCCACCACGGCGATTGGTCAATGCAAACCATAAAATAATGCACGGAAGTATGTTTTTTTTAACACAAACCTATCTTTTTTTAAATGGAATCCCGTTAGTTTTGTTAGCACATCGGAACATATAAACAAATACGTAATCAGTGCCGTTTGCTGCATTGTACAATGTTAATTACATCCGGAGATATTGTCACCTAAAGTTGACGCTTGAGTACCACTCCTACGATGTTCGATCGTGCGTATTGGAGAGCACCGAATTAATTAGGGATCCAAAGGGAACGATGATGTACACTCTTTGACAAAAAACCTGGCCGCCGGCCGGCCGCCGCTGAGCCTAAGTCCGAGCCGATCGCGACATGGGACAATAAAAGTGGCCGCGCTGATTCGCTCTAAGTCCAGCTATCTGCACAATCTGGCAACACTGCAGACTGCGGGAGTTCATTCAGCTTTTCTTGTGTGCAGTTAGAAGAAAACTGGGTCAGCTCCCTCCTTGGTCTTTCGGTAAAGTGCGCCGCTTATATGTTCAGTATTAGCGATCGAAACCGACTGTTGACAAAAATTTTAAATTAACGTCACTCGTTCATGCTCATGCCCCATGTGTAAGGGAAGCATATGTGTAACGTATTTCATTTTTTGGTTCACTGGTAATAACATTTCGGCTAAATAACACTGCCACCTCTGGCCGCAGCACTTGGCAGAGCTCTCCGCGGCCCACTCGCCGGCAGCAGCGGTGGCGGCGCTACACAGCGCTGCCTCGCCCTCTGCCCACAGCGCCTGCCGCCGCTCATCGCCCTGGATACGTAAAATGCTGTAGTGTTGCTAAGTGGTGATCCACAAAAAAGGTTGCGATTCGTATTTCACACAGGATATAACGAAGCAGACCACCTATTTTGAATGATGAGCATTTAATACATTAGAGACGCAAAAAATTGTCATTGTCCAATCCAATGACACTCTCCGGTGGTTAACACTTATTTGTGGTTTAAATCTCGATCCTTTTCCTTTCAGAAAAGCCTTTCATGTAATTTGTTATTGTCATCAGTTCATATGTTTTCATCAAGACACAATATGTAACTCACTAAAATGTTTTAGTGTCGTTGTTTCACTCCGTACGGTAAATGTATGAGCTAATTTATGCGAATACGTTTCAGTGCACGTTCTAAAGCAACGCAGGTACACTGCAAGGTTCGTGTCTTCATGTCTCATTTCTACAGGAGATATTTCACATCAATGGAGGTGAATTCGAATTTCTTCGAAGGCGTTTTTATGTGTAAACAAAGAAGACATCTAATACCATTTCCATAATGTAAGTCGATCTTTCCGAAGGACTTATTGTATAAAGTTTTTCTTATGATTCCGTTAAAAAGTTTCTTCTTGCAATCTGCAGCGTATAAAGTAAAATAAAATGAAATTAAATTCCATCTCCAAACTCACTTTCTCCAACCACTATTAGAACTGCCACCTCACACCGGCTTGCATCACAAGACACAAGCAGTACCACACAGCCAACCACACACTGCCGCAGATTGCCCTCAGTCGAGCACATATTCAATGCTTAGCCTCTAACGCATCGCGAAAGAACCTGAAAGTCACCTACACAAATAACTATATTCCTTGTGTGCAAAAGTTAAATTTCTGTCTCTCATTTCACATCGGCATTACAAATAATTAGTCATGAAAGTAGAAAAGGAATGTGAAGTGAACTTAGTGAGACAATTCAGTATCACTTGAGGAAGTAACTGCACTGTCACAGTGTTGCCAAATATCTGCAACGATGTTGCCAGTTCTTAGCTGTACTAGGAAGACCTGTGAAGCGATAAGCGACGCGAAATCGCGCTAGTCTCATGCGGGCTTCTAGAGGGGAGTCGCGCATTTCGGTTAATATGCGGCGCTATCTCCTGATAGATTCCGTCGTCACATTTACGATGCAGATATTAAATTCGTTCAATGAGTCCGAAACTATCGTTTAAATTTTTTGAAGCTTTACTGCATTATGATATATTTGCAGCAAATGACTAGAGAAAAAAATACTGATATTGTGATTGCAACATACGGCAAATCAAAGACTGAGATACGTAAACATGCATCACGATTACAGTTTTATCCCCCGCCCCGAAAAACGCTAAATCAATTACTTTGATACATTTCGACAAAAGCTAATTTTTTGATGAAAAGTTACTGGAAATCAATGATGCCCCATCCGTCTCGAAAAAGGTCGCAATTTGAAAGCGACTGCGTTTCAAAATGCAGCCTTACGACTGTACAAGTAATATTTCATGTCTTCTACGTGTTGGTTTGCTTGAAAGCCAGAAGAAACATAGTTAACTGATTATTTGTGCAACACATTAATTATTTCACTTAAGTATTCAGAAGACTGGATATTTAAAATTACGGCCATGAACACAGAAACTAAACTGTATATGTGGGAAACGTGCAATTCTGATGTTTTTCCTCTGCAAACATATACATATAATCTATAGACTACTAAGCAGCTTATTGATTTCGTAGTGTTACAGTCTTGATGGGCCAACAAATGATGA
Organism: Locusta migratoria; assembly: GCA_026315105.1. Classification (NCBI taxonomy): domain Eukaryota; kingdom Metazoa; phylum Arthropoda; class Insecta; order Orthoptera; family Acrididae; genus Locusta; species Locusta migratoria. The sequence continues at coordinate 403,989,095 of CM048744.1, read as the reverse complement.
TGAGAATCCGAACCCATGTGTCTGATGGATTTTTCGAACGTTGCAACCTATGACTTGCATGTGTTGTTGCTTAGTATCTGTCGTCACGATGTTAAATCAACAGAAATTGTTACAAACATTTTACCTACTTTCTCCTATTGTCCTATTTTTCGTCAAACCACACATTCTTTCTGGTCTCTTGGCCACATGGGAAAGAAAGCTTTTGCAACTGAATTAATGATAATAATGATGCTAATAATGATAGTAAACAATGATGTTTACGGAATTACAGCTGAATGATAAAGATTACAATAACAATAGAAAATGACGATCTCTTGGTTGACACACTGCAACGAATTTTGGTATTTCGTTGCTGAATGCCATTTAGGACATTTTTCAGAGGAGAAAAATAGACCTGAAGCCACACTAATCAACTATGCTTGCTGTAGATGAGAAAACGAGAACGGCACCACCGAGCTAAAATGAGATTACTTGTTCAGTTGTCTGACATTTGTTGGCAGTTAATACAGACAGTCCCGACATAAAACACAAAATTGTTTGCAATTTAAGGAGGGGTAGACCTTTCTGCGGTCGAAAATTTAATTCAGGATAACAGAGGCATTTAAATGCAATGACTAATCTCATATCCTCATGAATATTGGAAAATACCTCGAATTCTGGAACTAAGGGAACGATCAGAGTTTCCTAGCATCGTAAGCAATACTGATAAGCTATAGGAAGAATTTCTTGGCCATCCCACAATATCCTCATTCCTACAAACAGCTTGCTTCAACTGGCTTTTATACATGCTGCGCTGCGAAAGCCCATTCTAAGTAAGGCTTCAGTCCGAGAGCAGACAACATCATTGAAAATGCTGATGATTAGATGACTTACGTTTATCAACTTTCGGGGAGAGTTTCTTTCACCGTAACGGAGAAAGTCTGAAATGACTACTTTCTCCAAAGTTCCTATGGACTTTTGTCCCAAATTGGACGTATATACGTTCAATCTTGTCATACGCGGCTCACATTCCAGGAATATCACCAAAATGAGCATCTGGCGGGTACCGTCCTAGAACATCTATTACGCAAGTTTTTACCGATAATCATAAAATTGACAAGACGGCTTTTGCTGCAGAATATGGTGACTTCTGTTACATCCGCATAACCTTTCCCAATAAGAAACTGTTTTCTTCGTATAGTTATGCCCCTGTTTAGGTGCATTATAATGTTAGTGTTTAATGTTGCTTCAGAAATATTCTTAAATATTTTTATATTTGCAGGTGATTCAAAGTAATTGTAATAATTAGTTTCCCTTCAAATTACTCCATTCATTCGATCTGTTATTTGTAAAGTAATTGCAACCGCCAAAAGTGGAATTATCCTATAAACCAAACCGTTTGGTTATCTTAGGTCATTCGTATATGAGCAGAACAATTTCATCTGAAATATCTCCACGAAAGGTAGAGAAGCAGACGGTTCTCTGTCATAGTAGAGTTAGGCTCGCGTAGCTAGTCCTCTGTGCAGAAGAGATGCAATTATATGTTGAAGAAAGAACTCATATCTAAGAAACTTGCATATTAATTTTATTTTTCTCGTGTATTTACATTCTTTCAGTTTATATTCGCCTTTACTTCTCACAAAGTAATGTGATATATTTTTCTCTGCTAGTAGCTACCTTTGGTCGTTTCCGAACGCATTACATTTTCCGTTGTCTCTAGATGGATAATACTTTGTCTCTGCCGATCCCAGATTTCACGTCGAAAGAAAACATGTGCTCCACATAATTCATTTCGCAGTAGGCGGTCGTATTTCCACCGTTGATATATTTACTTGTACTAATATTGTTCGTAACCGTAAACAGTTTGCTCTTGCTGTTAATCTCGTTAATATTGTTAAACACATATTTTCTATATAATTCTCCTCGTGAAGTGTTTGAACTGCTGTGCTTTATTATTGTTAGTACCATTAGTTTTTATTTCAAGTTGATCTCTGAATTTGTATTTTGTATTACCGTTATATTTGTTTGTTCAATATGTTTTACAGTATTGAAGATCAACAAGTTCTCATATCCATTAACATAAGCGACTTAGAGCTAATGTATAACGTTCATTTTAGTCTTGTTTCATCCGTAAAAGTTCATCTGAAAATCTGGAACACTTCTTTTAACACCCTTCATTTGAAAACCATACGTAGGCAGAGGACATTCAAGGATTGCTCATTTATTAACTTCATTTAGATCAAATTTATTTACAAATTTTGTACTCAGTCAATTTAATTGTTACGATAGCGGTAAAATTACAGCCTTGCGCAACCCAGGGCATCTGTTCAAAATCAATGAATAAGAGATACGTCAATACTTTTATTTACTATCTTTTAACAAGCAACAGTGCAATTGCTTTCCCTAATATTGTTCTAAACCATGGCACAATTCATCGATCAATTTTAATTGTTGTAACACGTGATTATTAGGTTGCTTTATTGTCTAGGGTGTGTTTTTGTTACACATTTTACAATTGATTTTATACTAGCGATAGGCCAGAAACTTAATTAACGTAACTCAGAACCGCGTGATAATGCAATATTTACTCGAATTCGTTTTTGCTACGGAGTGAGTTGGCGTAGTGGTGCTGCGGCCAGAGGTGGCAGTGTTATTTAGCCGAAATGTTATTACCAGTGAACCAAAAAATGAAATACGTTACACATATGCTTCCCTTACACATGGGGCATGAGCATGAACGAGTGACGTTAATTTAAAATTTTTGTCAACAGTCGGTTTCGATCGCTAATACTGAACATACAAGCCGCGCACTTTACCGAAAGACCAAGGAGGGAGCTGACCCAGTTTTCTTCTAACTGCACACAAGAAGAGCTGTATGAACTCCCGCAGTCTGCAGTGTTGCCAGATTGTGCAGATAGCTGGACTTAGAGCGAATCAGCGCGGCCACTTTTATTGTCCCATGTCGCGATTGGCTCGGACTTAGGCTCAGCGGCGGCCGGCCGGCGGCCAGGTTTTATGTCAAAGAGTGTACCTTAGGTACAGAAGAGACTAGAACAGCACATTACGTCCACATGCTAACATCTTTTTCACTGGCGCACATCACATGCACATTACCATGAGGGGTGAGGTAAACGTACACACGTGGTTTCCGTTTACAATTACGGAGTGAAATAGAGTGTCTTCCGACATGTCAGGCCAATAGATGTTCAAAGTGGTGACCGTCATTTGCTGCACCCAATTGCAATCTATGGCGTAATGAGTGTCGTACACGCCGCAATACATTTGGCGTAATGTCGCCGCAGGCTGCCATAGTACGTTGTTTCATATTCTCTGGGGTTGTAGGCACATCACGGTACACATTCTCCTTTAACGTACCCCACAGAAAGAAGTCCAGAGGTGTAAGATCAGGAGAACGGGCTGGCCAATTTATGCGTCCTATGAAACGCCTGTCGAACATCCTGTCAAGGGTCAGCCTAGTGTTAAATACGGAATGTGCAGGTGCACCACCATGCTGATACCACATACGTCGACGCGTTTCCAGTGAGACATTTAATTGTAAGGTACATCACCGTTCCCTTTGAATCCCTACTTAATTCGGTGCTCTCCGATACACACGATTGAACAGCGCAGGAGTGGTACTCAAGCGTCAACTTTAGGTTACAATATCTGCGGATGTAATTAACATTTTACAATGCAACAAACGGCACTGATTACTTATTTGTTTATATATGTTCAGATGTGCTAACAAAACTAACGGGGTTCCATTAAAAAAAACCTAGGTTTGTGTTAAAAAAAACATACTTCCGTGCATTTTTATGGTTTGTATTAACCAATTACACTAGCCCCTCTCCTCAACTTCGGTCTGTGGAATCGGTTCGTCAGTATTTGATGTGGTTTACGAAATATATGCAGCGGTAATGTTAGGTGACTCGCCCTGTATATGGCTTTTGTTTATTTTTAAAAAGCCTTTGATAGAATGCAACGAGAAACCATTTGGGAAATAATGCACAATTGCGGAGTACCTCCAAATATCATCAGTATCGCGAGGATGATGTCCTGAGAATATACCTGCCAGGTGAAATATGAGAGAAAAGCCTCAGAACCATTCACACTCAATTCTGGAGTAAGGCAAGATTGTTTGGTTTCACCACTGCTGTTCTTACTAACATTAGACGGTGTTATGAAGAAGGTAACCCAAGAGAAAAGGAGAGGTATACAGTGGACTCCATATGAGCACCTGGAGGACCTGGACTTTACAGACGACATTTGTCTTCTTTCCCACACTATTAAGGATATAAAAGAGAAGCTTAAGAAACTGGAAACATAATTCAGAGAGTTGGATTAAAAATAAACACGGCGAAGACTAAAGAGATTAGGGTGAACAGTAAGAACATAAACCCACAACCCGAGAAAGAAGAGGAGAGTGAGCAGGTGTAGAACTTTTGCTATGTTGGAAGTATTGTTTCAAAAAATGAAGGGTTCACAGAAGATATTGTTTGTATAAGTTGTGGTCTCTGTTTTCATATAAGATATCACTATGATGTAGAAATTGGCAATTGACTCTAAATAATGAGAAGTGTGAAGTCGTCCACATGAGTACGAAACAAAATCCGTTAAAATATGCTTACAAGACAAATCAATCAAAAGTAAAGGCGTAAACTCCACTAAATATCTAGGAATTACCATTACTTCAGACTTAAACTGGAAAGAACACGTAGATAATATAGTGGAAAAGCCGAACCAGAGACTGAGTTTTATTCGCAGAACCCTTAAAACATGCAACAGAACTACTAAAGAAACTGCATACACTACGCTTGTCCGATTTTTTTTTTTTTTTTTTTTTTTTTTTTTTGGAGCATTGCTGCCCAGTATGGGATCCTTATCAGGTGGGTTTGACGGAGGACATCGAAAGAGTCCAAAGAAGGGCAGCTCGTTTTGTATTGCCACGACGCAGGATGGACAGCGTTACAGGTTTAAATGATACAGGATCTGGCATGGGAATCATTACAATAACGGCGCTTATCACTGCGACGTGGGCTACTTACGAAACTCCAATCGCCAAAATTCTCCTCCGAATGAGAAAATATATTGTTGACTACCACTTACATAGGTAGAAAAGATCATTAGAATAAAATACGAGTAATTAGAGCTCGAACGGAGAGATTCAGGTGTTCTTTCTTCCCGCGCGCTATTCGAGAATGGAATCGCACATAAATAGTATAACGGTGGTTCAATAAACCCTCTGCCAGGAACTTAATGTGATTTGGGGAGTATCCCATCTAGATGTATATGTAGACGTGTTATTAATCAGGAGAAACTCATTGTGAAACTCATTAGAAAGATTATACTTGGATGTACAACAGGTAATATACGGATACCTCGAACCTGCTGCGCCGACTGGATAGTCGCCGCAATTCTATCGCCGATTTTACCTGACTCGAATAGCGAGTCTCGACAGAAGGACCTTCGAATGACAGCTTTGAGATCACGCCTTATGTTTACATCAAACAGGTGTTGCATTTCCACGATCCTACGGTTACATGACCCTCTACACAAAAATGTGATATAGATATATCAAAACAACGTTTCAGTTTTGTTTAATGATCATGAAAACAGAAATTGACAAGTTATAAGACAATAACCTTGACATTCTGAATTTGTGGTCCAGATTGCAGCATACACTACTACCACTGACACCCGATAAGATAATAAATAACCTTGACATACTGAATTTGTGTTCCAGATTGCAGCATACACTAGTACCACTGACACCCGATAACACGGGACTGTCGGTCCATATGTCCCGTTGAGGACAACAGCGATTCGGCGTAGATCTCTCAGATTGGATGTCTGGAGAATATGCTGGCCATTCTGTAGTTATCATAAAGGAACACATTTACAAGATGTACACGATGAACGTGAGATCTATCGTTCTTTAAGACGAATACCCCAGCGAAATGCTGCCGTCGGAGGATGTCATCCCTGTACCGTTTGATTTGCCTTCTACCACCACCACTGACGTACTGCTGGCCCACACAATCTACATGTACATCTTCATCTACATAGATACTCTGCACATCACATTTAAGTGCCTGGCAGAGGGTTCATTAACCATTTTCATAGCCTCTCTCTACCTTTCCATTCTCTAATAGCGCGCTGGAAGAAAGGAGACCTAAATCGTTCCATTTTCGATCTGATTTCTCTTATTTTATTGGGATGGTCATGTCTCCCTATGTAGGTGGTTGCTAGCAAAATATTTTCACATTCAGAACTAAAAGCCGGTGATTGAAACTTCCCAAATAGATCTCGTCGCAACGATTAACGTCGTTCTTCTAATGAGTTCCACCTCAAATCGTGCAACATATCCGTAACGTTTTCCCCCTGTAACGTGATAAAACAAAACGAGTTCCCCTTCCCTGAACCTTCTCAATGTCCTCCGTCAGTCCCACCTGATGAGGGTCCCACACTGGGCAACAGTACTCCAGAATAATACGCACAAGTGTGATGTAGGCAGTCTCTTTGGTGGAGCTGGTGCATCTTATAAGTGTTCTGCCAGTGAAACGTAACTTTTGGTTCGCTTTCCCCACAATATTTTCTGTGTGTTCTCTCCAGTCTAAAGGAAGGTATCTTAGGGTTTTACGTCCCGTCGACAGCGTGGTCATTAGAGACGGAGCATACGCTCGGATTTTTGGGTGAGGATTGGGGAAGGAAACCGGCCGTGCCCTTTGATAGGAACCATCCCGGCATTTGCCTGGAGTGATTTAGGAAAATCACGGAAAACCTAAATCTGGATGGCCGGAGGTGGATTTGAACCACCATCCTTCCGCATACGAGTCCAGTGTGTTACCACTGCGCCACCTCGCTCGGTTCTCCAGTCTAAGTTGTTCATAATTGTAACTCCTAGGTATTTGGTAGAATTTGCGAACTTAAGGTTTGATGAATTATCGTGTAATTGAAGTTCAGCGGATTTCTTTTAGAGGTCATGTGTATTACTTCACACTTTTCATTATTTAGTGTTAATTACCAATTTTCGCACCATGTAGAAATTTTGTCTAAATCGCTTTGCTTTTGATCCTGTGTTGACTTCACTAACCGATAAACGACAGCGTTGTCTAAGGCAACTATTCAGATTAGCTCCTAAATCGTTTAAAAACACAAGGAAGATTAGGGGACCTATAACGCTTCCCTGGCGAATGCGGGATACCATTTTTTTTTTTTTTTTTTTTTTTTTACTCGATGATCTACCGTCAATTAACACGAACTGTGTCCTTACTGATAGGAAATCGTGAATCCAGTTGCACAATTGTGGCGCTATTCCATAAGCAAGTAATCCGAAACCATCTACCTATTGGTTGCATTCGCCGGATGATGTATCTAAAGATGTTCACGTTGACTAGGCTGCCTCCACAACCGTCTCCGTCAATTGTCTGCTTGAAGGTCGTCGAGAGTCTCATCTGTGAACAGCAGATGATGCCAATTCTGACGAGTCCTTTCAGGATGCTGTTAGGGTCATCTGCACCAATCTGCACGGCGTGTAGGTGTCGCATTTGGACCTCGCCAGGGACGTCGGGAGTGAAGACCCATGTCATGCAGCGCATTGATTACACGACAACACGTGGCTGCACAAAAAGCAGTTTTCAGCATGCTGGCTCTCCTCTCAGCTTTCCACCGAGCTGAAATCAGTAATTAGTAGTTATCGGCTTCTGTGGTAGCCTCTGGATAGCCAGAACAAGGCACGCAATAAACAGTTCTTGTATCTCTGTACCCCTCCACGCTCATTCCCCCTCATCCTCTGAACAACATCTGTTTGGTTCATACCGAGACGTCTGCAAATTTCCGTTGATGCAATTCCCTCCTAACACATACGTTAAAAGTTCGGAATTGATCTTCTAGGCAAGACAAAAATAGGGGCAACACAAGCGGTGTACTTCTTTCCTAGTTTTATGACTGGAATTGATCGACCATCTTACCCAGTCAATCGCGCTGACATTGCTCATTCGTCGTAGATTACATCTTTGTCTGGATTGAGGTGCATCTACCGACACTCTAAGGAACTCTGTTTTTTATGTGTACATTGTTTGAGATCTCAGAATATCTTCTTAGAGTCTGTCACTGATGGATGTTGATGATGCATTAATTTTGTGAAACACTGTCATTACTTTTCTGAAACAGTGATGCGACCTTCGTTTTTCCAATAACTAGACACAGTTTCCAGAATGAAACTTTCACTCTGCAGCGGAGTGTGCGCTGATATGAAACATCCTGGCAGATTAAAATTGTGTGCCGGAACCGGGACTCGAACCTGGGACCTTTGCCTTTCGCGGGCAAGCGCACTACCGACTGTACTATCCCGACACGACTCACGATGCCGTCTCACAACTTTACTTCCGCCAGTACCTCGCTTCCTACTTTCCAAACTTCACAGAAGCTCTCCTGCGAACCATGCAAGACTAGCACTCCTGGAAGAAAGGATATTGTGGAGACATGGCTTACCCACAGCCTAAGGGATGTTTCCAGAATGAAACTTTCACTCTGCAGCGGAATGTGCGCTGATGTGAAACTTCCTGGCAGATTAAAATTGTGTGCTGGAACCGGGACTCGAACCTGGGACCTTTGCCTTTCGCGGGCAAGCGCACAACCGACTGTGATATCTCTGTACTGGCGGAAGTAAAGTTGTGAGGCAGCTTCGTGAGTCGTGTCGGGATAGCACACTCGCCAGTACGCTTGCCCGCGAAAGGCAAAAGTCCTAGGTTCGAGTCCCGGTTCCGGCACACAATTTTAATCTGCCAGGAAGTTTCATAGACACAGTTTGTTATTCAACGAATGTTTGCTATATCAACATTAAAATGGGACTGTTTCTATGAAAAGTTCACTATTCTATCCGAATATGATTCCGTGTGTAATGATCTCATTGTCGACGAGTCTATAAATCTTTCAATTATTGAGAGTTCAGGTTTCATTGACAAATAAACCTGAACGATAGAAACTACCTGCCGCTGAGTGCTCCAGTTCTTAACCGTAGTGGTAGTCGTTAGAAGAGCGTGTTCCAATCATATGATAGCTAGAGTTCAAACAGTAATCAAAAGAAATTACGCTTGACTTCTGATGTATACAGCTGGGGAAAAGGTAAGAGCATTATTTAAGGAGAAAATACCAGCTCTGCAAAATCATATTGTTTAGACCATGCTCAAATTGTTTTTGAATTAGACTTGTTTCCATTTCTATAGCGAGCCCTATAACAGAAGTTTATGTTCATATTATGCCTTTAAAGACGGTATTCACTTTATATGTGATATCGTATTTTCTGGAAACAAAAATTCTCCCGAAAAGTATGGCAATGCGTAATGTGGATGATGTAACAACGAGCAGATATATTTTCAGTATAGAATGTTTGGTCGCAGATGAAGGCGCAAGCAAAATTTTGATTATATCAATGAGTAAAAGTATCTTTATGTGAACTGAAAACAGGTGACGTGAAGTGGCGCGCATCTTTTGGTGGCGAAACTAAAATTTGTAAACACTACCTCATATCGCAGGATGGAGGCGACCTGCGTAATTATCTTCGAAAGTATAACGCCAAGATCGCTACATGATTTTCTTATTTATTGACGACCGGTAACAATGGGCTATGCTATGCCACCAGCATCTGGTCGTATGAAATTCTACAAAGTGGTCATCTGACGTTATTTAACCTCAGTTTTTTACATAAAGTTAGATGACCACTTTGTAGAATTTCATACGACCAGATGATGGTGACATAGCATAGCCCATTGTTAACGGTCGTCAATAAATATGATAATCATGTAGCGATCTTGGCGTTATACTTTTGACGATATTAAGATTTGTCAGATTTGAAGAATCGTAAGTGGTATACTAGATTAGATCCACATTGTGTGGCGAACTCTTATTAGTGGACTCTTTAGTCAGCTTCTTGAATGGACTATGGCCCAGATTTAGTACTAGCAGCTATAGGATAAAGGAGATGTCAGCGGCGACAGGTCCGTAACTGATATGTAGATTATTAAAGTATTTCGCGTTCAGTGAAACTTTTAAATATACCAGTGCTGTTTACTCTTTGAATTTTTTTGGCAGTGGTGAAAATTTCTGGCATGGCACTTGTGGATCTGTTTTCTTTTCAGTTCTGTTATTCATAGCTTTTAACATAATCTGGTATTTTCCAGATTATGTTTGTTCTATACAATGACTCCTAGTCCTTGTATGAGAGGTTCAAGGTGATTATCCATGCATCACAGAGTCTTCAGTCTTTCACCAGACTACTGAAAATCAGCCAATAAAGTTTTTATTTTTTTATTTTTATTTTAATAGTTTGTGGTTGCGTACGCGTTTTACAGAAGCACGTATATCCATCGAGCAAGCATCATGGTGCTTACAAGTCGTAAGTAGGCCAATTGATTTCTATTTTATATCTTCATCGCATTTGAAATGACGTCTGCTAAGGAAGGTTTACTTGAATTAAATACCTGAATATAAACTTGAAAATCATTCCCTTAGGTCTAAACGAAAACGTGAAAAAGCAATTAAGTCTATATTCCAGGTGATTCAAGAAATTCTTTTTAAGAACTTATCTATTCAGTATCATACTATAAAACAATTTTGTGAATAAACTACATACATTTTTTTAAAAATTTGTTTACGTTTAACAGATTTTATAAGGTGGCTGCTGGACTTAAATTCCTTGTAACACTCTACCCTGGACTTCACTCGTTTTTACAACTTTGAGTTGTACATTCATGTAACAATATTTTTGTGCTGACAGACCAAATATTTGGTTGCAGCATCAAGAAATACTGGATTGATGACGTCAGTGGATGTTCAAAAGAATTTGAACGTAATAAAACTAAGGTTTTACTAACTTCTTCGACATATTTATTCATTTCATTGCCGAACAAACTGGTGCAGTTTAATGCTTTCGTTTTAGAAAACTAAGGTTAATAGAAGGTTATTGGAATATAAACAACCAACATTATCGAAATAATTTACTAATTCAAAGAAAGAATTGAATACAATAGTACAGACTACCATACAAAAGAAAGGAATTATTACAAAATAATTGAAACTAGATGCTCAAAAGCCTTCAATGAAATGACATACTATTTACTATCCCAATATTATATTCATGTTTGCTTCCACTAAATCATAGCTCATGGTCATTAATCCAAATTTTCATCAGTATCAATAAGTTCTAAGTCAAGGCCAATGTTCTCTGTGTCGACTGATGTTCGTAAAGATTTGTAGAAATCATGGAATACTGGAGGCAAAAGAGGAAGCAAAGTAAGCAAATCTTCCTTCTTCTCGACAGGGATGGGGTCCGATTCTTTATACCGTTTTTGAATACGCGTAATTCAGAGATTTGTTTTGCGTCGTCGAAGGAAATTAATTTGTTTGAATGTGCCCTCAAGCAGACTGTCTATATAACATATCTGACCTCATTCCTGGCAATAGTTTAACTATAGTAAAGCTTGCAACGGCTGCCCATCAACTTTTTTTCTAACAATGAAAAATCTTATTAATAGTAATGCAAAATAAAGAAACAATTAGGATAAACCAATTATGTTGACTTATATCCTTTATACCATTCAAGTACATCTACATCTACATTTACATACATACTCCGCAATTCACCGTAAGGGGCGTGGCGGAGGGTACACTGTACCACTACTAGGCATTTCCTTTCCTATTCCACTCCCAAATTGAACGAGGAAAAAAATAATGCCTATATGCCTCCGTACGAGCCCTAATTTCTCTTATCTTGTCTTTGTGATCTTTACGCGAAATGTAAGTAGGCGGCAGCAAGATCGTACTAGAGTCAGCTTCAAATTCCGGCCCTCTAAATTTACTTAACAGAAATTCACGAAAAGAACATCGTCTTCCTTCCAGCGATCCCCAATTGTATTGCCGGAGCATTTCCGTGACACTCACGCATTGGTCGAACCTGCCGGTAACAAATCTAGCTGCTCGCCTCTGAACCGCATCTATGTCTTCCTTTAAACTGATCTGCTGTGGGTCCCAAACACTTGAGCAATACTCAAGACGTGGCCGTACAAGCATTTTATACGCGGTCTCCTTTACAGGTGAAGCACATCTTCCCAAAATTCTCCCAATAAACCGCAGTCGGCTGTCCGCCTTACTCACAACTGTCCTTACATGCTCGTTCCATTTCATATCGCTCTGCAATGTTACGCCTAGATATTTGAACGACGCGACAGCATCAAGAAGCTCACTACTCATGCTGTATTCCAACATTATGGGATTGCTTTTTCTACTCATGCGCATCACCTTACATTTTTTTACATTGAGAGCTAGCTGCCAGACGACACCCTCTCATACACCACAGCATCATCAGCAAACAGCCGCAAATTACAACTTACTCTGTCCATCAGATCATTTATATAGATAGAAAATAATAGCGGTCCTATCACACTCCCCTGGGGCACGCCTGACGATACACTCGTCTCTGATGAACACTCGCCGACGAGAACAACGTACTGCGTTCTATTACTTAGGAAGTCTTCCAGCCAGTCACAAATCTGTGAACCTATTCCATAAGCTCGTATTCATTTATATAAGGCAACAGACTGACTTAAAGCTACATTCCTAACCTGAATCTCTTTGGAGAAAAATCCTTCGTACTTATCAATACACAAAGTTTTCGCACAGCGTTGAAAGAAACAGAAGCTACGTAAGTATTTCAGTACACCACAGCAGCATACACTGACAAATGATAAAATTTCTATATTATGACAACATGCCTAAACAAAAGTTACATAATAAATTTACACAGTGCTTTTGCAAGTATTTCCATCGTGTCTAGCAATATATGGCATTCCACTAAATTAACAGATTGCTCTAAACTTTCCGTTGTTGGCACGACAAGCGCTGAAGTGTTGCTGCTGACGCTGAGAGTTTTCTCCCTACGCTCTCATAAACTGATGACATCCACACTGCCCGCCGATATTAGGTGCGGCAGCGTGTTTCATTAATTCTCCAGTTTTAATGAAATGCTCTGGAAATTTAGTACCGGTCGCGGATGATACTGGCATTTGGGTCAGGACCAAAAGCAAGCCAAGCGCGAGATTCCCGAGCGCGTTCGCTGACGCAGTCGTAATTCATATTTCCAGAACTGCGAAAACTGCTGGTAACAGTTCAACGAAATTATTAATTTAATTATTGCTGCGACGATGAAAGCTACTTTGATGTCGTCCCTGTCGGTGTAAAGTGTTATTTATGTTTGTAGCGTGATCTATTTCTGAATCTAATTGCTTTATCTGCTATATGAACATTGAACTGGCTATGTATTTTATTGATGGCATAACTAACTATATGTATTGTTTCATGGTGAACAGGTGATCTATGTGAAACAAGTGATGAAAAATTTATGCACCGAAACAATAATTGCGTACTAAAGAGGTAAGACAACAACACGCTTAACAAGTTCGTTTAATATTTGACATGTCGCATGACTGTGAAAAAATGAAGCACTACGATATTTTGGGCGCACTAGCTTCCACACATTTAGAAAACCACCCTAACGTTCGTAATAATAAATCGACACGAAATTAAATTTATATGTAGTTAATTGTGAACCAAGCAATTTTAACCATCATATATGTTATCCGAAAAGAAAAGGAACGCAGGAATGCAATATCCATGTATGAATAGAACACGAAATTTCCATTTACGAAGCTGGTGACTTGGCCAATTTGTTTTTCCTTCTGGTATACTGGTAGATCAATTCTTTGCGGACTTTCGGTCTTAATTGTACAACATTTATCGATGCGACATTTGCTCGGTTCTCCCCTACATCTGAAATACCCCTTTTCGGACAAACACACATTAGTATAAAATGATCAGTTTACAATTTTGTGTCGAGCTATGTCTTTTGAGTCGATTTAGTCTTACGAACGTTAAGGACAGTTTCTCAAAATCTGGGATGTAATGAGGCAAAAGATCTTAATGTTCTGCGTTTTTGTTCATAGACAAGTGGCCTATCAAATAGAAACCTACTTGGATGGCGGATTCTAAGGTCCTTCCATTTTGAGAAATACGGTGTAAAAATCAACAGCTTCTGCATCGTCCAATGACGTGGTTTCACGTGTTTTCAACACATAAATCACCCCGTTTAAATTATATTAGCATTAAGTTGATTATATCATCCTATGCTGAAGAAGTTGCAAGTATGTTCGTAAACAAGAAAAGTGTTAATCAAAATATCCACGGGTGTACTGCCGGTCTACAGTATCCAACGGGCACAATATTTCGGCGATTATACATGTCGCCATCAACAGATGAACTAACGGACTGAGCTCCTGGAAACGCGCCGGCACGGAGATCCGCACGCTATGGCGGCTAGAAGGGAACTGGGTTCTAGCCCGGTAGCGGGCGATTTAAATACCCTCGGCCCGCGGAGCGAACCCTCCGTGGTCCGCGCCCCTCGCCGCGGTCGCGCAGTAGAACCGATTGCGACGGCGTCTGAGATGACGTCGATATGAGGGCTCTGTCCGCCGTCGTCGTCACTACGTTACGTTTGCTAGAGTTACTCTTAATTAACCCAGTCGCTGGTTCCCAAGCTTTGCTAACATTATAGCCACAGTCACGGTTTATGAGGTCATCACTTCTGCGAATTTCAATGGTCTCTCTAATGACGCAGTCCCAGTATCTCGACGTCTGTACCAGAATCCTAGTGCGTTCATACTCCCTCGCGTGATTCTCCGACAAACAATGTTCAGCGACCGCCGACTTGCTCGGATACATCAATCGTGTGTGCCTCTAGTGTTGAACGCATCGATCCTTGACGGTTGCGCATCGTCTGTCCAATATATGACTTGCCACACTGATACGGAATCTGGTACACGCCGGCCTTCCTCAAACCGAGATCATCTTTGGCGCTCCCCACCAGTGCACGAATTTTATTCGACGGACAAAAGACAGTTCCAACCTGGTGTTTCTTCAAAATGCTGTCGACCTTCCCGAAGAGTGCGCCAGTAAAAGGAATAAACGCAGTGCCTACCTCCTCCCTTGTGTTTTCATCCGTTTCCACAGGTTGTGTTGCAGTGGTTGGGCGGAGAGCCCGCTGAATCTGCCACTCTGAGTACCCATTTTTTCGGAGTGCAGTTCTCAGGTGTTCCAATTCCTGGGGTAGACTCTCTGCGTCGGAGATAGTGCGCGCCCTATGCACTAGAGTTTCAAGTACCCCATTTCTCTGTGAAGGGTAGTGACAGCTGTCTGCGTGTAGATAAGGATCAGCGTTCATTGTCTTCCGATACACACCATGACCCAGGGTGCCATCAGCTCTTCTATTGAACAAGACGTCAAGGAATGGCAATTTACCCTCCGTTTCAGTCTCCATAGTGATTTGATGTTGGGGTGTATGGAGTTCAGAGACGGAGGATATTTAAATAGCCCGCCACCAGGCTAGAAGCAAGTTCTCTTCGAGCCGCCGTAGCATGCGGATCACCGTGTCGGTGCATTTCCAGGTGCTCAGTCCATCAGTTTATCTGAGGACGACGACATGTATGATCGCCGAAATATTGTTCCCGTTGGGCACTGTTGACCGGCAGTGCACCCGTGGATATTTTGATTATCAAATACGCTGTGAGAAACTAAAAAATCACTAGAAAAATGTTGATTCACAGTTATTTCAAGTGTTCACGATGTATTTATGACATAGTTTAAAAAGTAAAGGCCGGCCGCGGTGGCCGAGGAGACCGAGGCGCGCCAGTCACGGTCTATACGGCCACTACGATCGGGGGTTCGAATTCCCCCTCGAGCATGGATATTTGTGCCGTCCTTATGTAAGAAAATTGCCTGTTGGAGGTCGTCAAATAATCTCAAAATTTAGAATGCGTAATAATATACTCTAGTAATAATAATTTCGTTATTGAATGTTGCAGCAAATCACAACTAATGGGTCGCAACAACACTTTCGCAGTGAAAGTTAAAATTTTGAATAATAATAAAAAAAGATATTAATTAACTTGAAACAGTCACTGTGGTAATTAATTAAGCTTGGCCCTTTCTGACTTAGCATTGACTACAGCCTCCAACTAGCACCTTTTACGATTCACGAACAGCACAACTTCACTAACAAATGTGTCAGAATTCATGAAGTGGTGATGGCGTGTTCGTGTTATAATCAAAATTGTAATAGCAGATAGACTCTGATTGCAATGATAATAGCTCAATACAGTGAAACTCCGTCGTGCAATGAGCTTCACAAATACTACAGTCAAAGTTCTCAATAATTTTGATATTATTGTTTAAAGCATTCAAGTTCCTTATAAAACTTTACTTAAACTAATTTTTTTAATTGGTTCCAGGGCCTGGGTAGCGTACGCGTGTAACTGGCTGAGCAGAGTTTGGCATTTAACGTATTTTAAGTCTGGTTAATCAACTATAATACTTTGACTACTGTTAGCCCGGTTACTTTCTACATAAATGAAACCAACTTTACTTTACTTGCAAACTCTCTTGCACTTTAATTACTAGTTTCTGCCGTTGTAATACGTTTAGCAATTCTTTAACTCGTCTAGCAATTTCTTTAAAACTGATCGTAATTACTTTGACAAATGACT
The DNA here is from genome assembly GCA_026315105.1 of Locusta migratoria. Classification (NCBI taxonomy): domain Eukaryota; kingdom Metazoa; phylum Arthropoda; class Insecta; order Orthoptera; family Acrididae; genus Locusta; species Locusta migratoria. The sequence goes on along the minus strand of CM048744.1, from coordinate 403,972,524 downwards.
GAACTTGTTGGTCAATGTACAGGCTTGGATAATCAACATAATCTATTAATGGTGATAATGGGGTGACTACAACTACTTACAAAATTAAGACTGGTTTCAAAATAAGTCGTGAAATCCATACAAGACAGATATGATTACAATAGGTACTCTTACTACAACAACGATCACACTCGGTGACAATAGACTTAATACCAAACAATTACTTTTCTTGCACACATGAAAAAACATCACTCTGATCACTTTCGAGTATAAATAAACTTATTTCGCACTTCGTTCAATACATTAAACAGTACGCCTCTCAGGCTTATTGCAATTGCATAAAACTATACTATAGCGAGCCCGCTCCGCGACTGCTTCAGCAGCGCGACACTCACAGCTACTGCTTCTGTACCAAAGACAATCTTTACAACAGATTCAACATTTTCTCTGGCGCATTGCTAACTTACAGCATAAGAATGTCCGTGCATTCATGCTGGTTTACACATATAGTACATGTTTACACTAAATGATTCAATATACAAAATGACGTTACATAAGACATATATCTAGCATAAAAGAAATGAAAAATACAGGAAATAAACAAATTTAAGACCATATATACATTACGTTAAATCAAACTGGAAGATACAGCGACAGGTGTACTCTTACACTTAGTGTTAGCTAGTTCATTAGTAGTTTGTAAGTTTAGGGACTGATGACCCTGTAGTTGAGTCCCATAAGCTATACAAACCTTTGAACCTTTGAAAAAGTAAACGAAAATTATATGAGTGGCCAGGGGTGTGAAAATAGACAATGCAATGTAATACATTTAGAGTACATGATTTTAAATGGTCCTCTGATTCTAAGAATATTACAGATCATCGTCTCCTCTGCGTTACTAGAAAGAAAATTCCATAGTAATCTCTCTCTCCATCTTCTCTTCCCTCAGCGTTTGTCCCGCGCGACTGCGGGGTTCGTTGTCTTTATTTCACTCTGTCTTGGGCTGCATCTGGATGGATGTTCGCGCTCTTGAGCTCTGTATGCAGCGTATCAGCCAAGCGTTGCTTAGATCGGCCTTTGGGTCTTCTGAAAATGCTTCAAGAGTGTAACCCGTCTTGACAACAGAGTCATTACCGGCCCGTAGAACATGCCCGGACTATCGAAGACGGGTCTCAAATGTTCAAATGTTTGTAGAGTCTATGGGACTTAACTACGGGGTCATCAGTCCCTAAACTTACAAACTACTTATTAACTGAAACTTCCTGGCAGATTAAAATTGTGTGCCGGAACCGGGACTCGAACCTGGGACCTGTGCTAGTCTTGTGTGTTTGCAAGAGAACTTCTGTGAAGTTTGGAAAGTAGGAGGCGAGGTACTGGCGGAAGTAAAGTTGTGAGACGGCATCGTGAATCGTGTCGGGATAGCACAGTCGGTAGTGCGCTTGCCCGCGAAAGGCAAAGGTCCCAGGTTCGAGTCCCGGTTCCGGCACACAATTTTAATCTGTCAGGAAGTTTCATATCAGCGCACACTCCGCTGCAGAGTGAAAGTTTCATTCTACTTATTAACTACTTACAACTAAGGACGGCACAAATATCCATGCCCGAGGGGGGATTCGAACCCCCGACCGTAGTGGCCGTGCAGACTGTGACTGGAGCGCCTCAGTCCCCTCGGCCACCGCGGCCGGCGATGAAGACGGGTCGCGTGAATCTTGTCTTGGATCGGTGTGAACCGAACAGTGTCTTGATGCTGTCTAACCGAGTGACACCTGTTCCCCGCCTTAGTATTTTTGTTTCCATTACACTTAGGCGGCGTTCTATCTCAATTGTAGTCGGCTAGCACTCGCAGCCTTTCAAGGCGACTGGTCGGATGACAGTGCGGTAGATTTTTTATTTTTATTTTAAGCTATCTTTCATCCTGCGGCCGCAAGTGACTCCGGTTATTGTTCGCCACTTCATCCAGGCCTGCCTAAGTTCTGGAGTTGACCTGTTCTGGAGTTGGCCGTCAACAGTGATCGTGAAACCAAGGTACTTTCATTGCAATGTAACACAATAATATTGTGAGTTTAAATAGCTGTCGAACATTTTCTTGAGTAATTTATAATTATTTAGTTGTAATTGGGATTTTAATGGAAAAATCACGTCATGTCATAATCTATAAGAATGTATAACCTTGCATAACCTTTTTCTCATTGAGGTGTGAAAATATTGTTAAAGAAAAAATAATTTATGATATTTTAATCAGATAATATTCCAATTTTGATACATACTCTTCTACCTATAACCGTACATTAATTCAACCATGATCGACGAGATGTATACGATTACTGTCGGAGTCTACAGAAAGGTTTCTTTTCACACGCAGACGGCGACATGAACACGAGAAACATGGAAATTAAATGACGCCATGTAGTATGCATAGTGCAGGATATGGACGTACATTTTGAAGCGACTGTAGATGTAGGCATCAGGCACATGGAATGTATGAGGGTTGGAACTTAAACAGTGGCAACAGTCCTGTGGAGACTCTGTTCAATAGAATCTACTATTGTCACTGATAGCATACGTTGTTGACATACCTATCTTACCTGCGAGCAAATGGACTCGCCCATCCCACGTCATCGGCGTGCGCACAATTGAGGGAAACACAGTCACTTGTGAGCGAGCAGTCTAACGTAACGGTGTCACTATGTTTACGAAACAGGAACAACGGAGTTAGATCAACATTGAATGTGTTACAGGTCGTACAGCACGACTATGTCATCGAGGACTTCTAGTGGTGTCAGAGCTCCAGTATGGTGAACGTTATGGTGATTCTCGTGTACGACTGTCATGGTGTTACCTAACGCATTTCGTTGCTCCGAGACAGCACACTATTACTGTTCATTTTTGCAGCAAAATCTGCGACCAGCTTTGCGAAAGAAGCTGTATCACTTTCTGCGCAATCCCTATCATTTTGCACGACAATGCGCGGGCGCAATAGAACGCAAACTGTGGCTGCTCTCTTCGGTTCATGGGACTGGTAGGTACTGTACTATCCACCATACTCCCAGGACTTAAGTCCATGTGAATGATTTGATTGCAAAGATGAAGGAACCACTTTGTTGTATTCGCTTCAGAATTGCTCCAGAGATTAAACAGGCAGTACACCGCTCCATTCGCACCATTAAGAGAACAGTTTCTGCTAACGGTGTACTAAGCCTTCCACACTGCTGGCAACGGATTGTACACAACGCTGGTTGAAGGACAGTAAAAGGTGCAAACATGTAACGCTTTTGTATCGGTTATAAATAAATAGTTACCATTATTTAAGATCCAACTTTCGTATGTTTAAATGTATTGTAAGAAAAGTATAAATCACTGATAACAAATTAAAAAAAAAAAATAAAAAAAAATAAAAAAATGAAGTGCCATATTTTGACAGACTGATACAACCGTCACAATACCTATTGTTTACTTCCTGAACCAATAGCAATATTTGTGATTAATCAGTTTCAACGGTATCCAGGGTTTTGCCGCTTTGTGCGAACATTTTAATTGCCCCAGTTTCTAGCACTGTCAGTCGTAGTCAATTTTTTGGATAACATTATTTATCCACGACGTCTTAACTGTCTTTTTCCACATAGGAAACTATGTTGTATTAAGGATGCTAGCTAAACAGTTCGTACATTCCAGTTTAGTTACTGCAGTGAAGAAATGAGATTTTATAGGTTTTTCGTATGGCCTTCATATCTATCATTTCAAAGACTTAAGCATGAGATGGACAGTGTATATTTTACTTAATTTTTCTCAGTGATGCTGGTCTAGGCAGTGCTTTAGATGGATTCCAACGGCGTTTACAGATATATTTATATCGGACTATGTCAATAGAAAATTTAACGCAATCAACAATCATGAATTTTGTTAAGTGAAAGCAAACGTCAGTTCCCCACTACTACATTCTACAACCAAACTAGAGCGATTTTAGTACCGCAAGTGTGAACCTCATTTTCATTGGTAGGCCTACAGATGGCACTGATACACGGTAAGAACTGTAGTTCAAAGGAGGTAGAAGGCTTTTATATCATATGTTACTTCTTGATTTCCAATTCATATGTTCGTAATAGGAGGGGCACGAGACGCCAAAGTTTTCATTCAGTGTAAAAAAAGGGAGAAGGAACGAACATTTATCACCTTACTTTTTATGTCAAGCCACAAGAACTGAACAACTTTAATATTGTCATGGTATTACTTCCTTACTTCAGTGTTACTAACATATTCGATCATCTATATTTATAATTGTGAATGTCTGTTCGGTGTACGTTTATCACGTCTGAACCACAAGACATAAAGAACTAAACATTTGTACAGTTACTAATGTCTACCCGGGGACTGCTTTAGGCACGGTTTCATGGTAATCGGATAGCTATTTATCTATATACATTAATGTGAATATCTGTTCGGTGTACGCTTATCACATCCGAACGACAAGACTCAGAGACTTAAATATTTGTACAGTTACTAATTTAAAACTGAGGAAGGTTTTAGGCAAGGTTTTTTAGCTATCTGATAGATATTTAGTAATTTGAAGAATATAACACGAAATGCGGAAAAAAATTACTCTTTGAAAATTATATTTACTCTTTGAAAATGGTTTTATTGGTTGCATTGTTGCTTGAGGGTTGATAATGATAAAAGGGTGGAGTATGTTGAGTTAGAAAGTTATCGCTGTCTATAAAATTCCACGTGTGTGTCTCTGTGTGTTAATATTTCGCTCTGCAGCGAAAACTACTGAACGCAGACGAATGGTCTGTGTGTAATTGTTGTCCGAAGTCTCCCATTGTACACCATAGCAGTTCCATGCCGATAGCTATAAGGGGGTGGAAGATATGGTGGTTGAAAGTCGTCAGCTTATAAAAAATTCGGACTGAAGGCCAGAGACTCTATAGCAAGGAGGTTACATACAGTGAAACGTGATGCCACAAACCACATCTTTGGTCTATGCGTACTATAATGTCTTCGGCTCTTTCTATGTACGGATAAGCATACGAATAAGGAAATATAAGAATAAATAAATAATGCAGTAAAAAAGAAATTTCCTTCAATACATCTCTTTTAAAAAAAATCGATTTGACGTTTCCCGCATTACATCAAGTAATCGATCTGTGATGTTATTACAATCATTATTGTTGAATTTCGTGATTGGATACTTCAAAACGAGTGTATTTTTACGTGTGATTTGATCTACACTACTTACTTTCCTGATAAACGGTAAGTACATAGACTTCTGCAGTCTGATAGGAATATTTTCAGTTCCTTCAAAACCAGTTTCATAGCACACTACTGAAAGATAGCTTATCTATCATAATCAACCAACACGCGAGCGGAGCCGCGGGTTTAAGCTAGTATTAGATAAAGCACTATGACTGATTAACCTACAACAGTAGGTGAAAATCAATGGTAGTCAAACATTTATTGCGAACGACACGACAGTTAAAGATACTTTATTCCACCTAAGACACCGACTGTAGGTATCTTACTGTAAAGATTATCACTAGAAGAGCCGGCGTGTTTGGTCAGCGCGTTCGGTCAGAGGGCTGGTGCCTTCTGTAATTAACAAACAAAAAAAAAAAAAAAAAAAAACTATCGACCAATTTAGAACAATTGCGATCCCACTTTCGGAAAGAACCTGTGTGCCCAAAGCCCCAAAATAATAAATTAAAACGGATAGCTTCTTTGACTCGTAACCAAATGTTCGGAATCCCTGGCAGCTTAATTTTTGAATAAAATTCATTAGTAATGGCAACATATGTCTACGAGAATGAAACGTATTTCTAGTGTTGCCAACGGTCTCGTAAGAAGGAGGAGGAGCGAGGATAGATCCAGGGCATTTTCTTCGCCTTGCGGTGGAAAAATGTCCAAAATGTGGATGAATAAGCAACGATCAACGGCATGAGGATGCAGAAGGCGCTTTAAACTAGTGGATTAAAGACACATCATATGTATCCACTGGAAATGTTGTCTGTAAGTAAAAAAAGAATCATGTTGCCCTCTCGAACAGCAGAGCGTTTTACTCTTGAATGTGTAAAATTGTTTCGCATTTGTATGACGATTTCCTACTTCTTGTATGGCGGTAAATTTTACGAAAAGACTTAGAGAATGGTTGCGGATCTCCATTGTCTTCAGCAATGGCGACTCTTTATGTAACATTGTGGTGAACGAGCATCAAATTTAGGTCCCCTAAGTCCAACTTTATTTTTGCGCTAGTTTTTTTTTCATGGTATAGCCACATAGCGAGGAAGCTCTCGGACACTTCGTGGAACACATGAACAGAATACATGTGAACATCGGGTTTACTGTTGAGACGGAGAAGGAAGGCTGACTTTTTTCTACTACATTGATATAAAAAGCAAAAACAGTTTCTGACGAGGACCATTTGTATTTCTAAATTAATTACCTGGACTATGTGTTCCGGAAGACCGGCTATGAAGCACGTGATATAAGGACAGCGTTTGCCAGAAAATTATAAATAAAAATAAAAAAAGGCAATTCACTCGATGGACAACCGAATTCGTTTCTTCCTTTTTTTCTGTGACGCGACATCTGGGGAAATTGGCTCGGGGAAATGTATTCGATCCCGTTTTCGACCTCCTAGGACAAAGACAGCCATGGGATAAGAATCGCTAGTATTCATATGAGTGTGGAAGTAGCCAATTGATCAGTGTACGAGTACTGTTTCTGACTGCTCTACGGAACACCAACGGCACATCAGAAACTGAGATATGAGAAGATTGTCAATCGCTGAGCATAGTCTCACAAATTAACAGAAAATCTTGCTTGAAGAAACAATAAGTTAGTCCCAGGCCTACACCAACTGGAATTCTATACTTAAAGAGACTGTGGCAATAAGATTGTGCGAGCGTAACTTTAATAGTGATGACGGTTATAAAATTAACGGTGCATGGGAGCGAGTGTTCGATACGGAGAAGCAGCAGAGACATTCCGCACAGCGTCCACAACACTAAGGGAATCGTGGAGGTGGAACATGAATAAAGTTCTCTTTTTTTACAGGCTGAAATAATAATACTAATACTATGATTGCATTCAATTTGGTTCCGTTCAAAAATTCGTCAATGGAGTAGGAGGAGTTGGCCACTAGTAAATGTTTCAGGTTCCCCTTAAACTGATCTGACCACACTGTGTGTGACAATGTGACACAGTTGCTAATCATTCAGAAGCTGACTAACCGGAAGCAATTCAAGGGCTATTTAAGGCCACACCGCATCAAAATAGGAAGGCAGTTGCTCATGACGAAGACGATGGAGGTAATCGTCTAAAGCTTGAGGTTTTATGAAGAATTGACGCGGCAAGAAGTCCGAGAATGTTTTCTGTAATGGCAGAAAGATGTATACATTTTAGTTTCGTTGTGATTTGACGCTAATGCTGTTAACGATGCATACAGTTCTCATTAAGTTCGATATCATAGAGATGTTTCCCCATGTTCTGCGTCTTTTCTGTAATATTTTTTGTGTTTCGTCATCGGTGACAGATATTTTATAACTGTAACAGAAAATGACGACGAAATTCTCTGTGAACGTAAATAAAACATCTGAAACCTGAAATTTTCGAAACACTGAAGACTATATGGTGTAACACGACCCGATTACAGATACTTATCGTTCGTAGGCTATACTGTTGTGTACTACACTGTGCTGATTACAGAAAAATTACAGAATCTATTCAGAATACACGTTAAGATGTATCACAAATGAAGCAATGAACACACTACCGAACTGTGGGAAATTATACCTAGGAATAGGCTGTTTTATGTGTTTTTTTCCACTCACAGAATGTCTTCTTCTCTTTCCTGACTTTTCCCCGTGCCTCAGTGTCCGCATTTTTTATGGATTTTGCATTGTTAGTTCATCTCTATCTCTGTACTCCCCCTCCTTAAGGACGGAATATGTCTAATCATATGTAAAAGAGCGAATCGCGTCCGAAGTGTTTGCGAGTATGTTCATTGGAACAGGCATCAGGTCATTCAGAATTGGAATAGAATTGGGTAGAAGTTCATGGACCTTTGATGCAGACCGTCTGCCTCAAGAAACGATATATTTTGTGTGTACCTGCGTCCATGTCGGTATAAACGTGCGCAACTGAGAGGTAATATTCCACAATCAGTGAAGGCTTAGAGCTGCTTCGGAACTCAAAGGACAATGCACGATCAATCTCAGAAGTGGTAATGTTAGTGCCTTAGCCTCTTTGTTTTACATGAGAAGAATTCATCAATGTCATGGCGAAAGAAGGGAAACGAAGACTTTTTCAATTTTTTTCAAAACAAGTTCTGTGAAATTTGTGTTATTCTTTTTCAAAATAAGTTAATTAAAGTAAAAAATTAAATAAGTAATTAGAAAATAACTCCGCTTACAATGCGTTCTCCTGTCCTGTGGGCGATCAAGGTTCGAACTTACGTTGGTGAACATCTTTATTATTTATTTGACACTGATGGTCCGTCTGCTCAAATGGTCAAATGTTTGTTAAGCTTATAGGACTTAGCTGCGGGGTCATCAGTCCCTAAACTTACAAACTAATTATGAACTTATACTAAAGACAACACAAATATCAATGCCCGAGGGGGGATTCGAACCTACGACATGGGAGACCGCGCGAACCACAACATGGGGCTCCAGACCGCTCGGCAAACTCCCGCGTGGCTGACCGTCTGCCTGTTTGTACACTACTGGCCATTAAAATTGCTACACCAAGAAGAAAGCAGATCATAAACTGGTTTTCAATGGACAAATATATTATACTAGAATTGACATGTGTTTTCATTTTCACGCAATTTCGGTGCATAGATCCTGAGAAATCAGTACCCAGAACAATCATCTCTGACCGTAATAACGGCCTTGATACGGCTGAGCATTGAGTCAAACAGTTCCTGGATGGCGTGTACAGGTACAGTTGCCCATGCAGCTTCAACACGATACTACAGTTCATCAAGAGTAGTGACTGGCGTATTGTGACGAGCTAGTTGCTCGGCCACCATTACCAGACGTTTTCAATTAGTGAGAGATCTGGAGAATGTGCTGGCCAGGGCAGCAGTCGAAAATTTTACGTATCCAGAAAGGCCCGTACAGAACCTGCAACATTCGGTCGTGCATTATCCTGCTGAAATGAAGGGTTTCAAATGTTCAAATGTTTGTATAGTCTATGGGACTTAACTATGGGGTCATCAGTCCCTAAACTTACAAACTACTTATGAACTACTTACGAACTAGGACGGCACAAATATCCATGCCCGAGGGGGGATTCGAACCCCCGACCGTAGTGGCCGTGCACACCGTGACTGGAGCGCCTCAGTCTCCTCGGCCACGGCGGCCGGCAATGTAGGGTTTCGCAGGGATCGAATGAAGGGTAGAGCCACAGGTCGTAACACATCTGAAATGTAACGGCCACTGTTCAAAGTGCCGTCGATGCGAACAAGAGGTGAGCGAGACGTGTAACCAATGGCACCACATATCATCACGCTGGGTGATACGCCAGTATTGCTATGACGAATACATGCTTCCAATGTGCGCTCACCGCGATTTCGCCAAACACGGATGCGCCTATCATGATGCTGTAAAAAGATCCTGGATTCGTCCGAAAAAATGACTTTTGCCATTCGTGCACCCAGGTTCCTCGTTGCGAACATCATAGCAATCGCTCCTGTCTGTGATGCAGCGTCAAGGAATTGTTCAAATGTTTGTAAATCTATGGGACTCAACAGCTTGGTTATTAGTCCATAGCTTACAAACTATTTAACCTAAGGTAAACTAAACTAAGGACAACACAAACACCCATGCCCGAGGGGGGAATCGAACCCCCGACGGCGGACGGGCGCGCGCACCGCAACACGGCGCTACAGTACGCGCGGCTAATCCGCCGCCGCCAGCGTCAAGGGTAGCCGCAGCCATGGTCTCCGAGCACTCCATGCTGCTGCAAACGTCATCGAACTGTTCGTGCAGATGGTTGTTGTCTTGCGAACGTCCCCATCTTTTGACTCAGGGATCGAGACGTGGCTGCACGATCCGTTACAGCCATGCGGATAAGATGCCTGTCATCTCGACTGCTAGTGATACGAGGCCGTTGGGATCCAGCACGGCGTTCCGTATTGCCCTACTGAACCCACCAATTCCACATTCTACTAACAGTCATTGGATCGCGACTAACGCGAGCAGCAATGTCGCGATACGATAAACCGCAATCGCGATAGTCTACAATCCGACCTTTATTAAAGTCGGAAACGTGATGGTACGCATTTCTCCTCCTTACACGAGGCATCACAACAACGTTTCACCAGGCACCGCCGATCAACTACTGTTTGTGTATGAGAAATCGGTTGGAAACTTTCCTCAAATCAGCCACCGGCGCCAACCTTGTGTGAATGCTCTGAAAAGCTAATCATTTGCATATCACAGCATTTTCTTCCTGACGGTTAAATTTCGCGTCTGTAGCACATCTTCTTGGTGTTGCAATTCTGATGGCAAGGAGTGTATATATACAACAGGGCAAAAGCGATCATTTGTTTTTGCACGAAGAAATCGGTTCCTCAAACTTACAACAAATATTTATAATCTTTCCACAACATACAATACAGTCTCATTTTCTAATAACGCTGGAATGACAGTAATATTCAGCGCTTCAGTCGGCATACATTAATTGTAAGATGCATGTCGAATTAATTGACTGTTTAAAAAGAAAATATTCTAATTAAAATTCTAATTTTCGTCTACCCTCATTTCATAAATAAGTTTTTATGGTTTTTCTGATAGTACTGTATAGCATTTTATAACTTTAAAAACAAATAATAAAAATAAAACGTTTGCCGATCCATAATCATCTACATTAAAGTGCATGGCAAAGGCATTTATAATGCTTCTCTACAGTTCCATTCTCTAATAGCTCGTGGAAAAAAGAAGCGCGTAAATCTTTCCATTTTCAGTATGATTTCTATGATTTTATTTTGATGATCATGTCTTCCTATGTAAGTAAGTACTAGCAAAATATGTTCGCTTTCGGAATAGAAAGTTTGTGAAAGAATTATCGCAAATAGATAGATCTCGTCGCAACGAATAACGCCTTTGTTTTAATTATTTCCACCCCAACTCGTGCATCATTTCTGTGACACTCTCCCCTATATTACGATAAAACAAAGCGAGCTGCCCTTCTCCGAACTTTCTCTAAACCGTCTGGCGGTACAACTTGGCGGGCATTCCACAATGCGCAACAAGACTGCAAAAAAGGACGCACTAGTGTGGTGTAGGAAATTTCTTTAGTGGAAGTGTTGCATCCTCTAAGTGTTTTGGCAATGAAACACAGTCTTTGGTTCAATTTCCCTACAATATTCTCTATATCTCCTTTACAATTTAGTAATTGGTTCTCCTAGATATTTAGTTAATTTATGGCGTTTAGTTTTGACTATCTTCTAAATGAATTTTAATGGTTTTTTTAGTGGCTATATGGATGACTTCACACTTCTCATTATTAAGGGTCAATAGCCATTTTTTGCATCATGCTGATATGTACCTCATTTTTCAGTTGCTTTTGATCTTCTGTTACCTTTACTAACCGATAACTGACAGCATCATTCGCGAACAGAATAAGGAAGCTACTCCGATTGTGTGCTAAATCCTTTATAAAAATGAGGAACAGTAGGGGCCCTATAAAACTTGCCTGTGGAACGCCAGATATCACTTCTGTTTCATGTCTTTCCGTCAGTTACAACGTACTGTCTCCTTCATGATAGGAAATCACGAATCCATTCGCACAACTGTGGGGATATTCCATAAGCACGCTGTTTGACTAAAAGACGGATGTGAGGTTCAGTGTCGAAAGCCTTGCAGAAGTTTAGAAATACGGAATCTATTTGACATCCACTGTCGATAGCCCTCACCACATCATTTGAATAAAGAGGTATCTGTGTTTCCCAAGAATGATACTTTCTGAATCCGTGTTGACTATTGTTCAATAGGGCGTTCCCTTCGAGGTAGTTCATAATATTTGAGGAAAGCTTATGTTCTAAAATCCTGCTGCAAACCGACGTCAATGATACAGGCCTGTAATAGTCAAATCAAATGTTCAAATGTTTGTATAACTTATGGGACTTAACTACGGGGTCATCAGTCCCTAAACTTACAAACTACTTACAAACTAGCTAATACTAAGGACGGCACAAATATCCATGCCCGAGGGGGGATTCGAACCCCCCGACCGTAGTGGCCATGCTGACCGTGACTGGAGCGCCTCAGTCACCTCGGCCACCGCGGCCGGCCCCGTAATATTGAGAATCACTCCTATTGCCTTTCTTGAATATTGGCGTCACCTGTGCAACTTTCCAGTCTTTGGGTACGGAACGTTCGCTGAGCCTGCGGTTGTATCTGATAACTAGGTACGGGGTTATTGCATCAGACTTACTTTTGTTAAGTGATTTCAGTTGCTTTAATACACCAGGGGTATCAACTTCTAAATTACGCGAGCTGGCAGCTGCTCTTGAAACAAATTTTGGAGTACTTGCTTCGTCTTCTTTCGTAAAGGAATTTCCGAAGGCTATGTTGAGCAATTCTGCTTTAGCAGAACTGTCATCAGTAGCATCACCGTTACTGTCGCGTAGTGAAGGTATTGATTGTGTTTTACCGCTATAAATCCTCTATGAGTGTTCACCCTTGACTATATTGCTAACATGCGAAGTCTCACTCCAAACTGAAAATTCCGCAGTTCTCCTTTTGCGATGTGATATGTAACACCACATCGCGACCATAACACTAGAATCACCATATTCCAACATTTTTTTATCGGTACGTAATTTTAATTATTTGTTTAGAGAGTAATTCAGAATAACAGTATTCAGGGAATACGTAGGTCAAAATACCTCGTATATCAAAGATCATTTGTCAAGTTGGTATTATAAATTGTACCCGCAGTTGAATCACTCCCTCTTCCCCCTTTGCCCCACTACCAGCTTGTCTGATAATTGGCTGAATAGAACCGCAACTGTTTATGGGCCGGATGTCAGGAGTGGAGAATGAAAAGAACAAGGATATTTTTTTTTTTCTTTTTTTTTTTTTAGATGTCTATGTGATTGCTCTCCGTAATTGGCTTCAAAGTATCATACGCGGTTTATTTCCAAGATAGGAAAGAATTCGAGAAAAAGTATTTATTTATTACTATAAACTTTCATATCGTGATCATAGGCGAATGCGTACATTATCGTTGGACTTTGATCGGGATAGGCTAGGACGGAAGAATTAGAAATTTCAGCCTCCTGTAATAAACTTTTTAATATTCATGATTTTGGAATTTGAACTTATTGTCAAGATTAATGAAATAACTTAAAAAAAAAAGTATCTGGAAGAGTTAAAGTTCGTAAGCAATGTAACAGGATCCTGAGGCTTTGACGAAAATAATCACTTATTGTGAACTCATAAATTGTTTTCTGTGAAAGTAATTTTGTTGTAAATATTAATTTCAAATTAGAGAATATGCGATACTTAAACAAGTCATAAACAATTTAGTTCCCTAATATTGTCCAATAAGATTCTAAAAGTGAACATTTATCTGTGAAATTCGTGATGAATCAGTTAATATGTGAAAGAAAATATCCAACAGTTTTGCTTAGAAGAAACTTCTAATGATTTTTTTAATAATTCGATAGAAAGGAATCAGTTACAAATAATATCTTTTGTGTCGGGCTTCAAACTGTCTGAACTACCGGGACTCAATGATTCAATTTTTTCGGTTTATTAAATATCTGCCCCTGACAAACGGACTTTCATGCTCAAACATTATAAAAAGTCTTTAACTTTAAATGATACACGGAACCCATATTTACAGTATGAAAAATTCAACAGATATAAAAATTTTATTTATTACACAGACGTAGCAGGTCTACCAACTTAAATTTCATACTGAGGTGACAAATAAAATTTTGAACCCATCCCTCCGCAACAACTGTGAAATGTGACTTTTGACATCCCGGCCCCCTTGAAGCGACTCTACAACGCACGAAAACGAGGGTCGAAACCATTTGGAATCAGAGCGCAGCAGCATTTACTGGATCTCGGTGTGCCTCCTATCAACATACAGCGTCAGGGTTGGTGCAAAGCGCCACCCTGGCTGTTGGTGAAGCCCAGCCTCATTTTAGTCTTGACTGAGTGCAACAAACCGTTCACTCCAGATTACGTTTTTAAGGACAAGTTTCTTGCCATTTTAAATAGCCATAATTCATTTAATGTTATTTATACAGATGGATCGAAACAGGGGGATACTGTTAGGTGCTCTGTAGTGTTCCCTACCCGAATCCTCCGATATCGTCTGCCTTGTCAATTCAAGGTATTTGACGCAGAACTTTACGCTGTTTTGAAAGCCTAGGAGGCCTTTCGGCTTCCGAAAGTAGCTGATTGTCCTCTCCCTCTCCGTGCCTCGCTGTCATTTCTTAGGAGCTCTGTCATACGCCGATGGGACCAAGAATGGTTCGCCATCGTGGATAATAAGTTGCGGTCAATAAAAGACAGGCCCTGGCGTACATCCGTACAGCCTGTCAGGTGTGCTGAAGTCTGCTTAACAAGACTTCGAATAGGACACTGCCCCCTGACGCATAGATACCTTCTTTGTGGCGACGATCCCCCTACTTGTGATGCCTGTGGTGTGCTGATAACCGTTCAGCATATTTTAACTACTTGTGTTTCTTATGATGCTGCGAGGGAACAAGCCAGCTTGTCGGATGACCTCCGTTCCATTTTAGGTGATAGTGTTATGACAGTGGCACGCGTTTTACGATTTTGTGTTGTGGCCGACCTCCTACCAAAGATCATAGGTCGACGGTTCCAAAATATATATAGAGGGAGATAGGATCGTTCGGTCCATCCCTCTATGTTTAGCCCACCGTCTTTCTAGCTTTGTCCCCAATTTGTCTGTTTTGCCTAGTGTCTTATTAGTGCCACTGAACCTTTCTTTATTATACATATGATGTAGGAGGAAGAGCGTAAGACCTTTCGTATTGTATCTTTCCTTGCTTGTCTCCTGCACCATTTAGCAGTATTGGACTCATCTCTTCCTAGTATGGGCGCTGATGACCACGATGTTGAGCGCCCTAAAAGGTCCAATAACAACAACAACAACTGTGAAAGTCAATCCGAATATACAGCTTACAAGTCACAAGCTAAAACCAAAATACAAGTTGAGTACGAAGTCTTTCGCGACGTAGTTCTTGCGTAAAATTCTCTCGGTGTTCTTGCCGCGTCAAATATGGGTAGGAGCCCAAGCTTTCGACTATATCCTCCATAGTCTTCGTCAGGGGTAAAACTCTGCCGTGAACTGGAGGCTTCCGCTTATATAACCAGGAGACGGCTTCTCATTGGCTGGCTTAGGTCACAGCGGTAATGGCGCGTACTTGGGTGGTGCCATCTAACCACCTAGAACTTTCTAGCGCACTCTATTCCGCGTTGCTAGCAGCGCCATCTCATGCAGCAGGCAGTAATCTGCGGGAAGTACTAAAGGTTGTGAGAGCCAAGGACGGAAAGCTACCCTTCTTAGACGTGTTGATCGAACGAAAATCAGATGGACGACTTGGATACTCTGTGTACAGGTAGCCGACGCATACAGACTTGTAGCTTTCATCATCCCACTCAGAAGAAAGCTATGCTGAACACCTTGGTACACAGAGCAAGGATTATTTCAGACGAAAACCACCTGAAGAAGGACTTCAGAAAGAATGGATATTCCTCCCGTGATATTAGGTCCACACTGTCGAGGAAACCTAGACAGGACGCTATTACAACAAATCAAGAGGACCAACACATCGCGCGGCTTCCATTCTGCGGTGCAACAAGCAGTAAAATTGGAAGAGTCATAAATAGGCAGGGGATCCGACCTGCCTTTCGTCCTCCCAAGAAGATGAAAGAAATGATGCCACCCATCAAAGACAACCTCGGTCTGAGAGTTCCGGAAATATACAGCATTCCGTGCGAGTGAGGCAAAAATTACGTAGGGCAGTCAATAAGAACTAATTCTGAACGCTTCGTTGAACATCAGCGTCATCTGAAATACAGGCATTTAGAAAAATCTGGGTTTTTTTTCCATTTGTTGTAATTTTTAAGCCAACTGCGGGAAACAGTTCGCAGGCTGGCAGCAGCTGCGGTGGCTGCTCTTCAGCCATGCGACATTCATGTCATGACAGAATGGTAAAAACTATATATAAAACAGAGGAATAAAATTGCGGAATTTAAAAACAATTGACACACTGAGTTTTGGAGGACTAAATCATAAATGGACAACGAGACAAACATATATCGGCGAACGAGAATAGACGAGCAGTAATAAAACACACATAGTCAGTAAAAACAGCGGGCCACGGCGACTGTTTAAAAGTACATTGCAGGAAACACAGGGACAGACACGAAGACAGTGGACTACGCACAGAATAAAACTTGGGGACGGCGAACACGGAGGCACTGATTAAAAATACACGATAGTGGATACACTGGCACTGTAGACGTTGTTAAAAAGTCGAGACGCCACCGCAGGGAGGGTGGGGAGGGGGATGGAGGGGGGGAGGTGGGACAGGGATGGGGGAAGCTCGGGGGAGGAGGGGGAAGGGGAGGGAAGAGAGAGAAAGGAGGGGAAAGAGGATTGACGAGACACTGGGCATGGGAGAGGGGTAGCCCAAGTGGGTGGGAAGGAAAAGGGACGGGAGAGAGGGGAGGGGTGCTGATGCTCTGCAGTGCTTTTTTTCCCCTTTATTGACTTTTTATGCCCTAATACAGGCAGGCTGGCAGCAGCCGATGATACTGCTCTACAGCCGAGCGAATGGTAAACAATAGACAAAACAGAATATAAAATTAAAGGTGATAAAAAGGCGCTTTTACAATTACAAGATGAAAAATTTGGGAGAATGTTAAAAGACAATATGACAGCGGACTGAATATATATGGTTGTAAAAACAAGGCATTGCCACGGTGGCTAAAAAACACTTACTGCAGACGACGAGACATAACAAGACGGCGACATTGAGGTAAAAAAACACTGAACACCGGTGTATGCAACGTTAAAAAACACTGGGCGACGAAACACTATACACACGAAGCACTGAACACTTAAAAACACAGCACTGTACTGGCCCTGCAGGGGGAGGGGGGGAGGATGGAAAAGGCGCGGGGGAAGGGGAAGGAGGTGGGGGAAGGGAGAGTGGGAGAAACCGGAAGGAGCTCCCGGGGCTCTGCGGTGGTCTTTTTTTTTTTGTCCTTTATTGTGATTTATACCACCAGTACACCGGTAGGCTGGCAGCAGCACTATGGCCTGCTCTTCAGCCGAGAGTAAAAATACATATATGAGTGGAGAATTAAAATACATAACAGGAGATAAAACAACAGAGATAAAGTGACATAGACAAGGCGACAGTTTGGAGTACATGACAATAGACAGATGATTAAAACCACATTTAGTTAA
This sequence comes from Locusta migratoria, assembly GCA_026315105.1. Classification (NCBI taxonomy): domain Eukaryota; kingdom Metazoa; phylum Arthropoda; class Insecta; order Orthoptera; family Acrididae; genus Locusta; species Locusta migratoria. Next base: position 403,955,085 of record CM048744.1, on the reverse strand, counting down.
TTAAAAATGATGAGCCACGGTGACCTAAAAACAATGTAGGACGACAAGAACACAGGACGGCGAGTACACGGAGACACTAATTAAAATACACGGTGCACACTTGTCTGGTTGCGGTGGACGCAGTAAAAAAACATACACTTCACTGGAGCACAGCACACAACACTTGACGTAGCATCTGCGGTGGTTGAGTACAGCCTGTTAAATAAACACCAGATTTTGTTTGAAGAAACGAGAGTACTGGCTCATGCTTCCAACTACTGGGATTCTGTCATCGGGGAGGCGATTGAAATCAGATTATGCGATAATAATATCAATAGAGACTCCGGATGTGCACTCAGCAATGCATGGAAGCGAGCACTGGAGAAGGAGAAGGAACAGAGGTTGGCTCCCACGACCTTTAGTACTTCCCGCAGATTACTGCCTGCTGCGAGAGATGGCGCTGCTAGCAACGCGGAATAGAGTGCGCTAGAAAGTTCTAGGTGGTTAGATGGCACCACCCAAGTTCGCGATATTACCGCTGTGACGTAAGCCAGCCAATGAGAAGCCGTCTCGTGGTTATATAAGCGGAAGCCTCCAGTTCACAGCATTCCATCCCGCCTGGATATCCGCTCCCCCCTCCTATTATGAATCCCCCAAAATCCTCGAACGCCATGCCCTTCGCCTCGCCTACTGCATCCGCCTCCCCTCCCCCACGCGGATCCTCTACGACGTCATCCCATTCCCACACCTGGTCCAATTCCTTCAACACATCCGCCTCAAGTACATCCACCGAAAGATAGAGTCCCATAACCCACTGGTGTCTCCTCTTCTTCTGGATCCCGGGCCCCTGCCACGCCTTTACCGCCACATCTCTCCCTCCCTTCACCTCCACACCCTCTACGTCCTCTCCAAGGGTGGCTTCCACCACCTACCTCTCCCTGACGACGTTCTCCAAAACCGTCCCGACATCTCTCCCTCCTTCCAACTTTGACCCCTCTCTGTGGATTGCCGCCACCTCCTCCCTCCCCCTCCCCTCCCACTCCCATCCCCCGCTTGGCTCACCCCCTCCTTTCTCCACCTCCCCGGGAGCTCCTTCCGGTTTCTACCACTCTCCCTTCCCCCACCTCCTTCCCCTTCCCCCGCACCTTCTCCATCCTCCCCCCCCCCCTCCCCTGCAGGGCCAGTACAGAGTTGTGTTTTTAAGTGTTCAGTGCTTCGTGTGTATAGTGTTTCGTCGCCCAGTGTTTTTTTTAACGTTACATACACCAGTGTTCAGTGTTTTTTACCTCAATGTCGCCGTCTTGTTATCTCTCGTCGCCTGCAGTGAGTGTTTTTTAGCCACAGTGGCAAAGTCTTGTTTTAACAACCATGTATGTTCTGTCCGCTGTCATATTGTCTTTTAACTTTCTCCCAAATTTTCATCTTGAAATTGTAAAAGCGCCTTTTTATCACCTTTCATTTTATATTCTGTTTTGTCCATTGTTTACCATTTGCTCGCCTGTAGAGCAGCATCATCGGCTGCTGCCAGCCTGCCTGTATTAGGGCATTAAAATTCAATAAAGGAAAAAAAAAGTTCACGGCAGACAGTTTTATCCCTGACGACGACTATGGAGAATATAGTCGAAAGCTTGGGCTCCTATCCATATTTGACGCGGCAAGAACACCGAGAGTATTTTACGTAAAATACAAGATAACCAACGTGAAGCCCCTCTACGAGTCAGAGATACTAGGTGCCCACAAGGCCCGCGGGCTGCCTCACGAACAACTCCCACGCTCAGCCCTGTTGTACATGTTGCTCGCTCCCGCCAGATGGCACTGGTGGGAAGGCGGACGTAATTGGCCTGTCTGGCGCTGCACGCGGCGCTACCAGATAAGGAAACGCGCTTTGTCTGCGCTAATTCCTCACGGCGCTGCGTCGCCATTAATCAGCCGGACGTGGCCGGTAAAGACGTCATCAAGACTGTGACGCGTCACGCGAACTCTCGTGTAGCAGCGACCGCCTTTGTGTTCGCCACCAGCTAGCGGCGAACTCGGCAATTACCAGTAGGCGGCTAAGGGAGACTACAATTGCATTCGTGCCGTTGTGTACAAAGCGGTGTTTACTCCACAGTGAACCTGGCAGAAGAAGGCGCGGTTATTATACGCAGGTAACAGCAGGAAAATTTCCCGGAACAAGTTCGAACGAACAAAGCTTGTTACGTGAGGGACAAATCTCGTGAGCTATTGAGGCCGTAATCTGTTGTAATCAGTTTAAGATATCTAAATACGATTTTCAGAAAATAGTAGCACGCAGAGAAGTCAGTACTTTGATGTTCCAGTATTTCTTGCAACTTTCCTGTCCGTGTAAATGTACAAACAACTGAGTTATTTACCATTTGAACGAGGTTTGGGAAGATTACAGAAGAACCTTCTTTCATAAATAACAGTACACAGGGCATGACATCACTTTCTTGGCACCAACATCTCTATAGCTAAACCACGTGACTGTTGGTAAAACTCCGATCGTGTCCAGCTGCGTTTATGATTATACAGAGCTTTTTGTGAATGGTAGAATTGACGGCATGTAGGTTTGACTGATTTATCGTGTACCGGTAACTGAAGTTTAACCGATTTCCTTTAGTGGTCATGTGGATGACCTCAGACTTATCGTTATTAAGGGCCTGCCGTAAGCGAGGATGACTTTGTGACTGCTGGGGTGACATTGTGACATGTGAACTTTTTTGAGGAGTTTAAATACTGCGCCATTTCTGCGCTTGCCACATGGCTATGAGCGATTCTGTCATATGCCTAACATGTTCTGCTATCTGTTGGTCAAGACTTACACTTCTACGTGAAGTATAGTTAAAACGTGTTTTTTTCCTTCCCAGGAGAAAACCTACAAACTTTGTATTGCACAACGTTCAACTCACTTGCTTGTGTTCCTACAGGTAATTGTACTAATAACCTTGTTTGTAAGCAATCATTTAATGTTTAACGAATCTAAATATATTCTTTTGGTATAAAGTTTTACAGGCATAACCAAAATTTCGAAGGTTGATGGGGTGATATGTGACAAATACTGTATTATTTTATGTTTTTTTTTTCCAATTTATTGTCAGTTCAGGCAACTATATTAACAGTCCAGCATGCCGAGCACATATGTAAGAAGGACTGGAAGTCGTTCTTACCGCAATTATACTGAGGAAACTGGCAGAAGCTGTCAAACAAGTTTTGGAGAAACGCCTATCACTGAGAGAAACTTCCTGCAGGTCAGTAACAGACTCATAAATGGAATTGCTATGAAAAGATGTTATTACAATGCATAATATTAATTTATCTGTTCTTCTCAGGTACAACATTCATAAGAACACACTGTGGCTGAAAACGAAAGAGGCTCGAAATGTTCCAGTTGCAACACCAGTACCAGTGAGAAAACCAGGTGGTTAACGAGTTTTTACAGACAATGAGTAAATAGGATTTGCAGTACAATGCGGTTTCCATGTCTACATAGGGATTCCAAGTACCAGTTTCGATCTTTGCTGCATTGCCTAGCATTTTAAAATTCATTTTTATGATTTCGTTACTTGTTCCTGATGTTAAAATAAAGTTTTATGGGGTTATATTGTGACTGTATTATTTCACTATTAGTTTTAGTAGAAAAACCAGACTGTCACAAAGTCACTAGACATTGTGACAGTTGTTTTTAGCAGTAATTAGGTCATACATTACTATTTAGTTTGTGTTTGTTTGTTGTTGTATAACGAAAGAGTATAACTACACATGGTAGTAATATATCTGAGATTGAATAATTTTTAACTGGTTTTCATGGAAAATAATAAAAAAGTGTCCCAAAGTGACCTCCGCTTACGGTATTTCTAAGTTTTGCGCCATGCAGATATCGTATCTATAAAAGAGGTAGCACGATCTTATACCACACTTTCTTCGCGGGCACGATCCATAAATTCCTGTGCCACTCACAGCGTTTCCCTTCGGCATGCCGCAGCTGAAATCGCGATTTTTGTGTACGTATTATTAGCTTAAAATAATTCCATTTCTTGAAAACTGCTGAACTGTTATTTATATCCAGATAATGCTTGCCAACAGCCACGTGGTTCTATCTTGCTACTATGCAATGTATATGGCTGTTCTACTGTTCTCCAGCTAATGTTTGTCAACAGTCACGTGGTTCTATCTTGCTACTATGCCATATATATGGCTGTTCTACTGTTTGCCACTACGGTCGGGGGTTCGAATCCCCCCTCGGGGGACTGATGACCCCATAGTTAAGTCCCATAAGCTTTACAAACATTTCATTTTTCTACTGTTTGCGCGGTCCACTAGTATTTATGATCGATGGGAAAAACAGCAAGAAAAACAGCGACTTATCAAATGTCATGGAGTAAAGCCGTCGGCACATGAAGTCTCTATCTAAACCTGTGTAGTCAATGTGCCGAGTTTCTGACGTCACAACGTGTGCACCGCACTTTGGGGAGACTTTCCTAAAGTGTGGAACGATATTTAGTATGTCACAAATTCTAAAACGTGCGTGTGAATATTCACCATCGAGATGGGAAAAAGCCGCTTCCGTCACACAAGGTTATCTGGTGGAGGGAGAGCAGCTCTTTCCGGTAGAGAGATAAAGACACCATATTGTCTGTTACTAGAAGCTCTCAAAAATGTTCAAATGTTTATGAAGCTTAAGGGACTAAACTGCGGGGTCATCAGTCCCTAAACGTACAAACTACTTATGTACTACCTTATACTAAAGACGACACAAAGATCCATGTCCGACGAGGAACGTCATCACGCCTCGGAGCATAGCGCCTCAATGCGCTTGGCCATTGCGCCGCCGCGGCTAGAAGCTCTTATATGGTTGGTATGGTATATTTGTTGGCATCCAATATTAGTTTATATGTTAGGAAGTCCTTTCTGAAGCGGTGTGTCTGGAGAGTAGCATTATATGGGAATGAAACGGGGACGATAAGCAGTTCAGACAAAAATATGACAGAGGCTTTTGAAATGTGGTACTACAGACGAATGATGATTATATGGGTTGATAACGCAACAAATGAGGTGCTCAACAGAATTGGAGGAAATAAATCGCAATTTGCGATCAGTTATGGCTTCACTGTACTAGCTTTAGATGGAATACCAAAGTGCGGCGAATGAAAATTCGTGCCCGGCCGGGATTCGAACCCGAGACCTCCTGCTTACAAGGCAGACGCGATGATCACTCCGCCACCGAGGACACAGTGACCAGCCCGACTGCAGAGGAATCTTCCCTGCAAGCCTCCATTCGCCACGCTGTCTCTCTCATATTAAAAGAATTGGAGGGGTTTCTAGCATATCCTAATAGAAGGGGTAGATTGGTGGGACACGTTCTGAGACATCAAGGAATTGTCAACTTAGCATTAGAAGGGAATGTGTGGGACAAAAATCGTAGAGGGAGACCGCGGGACGAATACGGTAATCAGATTCAAATGGATGTAGGTTGTCGTTCTTATTCTCAGATGAAGAGCCTTGCACAGGACAGGGTAGCGTGGAGAGCTGCATCAATCCAGTCTGCGGACTGAGGAACAAAACACAACAACCGTATATATACTATTTCATAGTAAGTCAAATTAACTTACAATATCTCGAAAATCGGTTGTTAAAGGTATCAATTCTGACAATGATACGACTGGATACGGTTGAAGACTTGTCTGATTACCAATATTTCCCTTTTCAAGGCAACGAAAAACTTGGCTAAGACGCACTGTTCTTTATATCATTTGTTCTAATTACATGCTGGTAAAGCCGAGCGGAATGGACGCGTGATATAAGGCGTCAACCTTCCGATTGAGCGGCCGTTCCCGCCAAAGGTTCGTATTCTCCCTCAATCATGTTTGTGTATTTTGTCGTTAGTATAAGTAGTCTGTAAGTCTAGGGCCTGAAGGCAATAGCAATTTCATCCAATAGGCTTAGAAACATTACAACATGTTGGTAAACAAGATAGCTACAAGCAGTAGATTCAATAGTTATTAAGGTATAGCATGGAGCCCTACATTCCAAGTAGCTGCCGTAGCGCACTAAGAAACTAAGTACGCAGTGTAGCGCTGATTACTGGGTTTGGGAGTTAAATAGTGGCAACTATTTATTCGCAACCGATACAAATGCGTTACAAGTTTGCACCTGTTATTGTCCTTCAAAGTAATCACCACCGTTGGTAGAACCCGTTGTCAGCGATGTGTAATGCGTACAATACCGTTAGCAGAGCCTGTTCTGTTGATGGTGCGAATGGAGCTGTCTACTGGTAATCGAATCTCTGGAACAGTTGTCAAGCGAGTGCCACGAAGTGGATCCTCCAACTTCGGAATCGTATCAAAGTCACACAGACTTAAGTCCGTGGAGTATGGTGAATGGTACAGTACTCACCAGTCCAATCGACCGAACACAGCAGCCACAGCTTGCGCTATATGCGCGAACGCATTGTCGTGCAAAATGATGGGTGGGTTGCGCAGAAATGTTGCCGCTTTTTTCGCAAAGCTGATGACAATGTTGTGCCGTACGACCTCTGGCACTTTCAGTCTTAATCCAGCTCCATTGATTCTGTTTCGAAAACGTAGTGACATCGTTATGTAAGACCGCTCGCTCACAAGTGACTATGTTTCTCTCGATTATGCGCATGCCGATGACGTGGGATTGTCGAATGCATTTGCTTGGAGGCAAGGTAGGTATGTCAACAATGTGTCCTATCAGCGGCAATACTAGAATCCATTCCAAAGTGTCTCCATGGCAGTGTTGCCATTATTTAATTCCCAACGCTCGTATATGCTCGCACTGTGCAAATGTTTTTCGCTTATTAGCGTTTTCTGATAGGCTGAAAGACTTTCTTATTAATTTAATGTAAGTATACTGTATGATATATAAGTGTGTGTCCTCTGAGGACAGGACAGTTTACACCTTAGTTGGAGTAAAATATGCACTTTTTTTGTTTATGTCTTTTATTTTATACGTCCTAAGGATTGTACTACTGAATAATTAACAGTGATCGAGGAAGAACGATCTCTAAGTTATACTAAAAACGAGACTGATTCAATAATGTTTGTCTTATGTGACACCGTATTCGCCGGCTGCGGTGGCCGAGCGGTCTGCGGCGCGGATACGAGTGTAGGTAAATTCTCTTGAGCCTGTTCTAGTTATTTAAAATGTGTCTCCATCTCCTCTCTTGTAACCATTTGCCCTACGATCCGCGTTTGCTGTTGCTCTAGGCGATTGGGGAAGTATTGTTGTGATCGGAACTCACGTTTCTGAGATACCTGTAAGTTGGATAGCTCCTGTTTTGTTGTGTAATAGTGTTCGATAAATTTATTGGTAAGCTCCTGTTTCTGTGGTTCCTGTAGGAAGACTAGTTCTTGTTTTGTTGTCATTTGCTCACTGATCACATTGACGTGTTGTGACAAGTTTTGCAAAATAGGCTCAAATTTGGTGAACCATGAGCTAGAAACATCACTGACTATGAGTGACTGCTGTTGTCATGATTTCGTCCGCTACAGATGCACCAATGACATCTGTAGTGGGCGAGATATTTTCGATTTCCCTATCTGTCATGGTGTTGGCTACTGCCTGAATTGTTTGCTATGAAATATTGTCTGTTCGCGTGTTCTCCATCGCGATGGCCCATAACCTGGGTGTATAACTTTGGTGTCTGAGAACAGGACCGTAGCGTGCCTGCACATTCAAATGTTTTGCATGCGAGTTTGTTGTAATTAGTCAAACTATGTTGTAATTAGTCAAACTATGTTGTAATTAGTAAAACTATATTGTAATTAGTCAAAGAAATTTCAGTCAGTTAGAACGTGACAAATAATAGCTAGATTACCTCTGGATTGAAACATATTCCTTTTCGTTTCTTGTAATACTTTATATCAGCCATGTTGTAACTAGTCAAGAAACAGAATATGAACATCTTTGGCTGGCACGCTCAGAAAAATATAGTTCAACATCCAGGTAGTGTAGAGATCACTGCGATGGCCTTACTACGTGTTTTTACCGTAACAACATGGGTGCAAACGGAATGTACATATTGACAACGTCACAGATCGTTGTTTGTTTACGTGTAGTCAGTGAAGTTACACTCACTACACTGCACTGCACTTCGCGGACACAACTGATACCGAAAGAAACGAGGATCGAACTTCTAAAAAACGGCCGCGGCTGCCATTTTGCAAAATTCGCGAAACATCTATTACGAAAACGGAAAATACTAATGAGAATATCTAGAAATATTAGGAAATCCCGGAAATGATAAAAATTGAAATCGTGCATGCAAGCGATAGTGGAAGAGAAAGTAGAAAACATGTAACAAGAGCAACTCCGATCTGGAATTACCTTATCCATTATCGGCGACTTAAAAGTTCTTTTTCTTTATCTTTTCGTCACGGTTTGGTCATTAAAATTGGTTGTGTCCACATCACTTATGATTTCTTGCTCCAAATATGATATCAGATTAGCAGTCACGATTGGTAGATGCAGTACATGAAATTAGTAAAACAATTAGCACACTAACAATGATGAAGGCAGTAATGTAATTTCAAAACCATTTTACTGTAATTAAAGCAGATCATGAATTTACGAAACTAATACGATTTACGGCCCTGTCACGTTGATCACCAGATTCTTTTTAATGTGACTGCCCGACGGTTTAAGTTAGAGATTTAAAAAATGGTAAAGGGAAACAATTTGAAGTTGGAAGCCATGCAAAAATTACTGTGAAAAAAATCGGGAAAAATTTGGAAAATAATCTTTAAGTGAAAGATAACGGATTAGCAGACTATTTCACAGTGGGAGGTAATGCAGGCAATGTATTAAAGGAATTCGACAAATAGTTACCTACACAGCTCTGCATCGAAATTTCTCTGAGGCCGCGACGAATTAGCCGTGCTCATTGGAGAGCAGTGCTGCGGTGCGCGCGGCCGTTCGCCATCGATGGTTCGAGCCCCCCCTCGGGCGTGGGTGTCTGTATTGAACTTAGGTTAGTTTATCTTATTTTAAGTAGTCTGTAAGCTACGGAGTAATAACCCATCAGTTGATAGATTTACAAACATTTGAACATTTTGATCACTAGGTAGGCTGAAAGTTACAGTTTTGATGAAAGTAACTACTCGACGACAGTGGGTGGTGCGGTTTGGTATTATTAAACAGTTTCCCGTGTATCTTACCGCGTAAAATATTGCATTTTAAAAGAAAGATGGACATTGAAATTTCGTTAAACTGTAAATCGGGCCACGAAAAATAACGTAATAATGAATGCAGGTTCTACTGACTATTGAAAAATACGGATCTGAAATGTAAATTTTGAAGAGAAGGGGTACACGAAAGATTACGGTTTATTTAACACAAAAATCAAACCATCCATAGTTGGAGCAGTGAACATGGCTGAAAAAGCATCACAGGGGGTTTGGGAGGACTCTTCTAACTACAACTGAAACTCATAAACTACATTTTAAAGAGAGACTGGGGGGATTTAATAATGAAAGAAAGTTGTTGAAGCACACACATACCTTTATAACAAGAATATTGGCATTGCTTGCTATCACAAAAAAATTACAAAAGCAGCGTAATTGCTGAGAGATGTTAAGTCGACGAGAAACGAACAGGAAGTGCTTGTTTCATATGTTTCTAAAGTGTTAATGGGAAAAGAAAAATGAATGTCAATACATGAAACGAATCTGTGACACATCGCAGATAATTACATATTTTATGAAGTATCGATGTAATTTTATCGGTGAGAGGGTACAGTTTTATTACAATATGCAAGTTTCCTAAAATTCTTACACTCACTGAATCTGATACTTACGTAGGCCTACACCAAAGACGACATATACACAACAGCGGAAACTTACGTTTTAGTAGAGCTAAAGCAGGAATTTCACTCCGTTCAATTCGTGAACGCTGTGATTCCACAACCTGATGCTGCCCACATCTGTCGCTGGAGCGCGCCGCGATGGCGTGTAGCACTTTGAAGTACACGTCTCGTATGCACGAGATGCACCGTTACCGAGCGTTCAGCCGCGCAGTGGTCTTGGCAAGTTGACCACATACACGCTTCCTGAGCCCACGGCTTCAACATCGAATATTGTGTGGGGTGTCCTCTCGCCCTGTGGAATGCAGTTAGACACCGTGTGAGTCTACAAGTCTCTGATGCTGCTCCGGAGGCACCTGACACCAAATATATTGCAGAGCGGCAGTCAGTCTGGTCTGTTCGCGGATTCAGGATCCATGGTAGGGAGACTCCGTCCCATGACAACCCACATTTGCCCAACTGTTACTGAAATCTCAGCTCCGGGATTTGGAAAGTTCTCTTGCGTATTGCAGCCTTGAAAGTAGCGGTCAAAAACAACGTAAAACACCCCTGGAGAGACATAGCTGGCAAGGACTGGTGCGTTTCATTATGCAATAAAACCGTCTATTGTAAATATTATTGTATTATTAGAGGTAATTAGCGTATTTTCAGCTAACCTCCAATGTCATTTACTTGTGTACCTGCCCATAATTTACCTTATTCAAATATCCGAATAGCCCCAATGAAATGCAGTTTTGTGGAATCGGGATGGTAAATCGAATTACAACATAACATGTTTGCCAATCGTCTACAACAATCGTTCATCAATAGGATAAGTATAGCCATAGAAGTCATGGTAAATACTTAAAACAAATATTAATAATTTTTCATAACAAGATGATGTAAGTTGAACTTATTCTTACAGCCCCTCTGTACCCTACAACGCTGTTAATACATTGCAAATACCAGTCGTGGTCAGAGCAGTTTTCTCTGTAGCTGTGAGTGGATTATATCGATGCTAAGTAAACTCTAACGAGAGAAAATTATTGGGTGCTTGTACTGTGGTAATTCTGTAGGTAATTAAGTAATCAAGGTAGCCAAAGTGTATAGTCCGAAAATCCAGATCACACACCATTTAGACACTTTTCAGATTATGCTGATGCAATAGCTCCATTCACAACTGCTAACTCAGAGAAAGATCAGAACCCAAAGACTAGGAAGTTGCACAGATCACTCCAATATTCAAGAAATGGAAGAGGAGTGATTCGCAAAATTACAGGCCTATGTAACTGATGTCGGTTTACAGCAGAATTTTTGAACATATATTTTCCTGAAAATTATGAATTACCTCAAAAAGAACCATATGTTTACTAATAGTCAGCAGGGATTCAGAAAATATTGTTCTTGTGGAACACAGTTAGCTCTTTATTCACATGAATCAATGGGTGCTATCGACAAGAAATCTCAGATTCCGTATTTCTTGATTTCTGGAAGACTTGACACTGTACCTCACAAGCGTCTTGTAATCATATTGCGTGTCTATGTAATATCGCCACAGTTGCGTCACTGGATCCGCGATTTCCTGTCAGAGAGGACAAAGTACGTAGGAACTAATGGAAAGTCGTCGAATAAAACAGAAGTGACATCTGCCATTCCACAGAGAAGTTTTATAGGGCTGCTACTGTACGTTATTTTTATAAACAATTTAGGAGACAATCTGAGAAGTTTCCTTGAACTGTTCGTGGATGATGCTGTCATTTATTGTTTAGTAAGGTAAACAAAAGCAAAATCATTTAGATAAGATACCTGCTTGGTGAAAAAATTGGCAATTGACCCTTAATAACGATAAGTGTGAGGTCATCCATATGACCACTAAATGAAATCCGTTGAACTTCATTTACACAGTAAATCAGTCATGCAACTTAATACATAGGAACAACGTAAATTGGAAAAAAAAGAAAACCAGACAATATCGTAGGGTAAGCGAATCAAAAGCTACGTTTCATTGGTATAGCGCTTAGAAGATTCGACAGTGCCAGTAAAACAAAAAAAAAAAAAAAAAAGCTGCCTTTACTACACCTGTACGTTCTGTTCAGAGAGGGGGATCTGGTTTTGTATTATCGCCATTTAGTGGAGAGTGACACGGAAATGATGCACGAGCTGCGTTGGAAATCATTTAAAGGAAGGTGTTATGCCTTGGGGCGAGAAATTTCTTTCACCAATTATCTCTTCTGAATGCGACGATATTTTACTAGCACCCACCTACATAGTGAGACATGGTCATCAAAATAAAATAAGAGAAATCTGATAGAAATATATATGTGTTCCTTTTTTCTGTTTGCTGTTAGAGAATAGATCGGTAGTGAAACATCGTATAAGCGGGCTGGAGAGAGGAAGGAAATTATTGCACAGAGACTAAAAGAGGGGATTGGTTGTATGACATATTCTTAAGCATCTTTGAGTCCTCCAATTGTTAATGGACGCAAGAGTAGCGTTAATGGTAGTAGAGGGAGGCCAACAGGTGACGAAGTAACGAACTCAAATGGATGCGGGCTGCAGTGGTTATACAGCGATGAAGAAGCTTATAATAGACTAGCGTGGAAAGATCTAAACAATGTTGAAATGTTTGTAATCCTATTGGGTGAAACTGCTATGGTAATCAGTCCATAGACTTACAAACTACTTATACTAACTTTCGCTAAGGACAACAGACAAACTCATACCCCAGGAAGGACTCGAAACTCCGGCGGGAACGGCCTCCCATGAGGCGCGTTCTCGAGAAATCTATCTTGTGCAGAAGGTCACAAGTAAACAGCGATGTAGCCATAGTAAGTAGAAGGCTTCATTGTATACTGAAATAATTGAAAATTGTAGTTACAGAGAGATTACATCTTGTGACATAACAAAAAACAGATTTCCATTAAATATCAATAGTAAGACACAGAAATCCTGTACCGTAACGTGGGCTATGCCACTATATTCTTCTTTGATGTAAAAAAGTACATCGTCCCACAGAAAAAAACCTAGAGTTTCTTCCATATTGAGGCGAACAAAAATATTAAACTTGTATGACGATTGTTATGACTACATGACTCCCAATGAACAGAGTCAAAACAGGGGCCTGCTCGTGCTTGGGGTAACGATACGAATATCTCGAGAATAGAAAAAGGTATCATTCTGCCCTCAAATTTAAACACAATTTCGGTATGTTCAGTGCATTCCAGTCACAACCATGTATCGCCTAAAATAAATCATACACATTCTTTGAGTTCTTTATAGACCTGAAAGGTCTTAAATTTCGAAATGTTCTTTAATTCACTTCGTGCAGCACGAAAATACAGAATTTATCAAACAGCGATGAGGTATGTCCACAAAGTAGGTTCCGTTTGGTTATATCAAACGAACGTGTACATATTCAGAAAACATATTTATTGTACAAAAATCTACAACTGTTAAACTACTTTTATACATAGCTTCCGAAATTTTGTAGGCACTTGTCATAGCGTGGCATACGTTTTTGTATGCCGCCTTTGAATTCAACCATGTGCTAACGTGTTCTTTCAGCTCGTCATCATCGATGAACTGTCAATCAGCAAAATTCCTTTTCTGTTTCAAAAAACAATGCTCATGGCATTTTGAGGTGTGAAGATTTGATTAGACTTAACCTTCGTTGGGGGTGAACTGTGCCTCCATTCCATTGATTGCCGTTTTGTTTCAGGGGTGTCGCACGATATCAAAGTTTCATCCCACATTTCTATTCGAAAAAGAAAACCATCGCTTTCTTGATTGTAGCGTGTCAAAAACTGAAGTGCTCTGCTCATCCGTTGTCTTTGTGTTATTCAGTTACAAGTTTGGATACCCAACGTGAGCAAAGTTTTCAAAATTATAGTTTTTTACTAACAATTTCATGAATTAGTGATCTGAGATTTGCGGAGCTTCTATAGCAAGGGCACTAAGTGTGAACTTACGGTGGTGATTAATCTTCTCTTCAATTGCGTGAACCAGTTCATCAGTAACCATAGACGGGCGTCCACTTCGTTCTTCATCGTGCTCTTGATCACGTCCTTCATTGAACAGTCTGACCCATCTTCTAACCATTGAATCACGCATGATATTTTTCCCGTAAAACTCGCAGATTTGCCGATCAGTTTCATTTGCATTAACTTTCTTTGTATTTAGAAAACGAATCACAAATCTGATTTCACAGTTGGTGGAATTTTCAGTTACGGCTAACATTATGAAAGAAGTACTACAGAGCATGCGTCAGCAGCAGCGACCTGAAAATGGCGTACATGTCTTCTCATTGCATCAGAGAAACTGCCGCGCATGCTCGGACTGCGATCGTAGCTCTGCCGCCGATAGAAATTTTGTGGACGACCCTCGTATATCGAGTTGTACTATAAGAAACTCTCAAAATTTTTAATTTTCTTAACCCAGATTGCGCGGGATTATATTTGGTTTTAGTTTAATTTAAAAAGGTATAATTACCTTCATACGACTGCAGAAAAATGTTATAAGTAATTTTTTTCACAAAAACACCGTCAGTTTTGGAATATTGCCCATCTTTCTGGAAGGACGTCAAAATGAATGTTTTAGAAATTTCACGTCATGAATTTCAATCATTAAAACATTGGTTAAGATGAAATATATACATATAAATGCCGCGAAAATTAAAGAATGTTCAAGAAGTACAAACCGAGCTACGAGGAAGTATTCAACATCTTCTATGTGAACCTCAACTTTGCAGCCGCATTCTACGACTCTGAAATCAACAATACAAACTAAAATTGATCTGAAATGGGAGCAAGAGATTCAAGAAATGAAATACGATACTGTGCGATAATTCGTAACTGCAAGTATGAAAAACTAAGCAACCATTGTCGTCCTTCCGGAAGGACGTCAGCGCAATCTGGGTTAAAGTAGGATCGTAAGTATTTCGGGTCAGGCGCCACGTCCGCTGCAGCTCGACTGTAGTCGCTGTGGACACGGGGCCGCCGGCCGCGGTGGCCGAGGGGACTGAGGCGCTTCAGTCACAGTCTGCACGGCCACTACGGTCGGGGGTTCGAATCTCCCCTCGGGCATGGATATTTGTGCAGTCCTTAGTGTAAGCTAGTTCATAAGTAGTTTGTAAGTTTAGGGACTGATGACCCCGTAGTTAAGTCCCATAAGCAATACAAACATTTGAACATTTGATTTGACACGGGGCCAAGAATTTCCCCTGGGCTCTTTGTCGACACCATAGACTTACTAAATAAAAACTAGACCGCTCGCTGGCGCTAGTATCGTGTCCCCACATTGAACGTGACAGAAGCCGCCATTTGTAGAGCAATCGTGCGTAAACATGGTTCGTTCGTGTGCTGCTTTTAATCGCAACAGTGAGAACTAGTGATGGGACAACCGACTGCTTTTAACAACCGATTGGTCAATCGGTTGTTTTTTCGTTCAGTCGGTTTTTTCAGTCAAATGAAACAACCGAATGAAAATAGTCTCTGTGGCCGTATGAATGTTTTCACTCACTGGCGGGGTTTGCGTGGTTTCAGTCGATGTGAAACAATCGAATGATACCAGTCTCTGTCGGTAGCAGCCGTTATATGAATGTTTTCACTCATTCGGTGGGTTTTGTGTGGTTTCAGTCGATGCGCGACCACCGAATGAAACAAGTCTCTGTCCTTTATATGAATGTTCTCGGCAGTGAGTGGTTTCACTTGATGCGATACAACCGGCTGGAAAAAGGCTCTGCGGTTTCTGCAGTTATATGGATATTTTTATTAATTCACCGACTTTGTGTGACTTTATTTGCATACTCCTTCAGTCTTTTTGGGTATAAATGAACCGTGATGCAGCATGAAACTTTCTTAGAGACAAATCTTATAAATATAGCACTGTGTCCGTGTGTGTGTTTCTATTGCATGCAAATCTACAGTTTTGTTCCAATCTTGATGAAATTTTGCACACTTGTCCTTTAAAACAAGACGAAGGTAATTGTGTACAATAAATTTCGTAGGTGTATGGAGGAGGGTACTTTACCTACTAACGTCGACAAATACCGTTTGTATTCGAATTTTAATGATATATTTCGCTCTTCACCTTCAAAGAAAGAGAATGGTCACCGTCTACATCTACTTTAGTTCGATGCATGACAGCAGGTATTCCAGACTTTGACGCCAATATAAAGTTTTATTCCGATCTTGATGAAATTTTGCACATTTGACTTACAAAACAAGTGGCAGTTCACTGTTCATCTAAGATTTTGTGTGGTACATGGCGGAGGCATGGAATAAACCTCCACACCGTTTCACCGATAACCACAGAAATATCTGTGACAAGAGTTCAAATGTTCAAATGTTTGTAAATATATCGTACCAAACTGCATGGTCATCATTCCGTAGCTTACAAACTACTTAAACTAAGGTAAACTAACCTAAGGACAACACCCACACACACCAATGCTCCAGGGAGGACTCGAACCTCCGACGGCGAGCAACCGCGCGCTCCGCAGCGAGGTGCCTTAGACCTAGTGATGGGAACAGTCGAATGAAAACAATCGATTCATTCGATTGTTGGAAAAAAAACGATCATTCGGTTGTAGTTTCTCGTATCGGTTGAATTATTCATTCATTCTTCTGAGTTAAACCAGTCAGTGGAAGAAACCGAATGGAACAGTGTCGGTCGTAATTATACTATATTGGATTAATATTCGTTTATTTTTTTCGAATGAAAGTAGTCTGTGGGAACAACTGCATGAAAACATGCGAAACTTTTGCAGTTTTGTACATTGACTGAATTACTCATACTTTCTTTTCAAGTGAAAACAGGCAGTAAGTTTTGTCATATCGCTGGAGCAGGCCTGCGATCACTTTAATTGCCCACCCCAGACTTCAAAAACGCCGATCATCTGGGCCCGATCAATTTACTTTCGCAGACACCCACAATATGTAGAAGATAAGTTGCCGATGACCACAAGAAACGCGGGGAGCGGGGTCACGAGAGGGGGTGCTGCCTCGCTCGCGTTTTCACTGCTGACAGCGCCAGCAGGCGCGCGCCAAACTCCACACAACAGTGTCTGGCGGGCGGTGCGTGCCATCGCCGATTGTTGTCGGTTTTTTACTGTCTCAATAAAGAAGCGTGGAAACTACAGGGTGTTCCAAAATGATCTCTACACGTTTAATCTCGCATACTGTATCTCCGAAGTGGGAACAAGTAGAAACGTGCGGTTTGCGGCTTCTTGTTCATACATATCTAAGGTTCTAGGAGGACAGAGTTAAGTATGTTAACTTTGAGCATATTTGCTAGATCCAAATTCGAAGATCACTAAAACATTAGGTATGGTGAAAAAAGCCTTGATTAAAGTATTTTGTATAAAAATATTTCTTATAAAATATTTTTGTTAATGCCATTTAATTTGAAGTTCGAGAAGACATACAACATATTCAAGTGCTGTAAATTTTCTTCAGCAGTATATGAAAACATTCATCTCAAGTTTCATAATTATTCACTCTTGTCACGCCGCGGTGGAGTTTCGCATCGACTGAAAGCACGCAAACCCCGCCGATTGACCAATCGGTTGTTAAAAGCAGTCGGTTGTCCCATCACTACTTAGACCGCTCGGCTACTCCACCGCGGCGTGACAAGAGTGAATAATTATGAAACTTGAGATGAATGTTTTCATATACTGCTGAAGAAAATTTACAGCACTTGAAAATGTTGTATGTCTTCTCGAACTTCAAATTAAATGGCATTAACAAAAATATTTTATAAGAAATATTTTTATACAAAATACTTTAATCAAGGCTTTTTTCACCATACCTAATGTTTTAGTGATCTTCGAATTTGGATCTAGCAAATATGCTCAAAGTTAACATACTTAACTCTGTCCTCCTAGAACCTTAGATATGTATGAACAAGAAGCCGCAAACCGCACGTTTCTACTTGTTCCCACTTCGGAGATACAGTATGCGAGATTAAACGTGTAGAGATCATTTTGGAACACCCTGTAGTTTCCACGCTTCTTTATTGAGACAGTAAAAAACCGACAACAATCGGCGATGGCACGCACCGCCCGCCAGACACTGTTGTGTGGAGTTTGGCGCGCGCCTGCTGGCGCTGTCAGCAGTGAAAACGCGAGCGAGGCAGCACCCCCTCTCGTGTCCCCGCTCCCCGCGTTTCTTGTGGTCATCGGCAACTTATCTTCTACATATTGTGGGTGTCTGCGAAAGTAAATTGATCGGGCCCAGATGATCGGCGTTTTTGAAGTCTGGGGTGGGCAATTAAAGTGATCGCAGGCCTGCTCCAGCGATATGACAAAACTTACTGCCTGTTTTCACTTGAAAAGAAAGTATGAGTAATTCAGTCAATGTACAAAACTGCAAAAGTTTCGCATGTTTTCATGCAGTTGTTCCCACAGACTACTTTCATTCGAAAAAAATAAACGAATATTAATCCAATATAGTATAATTACGACCGACACTGTTCCATTCGGTTTCTTCCACTGACTGGTTTAACTCAAAAGAACTAATGAAGAGGCCAATGTACTGTGTCAGTTTTTTCATTCGGTTGGTCTCATCGACTGATTTAACTCAAAAGGAAAGGAATGAGCGGGCCAACCGACTGTGTCGATTTTTTTATTCGGTTGCTCCTACCGACTGATTTCACTCAAAAGAAGGAATGAGTAGGCCAACCTACTGCGTCCATTTTTTCATTCGGCTGATCCCACCGACTGGTTTCACTCAAAAGAACGAATGAATAGTCCAACCGACTGAATCGGTTGTTTCATTCGGTTTCTGGTTTCACTCAGAAGAATAAATGAATAATTCAACCATACGAGAAACTACAACCGAATGATCGTTTTTTTCCCAACAATCGAATGAATCGATTGTTTTCATTCGATTGTTCCCATCACTAGTGAGAACGGAAGCAAAGACGAAGAAGGAAACAATGTTACATTTCACAGAGTAGTCATTACTTGTATACCGCATCGTATTTTCCTGGAGAAATAAGAAATAATGAGCGTTTGTTTTAGTTTATGTTTCCTCTTACAAATGATTCTCTAAAATTGAGAAACTTACTTTGGTGCATGTCAAGTTCTTATATTTTATTTGCATATCAATTACTAAAAAAATACTAATTTGAGCTGAATGAATAACTAGGCCTATAAGAGGTATTTATCACATAGAAGTATGATGCAGAAGTAGATCGAATAATTGTTTTTAGCTACTTAACAGGTGGTAATTGAACTTCGTAAATGGTTATGTTGCATACTCAACCACTTTGAGAAGTACTATCTCCGTTAAAAAGTAATGTGCGAATGAAATGCCTATTTACAGTTGTATGGGTTATTACAATTATTCATACCCAAATTCGAAAAGTTTGAAGAAAAGTTCTATGTAATATGGCAAGGAATGTAAACGAAACTATGCTATGTAAAAATAAGCGTGCAAAAGTCGGCGAAAAGTAAACAGGACCTGACAGAAAATTAAAAAATAATCGCACTCTCTGCTACTTTACAAGTTTCATGGAATCATTTTATGTAAATATCTCCATGAAAAGTGCTCCACCTTATCAGAAAAGAGCCTTACAGTCTTAAATTTCGTGTCTCTATGCAGACGTTATTTCGAAAATTAGGAGACTTCATTCATTTAAGAATACATTTTAAACAGACTGCAATAACCAGTAATTTTTTTAAACAAACATGCGTTTATTTTTTGCTTTATTTTGCCCTTGTTGCGTCTCATACACTTGAATTCACAACCCCAGTACTAGGATTCTTTCCTGCAAATGGCGGCGATCAGCCGCTTCAATTTCGGGGACAGTTGCCTTGCTTCTCCGCTACGGCGTGGTAGGGGCTTGGTCGACACAGCCTACGTCACGCTCAGCACCTTCCGTGATTGGCTGGAGACCAGCGACTCGTCGCGAGTCCTGCTCTAGTGGCAGTGGCAGCGGTTCGCCACGCGCAAACCGCTCCTCTGTGCCTGCCGCACCGCGCCGTTGCCATGACAACTGTACCGTCGCGACGCCAATTCCACTGCGCTAGTCGCAAGTGGGACCACACTCTGGGCTTGCCGTGCCGAGATGAGCCGGCGTTGCCAACCGTGCCGCCGCCCGGAACCGGCCCTGACAAGCGACACATTCACAACACATTCAATGCGTAAATATCTATCCATGTGGGAGCGAAAGGCCACTCACTCACTGACTAAACACGAAATCTCGAAAACTACTTCACCTATGAAGCTGAAATTTGGCAGGAATGTAATTTGTAAGTAGAAGACGTCAGACAAGAAATGATTTTTGCGATAGGGGTGATAGTTCACGAGATATGACGTCATAAACAATGGAAATTTCCCGTCTTACGGCAGGTGATAGTGTGACTTTAAAATAGTAATAACACCTGTTTGGAGGTGGCATGCCGTTGCCTTCCTCCGACCTTGGAACTGACTTACCCAGCCAGATATTGGGGGACCTACAGTTTAGCGTGGGTTCCGAACCACGGAAAGAAGTGGAAAGTGACAGACAAAATTTATAGGACCTGGCGGGGATCGAACCGGAAATCTTTGGACTTGTAGTCCAGCACGCTACCACTGTGCAACCGAGGCGCACTACAGTGTGTCTTTATCAGTTCAATATTTGAGAACTAGAGCACTTAGTAACTTGCAACAAACAGTAAACATAATTTCAATATTTAGGAAACTTTTGCTCGCTGACAACCCCAGCAAAATGACGAAAGGACAAAAAGTTTGTAGCTTAGTACTTTTTTGGCGTTTATTCAGTAAAATTACGGCTTTCGGTATGACGTAACGATTTATAATTCCTACACTACAATTTGTGGCCGCAAGGAATTTTACAGACAATATACACACAGAATGAAACTTTCAATCTGCAGCGGAGCGTGCGATGATATGAAACTTCCTGTAGGAGGCGAGGTACTGGTGGAAGTACAGTTGTGAGGCGGCATCGTGAGTCGTGTTGGGATAACTCAGTTGGTAGAGCGCTTGCCCGCTGAAGGCAAAGGTCCCAGGTTGGAGTCCCAGTTTGGAGTTCCGGTTCCGGCACACAGTTTTAATCTGCCAGGAAGTTTCAATATACACACACGTTGCTGAATGCATCTTCGAAACTGTATCATAGTGTGACACGTAGTTCATGAGATACTAGAGGACGGGTGCGAATACTTCGCACCGTTAGTGGATTGACTAAAACGTTGGGAAAAAATGGAAGTAAAGTTGATAGTTCAGGCATAGCTTTCTTCAGAATCAATTGCTACGATCTTTTGGTGCAAGATAGGCTTGGGTGGTAGAAGGGCAAGCCCACAACAGAAGGTTGTTGTCTTTATCTTTATTAATAAGTCTGATCACAATGTTATAATTTGTGAAAATCAATGGTCACTTGAAGTAGTAACAATAAGATAATGGTTGCAAGATTTGAACACATCAACAAGTTCAAATATTTAAACCTTAATCTCAACTGTGACATGAGTAACAGCAGAACTTACAATATTAAATCTCTGATAATTACTGTAAGCAAAAGTAGTCGAAACTAGTTAAAATATTTAAATGTTTAAGCTCAAATGTGACATGAGTAAGGGCAACAACTTACAGCACCAATTCCCTTGTAATTAGAAAACAAATATATCGGCCTATCAAAACAACTTTTCACAAATGTCTTTGCAATAATAAACACAGCTTGAGTGCCTAACCTTAAGGTTAATGAAATACACCTCGGCCACAATTAATTAACAGTGAAGATTAGCCGCATAAAATATCGGTGACTGCAGAGTTTTAAGAACAGGCTCCAGGAAACAAAATAAAATTTTAAATTTTAGGTGGCAATAAGTATACGAATTCAGTCCCTTTCACTGTGACGAGTGAGGGGAAAGGGGCTGCCGGATCTTGGCGGAAGACCGCCCCTTTGCGTGAAATACTTAACTAAAAAATGTTCAAATGATTGTTAAGCTTAAGCGACTTAATTGCGGGGTCATCTGTCCCTAAACTTACGAACTACTTATGAATTACCTTATACTAAAGACGACACTAACATCCATGCCGCGGTGGCCGAGGAGACTGAGGCGCTCCAGTCACGGTCTGCACGGCCACTACGGTCGGGGGTTCGAATCCCCCCTCGGGCATGGAAATTTATGCCGTCCTTAGGATAAGCTAGTTGATAAGTAGTTTGTAAGTTTAGGGACTGATGTCCCCGTAGTTAAGTCCTATAAGCTATACAAACATTTGAACATTTCAGACCATAAACAATTCAATAAAAAAAGAAACAAGGACACGTGCAGTCTCGCATGCAATCGTTCTTTTAACATAAATAATGAACTAACAACAGATAATCAAATACCCTTAAAAAGTTAAACGGCGGTTTATAGCAATCTTGTCACATCCACCCACAGTGGTTTAAATCAGTGCACAAGCCAATGAGACAATTTAACATCTACCACCAAATTTTGAGAAACAAGTTTTTAGGAGTGCAAACAAATATTTTAAGTAACTGTTTTCAGCGATGGTGACATTCAAACCCAGCACCAAATAAATATTAACTAGCCTGACGAGCCGGCCGCGGTGGCCGAGGGGACTTAGGCGCTTCAGTCACGGTCTGCACGGCCACTACGGTCGGGGGTTCGAACCCCCCTCGGGCATGGATATTTGTGGCGTCCTAGTTAGTAAGTAGTTCATAAGTAGTTTGTAAGTTTAGGGACTGATGATCCCGTAGTTAAGTCCCATAAGCTTTACAAACATTTGATTTTTAGCCTGACGACTTACTAATAGACAATAATCGTTATTCAGTAGCACACATGCAAGCACTAATACAACCTGATTCACTCACCACTGGTGCCGGCTGCTGCTGGTGCCATTCAGCAACAACTTACAACAAGCTCATAGCGACTTCAATCAGGGCCATTCCACTACGCAGCTCATTTTCTCTCCTTCAACATAAGGCGAAACAACTCCTTGTAACAAACAATAAATCACAATTAAAATGTGCAAATGTTTGTAAATCTATCGGACCAAACTGCGTGGCCATCAGTCCGTAGCTTACAAACTACTTAAACCTGGGTAAACTAACTGAAGGACAACACGCACACCCATGTCCCAGGGAGGACTCGAACCTCCACGGCGAGCAACCGCGCACTCCGCAGCAAGACGCTTTAGACCGCTCGGCTACTCCACCGCGGCCAACAACCACAACATTAAAGTTATCCCTCTCTCTCTCCTATCTTCTTTTCTAAATGAACATCCTCGAATAATCTTAAGAAACCAACTTCGTCATTGGGATTATTATTACTTTCTTACCACGTAATTACTTACATATACCAGATTCATCAATTAGGTTTGTCAATACAACATCCTTTAGTTCTAATTTGTCTTTCTTGTTGCAGTTATCAAATTCCCCCGAACCCTTGACGCTTCT
This sequence comes from Locusta migratoria, assembly GCA_026315105.1. Classification (NCBI taxonomy): domain Eukaryota; kingdom Metazoa; phylum Arthropoda; class Insecta; order Orthoptera; family Acrididae; genus Locusta; species Locusta migratoria. Next base: position 403,931,903 of record CM048744.1, on the reverse strand, counting down.
TCCCAAAATTATAGTAAACTCTAATTTCTTCAGTTTATGTGGATCACTGTCCCTCCTGCTGTGGATTCTCTTTCGAAAATTTCTCTTTCATTGTTCAGTAGCCTGATTCTATTCCTGTCCTCGCCTCAAACTTAGAGGCACCCTGTGAGGCAGAGACCAGTTGTCCAAACCATTTCTCCTACCGGGTTTCTTTTGTTATTGTCACCCCATGTCTATTTCTCTCTCTCATGGCCTCTGGTATCATTTCTACCACCATCATTTCTCTGTCCTCCCTTCAGTTACTTTTACCATTAGACACCATGGTAATTTTTACCGCATCCTCTGTTCTGACGGAATCCTAGAATCTTTTATTGACATCACTACCCATGTTCCATTTACCTCGGCTACTCCACCGCGGCTAAATCACAATTAAACTAGGACAATGGCGCTGCCTGAATACATTGGCTATAGGGAAACAGACATTGAAATGTCATATAAAACACGAACTGGCTATGATAAGCAAGTAAGAAACACCAACACAGCAAAAAACTTCACCAATACCGGTAGATTCACTCTTTAGATTAATTAAAATACAGTCAATAAGCAGCATTTTGATGTGTGGAAGTTGTAATTTCAGTAATACCCACAATGATCACTAGGTATTCCAAGCCGGTAATACCCACTGGATACCATCCACACCATGGCGCCTCAGAGCTCTGCAGTAGAAACGGTATTGTATTTTTGAAAGAAGGTCCGCGTGGCCTGCCAAGCACTCTCAGACTGCGGCGTCGCGCCTGCCCGGGCACCGACTCTCGTAGCGAGGCCTCTAGAGTGTCGGCACTTCCTCGTAGCTGCGCCGTCCCCAATTGGCCACACGTTGGTTTTCTCCTCCAGAGGGGTTGCCTCGCTCGGACGAAGAGCCGGCCACCGAGGCGTGCCACGGCTCATCAATCAATGCAAGTTTTGAAAGCGCAAATGAAAGAGCTTGATTCGCGGAGTACTGTTAGGTACAAAATAACGGGGTTGGAACACTTGCGGGTAGTGACACTTGCGGGGAACCCGGGGCCCTTGGGGCGGCTAATAGCTTTTCCTGGGTACAGGAACACCAAGAAGTCTAGCACTGTCAACATAACACGAAACTTGTTCTAACATTGAGTGTTCCTCCTGAAAACAAAACGGTATTTTAACAGTGATAATGTTTGGAGAGTTATTAAGACATTCTCTGCTACTACAAGACGATGACTTTCAACAATCATACCTCCTAAAAGCATATTATTCAGAACACTAAGCCGGCCGCGGTGGCCGAGGGGACTGAGGCGCTTCAGTCACGGTCTGCACGGCCACTACGGTTGGCGGTTCGAATCCCCGCTCGGGCATGGATATTTGTGCCGTCCTAGTTCGTAAGTAGTTCATAAGTAGTTTGTAAGTTTAGGGACTGAAAACCCCGTAGTTAAGTCCCATAAGCTTTACAAACATTTGAACATCAGAACACTAAGCATATCAAGACACCTGCGCAAGCAATAAATATATTAGGCATCCTGCACAGATACGTTGGTGTAATTGACCGCTATGTAGTTAACCCCACTATCACGCAACTTCCATCTCTTTACAAATAGCTACTATGCTTTTTAATAGGAGATGCAACCTTAAACCTTCATTTAAAAAACGTTAATAATAAGTCAATGAGTATTTTACATACTTAATGCGTTTATTCGAGACCCCAAAACGATTTCGCTGTATTCGAATTACAAATACATCTAATAAATGAATGAAATACGGAATTTGTAAGGGAATGTCACACACCGAAAAATGCTAAAGACAAATTCTATTTTCTATCATCGTCATATAGACCCATTTTTACTCCGAACTTGGCATAGACCAACAGGGAGAAACAAGTTGCAAGACTTCCAGGAAAAATGAAGCGAAATTGGCAGCCAATAGTTGGTTATAAATTGCATTGCCTGTTAACTGTATAAATATAAATTACTGAATACGCGGAACTCCTGTTCAGTACAGTCAAAAAGGTCTAAGGTAATAGGTAGTGGTTTACAATCAGATATCCATATCACTCTCCTCCTCAAGAAGTCTGTGTGAAGATTTATATTCAAACATTCAAGAAAAAGGCTACTGTGTTGTTGAAACTACAAGAAGCAGCTCATTTACTCAGGAAGGGAAAACGTTATGGTGCCCGTAAATTTGAATGGCTGTATCTCTCGTAGTAACATTCAGTTTGTTAAAATCCAATATACGAGAATTTTGTTTTTCTAAACTCAGTGCCAACTTTTTTTGTCGAAATGTTTGCAGGAAGTAGTCTTGATGTGATTTCATACTTCTATGCATTAAATTGATATTATCAAACATGTAATTTGTGTCACAAATTGCGCGGCAGGTCCGGTGGGCCTTTCCCTGAATATCCCTACTTCTGGAACATCCTGTCCACTACCTGCAGCGTCCGGGTCTCCCCGCAAGTGTCTACACATTCCGTTTCCGCGCAAGTGTCAAAAAACTCAAAAAGAACTGCGTACCTTAATGAGAACCGAAGATATCGTAAAACAAACCGATTAAAATGTTCAAGGACAGAACGATACCGCGTCTAAAAATAAAAAAATAGAGGACGGAGAGACTTATGTTAATACTGATACTTGATGACAAAGCTGCGAATGAATGCCTTTAGGGCAAAAATGAAGGAAATGGGTCGGATAGAACGTCCTGACTTTAGTTTACAGCAGGCGTCTCCAACTCGAGCAGTTAGTGGTTGCGCGCTCCGCTGCCGCACCATGCGGTCCCGGCAGTGGCGTAACTAGAACTTGGCGCTTTGGGGGGGGGGGGGGTAGATTTGCTTGACGAGCAAAATTTTAGTCAGTTTCCAGACAGACTACTATCTACCATTCCCGATGAAGAAACTAATTCACTCCCATCCAATGAAAGCTTATGGTAAAACACCCCAAGTTTCAATCTTTACCTATACCAGATTGCTGTTATACGATTTCTTTCTTTTTTCCTTTCTTTTTCTTTCTTTCTTTTTTTTTTCGGGTTCTGGGGGGGGGGTTCTATCCCCCTCATCACCCCCCCCATAGTTACGCCACTGCCCGCCTCGGTACTCCCCCCCCCCCCCCCACCACCACCACTCTTGCCTTACCATGTCGCAGCACGTGTGTGACAGAGGCAGCGCTCGCTCTCCCGTCTTCTTGGCTGTGCTGAATATCCGTTCTGAACATTATCAAATAGGACACTGTTAATCTATCTTGCGGAAGTTTGGCACAGCACAAAAAGTTGGGATTTATGTGTAACATTTTTAATGCTTAATAAGAAGATTTTTTAAGCCTGATGGGAAACCAAAATGTTTAATATAACACTCTACCGTAAATATAAAAGCGCTGTCACTACGAAAATAAACATACCGTAACACGCGAAGGGATTGAAGGAACAGACAGAAAGGAACTGATTACTGTATTAAAATCACTATTGCCACGATCCCGAAGAAAACCAAAAATATACCTTTTTTTTAAAAAATTGTACTTATGGCCACATCCGGGAGTACACAGTTATTACATAAAAATTTCTAAGATAGGTTTGAAGAAATGAAATAAAACTGCACTCAGAAATATTAAGGATGCCTGTTTCTGTGCACGCAGAGAATGCCCCATCAAGTATCCAAATTGAATGACAGAACTACAGTACAATTCAATTTCGACAGACCACTATTACCATTAGTCTACAGTAGTGATTTAAATTCCTTTATATATAGCCTTTGATGAACAAGAATTCGCCGCGGCGGAGCGACCGAGCGCATTGAGGCGCTATGCTACGATGCGTGAGGCCGTTCCCCGTCGGGGGTTCGAAACCCCCCTCGGGCATGGATGTTTGTGTCGTCTTTAGTATAAGGTAGTTCATAAGTAGTTTGTAAGTTTAGGGACTGATGACCCCGCAGTTAAGTCCCTTAAGCTTAACAAACATTTGAAAAAGAATTCCTGAGGTTCATGTCCTTGCCTTAAAATGTGTTGCAATGTTCTGAGCAACGTTCCTTTGTGAACAAATAATATGAATATTAACGAAATAAAAACAAGGTCAAGTTTAACCCTGCGGCTGGCGCGTGGCGGCATACAGTGCCGCCAATTTTGTTTTCTTTCAATAATTATGTCAGCGTGGCGAGCACGCAACAAAGGTGCTAGCTATGCTTCGATTGTTTAGTCACGCTCCAAACTACATTACTGCGCCCCAAATATACTCACCATAACAGCTGTGACTGACCTGTGGAGTGGACGACTGCACCGAGACGACACTGCGTACCGCACGCGCCCGGTAATGTAAGTACATGTAGCCGTACCACTGTCGGATGTTTTGATGATTAGAAGCTTTGTTTTACAACTCTGTGGGTTTATGATGATTTAGTTATTAACATTGCTTTGGTATTAAAATTATTTTATTGTCTCCCAGGCCCGCACAAAGGAAAGGACTAACACCAGAAGAAATTGAGCGTCTTCTTATGCAATCATCTGACGAAGAAGATAACGCTGATTTCTCTGACAGGAATAGTTGAAACGTCAGATAATTCTAGCGAATCTGAGCAGCCAGGCAAGTCTGTTGTAAATTTGGACTACACTACAAGAAAATGTGGAGTCGATACTGTGGATTATATGTGTACATCCTATTCTACACAAAAGACCACAAGAAGTTGGCCCTTAGCATTATTTTTTCGTTTCTGGTTATTGCTGGGATAAATTCCCAGGTCTTGTTGTTCGCAAACAATCCAGAGAAAAGATTCAGAAGAAGAACCTATCTAACAAACCTGGCCTTGGCTCTAAAGGACTGCCATTTGAAAGAAATGGCTCAGATCTATACTCTACCAAGAGATATTCAAGATTTTCTGTCACCTCATCGATCAATTCCCGCCAATCACGATGAGACTGTAAGAAAATGTGGGAGGTGGCATCTTTGTGGGAAAAAAAAAGAAGAAGAAGAACAACTGTTACTTGCAATAGCTCCAAAAGATTCGTTTGCAAGCAACATTGCCACAATGTTGTCACATGTAATGATTGCAGAGCTTCTGCGGAGGAAGAAAGTGTGTGATTCTTGATATGTATTTACTGACTGCCTTATTCTTTATTATTACTACAAAGATTTTATACATATTACACTTTTTTTGTAAAACTTGCTTTAACAATGGTAAACAATCGAATCATATCTGTGGTTGTAATGTATTTAGAATTTGTTATTAAAGTAGCGTTTACGAAATATCCTGGAAACTTATGTCAGATATACTGTAACAATTTTAATTTTCCCATGCACCCTCTCTATATGTATACAGATCATATTAAAAGTTGCTGTTAAGAATGTTATACACAATAAATAATTAATTCCACCCAATTTTTTTAAAAAAGAAGCTTTTCTATGTATTTAAATGTAGGCGGCACTGAGTGCCGCACGCGCCCACTGACGTAACAATCTTAAGCGCGCCTGCCGCAGGGTTAAGGAAATGGTTCAAAGTTGTATTTCGAATTGTAACTGCCAAAACTATTGTACGTAACCCTTAACTACTATAGACGTTGACAGGAACGCAACTACTATGGAGAGGTCTCTCAGACCTCTCTCTTATTTTCCACATATTAGACTAGTGTTTTGCTAAATATATATTTTAAAGACTTTCTGTCGTTGATTACTCTTCTTAGAGGTGACATTAGTAGAAATTTGACTTTTTTTAACAATGTGGTATGAGTAACATGACGACAAGTAAAACACAGCGCAATTTGCAGTACATTTTTATTGTTTGTGGTACGAAATGAAAAGCAAGTAATTATTTCTCTACACACTCACAGATTATCAATTTAGAAATTGTATTACAAATTCACAGCATGATTAGACACAAAAATCCCATTAGAATTATAGTAAATTGTATGCAAAATCTCTTTTCCATTTACGATTCTCCATTTACGATTTCTGGGTTGCCACATTTTCCTTATAAAACAAGAAGTACAAACTAAAGATATCCTTCTGTGTGCCACTAAATACTCTTTTAATCGCTTTGACCCCGCATACACTTCACGCAGGCCTTTCTAGAACACACCAAACGAATTGGAACACCACACTGCTGACACTGATATCGTGCTTTCCTCATCAGATGAGGAGGACAAAAGGCATACGTTCTTCGATTTTCAAACTGTTTTGGTGTATGAGGCTCATCTTGTATATTCAGTAATCTTCTAATGGTGCCACTCACCTCTCGTGGCAAGTGTCCAATGGAAAGTCTACGCTTCATATGAGGCTCAACTAGATCTCTTGCTAGGGTCTGCCATGGAGAAACACGACACGGAACAACAACAGCGAGAGAGAGGCGACAGCCACAGCGCTGTCACTTAGCTTAACAGGCCGCGCTCACGAAGCCGACTGGACAGGCGCTACGAGGCAGAGCCTGCGCCAGCGGCACGCTAACATCATGGTCGGTCAGTGAGGCCGCGCAAGGCTCATAAATACCGCACAAAGAGAAGCAACACTGCAAGAATTCTGGTACGTGGGTTTTGTCGGCCACCAGGAAGCTACATGAAAGAGTCCTTTTAGCTTGTCAGGGGTGTGTGAAATATCTCAAAACGTCGTAGCGGTCTGTGAGACGGCAGATAGTAGTTAAGGGTTAATATGAGAAAATTAGTTTCTTCAATGTGATGCCAAAAATAAAAAAAGAACGTTGAAATTTTGTATAAAATAAGGAGCGCAAGGAATCCTTCTGTCTATAAACAAAAATTGACGTCATTATTATTGGTTTTAATAATTGACAAACAACACGACTCTGGCCTCGCCCTGCGCGTGGTCAACACGTCCCCCTGCTACCTCTGCGCTGACAGCTGACCGTTCACGTGCCCCATAACACACCACCGACTGCTGCAGCACAGCACCTTGTGCTTTTCCCGGTGCTCGCGGACTACCCGAATTGGAGAGGCCTGGTTTACAGCAAAGACATCCCCATAAGTAATATACGGAAGGATACCGCGATTGAATAAAGGATGGAGAGAATTAAGTTAATTCTGTTACTTGATGACGAATCTGAGACGTTTTCTTAGCTCTAAATACCGTTTGACAGCCGGAGATAAAGCCCTGGTAGGTACATGAATGAAAAAGAATTCCTTTGCCACCTTTGCTAGTGAGGAGTGCTATACATGCCTATACAATGACTTTCCCTTCGTCATCACTCTAAACTCACAGATTTACCTGTACTCGCCAATGTTGTATAGACCCAGACAGTCTCCTCGAAATTAATGTATTTCACTTCACGCAGCTATCTGAATCGCCATGCAGCTGTCTTCTTGTCTGAACACTATCTTACAGCCTAATTCCGCAGAATTGGTCGTAACGAAGATGTGTTACTACAAAAAGTTCGGTCTTACACAGTGCCGTACAAAGCCTACCTAATGTAAGCGATTTTTGTTTTGTATATATGTATTGTTGTGTACATATATCGTCGGAGTCTTTTGTAGCGGCATTCTTCGATAAAATCTCGTTACAAAGGCCGCATCACGTCGAATAAAATTCCCAAGCTTTCGAAGGGAAACTCCGTCATCGTCATTAGTAGTAAAATCACTGATACCTGCTTATACCGTGTGTATCACCTAACGTGACCACTGGGAATATCTCGTAAACCACAACAAATTTTTAATAACTAATTCTGGAGACCGAAAGTGAGGAAAGGGGCTGGTGTAACTGGCTAATAAAAACCATAAAAATGCACAGAAGCATGTTTTAACACAATTTTTTAAAAATGGAAACCTATTATTTTTAGCGCAACTGAAAGTAGGAAAACATACTTAAGTAATGGCGTTTGTTACATTGTAAAATGTTAATTACACCCAGAGTTTTTGTAACCTAAAGTTGACGCTTGAGTATCTCCTCAACAGTTCAGTCGTGTGATGTAACAAACAAGATCCATGATCAGCGACCAGCATCTGTCGGCGTATGTTTACGAAGAGTGCAGTGTTTACGGGTTTGGCTGTATTGCAATGTATTTTTTTCCCTAGTTGCCTCAGTGTCTGCATGGAGCGCATTCTGTTACTGTTATTATGAATTAGTCTCTGCACTCAGAATAAGTGTTGTACGTTGTCTTACCAGACGTCTGTGATACTGTACTGTACTGTACAGTGCAAGTAAGAACAGAAGTACACACAGCATTAAGTGGAAAGCTGAATTATTTTAAGCAGGTCGGAGTACAACAGTGTATACAGTTTTGTAAGAACTATGAAAACGATTTATTCTACCTCTGTAATGGCAGAAATGATACTCATCTATGGCGAGTGTAGAAAAAATGTAGCTGAGGCCTGCAGAAAAGATTGGGAAGGGCTGTTGCAGACTGTTGAGAAGATCTTCAAAACAACTGACACAATTGATTCAGTTAGTTTGACCTTTCTTACAATAAGTTCTACAAATCGACCTACCTCTCTGGTGAATAAACAGAAATAGGAACGTGTACATTGTTATGCTGATTAGTAAATTCTTTCCAAGTATTAGATGTAATATAACTCCCATTATCGGATATAATTGCCTTATGTGTTCCAAAATTGTAAACGTAATCTTGTGTGTTCTTTGTGATTCTATTCTTACAAGTTCTCTTCTTAAATGGATGGAGTTTTATGATTTTCGAAAATAAGTGTACCTTGACAAATAAATAGCACAACCCACAGTTGATCTTGGTAATTGTCCAAACGGATCTTAACCCGCTGAAATCTGTCACATTTGGAAACATACCTTTTAACTCTTCTGGTAATATAGTGGCATTAACACGTTCTTGAACCTTTTGGATACATTTTGTATACACTTTAAAGACCCACAGAGTCTGAAACTTTCATGAGTATATTTCATAAGAGTATCTGCTTACTGTTCTGGCCAACAAATCTTCCAATTTTCACTCTCTGGTCTTTGTCTAGAAAATAAGATTCGTTTGTGTACTTCGTAATAAAACTGTACCTTTTCATATCCTTTCTTCCATAAATAACTCTTGATTAACTTCCACTGATCATCATTTATTCTCAATTGACTACAAATTTTTCAGTGTCTCGTATTTACAGTACGGTCAAATATTTGTAAGAAAATTGCCCATCTCGTTACCTTATCATGGTGTAATTTGCATTCTTGGATGTGGCATAACGCTGTATGATCAAACAAGACTTTAACTTTATGTCCCAAGAATAGTTTTAGAAATTTCATAAAACCCAAATAATTGCCATCGTTCTATCTCTCTAATCATTGCGCGGTATTAATACGTTCGTAAACGGCGCGTGCGAATTTGCGATTGTTTAGGGGCTCATATCTCAGGTTGTATTCATCTCAGAGTGAAGGGGTAAAGTGTTCTGGATAGATCGTGGCCTAGTGATGATTTGTGTACATAATTATTAGAAGAATGGCTATACTATAGTTATCATACAATATATCGTCAAAATTTGCAAACTTACCTACATCCTTGAGCCCATCCAAATTGAGCAAATCTGTTGGCTTTTTACCGAGATCAAGAGGTTGAAACTTATCATAGTTTTGCACAAAATCATAAAACCCGATTATTAGTAGTTTTAGTACTAAATATCTACATAACTGACAATACATCCTGTAGACATTTACCTATAACGCATTTTTCAGTTTTCAAAATCTTAGTCCGTTAGCAAAGTACGGCCGAAAAACCGCGATATTTTGCTAGAAAAAGTGCGTATTCTGCTGAAAGACGGCGATCGTACAGCTCTGAAACTTACCATGCGATTTGAAAAATGGTACTCGGCGAAAAAATTGATTTTTGTACATCTTAAAGATTGAAATCTTCGGGCCAGCCGCGGTGGCCGAGGGGACTAAGGCGCTCCAGTCACGGTCTGCACGGCCACTACGGTCGGGGGTTCGAATCCCCCCTCGGGCATGGATATTTGTGCCGTCCTAGTTCGTAAGTAGTTCATAAGTAATTTGTAAGTTAAGGGACTGATGACCCCGTAGTTAAGTCCCATAGACTATACAAACATTTGAACAAACATTTGAAATCTTCGGTCAATGAAGGGGTGATTTTTGTTTCGTTTACTTTACAGTTAATATGCAGCTTCCAGTTTAGTGAACTATTGCAACATATTTTAAAGAGTTTGCTAAGGTAAAAACACATTGCATAGACTTCTCGTATAGTTGATTTTAGGTTACATATAGCTGCGTATGAAATGTATAGCATATTGACATTTTATTTAAAGTTTAGAGCAGAATGATATCTTATCTGATACTTGAGATATCGGTCCGTGAATCATATCACGTGACAGTAATAGGTTCGAAAACGCTGTTTCTGATTGTGAGGTAACGTATCTTGAGGAATAGGAAATGACTAAAATGCTACGTGTATGTTGTTGAGTGTTTATCTGGAAGATCCGTTTCCCGTTTTTGGAAATGTGTATTCGTTATCGCGATACACTACAAAAATCATAATTTCTGGTATCAAAAGATCCAACCGCGTGAATTGGTAAATTTACTCTTCTATTCATGGAAAATCGTCGAAATTTTTACGATGCGTTCTAATATTATACTATCCAAATTTTACTCACCATTCATTTCATGTTATATAAGCAGGACACTCTGATGTAACAAGAATAAGACGGGAACCAGCTGAAAAATACTCCTGCCGGAGCTCAAAAAAGGAGAATATGTTCTCTGACACAAAAGTGTGGAACCAGCTGCCTGAATCCTCATTCCGACTTCCTCACAAAAAATTTTGGCATGCGAACATATTCGCGCTTTTTTCGGCTGCAGTGCAACAGGCAGAGAGAGCCATATGTGATGGAACAGAGAAAGTGTCATTCAGGAGAAAGACATATGCAGTGGGAAGCGACACGAGATGTCGGAAGTCAGGACCAGTGCCAACAACAAACTAAGACAGATGCAGATAGTAGCAACTGGAGCAAAAGAGAAAACAGTGGGAAAATGAGACGAACCGAGACCATACATAAAGCATGAGCGTGCGGCTCTCCAATACTATAGCACGAAACAATTTGTCCAATTTTTCCCATCCCCAATACTCGCACGCTAAAGTTTTCCGGTCTACAGGTCAAACCCAATGCAAACCATCCCAATGGACATATGTGGAAAGGAGACAATCGTGATTGAAGACAATGAAAGCCGACTCTAAGTGAGAAAGAAAGGATACTGGCAACAGGACAAGAAGTGAATAGGACAACGTCAGTGGGGCAGGGAGACGATGATAGTAGCAGAAATAGACAGCGGTGAGGAATCACGTGGGAAAGGGATGAAGACTTTGAAAGTTTGACACAGACAGAAAGCGGCAGTGGGAGAGACGGCAAACAAACGGATAGAGACATATATAGACACTGACAGTGAGATGACGTTGTAATGACGGCTTAACTGGCCAAAATTATTTACAAAGTTATGCGCTAAAAGTGCGCGAATATGTTAGCATGCCAAAATTTTTGGTGAGGAAGTCGGAATGAGGATTGAGACAGCTGGTTCCACACTTTTGTGTCAGTGAACATATTCGCCTTTTCTGTGCTCCAGCAGGAGCATTTTTCAGCTGGTAGTATTATTCTACTCTTGTTTTTGTAAAAATCGACAAGCAATTGCAATTCATATTCGCTGCTACTAGCGAGTAAACAAAATGGTAGAGTTAAATCTGGTGTAACATTTCACTACTAACTAGATCATTTGTATTGTATCCAAAGCAGATTGAAATTCTTCACTGCACTCCCATAATGTATTTTTCTTTAATAAGCAGTTTAGGCCTGACGCACTTCGTGAATGTGACTTGAAATATCTTCTGTAGAAATTTACTAATCCAGAAAATGATTTAAGCTCTTTCTTGAATTTTTGACTTGGTAATTATGTTACAGCTTCTACCTTTTGTTTGCCTGGTAGTATTTCCACATCAGAAATGCTATGACTAAGGAAATTCTATTGTTTAACTGCAAACATACTTTTTATAAAACTGTGGCTAAGCCATGTCTCCACCATATCCTTTCTTCCAGGAGTGCTAGTCTTGCGTGTTTGCAGGAGAGCTTCTGTGAAGTTTGGAAAGTAGGAGGCGAGGTACTGGCGGAAGTAAAGTTGTGAGGCGGCATCGTGAGTCGTGTCGGGATAGCACAGTCGGTAGTGTACTTGCCCGCGAAAGGCAAAGGTCCCAGGTTCGAGTCCCGGTTCCGGCACACAATTTTAATCTGCCAGGAAGTTTCATATCAGCGCACACTCCGCTGCAGAGTGAAGTTTTATTCTGGATACTTTTTATAAATTGAGTCATATATATCTCTCTCATGTTATTTCCTACATCTCTCAAAGTCTTAAAATAGTCATTCTAGGTTTTATTTGTAACTAAAACATTACCTACGTAAACACCTATTTATCGAAAATTTCTTTCACAGTATGGAGTCTAATGACTTCAGCTACAGATACATTCAAACTAAATGGTACTACACAGTATTGAAAACATTTACCATTATACAAAAATGCAGTATATTTTCAAGATTCCTTCTCCAACCCTATGTGGTAAAACCCAGCAGTTAAATCTAAATCACTCATATACTTGACATAATTAAATTTATTCAATAATTCATCTGTCTTCTCTGGATGGTCATTCTCTCTTTCAACGTGGTTGTTCAAATGCCTAGAGTCTAAGACTAATCTAAACCTCCGAAATTGTCACAATAATAATATTGTATTGGCTACTAGTAATTTATGCTATTCCCCATTCATGCATTTTCTGGAACTCTCTGTCAACTGCTGTCCTTTTACAAAAAGCTGCTCTGTATGGCTTAATAAAGTAAGAGTCATTCTTCTTAAATATATTTTACGCCGGCTGCGGTGGCCGAGGGGACTGAGGCGCTCTAGTCACGGTCTGCACGGCCACTACGGTCGGGGGTTCGCATCCCCCCTCGGGCATGGATATTTGTGCCGTCCTTAGTATAAGGTAGTTGATAAGTAGTTTGTAAGTTTAGGGACTGATGTCCCCGTAGTTAAGTCCCATAATCTTAACAAACATTTGAACATTTTTTATTTTACACTGATATCCTTTAATCCGTCCTGGGTGGTTTTCAAAAATGCCGAAGTGTACACACAAGAAACCCTCTCGATCCTTTTTCCCTAGGAAGTAAAACTCTGTACTTTTTTTTCAACTAGTTAAAATAAGTCCTACTATTTATTTGACATGTGATTCTAAATATTTTTCTACAAACTAACTCCCTAGGTTCCCCAATATCATGATATATCTCATCAAGATCATTAGGCATTAGCAAATTATCATACACTCTCACATTCCTTTTCAAACGATTTTTATGGTGAAGCACATTCCCTTCTTTCATTTTAACATAAATCATCCCATCTATATTACCTAATATATCATCATCATAGTTTTTCACCGAATTTCACTTCCAACTTTCCCTAGAGTTATCATCACCTAAAAGATTATCCTCAAGTGTATGAAACTCAGCCTCAACAACCAGAAAAAAATGTTCAAATGTTTGTAAATCTATGGGACCAAACTGCGTGGTCATCAGTCCGTAGCTTACAAACTACTTAAACCTAAGTAAATTAACCTAAGGAGAAACACACTCACCCATGCCCCAGTGAGGACTCGAACCTCCACGGCGAGTAACCGCGCGCTCCGGAGCGAGACGCTTTAGACCGCTCGGCTACTCCACCGCGGCCAACAACCACCACATTAAAGTTATCCCTCTCTCTCTCCTATCTTCTTTTCTAAATGGACATCCTCTAATAATCTTAACAAACCAAGTTCGTCATTGGGATTATTATTACTTTCTTACCACGTAATTACTTACATATACCAGATTCATCAATTAGGTTTGGCAATACACCATCCTATAGTTCTAACTAGTCTTTCTTGTTACAGTTATCAAATTCCCCTGAACCGTTGATGCTTCTCCCCAAAATTATAGTGAACTCTAATTTTTTCAATTTATGTGGATCACTGTCCCTCCTGCTGTGGATTCTCCTTCGAAAATTTCTCTTTCATTGTTCAGTAGCCTGATTCTATTCCTGTCCTCGCCTCAAACTTACAGGCACCCTATTAGGCAGAGACCAGTTGTCCAAACCATTTCTCCTACCTGGTTTCTTTTGTTATTGTCTGTTACTGTCACTCCATGCCTATTTCTCTCTCTCATGGTCTCTGGCATCATTTCCACCACCATCATTCCTCTGTCCTCCCTTCAGTTATTTTTACCATTAGACACTATGGTAATTTTTACCGCATCCTCTGTTCTGACGGAATCCCAGAATCTTTTATTGACATCAATACCCATGTTCCATTTAGCAATGTATTTCAGAAACCAGTTTGTTTCACAGTGACGCAGTTAATGAAATACTCATAGTAACACTGGATAACTTCCGGACGTGAGGTCTTCATCAAAATATGTACTCACTCTCCGGCCAGAGTACTCCAATTTTATAATGGGAACTTCGGAAAACTCTTTATATTTCAAAAAATATACTGCTCATATCCTTCCGAATGTTTATCAGAGTGGGGTATAAATATTTATAACACGTTAGTCAAGAACTTTCGAGTTTTTTTCTGTAAAATAGTTTTCCATTTATATATTAGGCCTACATGTATGCTTCTTTGTCTTAAACTGTCATACGTTTTTCTTTCTTTTTTTTTTTTTTTTGTAATGAAAAAAGATGAGAGCAGAACTTTCGTACCTGAAAACGGACTGATTTTAACATTGCAGCAGTCTTTTTTCTTTAAAAAAGGGTTGAAAAAAGAGAGGGAGTCGGCAGTTTTGCGACTCGCACGGGCGGCAGTTAGGCTAGCACGGGTCCTGGTTAAGAGGCACTACAAGTGTTTAAAAATGAATGTTGAAGTTACTTATTTTTAAAACGTGAAAAGCCGCTTTTAAAAAAATTTTTTACAGCGCGCGATCCTGCGAATGAAAAGAATCTACTTGGACACTAATGCAGCTCAGTATAGCCGGACTATTCGGAGTGCACAGTCGCCTGGTTTACAACATAGAGAATGGAAGCGTACACAGAAATCAACATTCACAGAAAATCCACTACCATTCAGTCGTATCTCGAAAGAAGCGTTTACACTGGGTGGGAATGGAACAGAACATCAGATATCCAACAATGACTTTTATTGTTAGTTTTTCTAGCTAATTACCGGGATATAGGATAGAACACCACCTTGTTACAGTCATGCTGCTGAACTTGTTCTTCAGTTAGGATTATATTGCATGGAAAACGGGTTATTCTTCACAAAGTGTGCAAAATAGCACGGGGAAAGGAGGACATAAGTGATACAAATTCTATGGAAGCGTGAAATGCATGGAGCTCCCTTTACACTGAATTCTATCTCCAGCTATTATTAGCTTAGTCCAAAATGTTTGCTTGTATATTTTCTGGCGGTTTTCACTGTCTTCTCATACCATTATTGGGTAATTTATAAAACATTTAAACAGTTCGTGTTGAGATTTTAGCGAACAAAACCATAGCCTTACGCGAAATAACTTTAAGCGTTTCCCCTCGTTTGTTCAATCAAAAATTAATTGCCTTTTCAATGTTGCTGAAAGCTTTTGTAGTAGATGTTTTCTATGGGCTAGAACAGTAGTCGTCTTTCGTTCTGCTGTCGTCGTGGCCACAGTACACGAATCTTCAGAGTTATTTCCTAGCTATTCTAAGGTTTCCATAGTTTCAATTTCCAACTTATTCGAATGAATTTAACAAATGACACATAATTAGGTTCTCAGGATAAGTAATTCACCCCAGACAGTTTTATAAGTTAAACGACACCCTCAAAACGTGGGCAAATAAGCGGAAACATGGGCATGTGCATGTCGTTTGCCATCTGTACATTATATTGTACGTCATTTTTTTACTGCATGAGAATAATAAGGCACGCGAAAGTAATGTATATACTTATACTTATGATTTATTGTATCTAAATCATTAGAATAATACAGAATTTGATCGTGCTTTTGTGAATAACGGATCGTTTCAGTAAAGTACCATATGACTATGAAGTAAGTAAATATTCGTATGTGGACAATTTATCCATACAGATACCAAATCCAAAGAACTGCCCATTAGACATTGAAATCATTCCGCTTCTCGTTGCTTATCAGTTCTGAGTGGAATGGACTAGCTGCGGTGGAGTATCCCAGTGGTCTAACGCACCTCGCTGCGGACCGCGCGGTTGCTCGCCGTGGAAGTTCGAGTCCTCCCTGTAGGTTAGTTTATCTAGGTATAAGGAGTTTGTAAGCTACGGACTGATGACCACGCAGTTTGGTCCGATAGATTTACAGACATTTGAACATTTGGAATTGACTAACGAAAGTGTTCTGCCTCATATTGTTTATCTTGCTCTGGCAGTGACTGACTAGGGAATTTATTTTGGTTCCTAGAATCACGATAGTAGGTGTTACTACTCGTCTTGAATTAGTTTCCCTACCAACGTCTATGACTAACTGCGTCCCATGCTGGGTGGAATTGTCTTACTCAGATCATGAACAGATACTGAGTCCGCGATCACGAGCATGAAACAGTAAAAGGGTAAGTAATAATTAGGGCAACGGATAACGACTTTAGAGAAGGAAATGAATCCACCGAGCATGCAAAACGGGAAGAGATGTTGTTATGGGCTGTACAAGAACATAGACATATCGTAACAGCAGGTGTGCGTGCACTCAATGGCCAACTTATTTGATGACCAGTGGGGTATTTAGCAGGGCAATTTAGGGACAATCATAGAGATAATTTAGTTTTAACAATTGGAGATTAATCGTTAGTTTCCCCTATTTTAAAATACAAGTTACATTCGTTTTACATTGAAATATGATAGGCCTACCTCCGTGGCTAGGTGACATAATCCACATCTTTAAGTGGGTTAGAGAAGAGTCAACAGGCACTAAGAACGCAAACCAATGTTAACACTAAACTGGTCAGAAACGGGCCTTATTCGGGAATTAATACAATTATTTGAGCATCATTTGTCACGAATTTGCGATATTGGCCTCAGGTCAACCCAGTCGTACATTATACGTAGGTGACACTTGCGTAAATTCCAAATCACTACAGAGAAGGCGCTTTGTGCAAACTAAAGGCCGGCCGCGGTGGCCGAGGGGACTGAGGCGCTCTACTCATGGTCTGCACGGCCACTACGGTCGGGTGTTCGAATCACCCCTCGGGCACGGATATTTGTACCGTCCTTAGCATTAGTTCATAAGTAGTTTGTAAGTTTTGGGACTGATGACCCCGTAGTTAAGACCCATAAGCTATACAAACATTTGAACATTTTGAACAAACTAAGGCTGGGTCGCAGCGTGTCTACTCAAACAGCAACCAGCGGCCTGCTAGGGCACCTTGAGGCGGGGTGAGGGAGGCGGGTTGCCAACCCCTGAGGTAGAAAAATTTTGTGGGCGACCGCCATCGCTCGTTTCTGACCTGCCCCAACGATTATAGTTAAGTTGGTAGGGGGAATGCGTAGGACGGAGCCTCTCTGACGACTAATGGAGAGAATTTGAATCCAGGGAACCACAACTCTGGACTGACTCTCCCCTTAAGATAGGGTAGGGAGCTAGGTGTACCACTTAGGTACGCTAAACAAGTAACAAAATTACCCTTTTACTTTCCTTCACCCAAGACAGATGCAAATAGCAAAACGTGAACCGAAATTTGGTGGATTAACAAACCGCCAGCAGGATAATTAAATTTCAGTAATTGAAAGGATTAAATTATAATTGAAAGTTGGTCCAATAGACCCCTTTCAATATCTACAATACTCGTAACATTTCGTATACTTTCGCTGCCAACACATTATTGTGGCATTATCGTTGACTGGGAGAGTCTTATGTTGAGTGTTTGTTTTGTATGATGCGGGTTAATTGAAGTTCGATTTATCAGTTTTATAGTTATATGTAATTGTGAATCACGGATTATGGTAACTTTCGTAAATTAAGTACATACTCGTTGTAAACCTGCAATACTAATCTTATGGGTTATGCGAGGAACTATATGGTGAAAATATTTCAGCGAATATAGCGCAAAAGAGAATGATACGACAGTATAGAAAAAAGAACGATTGCTGAAATGTGAAAGTCAGTAGAAAATGGAACACGGTGTTTGGTTAAGTAATGATTCATGAAATAGTATATAGCAAATTGCACAATATGTGGAGCTATTTACAGTCGCTTCCGCTGGAATAGGACGGATGCATGAAAATGAATATTTTGAGCAAGTATGTGTGATTAATTGTGCATGGCGTGTGTTAGGATTTTCGGGCTTCGGGAAAGAATTCTTTGACCCTTACCCTGGTTAGTTGTTTATGAATGTGTCTTGCATAAAATCAAACAACGACCTATCAAGGCCTTTTTGATGTTTCACATTTAGATACTTTGAAATACTGTACCATCTTTCTAGCTTTTATAGATGCAGCCGCGGCGGAGCGGCCAAGCGCATTGAGGCGCTATTCTACGAAGCGCGAGGCCTTTCCCCGTCGGAGGTTTGAATCCACCTCGGGCATGGATATTTGTGCCGTCTTTAGTATAAGCTAGTTTATAAGTAGATTGTAAGTTTAGGGACTGATGACCCCGTAGTTAAGTCCCATAAGTTCTACAAACATTTGAACATTTATATATGCAAACTATTTTATAATCCCAGTAAAATCTGACGAACGGGATATCTATAACGCACATGCGATCGTAGCTAATGCAATAAGTCGCTCTTGCCCCATTTTGTTTCTCGGATATTCTGAACTCTTGCAAGAACATTAAATGACAGCACTGCTTGGGCTACAGTAATAACGAAAGTTTAGAAATTTCACGAAGCTACTTTTATATTTAAAAATACCTTATTTTTGTCAACATAATTTCACGAACAAAGTCTTCACATATTTCAGTAAATTCTTTCTGAACTTCGTGTGATAGATAACGATCTGTACTATTTTACTCATTGTTAAATGTTAGAGAAGTTTCCAAGAGGTAGTGTGGCGTTTACGTATTGCAATTTTGTTGGAAAAACTTTCCTCGCTCAATTTTATACACCAATACTACTTGTATCATGCCTTCAAGAAAGTAAATTATGTACGTCAAATAAAATAATATAAATTAAATATGTTTTAAGAAAAAATAAAAACATAAGCCTGTTTAAGATCCTCTTTTATTCATTGAACCGGCCACCTTTGATACTTTCTTGCACCAATATGTGACAGTTTTCACATTCGAAAAAATATAATGCTCTTATAGACATCAATAATTCAATGTAAAACGCGAAATCAGACAACACAGAATCAATTATACTTTTATTGATGAGAATGACGGACAAAGTTGTGAGCATCAGTCTGCATTAAAGAGATAAATTAAACAATAGTTCATTACGAGAAAAGAAAGGGAGGTTTATTCTGTTGTTTTCGTCACAAGAGATTGATAAAACAATAGTTCTTTATGAGAAAAGACAGATGTTTATGCGGTATCGCAACGTACATTGCAGGCGTACAATTACACCACACCGTCAAAAAAACTGGACAATAGGCCGCAGAGAGAAAGCTGAACTGCAACGGGCAATGCGTCTCAGACCTTTGTTCCCATTCCAACAGCGTGTGGCCATTCACTTCCTAAATCAACAGACCGCAGACCTCCACTAGTACCGACCTTTCTGTAGAAACACTCTAGTGTTGGTAACCAATATCATGTGCAATTGTTCTGTATCACACTCTAACATACCAGACAGCAGTATTAACACGTACTTATTACGGTATTTATTCATGAAACTATCAGACCTTCTTTTATCAGATATATCATCTTGTATCATCTAAAGTAGAAATAAAAGGATTTAAGAATACTGGATCAGCAAGGATGAAGTAACAGTAAACAAAACAAACAAACAAAAATCAAAAAGGATTAAAGAGTGGAGTAGTGTAGAAATTTGATAGTCGCGGTGTATGTGGACCTTCATGTAGAACAATGCTTCCCGAAGTACCAGTTAGCTATTTTGGCACTTGATATCGGGTTTTAAGTTGTCAGCACTGCCTCCCTTTCCTCCACCACCGCCAGATTTACATGAACATTAAATAATTTTTTTGAAAAGAGTTTTTTAATACAAGTAGTTATGTCGGCAAAGTATGCTGTTTACTATTGTCTAAACCTTTTTTTACGAATGGAAACTAAAAGCTAAAAGGTACTTCTACAAAAAATATATGAAAATTAGTATTAATGTAGTAGACCAAGTAACTAAAAATTTTATTTGTGGTAGGTGACTGCAACATGTAGCTTAGAATGTATTACTTCTCACTTTTTCAACTGCAAATTCTTAAAATCTTAAACATCGCTGTCCTTAAGCAATGGTAAAGTATTATCAGGTTGTAGAAAACTAACAGACAACAAGAGCTATTTAATATGTTTCACTAAACCACCGCTTTCAGCGAAGCTCATACGCCCTGTCTGTAACATTTCTCTACCGGTGTAAATCTTGAGATGTGAATTTCAATATTTTATATTTTAACTGTCGATATGGAGTGCAAGATGTACCTTCACTAAATGATTTGGCTAAGTTCTATTTTAAAGCAAATTTTATGTAGCTTCACGTGTCCGACATCTTCTGACGTCGGCAAAATAAAATTTGCCCAAACCTGGTGGATGGTTAATAAAACCTCTTTAATTCAAATGGTTGACTGTTATTTTTCTGCAACTTGGGCAAATTTTTTAATCGTGTTTTCGAGACTAGTTCTGTAACTATACCACTTTCAAATGACAAAATTGACAAAAAAGATTCTAGTTTGACCGATAGCTAACTTAAGACAATTTTAACTAGTTTGACTTTGCATAGATATGCAGCGGGGCTAACACAGGGCTATAACATCTCACTGCTGTTCTTCACATTAATTATGGATCATTCGTTTAAAACGACATTCTGGCGGAATGAGATTACAATAGGTGGAAATGTAATAAGCAGTCTCGCATATGTGAACGACTTAAATGTGATGGTAGATTCGACTGGAAGGTAGAAGTGTAATGTTTCAGAGCTAGATCAAAGGGTTATGGTATGAAGTACAACATCTGCAAGACGATTGTAATATCTAGGGGAATGAAATCTACGCAGATTGAGATCCAAATATGAAGAACAAAGTGAGATGCTGTGAATAGTTCAAAGTACTTTGGATGTATTTTCCTACAGGTCGACTACTTAGTGAAAGATCTGGATTAAGTTGTAACAAAGCTAATAGTGTTCAGTCAGTTGAGATCTACTTTCTTTTACATAGAGAATGTCAAGAACAACACTAAGTTAGCACTATAATATTTCGACCAAATTGGTTGTATGGAAGTGGAAGCTGGGTGGATATAGGTTGCCTTATTAATATGGTTGATGTCACAGATATGAAAGTTATAAGGATTATTGGATTACTAATATATGGGAAGAATGGCATGCGAGCGTCCATAATGGGGAAATAAAAGAAAAACTGGGAATAAACACTACAGATGAAAGAACATTACGTAAGAAACACAACGGTTTGGCAGTGGAGGGTAGGAGGAGCCGAGGTAAACCAAGGAGGAAGTACTTGGTCTTGGTCAGGAATTATTTTGAATAAACAGCTTAACATTAGACGACGCATCATGTTATCACTGAATACGGGGTCATGTAGTAATTTTATTGGGGTACTATGTTCCAGACTGAACGCTGAAATGAATAATCAGTCTTAAATGATGAATTAATGCAGCTTAGCTGCTCACCTTAGAAACTACGGTGTTAAGTCATGGGATTGCAATATATAATCATACATTTAGCGGTAGTATCATGCACTCAAGTTAAGAAATGACGGCGCATTAGAATAGCTATGATTTGTACTTCGGCGATCCTCTTGAAAAGGTTATGCAACGTTATTACGGCGGCATATGGGGAATTAACAGATACTGAACGCGATGTGACAGTTGGAACTAAGTGTATGCATCATTCCGTTTAGAAAATCATTAGAGAATCCACAGTATCAAGAGGATATCAAGAATATCAAATTTCAGGCATTTACTCTCATCATGAGGAACTCAGTGGTCGATGGCCAGCAATTTGTGTAGAGGTGTCAGTGCCCACAAACAAGCAATACGGTGTGAAACAACCTCATATATCATTGTGACACATACTACAATGCGGCGAAATTTCGACTTCCTCCGGTCTATCTGTACCGATCATTGATTGTTTATAGTTTTTTTCGGCTAATTGTAATTGGAGGCCGTTTTCAGCCAAACAATTTCGTCTTCCCAAACAACTATATAGGACTTGCGGAAAACATGGCACCATGTACAGAAACCTAAATTGTTTGCAATTGATTAGGAGAACATTCTGGACTATTCCGACGAATGATATATCTACTTAGATCACTTAGTGTGAATCCCATCGAGCATTTATGGAGCACTAGCCTTCCCAGATATGTTTTTATTTCATTTTTCTTTTAGTCCAACTCGATTTCCCCTCCTCTCTCTCTCTCTCTTCTCTTTCACTCTGAATCTCTTCCTAACTCTATCTGCTAGTTTCTCCTTCTCAACGTCTCATACCAACACGCCCTTATCTCTTCATCTCTTCCTCATATGTCTCTTCCTACTCTATGTTTGCCCATCTTCTCCTTCTCCCTCTCTCTCTCTTTCATCTTCTCATTATATCTAGCTTTTCCTTTCTGCTAAATCTCTCCATCTCATTATGCCTCTCTTTCTATACCCATTTCCTACAACCAAATCTATATCTGTACATCATGTTTGTATCCATCTCTTCCTATCCTTCCAATCTATTCCACATCTTGTTTTTCCCTCTTCTGGTCGCCCCTCGCTCTATCCATCCGTTACTCCCCAACCCCCTTGTCTCCTGCTCTTTCATCAACTCTCTCTGATCATCTTATCAGAGCAATTCCCCTCACCCCTTCCTCTGTACCTCCTCCCCTCGAATGTATCTGGCCTTGTCTTCATAGCCCCTCTCCTCCTCTCTGTTCATCTCCTGCAGCCACCTCTCTGTTTGTCCAAATTTTCCAATCCTGTTCAACTCATTCTTCTCATTTCTTCTATCTCGTTGTACATTATTCTCAGTGTTTGTTGCTCCGACGTGTAGACTGGCCTGGAGAGCACGCCGAAAGGCCCGTATAACACTCTGTTTGTGAAGGACAGCCTATATAGCAGAGACTGGATAAAACGATTTTCTCCACTCTTATGGGAGCTAGGAGGTTATGAATCACACTGTGCTGATTCTCGTGTTGCAAGCAGTATGTGAACCATATTTGGTTGAAATCAAACCAGTAGTTTCGGAGAAGATGTGAAACATACATACATACGTACACATATACAGCCATTTTTATTATACAGGATTTTACAAAAAGGTACGGCCAAACTTTCAGGAAACATTCCTCACACACAAAGAAAGAAAATGTGGACATGTGCCCGGAAACGCTTAATTTCCATGTTAGAGCTCATTTTATTACTTCTCTTCAAATCACATTAATCATGGAAGGGAAACACACAGCAACAGAACGTATCAGCGTAACTTCAAACACCTTGTTACAGGAAATGTTCAAAATGTCCTCCGTTAGCGAGGATACATGCATCCACCATCCGTCCTTTGAATTCCTGATGCGCTGATGCAGCCCTGGATAATGGAGTATTGTATCACAGCCGTCCACAATACGAGCACGAAGAGTCTCTACATTTGATACCGGGATTGCGTAGACAGGAGCTTTCAAATGCCCCCCATAAATGAAAAGAGGGTTGAGGCCATGGAATTGGTCCGCCTCTAGCAATTCATCGGTCTCCGAATCTGTTGTTGAGAAGCGTACGAACAAGTCGACTGAAATGTGCAGGAGCTCCATCGTGCATGAACCACATGTGTGTCGTACTAGTAAAGGCACATGTTCTAGCAGCATAGGTAGAGTATCCCATATGAAATCATGATAACGTGCTCCAGTGAGTGTAGGTGGAAGAACATGAGGCCCAATCAAGACATCACCAACAATTCCTGCCCAAACGTTCATAATTGGGCCAACTGGCGGTGAATCGCGGAAGTACAACACGTACTAACAAAACCATTGGGTTTTTTGACAATTGTCTGCACGAATTATTTCAATTTACATTTAAAGAGAAATACTAAAATGAGCTCTAACATGGAAATTAAGCGTTTCCGGACACATGTCCACATAACATATTTTCTTTCTTTGTGTGTGAGGAACGTTTCCTGGAAGTTTGGCCGTACCTTTTTGTTACACCCTGTATAGATAATCGAGTCAGCACGGCTCATGTTCCTGCAGTGGACTTCTAACGACTTGTTTATCAATCCCACGTTGAGTTGCTTCACTTCATCAGGTACAAGGAGGTCAGAGATATTATTAGAAAGTATCAAATGTTGAAATGTTTGTTAAGTTTATGGTACTTAACTGCTGGGTCATCAGTCCCTAAACTTACAAACTACTTTAACTTATACTAAAGACAACACAAACATCCGTGCCCAAGGAGGATTCGAACCCCTGACGGGGAACGGCCTCGTGCATCAATGCGGTCCGCCACTCCGCCGCGGCTCGGAAGTATCTCATGAGTTTTTTCACCACATTACACGTTAATGGAGGTATTTTCACACTGATAAACAGTAAACATTCATTCTAAAAAATATATTTCTTCGTAGACGAATGTTATAAGTGCCTGCTGGTAGTTGTAAGGAGATTATCACTGAATTAGTTCTGCATCGTAGAAGAGAAGACTTTGAATAGCCACAATTTCAATCAGCTATCTTCATGAAATATACATAATTTAAGTAGAACATGTAATAAATGTGTTTTTAACCATCAAGACAATAATAATAGTTTATAAAAATCAAATAAGAAATCTGCAAAATCAGAGATGTCTTGGAACATTCGTATTACTCCCGGTATCTCTTACTAATCCTCATCTTCGGAAAGAATCCGAATCCAGTGCCTAGAAATGGCACACTGCACGGTTTGAGTATAACACTCCGCTGTTACACAATGTGAGATAGCGTAAACATTTACTTTAACCATTGATCCTTCGGTGAATTAGCCCGAGTTCCGGAAACAGGATTACAGGCTTATCGCCTGCGTCAATTAGCCACGCCACCAATACATTAGCCTAAAAGCATCATAGTATCAACGCCTCTGCAAGTGTTTCGATCTAAACAAATAACTGAAATGGTATTGTTCGAGATACCGAAACGAAGTTAATGAGTCATTGTAAGAAATAAAAAGAATCAAGAAAATCTGATCGCTTTCAAGTAAATTTATGCACTCAAACAAGGCTTCAAACTTGGTAACTACGACAAATTGTAGATACGCATATCTACTGTGGTTATATATTCATTTTATAAAATCAAACACGAATATCTCTATACAAGTACCATTTTTGAAAAAGTGACAAATGTGCATAAAATATTGTTATTAGAAATTGTTTAGTACCTAAGTGTACGGGAAGGTGATGACATTGAGTGACTGTACTAGGATGAAAGATGACTTGACAAAATTTTTGCTGTTGTGATGAATGGCAGCTCGGTTTAATGTAGAAACATATAAGGCAATTAAGTAGGAAGAACAATCCAATAATGTTGGGCTACAGTATTAGTAATGTACTGTTTGACACAGTGATGTCGGTTGGATACCTTGGCGTGACGTTGCAGAGTAATATGAAATGGAACGAGCACGCAAAGGCAGCTGGCCGGTGGCAAACATCGGTAAATTGGCAGCTCGGTCTAAATGTAAAGACCTGGTAAGGCGATGAAGTATCAAAAACAATCGCGTAAAGTTGCTTCAAATGTTCAAATGTTTGTAAAGCTTATGGGACTTAACTACGGGGTCATCAGTCCCTAAACTTACAAACAACTTATGAACTACTTACGAACTAGGAGGGCACAAATATCCATGCCCGAGGGGGGATTCGAACCCCCGCCCTTAGTGGCCGTGCAGACCGTGACTGAAGCGCCTCAGTCCCCTCGGCCACCGCGGCCGGCGTAAAGTTGGGATATAGTATTAGTAGTGTACTGCTTGACACAATGATGTCGATTAAATACCTTCGCGTGACGTTGCAGCGTAATATGAAAGGGAGCGAGCACGAAAGGACAGTAGGCGGGTGGTAAACTACGGTTAATTGGCAGAATTTTGAAAATATGTGGGTCATCTGTAAGGAGACCCCATAAAGAACACAAGTGCGACCAATTCTTGAGTACTGCAGAAGGGTTGGGGAACCACCTGCTACGTTTGAAGGAAGACATGGAAGCAATTCAGCGGCGGCATGCCATAGTTTTTTACTATTGTAGGAGGCAACTGTTGGAAATTGTTCAGGAACTGAAATGAGAATACCTGAAATGACGACGATTCTTCCGAGGAATACTACTGAGGAAATTTAGAGGGAGACTTGCGTGATTCTACTGCTTGTGTAGGGACCGTAAATATATGATAAAATAAATTAGGTGTCGTATGGAGACATATAAGCAGTCGTTTTTTCCTTGACACCTTTTGAATGGAACAGGAACGAAAGTGAATAGTGTAAAGATTGTGCCGCAGTTGGTGAGATTGAATGTACGGCCCTATCGCTAATTTGCGTGTGGTTCACCAGCCTTATGGTATCATTACTGAAATAAATAAGAATCACTCCTTTCACTTAGGCAATTAGCGATACAAAAGCACTTGGTTTCAATCTTAGACGAATTCTTATCACTAGGGATAGCTGGGATTCCTAACGCTAATAAATAAGAAATCGGAGGATACAATGTTCAGTATAGTAATTTAATTATAAAAAAGGACGGTGCACAAAGAATGGTACATTCTCTATCTATTATAAAAATGATTGATGCTGAGAATGTGTTAATTGTTTTAAAGGAAATTAAAAATCGCTACCCAACTCGGTAGAGAATACAGCCAGTCGCTGAAAACACAGCCAACTAGTGGAAGGTAAATTTATCTTTAACTGCAGCATAGCAAATGCAATGTGCGTGTATCACCAATTCCGAATATTGCTGTGATAAGTCGATCGGCCGCTCGCCACTGTGGATGGGTTCGTTCGACCTGAAGCTGAAGCTGTGAGGCAATGGCTACACAGTGAACGAACTACTTCGTTCAAAGAACTCCTAAGTTGAAGTAACTCAAGTATCAAAGTCGAACAAGAGGTTCTCGCAAACTGCTTGCCTCACTAGCCAGAAACGGAAGAGAAGCTCAATTGTAAGCTTGTAAATAAGTGCTTCGAAATGCAAATACAATACACTGAAATTATAATTTTGTTCCTCTGCTCATAGAAAAACAATTTTGAATACTTCAAGCAATGCGATCTGCAATTGCAACTACTTGTGAGCTAAGTAACTGGACGTTTTGCCAGCAACTGCCCACCTGCGTCCTCGCTCCATGAGTATTGGGATGGTGTCTGTTCTTTCGGATACAGTAAGTATTTAAACGCGAAGACGGCGTTAGCTTCAGTTATTTCACCGCAGATGAGGTCATACATCCGACCTCGCACAGGAATCCGTAACGGCGAGTGTAAGAGGGCATGGACGATAGGGGCGCTACAAACATAGCGTGCCATTTGCGAGAATTTGAGACGGACGGGAGGCGAGCACGGGTTGCCAAGTGTTTAAGGCGACCGCTGGCCCGAAGCGGGAGACCCGGGTTCGATTCCCGGTCCGGCTCACATTTTCACTTGACGCCATTTCTTAATATCAATGCCTAAATGAGGCCACTGTCAATCCTTTCTTTCCTATCCTTCTTCCTTCCCTTCCTTTACCAATCATTTGCAAGTTGTAAATTGTCGTAGCTGTGTCGGGAAAGTGCCAGAACTCCAAGCGTTAATAGAAAGCACTGAAACACACGTCATTGTAGGCAGTGAAAGATGGCTGGAGCCGGAAATAAGTTCAGCAGAAGTATTGGCAAAAGATCTAACTATGTTCAGAATGGGTAGATTAAACAAAATAGGTGGAGGCGTGTTTGTCGCCGTCAAAAGTAGTCTTTCGTGTAGCGAAGTTGACGTTGATAGTTTCTGCGAGCTATTATGGGTGGAGGTTGTACCTGCAGATCGTAAGAAGTTAATCATTGGTTCCTTTTACCGGCCTCCCGCTTCTGACGATACAATAGCAGAAAGTTTCAAAGGAAACCTGAGTCTAATTACAAAAACGTACCAGACTTACACGATAATAGTAGGCGCTGATTTTAATTTACCCTCAATCTGTTGGCGAAATTATATTTTCAAATCAGGAGGTATGCATAAAACATCGTGTGAAATTGTACTCAACGCATTCTCTGAGAATTACTTCGAACAGTTATTTCATGAGCCAACTATAATTGTAAATTGATGTCAAAACACACTTGATCCCTTAGCAACAAATAATCCTGAGCTCATAATGAGCATCAAAACGGATACAGGTATTAGTGAACACATAGCTGTTGTAGTGAGACTGAATATCGAAAGTCCTAAAAAAAATAAACGAAAAGTATATATGTTCAGGATATTCAATACATTGCTTCTAGAAAGACAGCTACCATTCATTTCTAACACTAAATGTACGTGTGGACTAGATGTGCCTCAAATCCAAAGTACTGGTATCGACAGCAATTGACAGTTTTATACCAAATGAATTAATAAAAGAAGGTGATCCCCCTTGTTTTATACCAAATGAATTAATAAAAGAAGGTGATCCCCCTTGGTACACAAAACAGGTCATGATACTGATGCAAAAGCAACGGAAAAGGCATGCTAAATTTAAACGAACACAACATCCCCAGGATTGGCGATCCTACACAACTACACAGACGCTCGAAATTCAGCGAGGACTTGAATGCGAAATGCCTACAATACTTATCACAACGAAACTCTTTCTCGAAATTTTACTGAAAACCCAAAGTGATTTTGTTCATATGTTAAAATATACTAGGGGCAAACCACAAACAATACCCTCACTACGTGATAGTAATGGCGATCCTGCCGATGACAGCGCTACTAAAGCAGAGTTACTAAACATAGCTTTTAGAAACTCATTCACCAAAGAAGACGAAAACAATATTCCAGATTTCGAATTACGAAAATAGGCCGTAATGAGTAACGTAGATATCATCGGAGTAGTGAAGGAACTAAAATCACAAGAACAAGTCTTATGGTCCGAACTGTACACCCATTAGATTTCTATCTGATTTCGCTGAAGTGATAGCTGCTTACTTAACAGTCATATACAGCCGCTCTTTCATAGAATGATATGTACCAAAAGATTGGAAAGTTGGACAGGTCACACCTATATTCAAGAAAGGCAGTAGATGTAACCCACTAAACTACACGCCTATTTCATTGACGTCAATTTGCAGCAGGGTTTTGGAACATATCCTGTATTCAAATATTATGAATTATCTCGAACAGAACGATGTATTGACCCAAGGTCAACACGGATTTAGAAAATGTTCATGCGAAACACAACTAGCTCTTTACTCACACGGTAAGAAATATCACTTTTGTTTTTCATAATCATTCAACAAGGTCCAGTTCCGTCACAATCGAAAATAGGACCCACATTGACGGGACGTTTTCGGTTTATTTTCGCTTTTGGAATCTCCTTGTGGCCATACCTATATACTAGCGAATCAGGAAATGCTTCGTAATTGCTAATATGTATGAGAGTTGGGTTCATAACCTACTATCCTTCACCTCCCCTCTTCCTATCCGTTACTGCCCCCCCCCCCCCCTGGTCAAGTAAGGCTAGCTACTTACTTCCCAGGTACTTCGTTCTGTTACTGGAACAATCAGAACACAATGCCTGATACTGGGGTGACCACTTGCCTTACCTTTGAGAGCTACAAACTTACGGAGGTGTTTCAAATAGAGCCACATCCTTCATCAGAGTATAACCCCACATAAAGTTCAACACGATAAAACAAGTAATACAATTAGAAACTTTGTTCCTTTTGAAGCAATCAGCAATCAAATAATCCCATTTTCGCTGTTTATGTGGTCAAACTTTATCGCCTACAATGACGTTTTCATTCATAACTTATTAACTATTGACTCGATTTACAATACAGTTTGCAGTAATTACCTACAAATTTTGTAGCAGCAAAATTATATCACTGTACAGCAATTATTTCAGGGCATATGTCGTCATAAATAATGATATTCATAAAAGACTTCTTTTGCTTAAAATGAAGCGCAAATTTCCCATCCTATAATCATCCATGGTTTCAAAAATGAGACCATTTAGCGACTTCCAACAAAATATAATTTCAATGAGTTTCTAAGCCATTACTTATATGCGTATCGTCAACAACAGAGTTAGAGCACTGTTATTATTGTTGCATTGCACGGGGAAGAGCACGTGCGAAGTCGCACTACCATCTGCCTACCTTTCTTCAGTATTGTGCTGATGTTGGCAACGACCGTTGAATTCTGTTTGGAAACGCAACCAAAAAGGTGATACTTTTTTTTTGTATGGTGACCAATGCGTAAATAATTAATGCTGTTCTTGTTCTGTGGTTGACACATTCTTGTATGTACCCTTGTCCGAAGTTGCCAACATTAGCACACTACACCGCCACAGCCGCGATATAACTTAAACTACTAACAATCAAGAAACACTACTTGATATATAATGTTCCTTAACTATTTTATAGCACAATAAAAATTGGAAGTTACATTTGTGATTTGCTTTTTCGAGTATTTACTTTTGCTGTTAGCGGGTTTGAAATCTGTCTGATATTGGTGAGTGCAGTGCGGACAAGTTTACATAAATATTCATCAGATAGTACATATCGATATTTGTGTTTGATAAATTTGAGAGTTGAGTACACTGTTTCACTAATATAAGTGGTCCCAAAAATGTAGATCAGTATCTTGGCACGCTCTCTAGTTGCAGGACATTTTTCTTCTGGAACCTTCTCCCAAAACGTAATACTAGAAAAACCGCTTCGTTTCTGACCATTTAGCTCTTCGTATTCTCGACGTTGCAGTAGCTCCAAATGTACGACTGTTCAATCTTTAATAATTTGTGCTGAAACAGGGCAGCCTTCCCTCACAACATCAACAAGGAAAGGATTTTCCAAAATTGGAAATTCAGATTTAAGTGTAGTCAAATCA
The DNA here is from genome assembly GCA_026315105.1 of Locusta migratoria. Lineage (NCBI taxonomy): Eukaryota > Metazoa > Arthropoda > Insecta > Orthoptera > Acrididae > Locusta > Locusta migratoria. The sequence goes on along the minus strand of CM048744.1, from coordinate 403,900,914 downwards.
CTAAATCTGACTTTATATCTTCAGCAAGGGCAGACAGTCTACTTAAATAATCTCTTATTTACAGCTGAACTAAAGGAAGGATTTCACAAATTTTATTCAGGCAAATTAAACGAGCAAATGTTTCAGCGTCAAGGACTTTCTGAAAGAGTTTTAATTTGTTGCAAAGCTGTACACAGACTTCGCAAAATCAGAAATAAGTTTGTCTCTTCCTTGAAATGATTTTTCTAGTGTTTGTAAACGCTGAACGTCACTGAAGAAGGCCATATCTGACAACCACTGTGGTTCAGCAAGCTGAGGTAAAGATTTTCCTTTTTCCTACAGAAATTTCTTGATTGGATCTAATAATTTAAAAAAAAATCTCTGTAGAATGTCGGCTCCTGATACGTCTCTCACGAAGAAGTATCAACAAGGAGACAACATGGGTATAAGATTTTAGAATTTTTTTATATTTATGGTACGTGAAGTTCAGAACAACAATCAGCCAAAGCCATTTTCCGCAACTCTAAAAAATTTCTCCAGAAAATCGACTCTGAAGTTTTGCAAGTGAGGGTAAGTACCAATCATTAAACGCATTGTAGTATCTGTCGGCGTAGCTAAGCTGAACTAAAGAACCGTCATACATCCGGCAGTTAATTCTTGGTTCTTTCTGTTATTCCATCTCTCCTTTTCTCCTCTCTGTCCACCTACACCTATATCCGCATTTGTCTCTTCCTCCTCCTCCTCCATTCAACCCCCATTTTCTCTACATCACCTTTTCGCCTCCGTCTGATATAAGCATTGACAAGTGTAATTCGCAGTAACATTTCCTACATTAGACATTTATTCTAATCTTCCAACTATCCACTCCTCAATTGTCCTCTCTCTATCTTCACCTGATCCTCCCTCGTTTCTCGTTTCTCTAGCCTGCTCCTCTCTCTGCACCTCTCCCTCTCCTCCTCACTTCTGTGAATGGACTGCAGCTCCCAACTTTCATGGTAAGCAAAGGTATCGAAACCTCTTGCAACTTACCCTCTCTCCTGTCCCATACAGTGGCTTGCATAGGGGAAAAATCTTCTCCATGGTGGTAAACGGTGATGTAATCTATTGATCGGTCAAATGTCGTCAAACTCTATTGGAAGGTATCCAACGAATGCGTCATTTGGCAAATTGAGGAGCGTAAAGACACTATAGATGAAAAAATAAATAAATGCCACAAATTTTAGGGTCATTGACTGAACGAAATATGTCTTGCCCAACATCAGCTATGTTAATTATGATTTTTACACTTTATTCGAATTTTCCGAATTTCCATTATAACAGTCCAGAATGTTTTTGAAAACTCTTCCAGGACCTTAAACAACAAAAAAGAAAAAATAATTTACGCCTTCCATAACGTAAAACACCGAAAAAAGCACCTTTAGTTTTCCCCAAATTTTCGCATTTTCCGGTAGATTATCAAAAATTTTCTTTAATACAAATCTTGTGCTGAGCATTTTGGAAAGAAGAACAAGAAAGAGGTCAAACAAAACGTCTCAAGTGATTATTTTATTGTACTGATTAATTCCTTTAACTCCTTTTGTTGAGCATAAGGCTGCAACAAAACATCGCCATCTTGCTCCACCTCTTACCATCCTATTCCTTACTGTTGACCTTCTTCTTCAATCGTCTCCACGTCATTTTGCAACTGCCTTGACACCGTCATAGCTGTGGGATCCAATAAAGTGCTTCTTTCACAATGTCTTCATTTTATCTTCTAAGTGTAGGTCCTAACCATCTCCATTTCCAGGTTCTTATATGCAGCTTAGTTGGGTTCTGACTAGTTCTTTCACAGAGTGCTTCGTTAAAGATGACATTTGGCCACCGTATCACCAAGATGTTGCTCAGACATTAGTTGCTGAAAGTCTGCAGCTCATGAATTAGGTGCTTTGTCACTCTCCATGTTTGACATCCATATAGAAACACAGATTTTACGATACTTTCAAATATGCGCAGTTTGGTCCTGAATGTTGATTCCTTTGATCTCCTTAAATAGAGGGGAGAGTTTAAGAAGTGCCTTTGGCCTTGTTGATGTGGCTGTTAAAGTCCTCTGCTGCACCACCATATGGTGTTTAGATTAGATTAATACTAATTCCATAGATCATGAATACGACACTTCGTAATGATGTGGAACAAGTCAGGTTAATGAAAGGTGTCTTAACAAATTAGTACTTTGTACTAAATATTACATGAAAATTTATTTGCTTTTCATCCATTTTTTCAGATTTACTAGTTTATATCTAAAAACTCATCTATAGCGTGGAAAGAGTTGCCATTCAGAAAATCCTTTCATTTATTTTTATATGCTAGTTGGCTATGTCTCAGGCTTTTGATGCTGTTTTGTAGGTGACCAAAGACTTTTGTGGCAGCATAATTGACCCCTTTCTGTGCCAAAGCTAGATTTAACCTTGAATAGTGAAGATCATTTTTTCTCCTAGTGTTGTAGTTATGTACACTGCTATTGATTTTGAATTCGGTGGGATTGGTAATAACAAATTTCATAAGTGAATATATATACTGTGAAGATCCCTAGCTCTTTAAATAAGTGTCTGCAGGATGATCTTTGATGGGCTCCAGCAATTATTCTGATTACACGCTTTTGTGCAATGAATACTTTTTTACTCAATGATGAATTACCCCAGAAAATGAGGTCATACGAAAGCAGAGAAATGAAATAGGTATTACTAAGCTAATGTACTGAGATGTATATCACCAAAACTTGCAATTACCCTAATAGCATAAGTATCTGAACTCAAACGTTTCAGCAGATCTTCAATGTGTTTTTTCCAGTTCAACTTTCAATGCATACACCAAAAAATTTTGAATATTCTACCTTTGCTACAGATATCTGTTCAAAGTATATATTTATTAATGGTGTCATTCCATTTACTGTATGCAACTTTCTGTATTGTGTTTTATCAAAATTTAATGATAGTCCATTTCCTGAGAACCACTTAATGATTTTCTGAAAGACATCGTTTACAATTTCTTCAGCTAGTTCAGTGTAATCACGTTTCCAAGGTAGCAGTACTCGTATCTTCTTTCAATGATTTAGTTCCTAGTCTCAAAGTTCTGCAGTGTTGTTATCATTTGCCAAGTAAATATTTGGGACTTAACTACTCTAGTCAGGAGTCCATAAGCTTACAATCTACGTAAACTTATGATAAGGACAAGAAATACATCCATGCCCAAGGGAGAATTGGAACCTCTGATGGCGAACAGTGGTGCACTCCACAGCTATGAGCCTTGGAACGCTCGGCCACGCCACCGCGGCTTATACTTGCCCTACTTTCTTTTGTTGTTTTGGCATTTATTTTCAAGCTGACTTCCTTCGCCGCGGATTTCAGATATTTTAATTTCTTCTTGATGTTGTTGAGGCTGTAGGATAGAAGACAAATGTCAGCTTCAAATTCTAGATCTTCTAGATGTATTCTATTGCTTGTCAAGTTAAGGCCTTACATAAATGTGGCAATTTAATTTTATTTACATAGAAGAAGAAGAAGAAGACGTATATTCACAAGAACCCCACTTTCTAGAAATAATGGCGTATTGTGACGATGAAAGTGGCAATAACTTTTTTATTTATGAGATACTTTTTCGTTCTTTACGTTGCAGTCAGGTTAATTACGGACCCATCAAAGAAAATGGAAAACAAAACAACAACGAAAAGCTGCCTCAGAGGGGCAATGCAGAGTTTGAGCAAACCCTAGGGCCTCGTAGCGAATGAACGACAATCAAAAGGCAGCACTCGCGTTATTTTGAGCAGAGCTAAAAAGCGTGGTGCCGTGAAAGAGCGGTATAAAAAAGGGCCCCCGGAGGCCCTGAAGCGGCAGTTAAATCGGTAATGAGGGGCGCGCGTCGCGTCGCCGGCAGCTGCAGAGGGCCGCTGATCAAAGGCACTTCAATTAAGTGGCCCGGCCCAGCCCAGCCCCCGCAGACAGCAGCACCTAATAGTCCGCCGCGCTCCTGATCACTGGGGCGCCCGCTCTCCTCTGATAAGTCCGACAGGCTGCACACGTCTCTCAATTCCGAGCGTGCGTGCTTTCCATTATTTCACTGAAGTTTCCTTGTCCGTACACCCATCAACCATAGACACTGCCGAGGTGGCTTGGCTTCCGTGCCTCAACGGTTCAGATAGGCGTACTGTAGGTGCGACCTAGTGTAGAGAGTGATTTTTATTATATTTGGTAGTTGACCAGGAAAACATTGTTCTGTCGTATATATATTACTTCTAGGGAATATTTATTGTTGTTAATTAAATAATAATTGATGAACTGTAATTGAGTGGGGATAGGATCTACAAGGGTAAGTCAATTATTGTCCGCAAAGTAGTTATAAAATTTTATTGTAATAAAATACGAAACTTACAAGAACATCATTTTTCGACATAGTCTCCTTGCTTTTCAATGCACTTCGTCCATCGCTCTACAAGCTTCCTTATGCCCTCATTAAAGAATGTTTTCGGTTGAGCTGCAAGCCAGGAGTGCACCGCTTCCTTCACTGCTTCGTCCGAGTCAAATCAACGACCCCTTAATGTCTGTTCGAGTGGACCAAACAAGTGATAGTAAGAAGGGGCAAGATCGGGACTATATGGAGGATGATCCAGTACTTCGAATTTGAGTTTCTGGAGCGTTTCAGCAGTGTGGACAGCAGTTTTCGGACGGGCATTGTCATGCGACAACACAACCCCTTCTGACAGCAATCCTCGGCGTTTGCTTCGAATTGCAGGCTTTAGCCTGTCAGTAAGCATCTCACTGTAACGTACACTGTTTATTGTTGTGCCCCTTTCACCATAATGTTCCAGTACAGGACCTCGTGAATACCAAAAACCGTAAACATCAGTTTTCCTGCGGACGGTTGGGTCTTGAACTTTTTCTTGCGCGGCGAATTTGGATGTTTCCATTCCATACTCTGCCGTTTACTCTCCGTCTCGTAATGATGGATCCATGTTTCGTCACCAGTAATGATTCTGTCATAAAAGTTGTCCCCTTCGTTACCATAGCGATCCAAATGTTTTTTGCAGATGTCGAGGCGCGTTTGCTTATGCAACTGTGTGAGTTGTTTTGGGACCCATCTTGCACAAACTTTACGAAACCCACGTCTGTTGTGAATAATTTCGTAGGCAGAACCATGACTAATTTGAAGACGATGAGCCACTTCATCAATAGTTAATCGTCTGTCTAAGAGAATCATTTCACGTGATCGCTCAATGGTTTCTTCATTGGTGGCGGTAAACGGTCGTCCGGCTCATTCATCGTGCATAACACTCGTGCGACCATTTCGGAATTTTTCAATCCACGCGTACACACTTCGTTGTAGCAAAACACTGCTCCCGTACTGTACGGAAAGTCTTCTATAAATTTCGGATCCTGATACATCTTCCGCCAACAAAAGAACGTATCACTGAACATTGCTCTTCTTTGGTGCAAATAGACAGCGGAGCAGCGACAACGAAACTAACGTAGTAGCTTGAAAATTGCAAAGATATAACAACAAATAAAGCATGCGTCACCAACGTAAAACGACAGTATTACCAACATAAACAAAAATATAACTAAATTGCGGATAATAATTGACTTACCCTCGTATGATAGGAAGAGGAATGGAGCGTTGTAAACGATGATATCCGTTAAAAACAAGAAACAAACTGAAACGATACTGTTGTATCTCTCCAATTAACTTACAATAATTGGTACGTGTTCTCTAGAAAACCACAGAGTTGTGTAAGTATTTCTTTCAATCTCATTTAGAGACGGGCCATTCGTGCCACCTTATCATTCCTTTTAGGGCGAGTACTGAGAACAGTGGAGAAGGAATACTCAGTGTTGTATTATTATTAATTACTGGTATAATAAGTGAGCCTCGCCCACATAAGGAGATTTTGCCCCATAGCACCCATATCTCCCATCCTACCGAGTGTGAATGTATGTATAAGTCTTCCTGTGTGTAAGACTGTCGCTGGATAGCAGAAATGCTTAGGAAGGTGAAGGATAGACAATGTAGAAGTTCTGTATTCGACAGAGAGGCTTCCTGGCAGGTTTGGTCGGCCAGGTGCCTACGTCTTAAGATTCGCAAGTTGTTATAGGAGCGTGCCTCCTCCCCAGAAAGGCGGTTAGTCGAGTGATCGGCCGTGCTCGGCAGAGTGGACACTGGCCTCACAGCGAGCGGATGTGAGTGTGATTGTCTCAGTCAGTATTTGATAAAGTGTGGATTTTGTGAAATTTTGGGTCAGCCTAACTGGGAAATGTTTCAATTATAGGGGAGCGTTAGGAGAAGTCAGTTTTATAATTTTTTTTGGGGGGGGGGGGCGTTTCATTAGTTTAGAATTATTCAGACTAGAACTTGTAACTTGCATGGTTGCGTGGTGCAAGAGCCATCGGCCTTGCGCCAACGTGTGACAGTTTTCGTCCAATTGTTTTGCAAATGTTTCTGTGATGTGCTGGGATACGTCCTGGTAAATTCCGTGGTGATGCGAGATCAATTTTGAGTTCTTTTCTTTATGATGCAGATTCAGTGGAAAGTGTAATAACATTTTTGCATTGGCTATTAATTAATCTGTTCTGTGTGTGGAGGAAACTCGTTGTTTGAAAGTTCGTGTAAATTTTCTAATGCTTTTGTCTTCTGCACTTTATACAAGTGTTCGTTACCATGCCACGTGAAGTGGTATGTCTCACAAAGAGAAGTGTGTTGAGGACCTTTCTGATCTTATTTAACGTAATTTCAATAAAAATTTTGGGAAGTGGTAGGCGTCCGCGACGTATGATTTCTGACTTCGGCTGTATGAAGATGGAACACTCTATTGAACATAATACCGTAATGTTTGGCTGATACTTAATATTCTGTTCCCCTTAACAAGTGTTTTATTTCCACTCAGTGGTCTTTGAATACTTTTACTTGACCACCATGGGTCATCGTACTTTAATGCATATACGGGAGTTGTTTGAGAGTAGAGCCCACGCTCTAGTAGTCAGTAGTATGTGTGAACGTGAACAAAATGAAAGCATATGGTATCCTTTTTAATCCCTCTGCCGAATTACGATAATTTAAGGTGGGAGAGAATAGGACTGTTAATGATATTATATGATGCAATATTCTTGTTTTGATGCACTATGGATAAGGATTATCAACAAATTTGTTATTGGTAAAGGTTATACCTTTGTTGGGCAGAAAGGTTGCGCAGAAAAGTGCCAAACCTGATTTGTGTGTCACTATTCAGATGAAAAGTTACGATAGGTACACCCTTAAAGACAAGCGACAGCTAACGTGATCTTCCTAGTTGGCATAGTTTCCGAAGGAAGACGTTTCTCTGTTGCGCGATGTTCATTCTGAACAGGAAAGGTCAGCTTAAATTTCAAGTGTACTCGGAATAGAATGGCAACTAGTAGGATAAACGAGGAGGCGGTGCGCTTTCAAAACATTCATTCACTTTGCGTTCAGAAGTATGCGGACACCTGACTAAAAATGACTTACAAGCTGGAGTCGCCCTCCACCGGTAATGTTGTATGGCGTAATTGAGTATGGTGTTGGCGCACCCTTAGCCTTGATTACAGCTTCCACTCGCGCAGGTATACGTTCAGTCAGGTGCTGGAAGGTTTCTATGATATCCAGGACTAGCATTACTTGAAAGCGGTGGTTGTGAGTTGGGAGACAAGCAACCTCTATCGAAACGTACAGAACAATTTAATGCCACTTTCAGGAAAATGTCGCAACTATGACTTGCCATGTCGTAGACCTCATGAAAAATAAACAATTTCTCTACTTTAAAATTTATCAGCAACAGATTTAGAAACTCACCATAAAATTAAAAATACTATATGTCAAAACTGTCGGGCTCAATACAGTTCTTTTAACAAAACACACACAGCAGGTTGACAAAGCAGTTTACAGTTTAGTAAGGAAACAACTAACACGGCTGGCAAGCCCCATTAACTTTCTCCACTTCGCACTTTACACAATTGGTCAACTGCAAGCCCTTTTATCAAATTACATACAGACATCAAACAATTGCAATTTGCCAAGCTAAAGATCATTTAAAGAAAACCAACCGTGAAAAACTGTGCGCAAATATTAATCTTTCTATTAAGAACTTTGCTTTGAAGTACCAAGCAGGCATGATTGTGTACAAACCTTGAAACCTTTAAGTGGAAAGTCTCTACGGAACGAAACAGTTACAGGTAAAAACCCACTCAAACATTAAACATTTAAACGAGAACTTTCCAGAAGGAACAAACAATCACAAATATGGACAGGCACCTCGCTGCAAACCACAGTTCGACACTTATCCTTCAGTTCACTAAATTTTCTGTCACCAGTCTTATCAAGTAAGTACACAGGTCACAGAATACGGTTACAGAAACTTTCCAGCGATCCATTTAATACAGATCACGTATACAGACAACTTGATCTCGTCCAGCGTTTATTCCCAGCGGTCTCGGTCGGCAACTCTTCATGTCAGGTGCGTTCTCCAGTCCCGGAAGAAGTCGACGAAGCCAAAGTCTAAACACGACGACTCTCTGTCTCGAACACCAGCTGGTGGCGGTAGGCGGTCCCAACATAAGACCCAGCAACGGCGCTGCTACCCTTTCGGCGGCTCTCCCTGACGCCTCCTGGCGGTGAATCCACCGTCGATGTCGTGGTTGCGAGCGCAGCTCGCGCACCGGCGGAGGTTTGAACTGCTGCGCTCCTCGTGACGGACGTACCGTCACAGTTACTTGGAGAATTGCATCCCATTCCTCACGAAGTGTTGTACTGAGGAGAGGCATCAATGAAGGTCGGTGACGCCTGGCTCGAAAGCAGCTGACCAAAACATCTCAAAGGTGTCCTATACGATTCAAGTAATGACTCTGTGCAGGCCAGTCCATTACAGGAATGTTATTGTCGTGTAATCAAAATGTTCAAATGTTTGTATAGCTTATGGGACTTAACTACGGGGTCATCAGTCCCTAAACTTACAAACTACTTAATAACTAACTAAGACTAAGGACGGCACAAATATCCATGCCCGAGTGGGGATTCGAACCCCCGACCGTAGTGGACGTGCAGACCGTGACTGGAGCGCCTTAGTCCCCTCGGCCACCGCGTCCGGCTGGTGTAATCACTACATTACAGGGCGTGTATTATGAACAGGTGCTCGATCGCGTTGAAAGATGCAATCGCCATCTCCGAATTGCTCTTTAACAGTGGGAAACAAGAAGTTGCTTAAAACTTCGTAACAGAATGGAAATTTTCGTACACGTTCGTTGTCGTAACGAAATACTCTGATCAGGGAAGATTTCCATACAACACTTTCCCGTTAGACTGGTGAAGCTGATACAACTGCCACTTGCTGCTGGCGTGCGCAAACCATATGTTACCCATTACCGAAGTGCCGTGCGATCTCGCCGCGCCGCTCAGGTTGGGCACCTGATGCTATATAAGCTGAAAAGTACACGATCACGAAATTAAATCTCGGTCCATTATTCGGAAGGTGTACTCCCTTACACCAGCCACTGTGCTCTCGGTAGTACACAGTGCCTACGACCTCGAGCATTTCTGCGAAGTCTGGGGCACTTTAGTTAACATAGGCAAGTACGCACAAGTACTGAAGGCCTAAACGAGTCCAGAAAGTTGAGTATTTCGTAATTAGTGCCTCGGTACTGGGCCTTGTCCTCAATAAGAACTATCAGCACCAGTGAAAATCTCAGGGTGCACTCTGAAATTCGTACAATTTCCTAAGTCCAAGAATCGGCTAAGCAAGCAAATCTCTACGTCCGTACCCATGGAGAATACGAAGCGAAGTCCTGAAACACCGTCTGACTTGCAAGAGCCTCCATAAAACGCCGTTTTTCCAGAAAGCCAATCCAATTCAAGCTTCGTAGCTGCAGCCACTGAAATTTCAATTACGCCTGGTGCATTTCAAAAATGTGAAACTCTACCCAGCAGCCAATCAGAGACGGCTACCCGATCCCCTAACTCTTCTTGGCGCGATTCTCACGCTTTTCGTAACCGTCCACCGGACTCGCTCCCAGCTCTGGTTGTGAAGGAATTTTTCCGTTAGCAGAACCCATCATGACCTCGCTCCGTGGCCTGCCTCCCAGAGCTGTCGTTTTTCTTAGGAAACACGATTTGGACGCTCGTCCCTCGACAGAGCAGAAGGGACATCCCGTTGTGGTGTTTTCTTTTCTCAAAATCAGCGAGATCGGCTCTTTAGGAGCCACGCAGCACTCGCCTTCCTCCTCCCACAATTTGGAAAGCTCGGCGGATATTTTTAAAGCCATCGGTCCAAGGCCTCTGCTGTATCTTGGTGCGTACGCAACCCTCGGACCCCTGGGGCAGCGAGCCAGCAAGTAAAGAAACGCCGTAGTCGGCCCGACCAAGGAATTCCACTCGCCGGGCCTGCCTCCTTCACCGAATCAGTCAAAAACTCCCTATTCTCATATGAAACTGTCCTGCTCCGATATTCCATCAACAGCAACAGCAAATTATGCGTAATGAATTAATTAAATTATTATTCGTAGGATAAATTAATAAAGTTGAGAGATGTACTGTCATATCTTAACTTTTTCAATTTTAGAGCATCTCCAGAGATTCTAACCTCCTTGCTAGTTTCCATCTGTTATTACGTGACAAAGAATTTCTTCCTTTTCTCTTCTTGTGACAATACGCGATGTAATAGGCTAATTGGGAAGCTAAATCGAAACTACCCCAGTAATTGGAACACCTGAGAAATGTATTTCGAAAAAATGGATACTCAGAGTGGCAGATTCAGCGGGCTCTCCGCCCAACCACTACATGACAACCTGTGGAAACGGATGAAAACACGAGGGAGGATGTAGGCACTGCGTTCGTTCCATATAACGGCGCACTCTCGGTGAAGGTCGCCCGCATTTTGAAAAAACACCAGGTTGGAACTGTTTTTGTCCGCCGAATAAAATTCGTGCACTGGTGGGGAGCGCCAAAGATGATCTCGGTTTGAGGAAGGCCTGCGTGTACCAGATTCGGTGTCAGTGTGGAAAGTCATATATTGGACAGACGATGCGTACCGTCGAGGATCGATGCGTTGAACACCAGAGGCACACACGATTGATGTATCCGAGCAAGTCGGCGGTCGCTGAACATTGTTTGTCGGAGAATCATGCGATGGAGTATGAACGCACTAGGATTCTGGTACAGACGTCGAGATACTGGGACTTCGTCGTTAGAGAGGCCATTGAAACTCGCCCAAGTGACGACCTCATAAACCGTGACTGTGGCTATAATCTTTGCAAAGCTTGAGAACCAGCGTTTGGGTTAATGAAGAGTAACTCTAGCAAACGTAACGTAGTGACGACCATGGCGGACAGAGCCCTCACATCGATGTCATCTCAGACGCCGTCGCAATCGGTTCCACTGCGCGGCCGCGGCGCGGGGCGCGGACCGCGGAGGGGGCGCTCCTCGGGCCAAGGGTATTTAAATAGCCTGCTACCGGGCTAGAGCCCAGTTCCCTTCGAGCAGCCGTAGTGTGCGGATCTCCGTGCCGGAGCGTTTCCACGAGCTCAGTCCGTCCGTTCAGCTGATGATGGCGACAGGTATGATCGCCGAAATATTGTGCCCGCCGGACACTATAGACCGGCAGTACACCCGTGGATCTTTTGATTATTTTGTTTTAGTTTACTTGCAATACTTCGTAGCAGTCATATTTCAATTTCGAAAGAAACTAAATATGAACATCTATGGTTGACACTCTCAGAAAGCTGAACATGTAGGTATTATAGAGACAAGAACGTTAGAAACTCTGGAGATGCCCTAAACTGAAACAAACGATGCCAGCAAACTGCTCATTCCGGCATTTGTTTGTGCCCAAAGTATTGGTCGTACTATGTTGTTAAGTAGTAAATACTCCTATGTGACTATCAATTTAGTGGCATTACCTAAAGAGGGCAATATTCACACAGGATTTTAAGCGAAAAATCCTTGTTTTGGGCACAAGAGCATGGCTCTCTGTCTTCAACCAATGCGTGTTCTCAGCATAGGTAACGCTACCTCCCCTCATTCTAACCTCCCTGTATAGAGATCACTAGAATGAAATGTCAAATAAATTCTCCGTCGTCAACCAACTTAGGAGGTTAAAATAGGGGAGATGGCGTTACTATTCAAAGATAAGCTGTCGATTAAAGCCAATCCGCCATCTCGTGGAGCCAAGGAAATCTGTTTTCAGTTTAAAACACTCTGTGATTCTTGCCGTGTTAACTTCTATACTTTTAAATGACTGTCGAGTACATATTTGATATAGTATAATTTTGTAGACAATTACAGACCGAACAGTTAAATACATACTAGTAACCACAAATGTTATTGGGGTAGCGTTCTGTTCACACCACTTGGAATAAACGTCACGACATTTTTATGTCACACGCTATGTCGAAGACCGCACAAACAGCTATCGACTAGTCCCTGTTACTCGATACTTCTATGTGACAGACGTCATCTTGATTTTCCGTATTTCTAATAGTTTTGGTATTACAATAAGCAGTAAGCCACTTCATGGAAACAACACATTACGGATTAATAAAAAAAAAAAAAAAAACGTTCTCGGCTCCATTTCGTATCACTAAATCTAAATTAGGAATATCGACCTAACCACACGCTCGCAAATCACAAGTAATTCGGGAATGAACAGCGAAATGTTTCTGAGAAGCGAACAATATAAAAGGCAACCTCACTTATTTTACTGAACAGCAGTTTATTTTCTTCGATTGCTGTTCGGAAAGATATTGTATACCGTACATTAAGTGTCTTTTACTATTATAATGTAGGCTATTAAACGTTTCCATTAGGCTTGTCACTAACCATATCCCCAGAAATCGTTACATATATGGAACAAAGGTCAGATATTTGTGCGAAGGAAAATAGAAATGTGACTGTTGGTCATATCTTTTCCACGAAGTCCATTCTCAACAGAAATGTCATTGCTGGCCGTATCATTTCCAGGAATTGCATTCTCCGTTTTCAGTCAATACTACGGAAACTGTAGTAGATATCTATACTCAAACACCCAAATTCTGTCAGTCGTTGTAACATAGCGGTTAGCGTTACAGGCCCACAATGCAAAGGTTTTTAGTTCGAAACTGCTTCTATGGAAATATTTTTTTAAATCTCACAGTTTGTAACTTATTGTAGATTTTACTTAACCGTAACACATTGTGGACCTTTCTTATTCATATAACGTTAGTATCGTATGCAATACATGATGTTTCCTGTAACAGAGCGCTCTCCCAGGAATTAGTGACATCGATTTGGTGACTTTGGTCTGATTAGAAAACGGAGAATGCAATTCCTGGAAATGATACGGCCAGCAATGACATTTCTGTTGAGAATGGACTTCGTGGAAAAGATATGACCAACAGTCATATTTCTATTTTCCTTCGCACAAATATCTGACCTTTGTTCCATATATGTAACGATTTCTGGGGATATGGTTAGTGACAAGCCTAAGGGAAACGTTTAATAGCCTACATTATAATAGTAAAAGACACTTAATGTACGGTATACAATATCTTTCCGAACAGCAATCGAAGAAAATAAACTGCTGTTCAGTAAAATAAGTGAGGTTGCCTTTTATATTGTTCGCTTCTCACAAAACATTTCGCTGTTCATTCCAGAATTACTTGTGATTTGCGAGCGTGTGGTTAGGTCGATATTTCTAATTTATCTCAATATTTGGCTGTTTATTTTCGAAAGTGTCGCGATTTCCGAGAGTGTGGTTAGAACGATATAACTCGCTTGTCACCAATATTTGGTACGGTAGTTTATTTCTGAATATTTTACGATTGCGGAGGTTTTGGTTAGCCAAGATCCTATTTCATTTACTTACTCTCAGACCACTAACAGCGCTGTCTTTTGCGGCATCTCTACGTCCTAATGTTCAATCCACAGTCTTAATTTTAGAGATATTTGAGACCCGAAATTCCTCCATAAGCCGTTAGAAATATTCATTTTAATCATAGTTTCATGTTGCCTACACAGACTACAAAGTGGCATTACCTAATTCTCTAGACCTAATCCATGAAGGACATTACACTTTTTAACATTTCTCACTTATTATGGCCTAGAGAAAAGGGTAGTGTATTGTGTCTAGTTCTATTCTTAACATACATCAGTGACACTGCAGATAGTATAAGAGACGCTGCTAATGGCAACGTCATACTAAAGTATAAACTTCTAGAATTCGTATCAGAAAAAGAAACTCTCAAACATATTTTGAATATTGACCTGCATTTCCATGTTTCGTGCTTATTTTAACTTTATTAAGAAGTCCTGTAGATTTTTAGAATCACGAAAGCGAAGAAAGAAAAATAAAATGGAAACAACTCACAACCACTACAGCAAGATAAAGTTGCGAAACTTCGGACAGTACCAGTGTTTGTTTATAACCTACTGTAGCGAGAACGAGGTGTTTTCATGCTACCATTAAATAAGGCAATAACCAAGCATGTCACTTTTGCAGTAGACTGCAATCGACGTTTATGATGATACGATAGCTATTGAAATAAACCATTTCACATTACACTAGCATATCACGTTTGCACAAAGTTATGTGAGCACAAATCGATAGCTCTTCGTGCGATCTTCGATACAGCGACGTAAAAATTACACCACATTTGTTCTAAGTGGTGTGAGCAGAACGCATATTGGCTCCACAATATGGCGACAGTGGCTTCACTTCAGTGGCGTTAAGGGCAACTCCCCCTATTCTAACCTCCTTGGTATCAACCTCTTTGACGAGTGTTATCTGTGGCCGCATACGCATAGGAGTAAGCTGCGAGCTTAAAATGACAGAGCCAGCACTGAACGTTATACGGGCGAAATATTAGAATAAGTTAATTTTATGCGGCTGCATTCCAGAAATTTAATAGATCAACATTTCTTTTGTAAGAATGCAGACTCTCGTGGCGATAACATTCAATAACAAGCTCTCGTGTTTCCAATCGCGATAAGTCGAAAGAGCTGGATAGGGAAACACTAATCACCTATCGGTATGAAATACACTTAACGACCTATTATCATGCCTGCCAAATACAAATAAAACGGTTAATAAAAATCGTTCGAGCGTTATCGGAGGAATACGAACACAAATACCGTGACACGAGATTTTTACATAGAGAGATTTATCTCTTTCTTTAGTGTCGCCGTACAAACTCCAGGGATTGATCGAGGTGAGGATACAGAGCCAAAGTGGTCAAATGATCTTACGTTTGGAAATGCATGGTTTCCATGGTAGAGACCTTTAATTCAGCCATACATTTTTACAGAGACTGTATTCTAGCAGTTTGGTTTCCGGCAAATTATTCAGAATAAAGAGAGGTAAAATACTCGGAATGGGCAGTTTACCACGTGGCGAGTACCAGCGTGATCTAAACAGGCAAGAACACAAGAGTATGGCAGTGGAATCGCGAAAGGATTATTCGCGTTTAAAAATTATTAACACTCACACGGAATGTTGTTGAAGAACGACATAAAAGAAGGGTAGGGAATTGCAGCGTAACCCCAATATTCTACAATGCGAACAAGAGGTACACAGTTTCATGCACTGCATGGGAAAATGCCAGAATTTTAAAATTATAAATAAACAAAATTTAAAATGAGTAACACACACGCACACAAACATACGCAATGCATTCTCAGATGAAAAATTCAGATTCAGAAATGGGGTGTAATGTTCTAAGTCGATCCACCTAGGAATCATAAGAGTAATAACGAACTACAGGAATACTTGGAAATTATCCCTAACTGACGTAACTAACGGTGGCAATTCACTTTGGAGCATCCAAAAAGAATAAAAAAATGCTAAACTGATACGATGTATGAAGCAAAAATATACGATTCGTGTTTCTTAAGTAAGGTCCGTTTGAACATAAGTACACAACGAAAGGTTATTTTAAAAAAAATTATTTTCAGATATTACATACTTATTACATAGACTCGAAGGGCATGAAAGGGAAGCATCAGTTGGGAAGGGAGTAAGACAGGGTTGTAGCATTTCTCCGATGTTATTCAATTTGTACATTGAGCAGGCGGTGAAGGAAAGCAAGGAAAAATTTGGAATAGGGATTAAAGGGGGAAGAAATAAAAACATTGCGTTTTGCTGATGACATTGTAATTCTGTCAGAGACAGCAAAGGACCTGGAAGAGCAGTTGAATGGAATGGATAGCGTGTTGAAGAGAGCGTATAAAATGAACATTAACAAGAGCAAAACAAAAATAATGGAATGCGGTCTTAGAAAATCAGGCGATGCTGAAGGAATTAGATTAGGTAACGAAACAATGAAGGTGGTAGATGAGTTTTGTTACTTGGGTAGTAAAATAACATGCGATGGTCGCAGTACAGAGGATATAAAATGCAGAATGGCAATGGGAAGAAAAGTATTTTTGAAAAAGAGAAATTTGCTAACATCGAATATTAATTTAGTGTAAGGAAGTCTTTTCTGAAGGCATTTGTGTGGAGTGTTGCCTTGTACGGGAGTGGACGATAAGCAGTGCGTACAGGAAAAGAATAGAGGCTTTTGAAATGTGGTGCTACAGAAGAATGCTGAAGATTAGGTGGGTAGATCGCATAACTAATGAAGAGGTACTGAACAGAATTGGTGAGAAAAGGAATTTTTGGCATATCCTGACTAAAAGAAGGGATCGCTTGGTGGGACACATTCTTAGACATCGAGGAATCGTAAATTTAGCATTGGGGGGAAGTGTGTGGGGTAAAAATCGCAGAGGGAGACCAAGAGACGCGTATAGTAAGCAGATTCAAGTGGGTGTGGGTTCTTATGAGGAGATGAAAAGGCTTGCTCAGGATAGAGTAGGGTGGAGAGCTGCATCAAACCAGTCTCCGGACTGAAGACCATAACAACAACAACGACATTACATACTTTATTTTTCGACACAGTTGTCAAGTTTATTCAAATACTTATCATACCTCTCAGCCTATTTTAATAATACACTCTTTATAGAAACTTGCTGACTGCCTTCATAACCAAGACTTCACTGTCGTTTTCACGTCGTAGTCATCTTTGAAACGGATGCCACTGACGTATTGTTTGGGGTGCATGTGAAGTGCCTGTTCTCACGGATTCTCGCTTCATCTGAAGCCACTAAATCGTCTGTAATCGAAGAATGGCGACCGGAGCGGTCCTCATCATTTACGTTGTTACGACCATCTTTGGATTCTGGTACCCATTTACGCAGTTTGCTTTCATAACATTATCACCGTACACTTCGCAAATTTGTCGATGTATTTCTGCAGTAGACAGGTTCCTTGCTGAAAAAAACTGTCTCACTGAGCGAACCTCACACGCGACGGGCGAGTTGATAGTCTTAAACCTTTTGAAAGCAGAGAACAGAACCGTAAAGGTTCGCTAGAGAGCTGAAATTGAGCACAATTGTTCCCGAGGCATGCCGGTACACGACGCAAGCGCTCGTTGCAGTATGCGCGCCAACTACTAGTGTCTACAACAAAAAGGGCCTTATTTAAAAAAACACGTCTCTTATGAATTATATTGCTAAATCAGACCTGAGAGAAACCTTACTTCTTGAAGTCCCAGAGAAGAATGAGGCAGCAAGCTACTAGGTTGGTAGCATCGGAAATAGAGATAATGCGCCCAAACGACCAGTACGAATCCTAGAATAGCTAAAGATCAGTGATTACTAATGTTTCTTTGGCTCGCTAAAACTCAACCTAAGATGTTCACAAAAGTACGCGCAAAGAGCGCAAAAACAACAGCACATACTATGAAATCTACACAAACATTGGCTCGTGCCGCGGCGGAGCGACCGAGCGCATTGAGGCGTTATGCTACGATGCGGAGACCGTTTCCCGTCCGGTATTCGAATTCCCCCTCTGGCATGGATGTTTGTGCCGTCTTTAGTATCAGCTAGTTCATAAGTAGTTTGTTAGTTTAGTGACTGATGACCCCGCAGTTAAGTCCCATAATCTTTACAACCATTTGAACATTTGGAACAATGGCTCGCCTGCTCTCACTAGCAGGCAAAAAATAAGAGAACAGGAATACATGATACACAACACAAATATGGCACCAATACATAATGAAATGATTACAATTCAAATCAAACACGTCATATGAGACTGACACATAAATTATTAAGTCATTAAAATTTGAGTGTCAAAACGTCACTGGAGCACTCAACTGGTCATCTTCCGCCGAGATATGAGATGTGTCAGAAACAACATAAAATCTAAATCAGATCAATGAAACTAGTGAAACAGCTCACATTGACACGTTTCACAGACACAGTCTAACGTGTCTAGTCTCGACCATGGAGGTATAAGAAATGGACCTGGCACTACATAATTTGGTTATATGTTGTCTGCAATCCAGTGGGCGGAGCCTACAGTCATATTTAAGGATCCAAAACGTTCGATTCAAGCAAACTGAGTCGACACTCAGAGCGGTAAATGTTGGGAGAGACAGTAAAAAACTGGAAATGATTAAACGGTCGTTCCCGTCGCCCACAGCACTCGGTGCCAACTGAGTGTATGCTGACAATAAGAGAGTAATGTTTACGACTCCTTCTTGTTTCTTAATTTCTGTCTTTTCGTAGCCACAGATGTTTTGAATACTAGATATTACATAGCTTACCTAAATAATATAGTGTCACGAAAGCAATTTCAAACGTTCTTCCTGTTCTGACTGTATATTTCATGCAGTACTGCAACAAATTTGACTTTACTGAAGTGATTATTTTGTGAATACAATAGAATATCCTGGAAGAGAAGTATGTGATGTGTAAAGTAAATTTCATAATTCTTCTAATTTCTGATTTACTATGCTTGATTGCTTACAGGTAATGGTTCTTACCTGTTACATTTTCAAGTTCATTTACATAGCAACTTTAGTGTTCACGTTTACAAAATATTTAACTACGTTTTCTTTGCTAGCTCAGAAGTAAGTGGAATGAGGAAAGGAGCAAGGCATGCTCTCATGACAAATAAAATAGTTTAACATCTAAAACCATTTCAAGTGCTAGGAAAACTTTTTAACGTTCAGTATTCGAAAGTTTGTAAATCTATGGGACTTAACTGCTGTGGTTATCAGTCCCTAGGCTTACAAACTATTTAAAATAGCTCATAGTAACCTCAGGATAAACACACACCTATGGCTGATGGAGGACTAGAAGCTCCGACGGGGAGCAACCGCGACTTTTTAATGGTTTAAATTTTGTTAATATCCATCTCATGTGAGCTTGTACCGAAGTGAAACATACAGGCTACAATAAACAGTATGTACGTGACTATAATAGATAAAATGAGACGGTACAAAAGAATGCTAAAGATATAGGTAGATTTAGAAAATAATCAAGAGGATATGAATCGAACGGAAATAAATGTTTATGGTACAACAAGACTCGCAGTAATGGTCAATTATTGTTCCTGAGAGACGAAAATGTGTAGGGTAAATACTGTAGAAGTGGAGCAACTGATTGTAGTTTACAACTGTTATGCGAACATGAACGCACAAATTAGTTTTCGAACTGAAGACCACAACAACTGTCAGTTGGTAAAACTTTTATAGCAGTGAGTGGCCAAGCCGCCGAAGTAGTTATGTTTGTTTCTATTCATTTTTGAACCTAATTAATGAAATAGTATAATTTTTGCATTGGCAGCATTATTAAATTATGAAGAGACATACATTACACGGAAATTAATGTAAATGCAGCCGAATTTAATTGATGCAGTGGTATAAAGACCACCTTCGTCATGAACAAATACTTTCGAATATGTGTATAGCTGCAGCTTCTTCCACTGAAAATAAGTAGAATATAAACATAAGAGAATAATAAATTTCTATTATGGTCGTTTCTTACGATGACAAGTATTTTTCTGACGTGTATCAATTCAGTGTGGAATCTAATGATTCACACATATTTACACCTCACTCGTCTTTCTTAAACGTGCTTATTCTGTTAGGCGTAATTTGTTTGGCTTAACAACAATTGTTGGACAACAGATTGATTGCTTTTGTCATTTAACTGCCACGTTTGCGATGTTTTTCTTTCAGCTACAGCTGTTGTGGCTGATTTGGTACGTTAAATGCTGTAGTTATTGCATTCTATATACGTTTCCTACATTCCACCATCCCCATTTATCTTGTATTGTAATAAAGAAATTTTAACTTTCCTGAGTATAAAAGCGACGTCTCTCTGCTAAAGGTCAGTCTTCTGGCGCTTCCGAGCTACTTTTATTTTTATTTTTAATAGAAAATGAAAGTATTCAGTTAAAGCCTGTATGTTACAAGATAATTGTAAAGAAACTGTCCTGTAATGTAACGTTTCGTACCGTGTGAGGGATCTTAGGAGACCTAAGAAAGACAAATGTGGACCTATTATTAAATTATTACCTATTTACATGGCACTACATACGTTCCCAAATAAAAATATGTTAAAAGCAATATAGCCGATACTATTCGCACTCATCCATTATCGTATTCATAAATGTATTTTGCCGGCCACTTGGAGCGCTGCTGTCGCATTGTATAACCATAATCTATGGGAGTGTCCATAGAGTAGAAATATCTCTGGAGATGCGCAGAATTACTTGTGTTGTCAACATCTACTGCCGTTGTGGTCACGTGATCTCGGGACGACGCACATTTATGTGTAATGGGGATGACCTAAACAGTGAATGTCCGATAACAGTGATTTCTTTGAATACTACTTTTCGGTAGCTGTGACATTTACTAGTGATTTGTCACGGCTTAAAACGGAAGTTTTCTAATTCACAACTTATCCTTTCAAAACTTTACAAATTACGATTTCTCCAATTTCTACGAATTCTACGATGAATCACCAGATACGCAAATTCAAGGGGACTCACACTCACAAGTAGTAACTGGCGAATATAAATGCTGGTAATTCTGGGTAAAACTTTACTTACAACCTCGGCGGCGTAGTGTGCTGATGTTAGCAACAACCATTTTATGGTATTTGTAAACTCAATGACATAGAATAAGAGGGCTTTTCCGTTTCGACCTTGAAATAAATAATGACGTTCCTGTTCTATGATCAACAGATTATTGTATGTTCTCATGTGTGGTCAGAAAATTTATTATCATCGTAAAGTTAATATTCTTTGCCAACATTACCACACTACGTGGGCGAGGCCTTAAGTAAAATTTAACAGAATTTCTGTTCATGTAAACTGTTGTCATTATGACGAAAGTGATTAGTTCTTGCCTGTAAAATGTCTAAATGTGCAAATTGAACATTTGAACATTATTTTGTTAAAGTCATTAAGTGATTCGAAAGGATGAAAAGTTTGTTATCTTGTCAAAGCTATTCCATATTTTGCAGTTTTCTATCGTTATTTATAAGGCTGGAGTTTGTATCATAAAGCTGCTAATATGCAAATGTAAAAAGTGCTGCAAAGGAATCATAGAGTTCGAACTTACCCGTGAATAACAGTACTAAAAAAATCAACTTTATGAATGGGGTTACATATTTGATAAAGTGTGTCCGACTTGCAACAAACTTGATTTGATTTGAAATTCAAATTAATTGTCTTAAACAATTCTCGAATGAGTTATTTCGTTTCAACCTCATGTAGTAAAACACAATCAAAATACGGAATGGCTTTGACAAGATAACAGACTTTTCATCCTCTCGAATCGCTTAATGACTTGAGAGAAAATCTGCGCCTTCAAAAGTGTCTGGAAAAATACGGACATGGACAATGATACAAACTGTATAACCTTTAAACATTGTGGAAAGCAAAAGGCTAATTCACAATGGCCGTCACGTCCCGTCAACTTGCTTAGTCCAGTACCGAGCAATGGAAGTGGAGGTATAATTACCATTAGTGATAAAAAAATTGTAGTATAGTGTCAGATTTGAGAAAATAACAAATATAAAATTATTTAATGACCATATTAAAGGTCACGTTCTTGATCATTTGTATGTGGTAAAGTGCTGAGAAGAAAAAAGGCATTTCAGATGAATTTCCTAGCGAAACCATTGACCAATATTCAAACACATAAACCACAACAAAGCTTTGTTCACCGCAGTTAGTCTTCATTTTGAGGTATCTGACATTGCGACATCGCTTTTGGAACAGTACTCAATGAAAAAAATTCAATTCGTAATGCTACATTTGTAGATCACCACGGAAACAAATCACAGACATAAACTGAAACTTAAGAAACAACAAAATCTCAAAATCAGCTACTATCACAGTACAGAGCCCGGCGAAAATAAATTTCGATGTCACCAGCCGACGACGTTGTTGAAACTTTGCTGCCGAAAAACTGTACCATGATGTGACGTGATACTTAGTGTGAATTAACGAACAGCGTCGTTAGATCACGTGACAATTCCAGCTTAATGTTGAGAACATGCGCAGAATGCTGTGCTCACTCTAGAGATATTTCTATTCTATGGGAGTGTCCTGACCATAGAGTAGAAATATCTCTGGAGTGAGCATTGCATTCTGCGCATTTCCTCAACATTAAGCTAGAATTATCACGTGATCTGGGGATTACGCTGTTCGTTAATTCACACTAAGTATCACGTCATGTCATGTCAGGGCTTCTTGGTAACAAAGGTTTCACAACATCGTCTTCTGGTGACTTGGAAATTTATTTTCGCCGCGCTCTGTAGTTGATTTTGTGCTTTTTTTGTTTCTTAATTTCAGTTTATTATTGTGATTTGCAAATGTAACATTACGAATTGCATTTTTTTTTCATTGAGTGTTGTTCCAGAAGCAATGTCGGAATGTCAGATATCTCAAAATGAAAACTCACTGAGGTGAACAAAGCTGCGTTCTGAGTTTTTGATTTATGTGTTTGAATATTGGTCAATGGTTTCGCTAGAAAATTCATGTCCATAATCTGAAATGATGTTTTCCTTCTCAGTACTTTCCCACATACAACTGATCAAGAACACGACCTTTAATATGGTCATTAAATAATTTCATAGTTGTTATTTTCTCAGATTTGACTATATACTCAAAATATTTTATCATGGATAGTAGTTATAGCTCCACTTTCATTGTTCGGTTCAGAGCTAAGCAAGTTGACATGACGTAACGTACAACTTAACATGACGGCCATTGTGAATTAGCCTTTTGCTTATGTTCAAAGGTTATGTTGCGTGTGATCCATTTGTTTACTCATAATAACAGAGGTGAATTACATTTGTTGTTATATGTGTTACAGAACTTTTTTGTAGCCCATTCATCCAATTGTCTGATTGTCTCTTGCTTGAGATTTCATCTGTTAATTACTAAGGGACTGTACATAGAATGCGCAATGTATATACGTAGGAGTGTTATCAGCAAGTAAATTTGAGTGCCAGCTTCCAAAAAAAAAAAAAAAAAAAAAAAAAAAAAAAAAAAAAAAAAAAAAAAAAAAATAAAAAAAAAATAAATAAATAAATAAATAAATAAATAAATAAAAATAAATAAATAAATAAATAAAAAGGAAAAGGTAATGAAGAATCAATTCAGTCTGTAATTTTTCCAGACCTATTGAAGGCCAAGGTTTACTATCATGTCATTTTGCAACACCCTGGAATTTTGGTTGTGTTCCATTATAAGAGGGTGAAACGGGATAACTCATTTGAGTTATTGCTGAAGATAGCAAATCTGAATCAAGTTTGTTGCTAGAGATTAATGTATATCACAGTCTATGTTCACGACAAAGTCGGAAACATTTTACCGAATTAGCACTTTTTTCATTAGCATATTAGCTGCTGTAAAGTAAATAATCAATTCCTATCAATAACGATAGAAAACTGCAAAATATGGAATGGCTTTGACAAAAGACTGGACTTTTCAACCTTTTAAATTGCTTAATGACTTTATCAATATACTGTTAAAATTTTCATTTTACACACTTTACAAGCAAGAACATATCACTGACACCTGAACAGAGATACTCTTAAATTTTACTTATGGCCTCGGCCACTTAGTTTGGTAATATTAGCAACAAAATGTTAACAATACGAGGATAATAAATCCGCTGGCCACAGATAAGTACATACAAGAATCTGTTGATCATAGAGCAGGAACATCATTAATTATTTATTTCACGATTAACACGAAAAATGTGTCCCTCTTATTCTATTTGATTGAGTTTTCAAATACCATTACATGGTTATTACCAACATCGTCACACTACGCCGCCAAAGTTGTAAATAAAATGTTACCCAGGATTACCAGTTAGCATATATATTCGCCAGTGACTGCATTTTACTACCTGTGAAAGTGTCACCTTGAAGTAGCATATAAGGTGATTCATACGTAGAAATAGGAGAAATCGTAATTGGTAAAGTTTTGAAAGGATAAGCTGTGAATTAGCAAACTTCTGATTTAAACCGTGACAAATCACAAATAATGTCACAGCTACCGAAAAGTAGCATTCACATAAGTCACTGTTATCGGACCGTCACTGTTTAGGTCATTCCCATTACAGACAAACATACGTCCTCCCGAGATCACGTGACCATAACGGCAATAGATGTTGACGACACAAGATCTCTTCTGCGCATCTGAATGCTCACTCCAGAGATATTTCTACTCTATGGTGGTACTGTCCTGTTTCATCTTTGGAATAGTCCATCATAATATCTCTGACGCACGTCTTTACAGACTCTTTATTTCGACAAAATTACAGAGATGGTATGAATTGCTCAGTAGTTACTCGTATTGTTTACTTAGTGAGTGGCACTATACAGCGGTTTTTCAACGATGGGCTTAACGATTTCTTCGTTCATGCATAAGCTATTCAGCAAACGGCAACTTCGAATATTGATCGTAGGACTGGATGCTGCAGGAAAAACTACCATTTTGTACCGGATGAAGGTGGGAGACGATGTAACTCCGATACCAACTCTCGGATTCAATGTCGAAACAGTGGAATACAAAAACATCTGTTTTATTGTGTGGGATGTCGGTGGGCAAGATAGGGTGAGAAGGCTGTGGCAGCAGTATTATACTAACACGTTTGCCATCATTTTCGTCGTTGACTCTACTGACAAAGAGAGGATGCCTCTCGCCTCGTCTATTCTGCACAACCTGCTAAACGAGGACGAGCTGTCCAACGCCCTGGTGCTGGTTTACGCCAACAAACAAGACCTTCCACACGCCTTGACGGTCCCTGCTGTCAAAGACATGCTTCGACTGGACAAAATTCAGCACAGGAAGTGGTACATCCAAGGGACATGCGCCGTTACTGGAAGCGGACTCTACGAAGGACTCGATTGGCTTGCAGACCACATATCGAACAAGTAACTTTTCCTACTATTTCAGTGGGTTATATATTAAGTTTCTTACCCGCATTACTAATAACTCATAGTGGAACAAATCTATCTTCTTCTCAAAATGAGAATTAGGTATTCGTAACTGGATGTCAGAGGTTGAGAAATAATAAATTATCTTCATATTTTTGATACTTCTTGTCAGGTGCATGAACAGAATATGCGTAAACTTGCACCATTACAGTTTTAAAAATATGGTGATGTGGAATGGCTTTGTGAATTGTAGTACCTATAAGTAACATCATTCATCGCCTTTATAGTTTATACGATGAGCACAAACAAATAAACAGAAATAATAAATATATGGAGCAACTACGGTGTGAAAATAATTCATTGAAAATTTCAAGTATTTTATTCATTTCGGAAAGTATTTTATTGGTTTCGGTCGTGAATGACGGAGACTTTTTTATTTTTTACTTTTTTAAAGACTTTGCAGTCAAAGCTACGCAAAGGAAAAGGAAATTGTCACACTCATGTATTGACAGATTATCGATGTATTTCTCTACAATGGCTATGAAAGACTCTCATAGAAGTTCATCGAGAACCAGTCGCTACATGGATATGACAGTTATTCACTTTACTTTGATTTCAAAGTAATTTAAATGTTAAGAAATCATCATTATTAACGAATGCATTGCACTCAGATGATATTAATTAAAAAACATTCACACTGAAGAAGTGATGATTCTTGATGTACTTTTCTGAAAGCATTCTACATCGGTAACGCTTGTCCCAATGTAATGAACCATACAACAGTTGCCTACGAAAATGTCACGACTTCCAAATATGTTGTTACGTAGATACATACTACCACAACTTCAACCGGTAATTTGGTAGAACCCGTGTACATCGAAGGAAACGGCATTCCGATCGATATATATCCAACGTTCGACTCTCGCTTCAGTACCAATGACGGAAAACTGACATGGCGGAACAGCTGATTTATATAGCTAATTGTAATGTAATTTTTGACGTGATGATTGAATGAAATTTTGGCTTAACTGAAGACTGGGATATCACCAGTTAGAATTGACCCGTGGCATTGGCATGTTGTCGTGTACGTACGTATTTGTAGGTGGCGTGAGTAATTATGTGGTGGCTGAGTTGTAGACGATGGTATGTCATGGATGGTGCATTCTGTTGTAAAATGTAATTTACGAGGATAACCACAGATTATTTATTATCTACAATACGTAAGTATTTAGATATTATCGCCTATAAGTGTTTTCCGAGATTGTGATTACATCATGGGTTAAAGCTGACTGGTGGTATCCCTGTCGAGAGTTATTATTCGATATTTCGCTAATTTCCAATAATGCTTGCAATCGAAGACCCTGGTCCTGAAATGCTATATATCTAAAGTACAACAGTAAATGGATTGAGTGTTTCTTAGTCGGAGATTCGGGCGCTACGCGCCCTCACTTACTAAAATAAAACTTCTTGTTTAATCTATACCTAAAGTAAATTTTACTTTAAAAGAAAGTGATCTGTAGCGTAGCCTGAAGAAGGTAACGTATAGGTCAAACAAGAATTTTTTCCTAGTATATGAGGGCGCGTAGCGCCCGAATCTCCGTTTCACAAACACTAAATCGTTTACAGTTGCAGTTTGATATATACCATTATTGGAAATTACCGTTATTTCTTTCGATATTTCAAATGGCAACCAGATGAGTCGGAAAAGTACAAGAAATGTCACAAATTCAATGCAATCAAAATACAATTTAAATTAACTGCTTCGCGTTTGTCATATCGAATGTGGAGCAAGAATCAAACTTTGGATATATATCGATCGCAATGCCGTTTCCTTCGATGTACACGGATTATACCAAATTACCCTTCAATTTAGCTCAGTGACAGTTGGAGCAATGATATTTACTCTCAAGAAAGATTGAGTTATTTCATTAAGAATATATCAGGATTCTCCTATAAAAATATTCATGTTAACGTAGATTTACAGTAACACTCGTCAAAATTATTTGTACGTAATTATTCGTTCCTAAACATTCATATTTTGACATCTCGCACATCAATGACAGCGTAATCGATTTAGAGTTGTGCTTTCTACATATATCTCTTTCCAGGCCGAGATACTTAGATTGCAAACATTCTTGGAAATTACCATTATTTACCACAATTTAAATCGAAAATAAATTCTTTAGATATGGCATGGTGACTGACACAAATGAAAACTGGTTCTGCTAACTATCCTAATCTGCACGCTCAATTGTTTATTCTTTTGTAACTTCATAGTTAACAGTAAAGTTAGACAACAAAACAGGTTTTATTTACAAATAACTAACGAACAGCTCAACGTTTTAACGATTGCGTCCAGAAGATATGGCAAGTTTAATACGTCGGTCGAATTTTACTTAGCTTCCCTGGCAGCTTCGTATGAGTGTGTTGGCAAACTTGTGGCATTGGGATTCGCCAATCACGTGACAACACAAATATATGGTCATGAAACCTAATTTTCACGAGGACAGTTACTTTTACTGAGCATACAATGGTACATACAATAACCTATCATCCATAGAGCACTAAGAGCATTATTTATTTACTTTATGGTTTGATTGTAACACGAATTAAGTCATTGTATGTAGTTCGGATTTCTAAAAACGTAAACTTCTTGGTAAAGATTTCCTATGGTGCTGTTGATGTTGCAAATACAATTAAGTGCAGCCGCCAGGACGGTAAGTAAAATTTAACAAAAATAGTCAATCACAGTATCAATCATGTTTCCTCCTCTCCTACGGCTCCGCACCTATAAGAGAAAATCACAGCTTTAAACATCTGGTATTGATATATTGATGATATCATTGTATCTGTTAAGTATCATTCATGCACCAGATAACAAATAGTTCTAAGTGGTTATTATGAACTACTGACTATGAACTGGAAGAAATTTTAAACGCATACGTCATTCTCTTTGCCTGTAATAGTATAATTAATTGCAAATAACTCTTGTCTATCAAAAGCTATACAAATATGCTTCCCATGTCCTGTATGTGGAGGAGATTGGATTAGTCATTGTTATTTAGATTGACGGAATATACGATAATGTTTTACTTTTGGCAGCGGCGGATTAGAGTGTTTATGTTAGTAACGACCATTGAATGCTCGTTGAAACGCCGATAATGTAGAATGAGCGCAATAATCTTTAGCACTGACAAAGAAGTAAAAGATCATGCCGTCCCTGCTCTGCGGTTGAAAGGTTCAATTATGGACCCTGGTCCTTTTAGTATATTGATTATCTTTATAAAGCGAACAGTTTATTGCCAACATTGGTACACTACGCAGCCGCTGCCATAAGTAAAATTTAACCAAACTTTTAGAAATGAATTCGGTTAAAATGCATTTGAAGCCTTTTGCTTGACTCGTAGATTGGTTAAAATGCAGTTTGTGTCAGCACATTCTCCCTGAAGTGTTAATGTACACAGCGGCGCGATTTATGACGGGAGCTGAAAGGAGACAATAACAGTGCCTCTTTATGTTTTACAATTTGTAAACGAATAAGTGTACAAAACACTGCTGTTATCAAGATTAATATTTTTACGAGTAATACTGGTGCAACGAAAATCTTGACACATGCGTAGAAACTACTTTAAATCATTTTTTACGAATAAGGTATTGCAAGATTGTTACACATTCTTATAAATACCTTTGTGATTTTGAGGAGGTACATTGTAAAGGAATTTGGAAGACATGTTTTGTATCGAAGGCACGGTGTCTTACAGATCTTTTTACATATTGTAGTGGTAGACGAATAAAAATATTTCGAAATGTGGCTACATAGAAATAAAATTATATATACTGTTTGGTCGGAAAATAAATTTCTGGAGAAGAAGAGAAAGACAAGAAATATTCAAATGTTTGTAAATCTATCGGACCAAACTGCGTGGTCATCAGTCCGTAGCTTACAAACTACTTAAACTAAGGTAAACTAACCTAAGAATAACACACACACACCCCCTTGCCCCAGGGAGGACTCG
This sequence comes from Locusta migratoria, assembly GCA_026315105.1. Taxonomy (NCBI): domain Eukaryota; kingdom Metazoa; phylum Arthropoda; class Insecta; order Orthoptera; family Acrididae; genus Locusta; species Locusta migratoria. Next base: position 403,871,632 of record CM048744.1, on the reverse strand, counting down.
AACCTCCGACGGCGAGCAACAGCGCTCTCCGCAGCGAGGCGCATTATACCGCTTGGCTACTCCACCGCGACAGAGAGACAAGAGAAAGAACCGCCACTACATGGGTGGAACAATTTTTTCTTTAAATTACGTATCTTTTATTGGAAACACTGTTTTAATTGACCCTAATAAAATATGTTTAATGAACGTGTCACGATTTTGTAGTATATTAATCGTAAAATATAATTGTGTTAAAAACCGCGATATTTAACGATTTTGCAAAGTGTTATTTGTAAAATCATATACGTCAACAACACTGATTTGCTTACAGCGCGTAAAAAATCAAGACGCATTGCTATTGGCTGTCTGAATGCCCCTCCTGAATGGCTGCTTTCACTGACATTCATTCATCGCAGAGTTGCCAGTATCGACACGCCAGGCAGAATGTACCGAAACACAAATCGCGTTTTAATCGGTAGATTTTGGTAGCGGTGCGATGAAGGATATATAAAGTGAAATCTGCCAGTCAGGAGCAGCTTTCAGACAGACATAAGAATGCGTCTTTAGTGTCATAAGTTGGAGGCTATTTCAAACGTTGTGTCAACATAAAAAGTACATCGAAAACTCGTCACTACATGTAATAGGTCTTTAATTAATGAGAACAGAGTACAATTCATGCAGTAGTACCTTTATTGGCTATCAGTCGAAACGTACGCTTCCCACAATACTGCACTGATGTAACTGGTCGTCTCAATGTGCTTGTTGCTGCTGTAGCGGCAAATTGCGTCTAACGGTCATAGAGAGGAATCGTCGATATTTATCAGGCTATAAGTAGGAAAGATGCATGCTCGAGACACCGCACAGTAGTCTGAATCTCGAAAAGCTGGACGAAACGTTATAAATTTCACCGAAAGCCTCGATGCCAAGTTTCTTGGGGTCGTTGATTACTAATCCGAAATTAAAATTTGGAAAAACGAAATGGCGGATGAGATACGGTGAAACATGTGTGTCCATGTTGATTTTATCATTCAATACCTATTTCATAAATATCAAAACTTCTTTCCTCGTGATAGAAATTTCTACGGTATTATCAAGAGGTGCTATAGAAAATAAAATTCTATCGTTAATAGGAGACATATCTTTGCCATAAACAATAATTAAGACGAAAAAATAACGAATTAAATTATAACCAAAACCAAAGTCGCCGCGGCGGAGTGGCCGAGCGCATTCAGCCTCTAGGCTTCAATGCGTGAGACCATTCCCCGTCGGAGGTTCGAATCCTCCCTCGGGCATGGATGTTTGTGTTGTCTTTAGCGTAAGTTAGTTTATAAGTAGTTTGTATGTTTAGGGACTGATGACCCCTAAGATAAGTTTAAAACAATTCAAATGTTTGTAAATCTATCGGACCAAACTGCGGATCGTCAGTCCGTAGCTTACAAACTACTTAAACTAAGGTAAAATAACCTAAGGACAACACACATACCAATGCCCCTGGGAGGAATCGAACCTCCACAGAGAGGCGCGTTAGACCGCTCGGCTACTCCACCGCGGTCGCAGTTAAGTTCTATAAGCTTATGAAACATTTAAACGAAAGCAAAGTCTTAGCCACTTGCAGCTCATATTGGAAATGTTTTGCAGAAATATCTAAGCAACAATTTCCATTCGGTTGAAAAGCCGAATTCAGAAAGATTTTGACTTACTACTCTGTTTAATGACGTACTATTTCATAAACAATCTACATAACTTTGAGCGACAAGTTAAAATTGTATTCAGATGAAAAATCCATTTTGACAGAATCCAAATCCGAAACAATTCGCGATTCTACACACGATTGAACTTTGAGTAACCTCCGACGTCCGACAAGTAAATATTGCGGCAAGTCCCATGGTCAGGAACGGCATGAGTTTCTAGGACATGCTGCGACGATTTTCTTTTATTTACTGTCTTAATACATACAATGTGTACCACTACACCGTTTCAACCACTAAAAAACCCAATTTTTTAAATTTTATTTTCATTTATTTATTGTCTTTTCGCCAGTTTTGGGAATTTCATACCACTGTCCACCGTTCTGAGTTCGATGACAGAGGTGCTCATAATTTCCACTGCTGGCAGCCAAGAAGGAGTTATCCGCGCCTATGTTTAAATTTTAATGTGAAATTAGACTCACCAAATCGCTGCGTGCAGTCAGTCATACGACGAATTTTTTCATTTCTCTTCTTTCGGCTTAATACCTATATTTCTGTTGAGAAGATTATCCGCCGTCTGGATTTGTGTGGCCTCCTTAATAGCACTATCACAGAACAGTGACGATACGACATGTTCCAGAGAGCGCAAGATACTAACAGGGTGATGATAGTACGCAAACTGTGTGAATAGCTTTTGGTACCCGCTTTGTCCCTGAGTATCTTGGTATTTTCCACATCCATAACACCGAGGAATGTTAAACAGCCATATTTTTTCACACTCATGGTGAACTGCCTACTTCGATACTGACACAGATTTATATTTGCAAGCTCAAGCTGCCATCAATAAATATAACACAACGCTGTAGTGTCTTACGCTGTACATAGGGCACAAGTGTATCTCAAATGCCGCCAGGCGAACTACATCACCTATGAACAGTGTTCCAACAGAACAGCTATTCTGATCGACAAATACATACTGTCTTTCCATGGAAGTGAGCTGAGTGCAGAGATGTTAATGAAGATTCGTGACATGTTTTGGTGTCATGTCTTCACGATTGTGTATGTTCCTCATGAATCAGATTTCAGATTTGTTTTCCGTCGAATAACAAAACTAAGGAATACGTTGTGCTCGATCACAGTCGAACTTGGCCTTAGAAAGAGTAGCATATTAAGATCCCATGCCAATGCGAAACATTTTATATAGGGCAGGCATGTCGAACTGTGCAAGAGTGTTTCGTTTTGTCTGTGACAGCTTGAACGTCAGCAGTAGCGCAGAATTACCTGAACACGGGATATCCAACTTTATGGATAAACTGAAGATTTATTTTCAGCATCATCATTTTGTTTTCAAGGAGGCTACACATCACCTTACGGCGGATAAACTTATCAACAGGGATGCAGGTTTTCAACTGATCATATTGCCGAACCGTAGTTCAAATTTTAACCACAGGAGCGTTCGGCAACACAGCTATTCCCCATGGTGCATACGCTCTCAACAAAAGGCACTATGAGCGTCGTCGTCATCGAACTCTGAACGGCGTCTCGCGCTTGCGTTTCCCGCTTCAAAATATGTTAAAATATTTTGAAAGCTATGCCACTAAACTGCAATGGTCATTAGTTACTAAAGTTACAAACTACTTAAACTGACATATGCTAAGAACAACACACACAGACACCCATTCCCGAGGGAGGGACTCGAATCTCCGACAGGGATCAGTCGCACACTCCGAGTCAAGGCACCTTGTAGCTCACGGCTATTCCCGAGCGGCGTTTCCTGCTTACGGCCAGATAAATAACAACCCCACCACGCAAGTATCGTCAGTCGCGACTTGCACCAACAGCACCCACGAGCACCGATGAAATTTTGTGGGAAGTGTACAGTATCATTCGTAGGTAAGCCCGAGAAGCTTCTTTGAAACTCAGCGAATACTTCAAAGAAATATGTGAAGTAAACAGATGTATTGTTTCAGTAGGCTCTTATACGCTCTTTGGTTTTTCGTGTAACAAGTAACAAATTGACACTTTGCTGGTACTTTAACAACAGAGTTGCTGTATCCTAATACGCTTTGGTACTATATTTATGCAACTTGCACTATTTCAATGGCTGAAATATAATTAACAGTTTGACTCACTTCTTAGATTTTGCATTTTAAGATGGAAATATTCCTCCTCTAGTACTAGAAGATTAAATAAACCCTGATTACTAATTTCTGTCGTGTCTCCTGAAACTGGTCAGAAAGAAAATATTACAAGAATCAAATTATTTGCAACTTCAGTATTTAGTGTTGATTTTAGTAATAAAATTCATTATTTTTCTCCATTTTCCGTCGATAATTATCACCAAAATAATATTAATCAGTAATTGCCATTTTATTATCAATGAAAAGCCACATACATCATCCATTTACACATTTTATTTATCTACAAGACTGACCGTAAAAATCAGTTTCACATTCGTGTTTGTGTAGAACAGAGGTACACGTCCACCATCACTGATATTGAAATACAATGTTCACCGTGTAAGACCTGAAAGAGTGTGAATAAAATTTCAAACATCTTCCGTCCAATCATTACTTTTAAAGAAGCGTCAGTGTTCTTGAAAAGTTGTCGTGTATATATCACACAAATATATTCGAATATTGGTGCGGCCGGCCGCGGTGGCCGATCTAACTGCGGCGCTCCGGTCACGGTCTGCACGGCCACTACGGTCGGGGGTTCGAATCCCCCCTCGAGCATGGATATTTGTGCCGTCCTTAGTATTAGCTAGTTCGTAAGTAGTTTGTAAGTTTAGGGACTGATGACCCCGAAGTCCCATAAGCTCTACAAACATTTGAACATTTTTGTATCAGTGCGGTATTTATAGAGAGCTTGTTACCGAAAATATTTAACAAAAAGGATGTTTAGTAAATGCTTCACTAAAAAAAAAAAAAAAAAAAAAAAAAAAAAAAAAGAGCCAATGGTTGATATATGCTGTAGCCCAAGTACCCTTTCAAGATTATCTGGTAGTGATAAGCGTAATATTTTTACCCGAGGATATATTTATATATTTCGAAATATCCAAAACTATTTACTAAAGAACTGCCATACATCTCAGATATATTGCTGCAACTTTTTTCCTATTTACTTGCATTCACACACCTAAGGCAACAAGTTTGTCATATATTCCGGAGGTAGTATTACCATCTAGTACGGTCGGACTAGAGAATTAATGGAGATTACAACTATATGATAGTGTACGGTGCAGTATTTCACAATTATATCGGAGTAATAATAGCGATACAGCTATTGGACGAACGTTCTGCAGTAATTGTCATGTTTAATAGATTTCCGATGGAAGTTCATGAGAAGTTCGATTGCTTCCGGGCTGGAGGCATCAGCCGTTCATCGACTACCCATCAACGCAGTGACAATAATTAAGTGTATTCATTTCTTTATGAATGGCGTGTTTCCATCGCTCGCGCAAACACCAACAAAGCACTCATTGTGATTGCAACTACCATAAAGCATGCGTATCCTGTTTGTAAATACAACGATTGATCTTTCACATTTGTCTGACGTATGGTTTCCAATGCTAATGTTTTCAGATGAATATCACGCTTCGCAAACAGTGAAGACAATATCAATAGCTATATTTACTGATCAGAGTGCCACAGATAACGAAAAACGCAACATTAAGCAGTATATATTCTTTACAATCCCTCAATGGAATGTTGCCCCAGTGTTTTCAGTTGAAAGTCAGTGTTTTTTATCTTTCTGGCTGAAACTATACACACAGTTCGAATATTGGGAACGCTTTGTCTGATATACAAGGGCCAGACATTACAATTGCTTGTAGTGAATGATGGACTTCCAATCCTCTCTTGTAAATGTGGCATCTATTTACTGATTTAGTGGGGTACAAAATGAAATGACGAATAAATTAAGATAGAGATCATGTACCAAAGACATAGGATTAGAAACCAGGTTTTAAAGTGTAAAACAAATCCAGGGCAGATGTAGACCCTGACCATAACTTATTGATTATGAACTGTAAATTAAAACTTAAGAGACTGCAGGAAGGTAGAAAATAACTGTGATGTAACCTGAGAAATTGAAGGAATAAGCGCGGATTGAATGTTTCAGAGGAATTATTAAGCAAGGATTAAACGAAACAGTGGAAAGTAAGAAGAATGAATAGCTCTAAGAGATAGAGTAGTGATGGCCGCAGTGCAAGTTCGAGGTCTAACAGAAATCTCTGGATAACAAAGGAGATACTAAACTTATTAAAGGTGAAAATTTAAAAATTTAACAAGTGAAGCAAGCAAAACGGAGTAAGGACGTCTGAAAAATGAGATTGACATGAAGTGCAGATAAGATAAGCAGGAGTGACTAGAGGAGAAATGCAAGACCGAAGAATAATGTATAACTAAGAGAAAGATAGATACCGCCTACGGGAAAATAAGAGACATTTGGAGATAATAAATGCAGCTGTATCAGTATCATGAGTTCAGATGGAACACAAATAGGAAAGCTGAAAGGTGGATGGAATATATAAAGGACCTATACATAGGAAATGAAGGCCGTATTCTAGAAATGGAAGAGGAAGTAGAGTAAGATGAGATGGGAGATACGATACTGCGAGAAGATTTTGACAGAGCACTGACCCATTTGACTTGATACAAGGCCCCTGGAGTAGATGGTAATTCGTCTGAACTGCTGATATCGTGCCAATGACACAGTAATTCTGTTAGAGACAGCAAAGGATCGGGATGAGAAATTGAACGAAATGGACAGTGTCTTGAAAGCAGGGTATGAGATGGATACTAACAAAACAAGTGTAACGGAATGTAGTGTTAGAAAATGAGGTGATGCTGAAGGAATTAGATTAGGTGAGACAATAAAAATAGTACAGTGGAAACTCGATTAACCGTCATTTTCGGGATCGTGGTTGTGACGGTTGAGCGAATAGACGGATAACAGAAACACTGTATTCCCCCAAAACATAACCTCAATCAATTATTTTATGTATAGACACATATCACTCTCACAGTAATATAATAATATTTCGGAGCGAAAAAAATTAAACACGATGGTAATAGCGAATAAAACTATTTATTACACGATAAAAACATCCGTACAGTAGCCACAAAAGTTGCAAAATAATGTATAGTACTGTACTATAAACCTACAGGTGAAGTAGATTATCTAGCTTGGAAATAGTCAATTTCTTCTGCCTTTTTGATGTTCGAACTTTCACCGCGGTAATATTTCGTGTTTTTCGGAGCAGTAGTGCCTGCGTTGCATTAGCCTCTTCTTGACTTTCAAACCATTCTAAACACTTGGACAGCATTGATTCGGCCTCTGGATGGCTAATAGTTTGTTTTTCTTCGTGGTTTGAACACTCGTCTTCATCAGCCCCTTCTTCTTTTTTGGAGGCACTTACGCTGGCAACAATTTCGTCATCATTCAAAATTTGAAAACCGCCGTTCACTTTGTCACACTCTAACCACTCGGGTACTTCTTCTGACGTAAAATTTGTGCTTATTTGTAAATTATTGCACAAATTGACCATATCGTCAACTGTCACACAGGTTCCTCCGATTCTTCACCTCTAGGTTGAGGCCAAAGTTTATTCCAGCCGTTCTTGAGATTTGACACTGACAAATCACTCCATGCACTGGCAACATTGAAAATGGCATCTTTAATACTGTAAGACTTCCAAAACTGTTTTACAGATGAGAGCAAACTTTCGATAAATATTTTTCTATAACGACTATTCATGTTTCGATGATTCCCTGATCCATGGTCTGTATAAGTGAAGTTGTGTTTGCTGGAAGGAAGAGACATGTTATGTTGCCGTCATCACTTTTCATTTCACAAATAGGGTGCGTTGGGGCATTGTTTAATAGCAATAGCGCTTTCTGTGGCAACTTTTTTTTTTTCAGCCATGTGTGCTCTAACTTGAGGTACAAATTTTTTTTCAAACCAGTCTGAAAAAAATTGACTGATCGATTCAAGCACTCTTGTGGGCGTAGTATTGTGCAGGGAGAGCATTCAAATTCATATTCTTGAATGCACGAGGTTTTCTTGATTTCCCAACCACAAGTAGGGGTAGCCTATGATTGCCGGTCGTATTTGCGCAAACCATAGCAGTGATGCGATCTTTTTGTACTTTGAAACTTGGAGCAGCTTTCTAAGAGAGTGATGTTCATGTCTTTTGTGGTAAAGCCTTCCAGTGAAGCCCAGATTCATCACAATTGTAAACTTGCTCCCTAACAAGATTCAATTCAGCCATTTTTTTAATTGTTCCCGGAACTCATCAATTACAGAGATATCCGCGCTGAGTTTTTCTCCACTGATATCAAGTTGGCGAATGGCATGACGAAATTTAAACTTGTCGTGCCATCCGATACTTGCTTTAAAAGACGAGTCACCATCAAGTATGTTGTTAATTTCAACAGCCTTAGCCATTATTATAGGCCCTGGAAGTGAAATCTCCTAACTTCTTGCTTCATCATATTTTGCAGGTTTCATTGTCTTTTTTGTTTGCACATCTCCATCCATGCTCTGCATTGTTGACACATGTTGTTCTATTTTATCAGCATCACGTTTTATATCGTAAACTGTTGTTCTTCCAATACCATAAAACAGCGCTATACTTGTCGCACTTTCTTTCTTAAGCGTTTTATAATTTCGAGTTTTTGATTAAGTCCTAAAACAACAGGTTTACGTTTTTCAGACATTTTATCAAGTCACTGTATCACACGCACCTGCACTAAATACGGTAGTGTAAAATATTAGTCGATAAAGCTTATTCAAGTGGAAAACACGTAACATGGCACAGACTGCTAGATACACTGCGACAATTACAGTCTTCGCGCCACAACTGGAAACCGATCCAGTGGTGACTGTTGACTCACAAGTGAGACAAAGACAAGAAAAGGAGCAGATGTGTTAGCACGTCAACTGAAGGTCATATTTTATGTACCATTCTACGGCGGACGGGTACATTCACTTCCCACTAAAACAGAGTAAATAAACAAAGCGAACGCGCCACTGCACCTTAGAGCATTCTGTTATTACAGTATTATTATGCTGTTACAGCAGTGACGGTTAACAGAAACTGACGGTTTAAAGAGTGACGGTTAATCGAGTTTTTACTGTAGATGAGTTTTGTTATTTGGGTAGAAAAATAGCTTCTGATGGCCGAAGAAATAAAATACAGAATCGTTATGGGAAGAAAAGGAGAAATTTGTTGACATCCATTATTAATTGTATGTTAGGAAATCCTTTCTGAAAGCATTTGTGAGGAGTGAAGCACTATATGAGAGTGAAACGTGGACGATAAGAAATTCAGACAAAAACTTTGCATTAGAAGGCAGTGTGTGAGCTAAAACTCGTAGAGTGAGACTGAGAGACGAATACAGTAATCAAATTTAAAAAGAATGCAGGTTACCGTTCTTAATTTCAGATGAAGAGGCTTCCACAGGGCAGGATAGCGTGGAGAACTGCATTAAACCAGTCTCCGGACTGAAGACCACAACAACAGCGGTCAGAGTGAGATTAGTACGGCTGGGATACGTAGCGCCATCTTACTTTTTTGTTACTTCTACGTATAGAGATCACTGATATGGATGTATAACTCTGTTCTCTGAGCGTAGAATCACACCGGGTCTGCAGATTCTTATTTAGCGTTGATCACCATGTTTTAATTTAGCAAGCCGACCGCGGTTGCCGAGGGGACTGAGGCGCTCCAATCACGGTCTGCACGGCCACTACGGTCGGGGGTTCGATTCCCCCCCCTCGGGCATGGATATTTGTGCCGTCCTTAGTATTAGTTAGTTCATAAGTAGTTTGTACGTTTAGGGACTGATGGCCCCGTATTTAATCCCCATAAGCCATACAAACATTTGAAATAATTTAGCAAACGTATTTCTGTAAATTTGTACGTGACAAACAATGGTTACCATACGTCTTGTAGTGAAATTAATGTCAATAAGATATATAATAGGCTGCAATGTGAACGGATTCGAATTTTCTTTTCATGTCCTAATAGCATTTCGTAGCAACCATATTACAATTTGGCAAGAAATGAAATATGAACATCTATGCATGGCTCGCTTAGACAGGTTGAGACCTAGTGCCTTACAACTCAGCTATACAGGAATACAGCAAGCTGATGCGAGAGATGGCTTGTATATTAGTTACGCTGGAGGTAGTTGTTTCAGCGCCCAGCAGATGACACTAGCGTACGGACATTCTGGATGTAATGAATCAAGACATAGGTTTAAGTTCGACAAAACATCATCTTAGGAAATGTTATGTATTTTATTAGTTGTTACTGATTTATATCTGTCAATTACGGGAGTGAATGAAGTGTGAATGTGAAATTAAAATGCTAGAAGCTAATCGTACTATTCATTCTATATGTCGATTACTCTGGAAAGAACGAGTGATTTTTATTGGCTATTGATGGAACGTGGATTTTGAAGTTTTGCTGATCAGTGACGGTTTTGTTTCCAGCCAATGAGTATTAAATTTAGTCGTACGTAAATTTTGGAAACATCAGGCTTGGGCTAGGCGAGAAAGAGTTGTGTTGTAGCAGAGTGACGGACAGTAACAGGCACGCGGACATATGCTTAGAAAAGTGTTTTGTGATTTCACATAAAACTGAAAGTGTATAGATCAATATGTAAGTGAAGCTGTTGTATATTGCTTGTTTATGGCGAAGAAGCGAAAAATTGCAACTTTTACAAGTGAACTGTCTTATAACGGACAACTTAAAATCCGCGTGGCATGTTATGCAAACTTCCACTGAAAAGTGAATATTCTCGTAGTTACTGAAGTGCACGATAATTGAGCAAGCAAATTTCCTCAAACCACAGTCACTGTTTGATTATTTTGAGACTACTTAATTATTTTCAACAGGTTGCATGAGTGGACTGTAGGAATGTGTGTGCAGGACAGTGTTTGTCCTTTAGTAAGGACTTGGGAGTAATTTTTGTCATCCGATCACTGAGGTGAATAATACCTCAGTTATTAAGAAAAAATCATTATTTCGTATAGCTGGAGGCCTCTTAGAAGAATCTTTCATTTCAAAGAAACTTGTGGAACGTGTGCACTGCGGCCAGATTTTCAACAGAGCTTTTTCTGTTCGAGGAACATTGTACATCTTTTACGGTGCTGATGTGGGTTGTTCCAACAGCATAGGTCAGCTACGTTGCAAGCTGAAGTTCAGCATCTGGGTAGTATAGAGAACAACTTTATGAAATATGTCTTCTCCTCATTGTGAAGTATTAATGAAATACCTTACTTAAAAATTAAACTCGTAGCCGCGAAAAAAGGACCAACACGCTTTGGTACAGGGAGTCCTGTATGCATAGCTGCCAAAGAATAGTTATTTAAAAGTATTTTCAAGACTGTAGTAATAATAATATACTTGAATTCGAATTAAGTTGCTCGAACTCGACGCCTAATAGAGAATATGAACAAACGATTCTTTCCCTCTTGAGCTCCTATACAAAAACATACTACGGGCCTCAAAAATGTTATACACTACGTCGTTATGAACCCGACCGTCACGGTGATTCTGAATCAGTGAAATATTCTGGATACAATCACTTACCTCTCGCCAGCAAAGTTCAGCCGACGGCGCTACCTAGAGTGAAGAGCGAAGCAGTGCGGCAAGTCGGACGAAGATATACCGCCTCGCCCGTCCGCGGGATGAAGAAAGATTCTGCGCCGCGAGCAGTAATTTATCGGCCTCCTAATCCGAGACACACTTGCCGTAAATTAAACTTCCATTATTCAACGTAACGGAAGTTATTCTAACTTGGGCGATCCGTCAGACGCCATATCTCTACGGGGCCGGTTCTACGTAGACGAATTTTAGCGTTCCACGCCGTTGTATTCACCGCCTCACTTTTCGAGAATCTGAATACTTTTCAGTTCTTGAAAATTCGCCAGTTTAAATCAACAAATTTTCTTCACCTATTGTATGCTAAGTAACTTTGATAAAATATAAGAAATCGACCACGAGACTTTGAAATATGTCGGGGAAAGGGATTTCTGGTATTGACTATGTGAGCAATAAGGATAGTTGGTTCAAATTTTCAAATGTTTGTAGAGCTTATGGGACTTAACTACGGGGTCATCAGTCCCTAAACTTACAAACTACTTATGAACTAGCTACAACTAAGGACGACACAAATATCCATGCCCGAAGGGAAATTCGAACCCCCGACCGTAGTGGCCGTGCAGACCGTTACTGTAGTGCCGCAGTCTCCTCGGCCAGATAGTTGGTACTATGTCATCTAGCAACTAATATAAATTCCAAGTCCATAAAGAATCGAATTCCCATGTAGCCTATAGAGATGCTTTAAGCATCTGCTTACCTTACAAGTTAGTAAATGTGCAAAAGATTTGACTTAAAGCATGTAATGGACAGAACGTTTAGAAATGATTTAAAATTGTTTCATAGCTCGTTGGAAGACACTAAGTCCTCTCATTTTGAAGCACTGTATGAATATAGGACAATAAACGTTTAATTTTAAGCGAAAACGTGTTATTCGCTTATTTCAATATTAATGAAGTGAAATCTTCTGAACTATGTGTTGTACGATTACATAATTTTGCAGTACGATTCAGTGATGTATTTATATGAATTTGTGTATAAAATATGAAGAAGTAATACATAATAAGGTCAGGTCTGATTCTAATGCATCACTGCACGGCAATGTAATGCAGCCCTGGTCAAGGCTAGTGAAGATAATACTTTTTGATACGTTTAAGCCTCAATTACGTCTTATCTCCTGCTAAGATCCTTATGCAGTGACCTAATTTTGTAGGTGCCCGTAGTGATGCATGTTGAAACTGTTTCAAAGCGTGTTCTCAAAAAGTAATAAATAAACACGTGATTGCAAACAGTGAAATTTGTCATCATGAATAGCGAAAATGTACTAAGCAACAGAGTCTCTTTTCATCCTTTTGTATGTCCGCCTCCATAGTTCAGTGGACAGCATGGCAGATTGCCGTGCAGGGGGCTCGGGTTCGATTCCCTGTCCGGTTGGAGATTTTCTCCTTTCTCCATCCGGGGACTGGGTGTTGCTCGTCGCGCATGTGTCTTCAACTAAAGACTTGCACTAGGCAGGCCGAACATGATCCCAGCTGGAGTTAAACGGCCGAAAACGCTACACGATCGTCATCATAGTTTGGATAAATGTTATAATTTTTCGAATAATGGAATGTATAAATTTTCTCCATGATAGTAATACATATATATATCATTGGTCATATCAGACTTGTCCTTTCTGTCGTTTGTTATAGAAGAGTGTGTTCCGCGAGTACTGAGTTAATAGATTAGTGTTCATATAAAAATCGCATAGAGAATAGCACTTTCAGTTTTGGCCCACTTTTAGTGTTACTACCGTAACCTAAAGTGGGCCTTTGCGATCGTCTTTTGACAGCTAGAAATTTAAATGAAACAAAAAAAAAAACGGCTTAACTATTCATCTGACACGGAAATTGAATAACCGAATTTGTAGAGGAGAAAATTCTCTACAACTTTCCTCTGTTATGTTTTCTTCATATATCGTAGCGTTTCAAAGATATTTGCAAAAATAACGGCGATTTTGGGATGTATGTCAGTCTTCTGTCTGTCTGTCTGTCTGTCCGTAACGTGTTACCTGTTTTTAAGACGAACCGTTCAACCGATCAGCACCAAATTCTACAGACATGAGTGTAAGCCGCCAGAGACAGAGCCTGCCTTTTTCAAATTTTTCGGACAAAAAATACGGCAGTAAAACCAAAAAAAGCCGTTTGTAATATAACTGTAAATGCAAACGAACCGTTCATCTGACACGAAAATTTAATAACTTAATTGGTAGAGGAGAAAATTCTCTACAACTTAGCTCTTTTATGTTTTTTTTTTCAGGTCTCGTATCGTTTGAGACATATTTGCAAAAATAACGATTTGACACCCTCCATCGAATTAACGAAAACCAGCCGTTCGGAGATATCACGTGGCATTCCTCGCGTATTTGATAATTTTCTTATAGTAACTTACACGTTGTTATTTCAAAGCAACGGCACACTGAGGAATTAACAAAAACACATCGTTCTTCGTACGATAAATGATAATCTAATGTCCACAAATACCATATTAACATCAGTTAACAACAGCCATCAATAATATGAGATTGGATCACTTCTGTTTTGATTTATAGCCGTAGCGTAGTGGGCAAGGTGCTGGACTACGCCGTGAAAGGTCGGTGGTTCGAAACCCACCGCTACCTATTTTTTTCCCTAAAAGGGTTTATACACTCTTTTTTTTTTTTTTTTTTTTTTTTTTTTTTTTTTTTTTTTAATCTATCGGACCAAACCGCGTGGTCATCAGTCCGCAGCCTACAAACTACTTAAACCTAGGTAAACTAATCTAAGGACAAACACACACACCCATGCCCCAGGGAGGACTCGAACCTCCACGGCGAGCAACCGCGCGCTCCGCAGCGTGACGCTTTAGACCGCTCGGCTACTCCACCGCGGCAAAATGTTTGCAAAAACTTATAAAACTAAAAATCTAAAACAAGTCAGTGCGATTTTTTCCTATACTTTTTCCGTTTTCGGGCCAACTTTTCCAATTCTTCTTTTCTTACAACCCGTATTCATACTATCACGACCATTAAAAAATTGCACGATTACCAACAAACTCGGTTTACTTATATTTAAATATAAGCGGCCCGCCGTTCGAAATCTTTGGTGAAGAGGTACTAAATTGAATACCCAAAAAATGTCATGAAACGTTTACCCTAGTAATAATAATTTCATGTGCGTTACCGATGCAAATCATTCAATCGGACACTACTCCAGTACCTTGCAAGCTGTGTACCTACGCCTAATATCGAGTGCGAAACGGGGGCCCATAGTCACGCGTAATATTCGAACCACACCCTTAAATGCTTTTCGCTTATTTCACCCATAGCCGCAAGGTATGGAAGTTGTTGAAGAGACTTAACAGCGATCCAACAAGTGCTCCTCCAAGCCTAGTTAATGTAACACCTGACCAAATTGCACATCAACTACTGTTGAATGCCAAACCTAAAAGAAGATCTGCGGCCAAGAAATTTCAAAGATACACTGACGAGGAAGATCACTTTGGAATTGGAAGTATTTTTAAATCTATGAATATTAATAAAGCTGCAGGCCTAGATGACCTAAGACCAGAGCAAATTAAAATGTTTGGGCCAGTAACAAAACAATGGATCTTAAATTTATTGAACAACTGCATTACAAAATTACAAATCCCGAAGATCTGGCGCAAGGCCAAAGTTGTTGCACTTCTGAAGCCTGGGAAAGACCTACTGATCCTAAACACTTCCGGCCAGTTTCTCTTCTTTGCCAACTGTATAAAGTTTTGGAAAGTTTGATCCTCAATCGCATCTCAGAACACGTTGATGAAAATCTCATAAATGAACAGTCAGGATTCGCCCTGGAAAGTCATGCTTTGGGCAGGTCCTCAAAGTGACTCAATACATAGAAGATGGATACGAAAGAGGGCGAGTTACAGAAGTGGTATTCATAGATCTGTCAGCAGCGTATGATACACAAGAAGCTGACGAGAAAGGTGTAAACAGTCACCAAAGACTATCGTCTAACATAGTTCATCCAGTGTTTGCTACAAACTCGGAGGTTTTTTGTAACTCTGCATAATAAGAATGGCCTTCCTCAGGGTAGCGTACTGGCACCCTTGCTGTATAACATCTGCACTAACGACCAACCAATCAGCTCTGAAGTAAGAACGTTTATTTATGCAGATGACACCGCAATTGCAGCTCAAGGCAAAACCTCTGAGGAAGTGGAGATGAAGCTGACAGCAGACCTCGAGGACCTCGGCAAGTATTATGATGATAATCACCTAAAGCCAAATCCTGAAAAGACGTTGGTCTGTGCCTTCCACCTGAGAAACAAGGAAGCCAGAAAGAAGTTAAAAATTGCCTGGAGAGGGCAACAACTGCTTCACTATGATACTCCAAAATACTTGGGAGTAAAGTTCGACCGAAGCCTCACATTCAAGGATCATTGCCTGGAAACCAAGATGATAGTATCTGCCCTGAACAAGTTCATACGTTAACTCACTGGCTCCACCTGGGGATCACAGCCAAGTGTGCTCCGCACATCCGCCCTGGCACTGTGCTTTTCTGCAGCGGAGTATGCAGCACCAGTCCGGAGAAACTCGACACATGCCAGAGAGGTACTGAATGAGACTGGACGCATAGTGACTGGCTGCCTTCGACCACCTCCTGTCAGAAAAGTCTACGAAATTATGGGCGTAGGGCCTCCAGATATACGTAGAAGAACAGCTACAGAAACAGAGAAAAAGAAACATGAAACCGACCCCAGACACCCCCTCTTCGGACATGAGCCAAGAAACCCTAGGCTTAAGTCAAGGAGGAGCTTTATGAGCACAACAACATCAACTGCATTGAGGCCTGGAACTCGGAAAACACAGTTATGGCAGAATTCGTCAAATTAAAGGGCCAGAGAGAACATCAAAGAGAAACCTGCCGAAGGATTTCATCTGACGTATGCAACACGGAAGGCACTAAACAGACTGAAGACAGGAGTGTCACGTTGCAAGGCGAATCTCAGAAAGTGGGGCTTCACAAACGAAGATGAGCTCTGTGAGTGTGGCGATGTGCAGGACCCACAACACCTCCTGGTCTGCAGAAACCTGCCCAACCCCTGCACCATAGAGGACCTACACGCAGCAAATGATGTGGCCATCAAGGTAGCAGAAGTTTTGAGCTTCCGGTCCATCTAGCAGAAACTAGTAGCGTCCTACAGAATTAGTCACCTCTTTCCATATTTTATGTTTCTAGTTTGTAATTTGTGTATTTTCATTGTATATTTATTGAATTTTGCATTATTGGATTGTAATTTGCTCAATGTAATTGTACACTGTAAACATAAATTTAGTGAATTTGGTGTCCCTAGATTGTAAATTATTATAATTGTATTGTAATTGTATATTTATTGATAGAAAGATATGTCTTAGTCCTGGACACGTAAAATAAATAAATAAATACTCATTTAATGGTTAAATTCCCAAAATTATCGAAACACGTGTTTTTAAAGTCCAAATAAAAAATCTAAATGTGTAGTTTTGTATTTCTTGCTTCAAAATTGCCTTAGTAGCAACGTTAAAAAAAAAAAAAAAAAAAAAAAAAAAAAAGTTTCATCGCCTATTTCACCACATTAGTTATGGGAATATCGAAAAAAACGCTGATGCCTACAGTGTAAGATAAACAACATCTATAAATTTCAAGTTTCTATTGTCTGTAAGTTCACTTTACCGCGCCATTTTCTGTCTTTTAGAAACGGATCGAGGACGCGAAATTTATTTCTTACGGTTTGAAAAGTAAAACTACCAAGAAAGATGCCAAACTGCAATATGTATTTATTTCTCTTTATTCGTACGCTTGTTGCAGAAAAACAACTGAAGAATGTGCATAACATTTCGCTGATAACTTTTAACCACTATATCTTCCACACTCTTATAGCTATCAACACGGAACTGCAATGGTGTACAACGGGAGCTTTGTACTACAACACAGAAAAATCAATCGTCTCCATTGTGTAGTTATTTCTGAAGAGCAAGATATTGACACCCACACCTAGAAGAGTGGATAACTTTCAACCCCCTTATCGTCATTAACCCTCTACCACTATAGTGCACGATGAGAGACTCATACCTACTACCACATACAAACACTATTCGTTTTCGATATGTAGTTTTGGCTGCAGTGTGAAATATAGGCACAAACACCCCTATATATATATATATATATATATATATATATATATATATATATATATATATATATATATATATATATAGTTCTTATTATAAGTGACTATGGTTGTCTTTGGTTTACAATGTCCATATCTGACATCAGTATACGTAATAGTCGTACTTGACTATAATTCAATAATGTTATCCATCTACGAGACGTTATAAATATCAAACCCACATACACCTCAAGTAATAGTTCGCATCTTCGGAAAAAAAAGAAAAAAAGGAAAGAAAGAAATAAATACGCAACAGCAATTTCGATACGCAAGAAATACGTTAGCTCTATAATGTTTATCCTAAGGTGAGGTATCTTGGCATAATATTGTTTATATATTGAAACTACTCTTTCTCCGAGCTAACTGAAATGTCAAGCATCTGACATGAATTGATCTGAAATAAGATTCAGTTACTGTTTTTTATAGTTTAAGGACGATAGAACTGCGATCTATGATTAAACACACAAATTATTGAAAGGAATGGTTTTAAATAAAATGATTCATTTTTATTTTTATTAAAACAAAGGTCTAACACACATTAAAACAGATATTCACCATTACAACACAAATACAAGTAACTTAACGAAGTATTCTAATAGAAGGAAGAAAAATGAGCATGTAAGAAACTGGCTTTCGTAGGAACACGAAAGGAATTTCGCTTCCCCTCTTGTGAAGCTTAGTACTCATCGCGATGCATTGTTGAGAGTAATTGATGTAGGTCATTCTTATGTATTTATTATGGTATCTTCTTCGACGTACCATGGAAGTAAGAATGTCCAATTTTAGGTTTGATTCAAAAGAAGCAGAAAGCTAAAATTTAATCCATTGCTGTGCAGTTGAAAGAACGTATTGTGAATAAACCAGGCAATGTTGTAGAAGTTGGTTAGTTTTTTCTGAAAACGTTTTCTTCTGAATCACTTAAAAGAAAACATCAAAACGTTTTGTAGAAGATAAGTGTAATTTATTTTTACGTAAAGTACTAAAATGAATAAAAAGATTAGCAGTTTTCTAAACATTTTTTTGTTAAATCAAGAAAAATAAACTGTAAAAATCGACCAATGAAAAGGATTTGAAACTAAGTAATGCGCACTACAGCTGTTGCGGCTTTCATTATGCGAAAAAATAAGAAAAATAGATAGAATTTATAAACACTTCTTACTCCCCCCCCCCCCCCCCCCCCCGAATTTACAGTAGGCTTACCTGAGAATCTTCTGCTGCTTTGAGCATTTTTAACATCGAACCTTCTCTCTTCAAGTAGGGGTTTCTGTTCCTTCTTTAATGGATAAAATGAAACAACGAAATACTACAGACCAGGGGATGGAAAGTTCAGTTAAAATAAATTGTGGTTATATTCTGCATATGACACATTGAAAGATAAAGTACATTTGATAATAAACACAACCTGACAATGAGACATCTTGCTACAGGACAAGATAAAAGTGAAAACACGTACTTAAGTAAATTCTCTGTCGTCCAGCCTTTAATGAGAGAAATAGTGTACGTAGAGAGACTGCTGGTGTTAGCTTTTAGCGAAAAGATTGAACAACTGAGCCCGGGCAGTGACAGAACTATTGCTATTGCTACAGCCAGAACGTTTTTAAACTGATCTCGCCAACCGTTTTGTATGCATTTCTGTAAACTTGCGGGCGTTCGCGAACACGTACTCGTCGAACGGTGAAGTTCATGATTTGATTAGATTAGATTAGTACTTGTTCCGTAAATCATGAATACTACACTTCGTAATGATGTGGAACGTGTCAGGTTAATGAAATTTGTCTTTACAAATTATTACTCTGTAATAAATATTACATGACACAATTTTTTTTTACTAATTTATATATAAAAATTAATGTATAGTGTAGAAGGAGTTGCCATGCAGAAATTATTTTAATTTATTTTTAAATGATTGTTGGCTATCTGTCAGGCTTTTGATGCTGTTTGGTAGGTGACTAAAGACTTTTGTGGCAGCATAAGTCACCTCTTTCTGTGCCAAAGCTAGATTTAACCTTGAATAGTGAAGATCATTTTTTCTCCCAGTGTTGTAGTTATGTACACTGCTATTGCTTTTGAATTCGGTGGGACTGGTAATAACAAATTTCATAAGTGAGTATATATACTGAGAAGCTACTGTGAAGATCCCTAGCTCTTTAAATAAGTGTCTGCAGGATGATCTTGGATGGGCTCCGGCAATTATTCTGATTACACGCTATTGTGCAATGAATACTTTTTTACTCAATTATGAATTGCCCCAGAAAATGATGCCTTACGAAAGCAGAAAATGAAAATAGGCATAGTAAACTAATTTACTGAGATGTTAATCACCAAAATTTGCAATTACTCTTTTAGCATAAGTTGCTGAACTCGAAAGTTTCAAAAGATCTCCAATGTGCCCAGAATGAAACTTTCACTCTGCAGCGGAGTGTGCGCTGATATGAAACTTCCTGGCAGTTTAAAATTGTGTGCCAGAACCGGGACTCGAACGTGGGACCTTTCCCTTTCGCGGGCAAGCGATCTACCGACTGTGCTATCCCGACACGACTCACGATGCCGCCGCACAACTTTACTTCCACCAGTACCTTCGCCTCCTACTTTCCAAACTTCACAGAAGCTCTCTTGCAAACACGCAAGACTAGCACTCCTGGAAGAAAGGATATTGTGGAGACATGGCTTAGCCACAGCCTAAGGGATGTTTCCAGAATGAAACTTTCACTCTGCAGCGGAGTGTGCGCTGATATGAAACTTCCTGGCAGTTAAAAATTGTGTGCCGGAACCGGGACTCGAACCTGGGACCTTTGCCGTACGCGGGCAAGCGCACTACCGACTGTGCTATCCCGACACGACTCACGATGCCGCCGCACAACTTTACTTCAGCCAGTACCTTCGCCTCCTACTTTCCAAACTTCACAGAAGCTCTCTTGCAAACACGCAAGACTAGCACTCCTGGAAGAAAGGATATTGTGGAGACATGGCTTAGCCACAGCCTAAGGGATGTTTCCAGAATGAAACTTTCACTCTGCAGCGGAGTGTGCACTGATATGAAACTTCCAGTCAGTTTAAAATTGTGTGCCGGAACCGGGACTCGAACCTGGGACCTTTGCCTTTCGCGGGCAAGCGCACTACCGACTGTGCTATCCCGACACGACTCACGATGCCGCCGCACAACTTTACTTCCGCCAGTACCTTCGCCTCCTACTTTCCAAACTTCACAGAAGCTCTCTTGCAAACACGCAAGACTAGCACTCCTGGAAGAAAGGATATTGTGGAGACATGGCTTAGCCACAGCCTAAGGGATGTTTCCAGAATGAAACTTTCAGTCTGCAGCGGAGTGTGCGCTGATATGAAACTTCCAGTCAGTTTAAAATTGTGTGCCGGAACCGGGACTCGAACCTGGGACCTTTGCCTTTCGCGGGCAAGCGCACTACCGACTGTGCTATCCCGACACGACTCACGATGCCGCCGCACAACTTTACTTCTGCCAGTACCTTCGCCTCTTACTTTCCAAACTTCACAGAAGTTCTTGCAAACACCCAAGACTAGCACTCCTGGAAGAAAGGATATTGCAGAGACATGGCTTAGCCACAGCCTAAGGGATGTTTCCAGAATGAAGTAGGAGGCGAAGGTACTGGCACATAATTTTAAACTGCTAGGAAGTTTCATATCAGTGCACACTCCGCTGCAGAGTGAAAGTTTCATTCTGGAAACATCCCTTAGGCTGTGGCTAAGCCATGTCTCCACAATATCCTTTCTTCCAGGAGTGCTAGTCTTGCGTGTTTGCAAGAGAGCTTCTGTAAAGTTCCAAAGTAGGAGGCGAAGGTACTGGCGGAAGTAAAGTTGTGCGGCGGCATCGTGAGTCGTGTCGGGATAGCACAGTCGGTAGTGCGCTTGCCCGCGTACGACAAAGGTCCCAGGTTCGAGTCCCGGTTCCGGCACATAATTTTAAACTGCCGGGAAGTTTCATATCAGCGCACACTCCGCTTCAGAGTGAAAGGTTCATTCTGGAAACATCCCTTAGGCTGTGGCTAGGCCATGTCTCCACAATATCCTTTCTTCCAGGAGTGCTAGCCTTGCGTGTTTGCAAGAGAGCTTCTGTGAAGTTTGGAAAGTAGGAGGCGAAGGTACTGGCGGAAGTAAAGTTGTGCGGCGGCATCGTGAGTCGTGTCGGGATAGCACAGTCGGTAGTGCGCTTGCCCGCGTACGGCAAAGGTCCCAGGTTCGAGTCCCTGTTCCGGCACACAATTTTAAACTGCCAGGAAGTTTTATATCAGCGCACGCTCCGCTGCAGAGTGAATGTTTCATTCTGGAATCATCCCTTAGGCTGTCGCTAAGCCATGTCTCCACAATATCCTTTCTTCCAGGAGTGCTAGTCTTGCGTGTTTGCAAGAGAGCTTCTGTGAAGTTTGGAAAGTAGGAGGCGAAGGTTATGACGAACACACAACACCGTGATTCCAATACTTAACAACCACTGTTTATTTCAGAGAATAATACATCACAGAATACGTAACATAAATCATGGAACATCAATGAATATAAAAGATTTATAAATATATCAAAAGTTAACCCGCAACATCCTCCCCACCCTGGTCAATTTCCAGAGGAATGACCAGCTGAATGGGCCGTGAGATTATGGTTCCATCTGAAGTTCGTAACGTGACAGTTCGTATCTTCCCATCTCTTCCCTCATGAAGATCTTCTATCCGCGCCTTCTTCCACATGTGACGTGGACGAACATCTTCCTTTAGAAGTACAACATCACCCAAATGTAGTCTCCCAGAACCTGTCCTAGGTTGATGAGTTTCATGGAAGTTTTTGAGCAGGATCAGGTATTCTTTCTTCCACCTGTTCCAGAAATGCTCTACCATGTGTTGCTGCCGTTGGAACTCCTTGGACAAATCCTTCCTGACAGTCGGTTCTGGACCTGTGGGCAACGTTGTCAGTCGCTCACCTACAAGAAAATGTGCAGGTGTCAGTGGC
Source organism: Locusta migratoria (assembly GCA_026315105.1). Taxonomy (NCBI): domain Eukaryota; kingdom Metazoa; phylum Arthropoda; class Insecta; order Orthoptera; family Acrididae; genus Locusta; species Locusta migratoria. Next base: position 403,849,169 of record CM048744.1, on the reverse strand, counting down.
TCAGTTTCTTCTCCTCCTTGTGTGATTGGTCTTGAATTTAGTGCTGCTTCTATGCTGACCAGGATTGTGCTGAGACCTTCTTCATCTATCTGTGACTGTCCTAAAACCTTTCTCAGGCAGCGTTTGACTGAACCCACCATTCGTTCCCAAAATCCTCCCCACCAAGGCGCGTGTGGGGTAATGAATCTCCATGTTATAGATTGCTGAGCAAGGTACTTGTATGTTTTGCTGGCCATGAGAGCCTGCCAGAGCTCTTTTAGTTCTGTGTGGGTGGAATGGAAGGTAGTAGCATTATCAGTGTAAATTGTACTAGGCACGCCTCTTCTTCCCACAAATCTTTGTAGAGCTTGAAGAAATTTATCAGTTGACATATCTGAGCATAATTCCAAATGCAAGGCACGTGTTGTTGCACAAGTGAACAGAGCAATATATGCTTTCTTTGTTATATGTCCTTGTTTGACGTATAATGGACCAGCAAAATCGATGCCTGTGACTTTAAATGGTTTCAATGCTGAGACCCGTTCAGCGGGTAATGGAGCCTCTATTTCTTGAACAGAACGAGCTTTCACCATCTTGCAAGGTAGGCAACAGTGTAGAACACGTTTTATTGTCTGACGAGCTCTAAGAATCCAGAATTCTGTCCTCAGCTCAGATAACACTATGTTTACCCGAAGGTGGTGCAGACGAATGTGAGTTTGCCGGATTAGTAAATGAGTGAAATGATGCTGTCCATCAAGAAGTATTGGGTGAATTTGTTCTCTTGTTAATTTTGCAAACTGTAGACGTCCACCAATACGAATAAGGCCATCATCCAGGAATGGATTAAAACGAGCTATTTTAGAATTTTGTGGCAGAGGCAAGTTGTTATGCAGAGCATGCAGTTCAACTGCAAAATGTTGTTGTTGAACAATACGAATCCAATAAGTACGTGCTTCTTGCAATTCTGTTGCTGTTAATTCTCCTAATGTCTTATTTTGTTTCATTAATTGTCGTTTAAAACGAAGAATCCATCCTGTAACTCGTAACAGTTTGTAATAGTTACTATATCGTGTAGCTGTTAAAATTGGAGGTCTTGTTTTTACCATGAAGACTTGGTTTGTTTGTTTCTTTCTTTCTGGCAAGGAATAATCTAAGTTTTTCTGCCTAAGTCTTGGCCAATGCATTCTGTTCTTTGTTAACCAAGCAGGACCGTGGAACCATGTAATGGAATTTTGAAGTTTGTCTGCTGTGGTACCTCTGGAGAGTAGATCAGCTGGGTTTTGATCACCGGGGCAATGTCTCCACTGTGATGGATTTGTTAATTTTTGTATTTCTGTAACACGGTTTGAAACAAATGTCTTCCATCTATTAGGGTCATGTTGTATCCATCCTAAGGCTACAGTTAAGTCAGTCCACAGTGTTGCGTTATTTGCATCATAGTGTGTGGCCTTGCAGAAATAGTGAAGTAACCTCGACCCAAGAAGTGTTGCCAGAAGTTCCAGTCGCGGAAGAGTTATTTTCTTGATTGGGGCTAATCTGTTTTTACTGCAAACTAAATTGACTGATGTCATGTTTGAAGTGCTGCATCGTAGATAAAGCACTGCTCCATAGGCCTTTTCTGATGCATCTGAAAAGACATGTATTTCCGTTTTTGCCTCTTCAGAAACACCAACCCATCGAGGGACTTTCATGTCCAAACATGATGGTAAGGTTGATACCCACATTTGCCAACGTTTACCAAGATCGGGAGGTAAGAGCTCATCCCATTCAATCCCTCTTGACCAAATTTCCTGGAAAATTATTTTTGCAGTGAGAGAGACAGGTGACAATAGACCCAGTGGGTCATAGAATCTTGCAGTGCTTCTAAGAACTTCTCGCTTAGTGGCAGGACGATCTCTAATATAGTTTATGACATTAATGTGGATAATACTGAACATATCAGTCGATGTATCCCAGTGAATTCCTAGAACCTCTGTATCTGTAACATTTATGACACCTTCTGATTGCCAAATTTCAATCAGTTGTTTTGAGTTTGTGGCCCATTTTGCCATTGGTAGGCTAATGATACCCATAAGTGAGATAAGTTCATAATATAAGGAAGTCACAGCATTGTCATCTTCAGCACCTGCTACAAAGTCATCCATATACATGTTATTTTCAACAAGAAAAGCAGCTTGAGGAAAATTCCTTTTGTACATTGTAGCAAGTTCTTTTAGTGTGGCTGCAAGAAGAAAGGGGCTACAAGTTAGTCCAAAAGGTAGTCGGGTGAAGCGGTATGTAATCTTTTCGTTCGTCGTAATGTAGTTTCCTTGTTTATCCATGATTACTTTATACCAAAAAAACCTTGTTAAGTCTCGGTCTTTTCTATGTAGAACTAACTGTAGAAAAGCTTGTTTAATATCAGCAATTAAAGCAACTGGATATAAGCGGAATCTTAATAATATTGAAAGAATATCTGGAAGTAAATTAGGGCCAATTTCCAAAGAGTCATTCAGTGAATGTACAGCATTTTCGTGGGAAGAACCATCAAATACAATCCTCCATTTGATAACACCTAATCTTTCTTTCTTTACTGCATGATGTGGCAAATAAAATATGTCATTTGATGTTTGTTCAGGAGGGGCAACCTCTACATGTCCCTTTCTTATGTGGTCTATCATTTGCATTTCATAAATGTGTTTTAAGTTAGTGTCCTTTGTAATCTTTTTCTCCAGTGAAATAAATCTATTCTCTGCTAGTGAGAGATTATCAGGCACAATAATGTTGGGTTTTCTAGGTAAAGAAACCACTCTCCTATTGTCTTCAATGCAGTAATATTTTGAGAAATCGTGCAATAAAGCTAGTTCTTTCGGATTTGGAGTCTTTGTTTGGTCTGCTGTGATTCCCATTGTTTCTAAATCCCAGAAACGTCTTAAAATATTGTCTGTTGATGTCATTGAATCCAAACTAACATAGTTTGTTATCACAGGGTTTGCCATGGTGTTTGACTTACACCCACTAAGAATCCAACCCATAGTTGAAGGTATCAGTACAATGGATGGTGTTAAGCGAATAGGAGCGGAATCTTTAATGATTTTCCAATAGTGATCTGCTCCAATAAGGATCTCAATAGGAAGATCTTCTGTGTCGTCCTTTGGGTCTGCTAACTGAAGTTTTCGATCATACACTTGTTTTGTTATTTCAGGTGGGACAGTTGGGTGAGCAGCAAATGAGTATGTGCTTTCAAATGCAGTCAGAGATATTGTGGAATTTTTAAATATTCCTTTCAGAGTGAATTCTACAACTCTACGACACATTGAAGTTACACATGGTATTTCAAAGGCATTGACAGATATGTCACGATGTTCTAAAGTTTTTAAATCTAGTTCATCAATGAGAAACTTTGAAATGAAACTCGACTGACTGCCACTATCTAGAACACAGCGAGTGAGTCTGCTTAATCCTGTTGGTCCACTGACCCAAACTCGAGCTGTCTGAAGATATGTAAAATCTGCTGAATTTACATCGATTTTCCCTACAGAAGTAGTGGTAACTTGCTGAGAAGGTGAATTAGAAGTGGTAGTATCAGTACAAATCGCTTTATGGTGACGTTTCTTGCACTTAGAACACGAAACCTTCCCCCTCTTACTGCAGGTTTTAGCACTATGACCTCGTTTTAGGCATATAAAACAACGATTATCTTGCTTTAATTTGTCAATACGTTGTTGGATGTCTGTTACTAAATTGCAGTCTTGAGCCCAATGAGTGCGAGCGTCACAAAATATACAATATGGTTGTACATCTTGTTTAATTTTCCGAGAGGTTTTAGCTTGTTTTGAATTTATGTGAAATGTCGCAGCAGTGGGCGTGTAGTTAGAAGATAGTTGCTGTTCTCCACGAATTTTTTGTGCAGTAAGAGCACCCTGAACTTCTTCCTCCAAAAAACTAAGTAATTTCAATACATCTCCTTCCGATATTTCGGTTCTTCTAGCATGAATAACCCATTTTTGACACATTTCGGCAGGAAATGCTCGTAAAATTTTCGGTGTGAGAACTTTGCCGTAAGCTACAACATCTTCCCCCAGGGCACGCAGCGCTTGAATACGGCGGTTACACTCTAGGAATGTACAGTTCAGCGTTTCAGGTGTCTCTGACTGTACTGGCTGTAGCGCATCCAAATAATCGAGGTGCGCCTGTATAATACGGTTGTTATCTCCGTACCGATGCAGTAAAATTTTCTTTGTTTCTTCGTATGTGTTAGCTGTAATAGGTATTCCATCTACTAACAACTTCGGTTCTCCTGACAGATACCCTCGAAGGAAAACATGTTTATTAACTGTGGAAAGCGATGGGTCTTTATCAATAGTTGATTCAAATTGCTCCCAGAAGCGGGACCACATTTCGATACCTCCACAAAATGGTTCAAGCTTAATGGCAGGTAGCTTTACTGAATGCATGCCTGCAGTGGAGTGTATGGGAACTGTAGGTGACGTGATATTCATTTGCGATGTTACGGCTGAAAGCTTGCAATTGATTGCTTTTGTAGCCTTATGTATTGCGTGTTTAATTTTGTCTATATATTCCTCACAGATAGATACGTCTGCGTCATATTCATCATCACTTAAGAGGTCGTGAATAACGTCATCTAAGGAAGTGAGCTTCTCTAAAGTATCTTGAAGACGTTCTATGTAGTGTTCAAAATCGTCCATTGGACTTTCTGTCGTAAGTTCATCGACAGCCGTACAAAACCGCGTAGCATTCGTCCTCTCCCTAGTTCTTTTTCTTTTAAAGTTTGTTAGCTGTTTCCCGGTATCTATCTCGTCTGGCATTATTAAGGAACTGCTTTTGTGTTGGCGTAAGCGTAATTGAATCTTTTCCTATCAATTAGTTATTCAAACCGAAAGATTTCACACTTTTGATATTAGCAAAGTTCGTGAATTATGCCGGTACTGCTAACATTCTTTTGAGGCAAGGAGTTCATAAAATCGTATTATATTGGAATAGACTTATCTTGTGATGTGGTCCAACGTCGTATCCCGCTTCCAGCAGCGTGAAGTAAGCTTTTTATCGTCAAAATTGCGTAAAAAATCGTAATTTTTTCACAAGTTTCGGCACCAAATATGACCAACACACAACACCGTGATTCCAATACTTAAGAACCACTGTTTATTTCAGAGAATAATACATCACAGAATACGTAACATAAGTCATGGAACATCAATGAATATAAAAGATTTATAAATATATCAAAAGTTAACCCGCAACAAAGGTACTGGCGGAAGTAAAGTTGTGCGGCGGCATCGTGACTCGTGTCGGGATAGAACAGTCGGTAGTGCGCTTGCCCGCGAAAGGCAAAGGTCCCAGGTTCGAGTCCCGGTTCCGGCACACAATTTTAAACTGGAAAAAACACATTTAAGATGAAACTTCCTGGCAGTTTAAAATTGTGTGACGGAACCGGGACTCGAACCTGGGACCTTTGCCGTACACGGGCAAGCGCACTACCTACTGTGCTATCCCGACACGACTCACGATGCCGCCGCACAACTTTACTTCCGCCAGTACCTTCGCCTCCTACTTTCCAAATTTCACAGCAGCTCTCTTGCAAACACGCAAGACTAGCACTCCTGGAAGAAAGGATATTGTGGAGACATGGCTTAGCCACAGCCTAAGGGATGTTTCCAGAATGAAACTTTCACTCTGCAGCGGAGTGTGCGCTGATATGAAACTTCCTGGCAGTTTAAAATTGTATGCCGGAACCGGGACTCGAACCTGGGACCTTTGCCTTTCGCGGGCAAGCGCACTACCGACTGTGCTATCCCGACACGACTCACGATGCCGCCGCACAACTTTACTTCCGCCAGTACCTTCGCCTCCTACTTTCCAAACTTCACAGAAGCTCTCTTGCAAACACGCAAGACTAGCACTCCTGGAAGAAAGGATATTGGTGAGACATGGCTTAGCCACAGCCTAAGGGATGTTTCCAGAATGAAACTTTCACTGCAGAGGAGTGTGCGCTGATATGAAACTTCCTGGCAGCGCTGATATGAAACTTCCTGGCAGTTTAAAATTATGTGCCAGTACCTTCGCCTCCTACTTCATTCTGGAAACATCCCTCAGGCTGTGGCTAAGCCATGTCTCCACAATATCCTTTCTTCCAGGAGTGATAGTCTTGCGTGTATGCAAGAACTTCTGTGAAGTTTGGAAAGTAGGAGGCGAAGGTACTGGCGGAAGTAAAGTTGTGCGGCGGCATCGTGAGTCGTGTCTGGATAGCACAGTCGGTAGTGCGCTTGCCCGCGAAAGGCAAAGGTCCGAGGTTCGAGTTCCGGTTCCGGCACAATATTTTTAACTGCCAGGAAGTTTCATATCAGCGCACACTCCGCTGCAGAGTGAAGGTTTCATTCTAGAAACATCCCTTAGGCTGTGGCTAAGCCATGTCTCCACAATATCCTTTCTTCCAGGAGTACTAGTCTTGCGTGTTTGCAAGAGAGCTTCTGTGAAGTTTGGAAAGTAGGAGGCGAAGGTACTGTCGGAAGTAAAGTTGTGCGACGGCATCGTGAGTCGTGTCGGGATAGCACAGTCGGTAGTGCGCTTGCCCACGAAAGGCATAGGTCCCAGGTTCGAGTCCAGGTTCCGGCACACAATTTTAAACTGGAAAAAACACATTGAAGATGAAACTTCCTGGCAGTTTAAAATTTTGGGCCGGAACCGGGACTCGAACCTGGGACCTTTGCCTTTCGCGGGCAAGCGCACTACCGACTGTGCTATCCATACACGAGTCACGATGCCGCCACACAACTTTACTTCCGCCAGTACCTTCGCCTCATACTTTCCAAACTTCACAGAAGTTCTCTTGCAAACACGCAAGACTAGCACTACTGGAAGAAAGGATATTATGGAGACATGGCTTAGCCACAGCCTAAGGGATGTTTCCAGAATGAAACTTTGACTCTGCAGCAGAGCGTGCGCTGATATGAAACTTCCTGGCAGTTTAAAATTATGTGCCAGTACCTTCGCCTCCTACTTCATTCTGTGAACATCCCTTAGGCTGTGGCTAAGCCATGTCTCCACAATATCCTTTCTTCCAGGAGTGCTAGTCTTGCGTGTTTGCAAGAACTTCTGTGAAGTTTGGAAAGTAGGAGGCGAAGGTACTGGCGGACGTAAAGTTGTGCGGCGGCATCGTGAGTCGTGTCGGGATAGCACAGTCGGTAGTGCGCTTGCCTGCGAAAGTCAAAGGTCCCAGGTTCGAGTCCCGGTTCCGGCACACAATTTTAATCTGCCAGGAAGTTTCATATCTTCGCACACTCCGCCTCAGAGTGAAAGTTTCATTCTGAAAACATCCCTTAGGCTGTGGCTAAACCATGTCTCCACAATATCCTTTCTTCCAGGGGTGCTATTCTTGCGTGTTTGCAAGAGAGGTTCTGTGAAGTTTGGAAAGTAGGAGGCGAAGGTACTGGCGGAAGTAAAGTTGTGCGGCGGCATCGTGAGTCATGTCGGGATAGCACAGTCAGTAGTGCGCTTGCCCGCGAAAGCAAAGGTCCCAGGTTCGAGTCCCGGTTCCGGCACACAATTTTAAACTGCCAGGAAGTTTCATATCAGCGCACACTCCGCTGCAGAGTGAAAGTTTCATTCTGGAAACATCCCTTAGGCTGTGGCTAAGCCATGTCTCCACAATATCCTTTCTTCCAGGGGTGCTATTCTTGCGTGTTTGCAAGAGAGCTTCTGTGAAGTTTGGAAAGTAGGAGGCGAAGGTACTGGCGGAAGTAAAGTTGTGCGGCGGCATCGTGAGTCGTGTCTTGATACCACAGTTGGTAGTGCGCTTGCCCGCGAAAGGCAAAGGTCCCAGGTTCGAGTCCCGGTTCCGGCACACTATTTTAAACTGCCAGGAAGTTTCATATCAGCGCACACTCCGCTGCAGAGTGAAAGTTTCATTCTGGAAACATCCCTTAGGCTGTGGCTAAGCCATGTCTCCACAATATCCTTTCTTCCAGGAGTCCTAGTCTTGCGTGTTTGCAAGAGAGCTTCTGTGTAAGTTTGGAAAGTAGGAGGCGAAGGTACTGGCGGAAGTAAAGTTGTGCGGCGGCATCGTGAGTCGTGGCGGGATAGCACAGTCGGTAGTGCGCTTGCCCGCGTACGGCAAAGGTCCCAGGTTCGAGTCCCGGTTCCGGCACACAATTTTAAACTGCCAGGAAGTTTCATATCAGCGCACACTCCGCTGCAGAGTGAAAGTTTCATTCTGGAAACATCCCTTAGGCTGTGGCTAAGCCATGTCTCCACAATATCCTTTCTTCCAGGAGTGCTAGTCTTGCGTGTTTGCAAAAGAGCTTCTGTGAAGTTTGGAAAGTAGGAGGCGAAGGTACTGGCGGAAGTAAAGTTGTGCGGCGGCATCGTGAGTCGTGTCGGGATAGCACAGTCGGTAGTGCGCTTGGCTGCGAAAGTCAAAGGTCCCAGGTTCGAGTCCCGGTTCCGGCACACAATTTTAAACTGTCAGGATGTTTCATATCAGCGCACACTCCGCTGCAGAGTGAAAGTTTCATTCTGGAAACATCCCTTAGGCTGTGGCTAAGCCACGTCTACACAATATCCTTTCTTCCAGGAGTGCTAGTCTTGCGTGTTTGCAAGAGAGCTTCTGTGAAGTTTGGAAAGTAGGAGGCGAAGGTACTGGCTGAAGTAAAGTTGTGCTGCGGAATCGTGAGTCGTGTCGGGATAGCACAGTCGGTAGTGCGCTTGCCCGCGTACGGCAAAGGTACCAGGTTCGAGTCCCGGTTCCGGCACACAATTTTAAACTGCCAGGAAGTTTCATATCAGCGCACACTCCGCTGCAGAGTGAAAGTTTCATTCTGGAAACATCCCTTAGGCTGTGGCTAAGCCATGTCTCCACAATATCCTTTCTTCCAGGAGTGCTAGTCTTGCGTGTTTGCAAGAGAGCTTCTGTGAAGTTTGGAAAGTAGGAGGCGAAGGTACTGGCGGAAGTAAAGTTGTGCGGCGGCATCGTGAGTCGTGTCTTGATACCACAGTCGGTAGTGCGCTTGCCCGCGAAAGGCAAAGGTCCCAGGTTCGAGTCCCGGTTCCGGCACACAATTTTAAACTGCCAGGAAGTTTCATATCAGCGCACACTCCGCCTCAGAGTGAAAGTTTCATTCTGGAAACATCCCTTAGGCTGTGGCTAAGCCATGTCTCCACAATATCCTTTCTTCCAGGAGTGCTAGTCTTGCGTGTTTGCAAGAGAGCTTCTGTGTAAGTTTGGAAAGTAGGAGGCGAAGGTACTGGCGGAAGTAAAGTTGTGCGGCGGCATCGTGAGTCGTGTCGGGATAGCACAGTCGGTAGTGCGCTTTCCCGCGTACGGCAAAGGTCCCAGGTTCGAGTCCCGGTTCCGGCACACAATTTTAAACTGCCAGGAAGTTTCATATCAGCGCACACTCCGCTGCAGAGTGAAAGTTTCATTCTGGAAACATCCCTTAGGCTGTGGCTAAGCCATGTCTCCACAATATCCTTTCTTCCAGGAGTGCTAGTCTTGCGTGTTTGCAAGAGAGCTTCTGTGAAGTTTGGAAAGTAGGAGGCGAAGGTACTGGCGGAAGTAAAGTTGTGCGGCGGCATCGTGAGTCGTGTCGGGATAGCACAGTCGGTAGTGCGCTTGCCCGCGTACGGCAAAGGTCCCAGGTTCGAGTCCCGGTTCCGGCACACAATTTTAAACTGCCAGGAAGTTTCATATCAGCGCACACTCCGCTGCAGAGTGAAAGTTTCATTCTGGAAACATCCCTTAGGCTGTGGCTAAGCCATGTCTCCCCAATATCCTTTATTCCAGGAGTGTTAGTCTTGCGTGTTTGCAAGAGAGCTTCTGTGAAGTTTGGAAAGTAGGAGGCGAAGGTACTGGCGGAAGTAAAGTTGTGCAGCGGCATCGTGAGTCGTGTCGGGATAGCACAGTCGGTAGTGCGCTTGCCCGCGAAAGGCAAAGGTCCCAGGTTCGAGTCCCGGTTCCGGCACACAATTTTAAACTGCCAGGAAGTTTCATATCAGCGCACACTCCGCTGCAGAGAGAAAGATTCATTCTGGAAACATCCCTTAGGCTGTGGCTAAGCCATGTCTCCACAATATCCTTTCTTCCAGGAGTGCTAGTCTTGCATGTTTGCAAAAGAGCTTCTGTGAAGTTTGGAAAGTAGGAGGCGAAGGTACTGGCGGAAGTAAAGTTGTGCGGCGGCATCGTGAGTCGTGTCGGGATAGCACAGTCGGTAGTGCGCTTGCCCGCGAAAGGCAAAGGTCCCAGGTTCGAGTCCCGGTTCCGGCACACAATTTTAAACTGCCAGGAAGTTTCATATCAGCGCACACTCCACTGCAGAGTGAAAGTTTCATTCTGGAAACATCCCTTAGGCTGTGGCTAAGCCATGTCTCCACAATAACCTTTCTTCCAGGAGTGCTAGTCTTGCGTGTTTGCAAGAGAGCTTCTATGAAGTTTGGAAAGTAGGAGGCGAAGGTACTGGCGGAAGTAAAGTTGTGCGGCGGCATCGTGAGTCGTGTCGGGATAGCACAGTCGGTAGTGCGCTTGCCCGCGTACGGCAAAGGTCCCAGGTTCGAGTCCCGGTTCCGGCACACAATTTTAAACTGCCAGGATGTTTCATCTTCAATGTGTTTTTTCCAGTTCAAACCCTCATCAATGTTTACACCTAAAATTTTTCAATATTCTACCTTTGCTATAGATTTCTGATCAAAGCCGATGTTTATTGATGGTATCATTCCATTTACTGTATGTACTGTGTTTTATCAAAATTTAATGACAGTCTATTTGCTGAGAACCACTTAATGGTTTTCTGAAAGACGTTGTTTACAATTTCTTCAGTTAGTTCTTCTCTGTCATATGTGATAACTATACTTGTATCATCATCAAAATGTATCAGCTTTGCATCTTCATGAATATAGAATGGCAAGTCATTAATATATATTAAGAACAGCAATGGGCTCAAGACCGAAACTTCTGGCACCCCATTTTTGATTGCTCCCCAGTTTGAGGACTCAGCTGCTGTCTTCATATTATGAGAACTACTGATGTCAACTTTCTGCACTCTTCCTGTTAGGTATTATTTAAACCATTTGTACACTGTCCCATTCATACCACAATACTTTAGTTTATCTAGAAGAATTCCATTATTTATACAATCAACAGTCTTGAAGAGATCACAAAAAATCCCAACGGGTGATGTCCGGTTATTCGGAGCATTTCATATTTCATTGGTGAAAATATATATAGCATTTTCTGTTGAAAAGCCTTTCTGAAAACCAAACTGACATTTTGTTAGAAGTAAGCTGCTGCAGTAAGTCAGCACCAAGATCTACTACAACAGCGGCAATCTCCTTACAAGAGTAGTTCGTCGACCGCTACCTTTTGAGACTAGCAAGCAACTGAGGACGAGGAAGTTTTTCCTTTTGGTTTTGTTGCCTCATAAGTCGAACCGCAGTATACATTCGCCGACAAAATCAGGAACTTTGTAGTCAACCACTGCATAGACACCGCTAACAATCGTTCCGGCCTGTGTGATCTGGTTTCACGCTTCGAATGTTGTTGTCCAGCAGTGGCTGGAAACGGCCGAAGTAAGGACATCAACTGGTGTCCTTCCGCCTGGAAGACGCCGTGGCCCAGTCGTTCAAAGTAACGGTTGGAACAGCCCTTTGGTTTTTCCTTCCTATTGCGAATTTATTATGCTAATTAAGGACCCAGAAAAATAATTCGCCCCCACGGAACGACGATATTCTCTTAGGCAAACATACAGCAACATTTGATAGTCGGGGAAAATAATTTTTATGTGGTTTAATTGTAGATCAACTTTTTCAATTCTCACAGTTTCCATCGGGCCTGGCCTTGTGACATATCTATCGAGTCGTAATTCTGACTACTGTCTGAATCTACACTCAGAAAGTTAATAACTATTTAATTACTGCATACTCTCTTTGTCATAAAGATTGGAATAGCCGTTGTCTTGCTTCCACGTGCCCCGTACCGCAGTATCTCTGTCCTACAATACAATTAGAAAAATATGTGGTCCACAGTTGATGAAAACTACGCTGATGTAAACAAAGTACTCATTTTGTTACTCGAAAAAACTTATGTAATACTTACTACTTAAGTATTATGAAAATTGCATAATTATCAAACAATAAATAAATGTCGACATATTTTGTCTCGATATATATCAGACATATAGAAATTAAGGACAAGCAATAAATTAAATTTTGTGCCATGGTCGGGATTCGACCCCGGGATCTCCTGTGGTATCCATTTGGTCGCGGTGGCTTAGTGAGTTTAATGTTTGCCTAGTAAGCAGGAGGTCTGGGTTAGAATCCCGGCCGTGGCACAAATTTAATTCATCGTCTCTACTTCGTTTCTGTATCTGAGTTGTACAATTATTTAAAAAAAGGGTTGTGGTGGAACGAGAATCGAGACCGGGCGAAGTGAACAGTAAAATGCTTTCGCTTCTACTAAGGGATAGTCTCGTAAAATATAATCTAGTGTGCATATTTTATTAGAGTCACAGCTGGTCTTTGTACTCTTATCCATATTCTATTCAGATAGGTAGGAATTCCTGATGTGTAGACAAGTAGTCGATCAGCTCCCTCTGTAGCTCAAAATATGTCACCTAAGGAACATCAGACAAGAAAGCGAAATGTTCCCTTCCTGTGTCTGACGGATTCCAAGTCTGCTGCCATTCTGCAGAAATTAAATTCTTCATTACTATCGGATTTTTTTCGCTTCTCCGAGAACTGGAAAGATTTATTAATTCGTTTCTTCTTCAGCCGGCAGATGACAACCCTTTTTCTTATTTGTTGGTCGTGGCACATTAATATAGTCACGACGTCTATAGATGTGCTGAAGGCTCCGCAGGTTTGTAGAAGAACTTTCCGCTGTAGTTTTCCTAACTGCAGCTGCAGGTTTATCCATTCGTAACCTGTGTGCCCAAATACTAACACCATACTTCACAACTGCAGTTTGAACAGACTCCTGATAAAGTCCAATTAAATTGATGGACAATCAAAACCTCCTTTGTCCTATATTAATCGTTTTATTCATTATTCCATTCTCTTCCCTACCTACAACCTGGAGGGCCAGGGCAAAATTCAGACATCCTGTGACACCAAGAAGATACGTGTTCGTGCAGAAATAAGTGGTCGTGCATTGCCTGAAAAATATATTCTGTTTTTTCGTGTAGAAGGGTTATGGCTCCGGGTCTCAGGCTGTCATTCACGTAAGTGAAACTGGATTCAGTTTCTTGGAACTGTGAGTTGTGATTGCACACAATGGCACTCCTCTTCAGAAGACCTTGAATTAGCGATGTGATGTTGCTCCTCCTGTTCTCATCAAACAACTGGACATACTTTTATCAAGTAAATGGAACCTGGTCTCGTCCGAAAACACTTTGTGATGCCTGACCCAATGAAGTCGTTACAAACACTATTGCCGTCCAGCATGGTTCTGCACATTAGTCAATGGTAGAACGAGTAGTCCTTGTGAAAGTAACCCACATCATAATAAACGGCGACGTAGTGTCACCCCTATGCTGTACCAAGTGTTCCACTGCTCCATTGTTGGGCCAGAGGGGTGGAGGACGAAGATCAGAGTTGCAATTCCATTCTGATGTGGTGTCGATAATCTTGGGGGTTGTCCTGGGTGCCTATCTCTTCAAATCACAAGTTCGTAACGCGGCTTCAGACCGCCCAGTTACCAGTCCCTTCCCAAGCGTTCCAAAGCGTGTTCTCTCTGCTCCCAAAATTGTATCCTTCCGTGCATTCTAACGCCTCTTCTTTAAAATATAATTTCCCTTCGAAAATATTGTACATTTGAATATCACAGAATTAAATGCTTTGACCACTTCCTACAAATATTGTTTACATTTAACAAACAAATATATATTTAACAGTACTAAAAAACGGTTGAGACTGTAGCTCTTTGCTCAGATGGCAACTAAGCGTGACGTCTCACTGTTCAAATATATTGCCGCCGTCGAAATATAGTTAGACAATTAAAATTTAATTTATCATGGCTTTTTATACAAATATATTCAGTTATTGTCCGCAAATACTTATAATTGTATACATATAAATTATCTGATGCATATCTACTATTTTTAGTCGGCTATGAAATATTTAAGTGAGAGTTTACAACGTAAGAAAAGAACGTTACTAAGAATAATGTTAAATATAATAAAATACATATATAAATTTAATGCGCGTTGATGGATTCATGTTTGGTGTTTCTGTGGTGGAATCGACTAAAACAAAGTCTATTGAAGGAATACGGAAATAACGTGGTATGTCTTTTAAGATAGGCAGCGTGGTACAATGCTGCCCATTTGCTTCTTAAATTGTTACTGATAAACACTACGTATCAATAATTTTAAATATGTCTTATATTATTATTATTATTATACTGAAATTTGTCGGTTTTTTTATCTGTAAGTGATATTGAAATTGTAATTACGGCTTTTGATTCTCTCAAGTCTCCTGAATCCATTAATATAATTATATTTGCCGTATGATCATTTCCTGATTTTATATGGATTTTTAGAATAATTTTTGTGGCTATATTGTATTTCAGTTGCATTCTTGGTTAGCCGCCCTCGCTCACTCAAGAGCGATGCTCTCGGTTTCCGAGCACATTTGGAAATACCTGCTGTATCCCATTCACTAGGTACAAACTGGTAGCCGGCTGGCAGGGGAACCCAACACTCTGGAAAAACCCGCTTTTCACATGGAAACAATCAGCTTCCACCTGTATCTGTAATACCACACAGTTACGCTGTTGAAGCACTTCGTTTCATAAGGGCAGTAATTTCCCGGACAGATGCACTATATTCTGCCATTTTAATAACGCGTCCTGTTTAAAATTCATTGATTCGACGGCACGGTACGCTCAAATGTCTTCGAGGCAAGTGCAATACTGCTGAAGTCACGCTGATCCATTATATCGTTATTTAAATGCCTATCGTTTCTGCGGAACATCACGAGCAAAAATATCCAACAGACTCACTAAGGGAATGTGGGTAGGGAGTGGCATAGGAAGCCGGTGTATAAGACGGGACGGATGAAATCTAGCTATCTGAATACAAATTTAACGAAAGGTTATTAAGCAGGCCAGAAGTTTATAATTTATGTTGGTATTTGTAAAAGAGAGGAATTTTATTTGAACAGAGACATCATAATATCTAGGAATGTTTGATCTTTGCATGCCAACTGATCGGTGTCCAAAGTAAGCGCGCTTCGCTATCTCAAACTTTTCCAGTAAATTTAACTTACACCCCTTCTGCGCAATATGTAAGATTTGCATGTTGTCAATGGTAGGTTGTTGATGATCGGATACTTTAGTGTGTTCCGCAAAAGGGGAATGTTTTTTGAGTTGGCCTTTTTTTGTAAAACGTACTTTAAAGTTCCGGCCTGTCTGTCCTATATATTCAGCTGGGCATTCGGGACATTGTAGTTTGTGGACTCCTGAGGAAACGTATCTGTCTTTATTGGCTTGTTCGTTGTAGCTCAAAGGGCTACTATATACGACTTGTACATTTGTGCCACGAAAGAGCCGGCCGCGGTGGCCGAGGAGACTGAGACGCTCCAGTCACGGTCTGCACGGCCACTACGGTCGGGGGTTCTAATCCCCCCTTGGGCATGGATATTTGTGCCGTTCTAAGTTGTAAGTAGTTCATAAGTAGTTTGTAAGTTTAGGGACTGATGACCCCGTAGTTAAGTCCCATAGACTCTACAAACATTTGAACATTTGCCACGAAAGAGTTTAGCCAGGTCATAAGAAAAATATCCCATGAAAGGAATGGGGATACGTTTAACTTCATCGTCAGGTGTTACCGAGTGAAGCTGTGGTACATCTTTGGAACGTTTTTTATTGTACATTCCCCTTTCTGAAACTCCCGTCAATAAAGAAATAAATAATCTGGAATTCACCGCCGAAATTAATGGTTACAACCCGTCCTTGGTTCGCAAAATGCACAATAAGAAACGTTCTAAAGATGTTCCACAGCTTCACTCGGTAACACCTGACGATGAAGTTAAACGTATCCCCATTCCTTGCCCTGCTAAAGGGCGAAACGCGTCATTAACTAATAAAATAATTTGCAATCAAGACGGTTTGAAGGAATATTTATTTTAACTGATTGCTGTACACCATGGATTGGAAATCAAGT
This sequence comes from Locusta migratoria, assembly GCA_026315105.1. Classification (NCBI taxonomy): domain Eukaryota; kingdom Metazoa; phylum Arthropoda; class Insecta; order Orthoptera; family Acrididae; genus Locusta; species Locusta migratoria. The sequence continues at coordinate 403,833,039 of CM048744.1, read as the reverse complement.
TTATCGGATTTCTTTCAGTGTTCGTATAGATGACTTGATGAGAAGCTGGGTATTAAAAGCAGTGGTGCGTGTGAAGGAGCGCGGAGAGATGGCACCGAGACCAGAGCCAGAGGGGTGGCGAGCCCGGCGCTGCTGGCGTCTGCTGGCAGAGGTCGTCAGCACTGGGAGGCGCTGACGCTGCAGCTCAGGCGGGCGCGTTCCTGGCATGCCAGCCGCTGCTACGTCGCGCCCAGCAGACGCCGAAAGGTCTCCGCGGCCCGCCCGCCCCGCACCGACACACCGGAACACTTCCGCGCGCTGGCGATGCCCAATTCCGCCTTCAGTCACACGGGTGCTGTCGCCGGCAGCATCCAGACACCAATCTGCATCTTCGTCTCCATTGTGGAAATCGCGCTGTAAGCCCTCGTACAGCGTACTTTTTAACATTACAACAGACGAAGGAGCATCGAGCCACCAACATAGGAGGTAGCGATAATAAAGTGATTTATTTTCTTTGCAAGACGTCGCAACCCTGATGCGGCCATTTTGATGGTTTCCGAGTAAACTCCATCAGGGCCTGGTGCTTTCCTATTCTTTAGTTTGGAGATTGCAATGGCAACCTCTTCCTGGCAAAGGGAATGGTGACGGCATCGTTATCATATTCAGTGTTGGTGTTGTGTCTGAGTGTTGTGTGGAACGCATCGTCATGTGTGTTAGTGTCGTCAGGTAGGAGTTTGTTTAGCAGATGTTCTGCTGAACTTCTCCATCCCTCGGTGTTTGTGCCGTCTTCACGTTTCAGTGTCGATAGGACAAAAGGTGTTTTGATGCGCTCTGTGCAAATTTTGAAAGGTTCTCCCCATATGTTTGTTTGTATCTGTTGTTCTATGTGTGTGTTCCAGTGTTGTTGTCTTTTCAGCAAGAGTGCGTCTTTGTAAGTCTTTTTGGCTGTCAAATAGAGTTGTTGCCAGTATCGTTTTTCTTGCTCGGTTTTAGCCCTTTGGTACCAGGTTCTTTTACGTTTTGAGTCCTATCTTAGTGCAGTTAGTCTGTTGTTACAAGGGGATCTATTTTTGTTTAGTTTTGCAGTCGGTACGGAGGAATTTTGCGCTATCTCTAATATGGTCGTCAGAGCATGAGCTCTTAGGTCCACCGATCCCCTTAGTTCATTTATATGAGCGTCCTCTATTACATGTTGTAATTTGCTTCTATCCGCTTTGTTAAAACAGAGTAGTCGTCGTGTCTCGTCGATTTGTGTAGATGTAGATGTTAGGTGTATTATGATGGGATTGTGATTGCTGTGGATGGCACCGTCAAGTACTCGCCACCCCGTCACTAGTGGAAGGGTTTTGGAGTTGACAATTGTGATGTCTATACGACTACTAGTTCCATCTGGTCCTGTGTAAGTAGGCGCTTGGTTGGGTGAGTTAGCCACGAATAAGTTATTGTGGTCAAGGTGTTGGCTGACCATTTACCCTTTGAAATTTGTTGTGTTAAATAACCAACGAGTGGACCAGGCGCTTATGTCCGTGGCAATGATTAAGTGCCTGTTATTAGTAATGTTGGCTAGCCACTTCTAGCTCAATTTTAAGCGCAACCTCAGACTCCCTAGGATAGCTATTTTTCTGATGACAATTGTTTTTGTTTTCACTTGCGGTCGAAACCTATCCTTAATTACTATATTTCAATTTTTAATTTATTACACCTTTATTGGCCTTTGATTTTCCGATTTTTATAGATAATAAACTAAAATTTAACTCTCAGTTGAAAAGCACTTACCATTTTAATTGGACACTGCTTAATACTACATGGCTATACCAGTAGGATCATTTATGAGTAATTACTTATTTTCTACTTGTAGGAGTTGTCATTTGGTTCAATCTGAGCTCAGTTAAGACCCTCTTATCTGTCTTGGATTGAAACGTGCAAATCTTCCTGGTGTCTGAGCCTGTGTGTCATGGTTGATTTATTCCACCTGCAGAACCAACCATTTTAGGGTACAAAACATTGCTAATCAATCCTTGCAGTTAATACAAGGTGGAAGATATCATCTGTGAGGTTTTTGAGACAGGCCGGCGGCACGTAAAATTGAATGGCTTAGATAATGGCGACCCTGCCAGGATAGGCTATTGACCATTCGTGGGTCGCTCATTGTTATGATGAAAAGTAATTTTTTAATTTGTGAGTTTTTCATGTTATCGAAGCTGTTATGATATATATCAGTTTGTTTGAACTTGAATTAGTGAATGTGGGAGTCACACATTGACCTGTTTTTTTTGTTTTTTTTTCTAATTTTTCAACTTTTGTACAGTAACGGAGTTGAATACGTAAGTGCACGACACACGCATTGAGGACTGTGAGGGTCGTGAGATATTTGGTTATAAAATTTTTGTAGAATAGTAATTTTTGAATAGTTTGTTAATTTCTTATATAGTTATACGTTTTCTTCCTTTGTTGATGCATAGGTGTAGTTGAGATGGATATCAATCGTTGTTTATTGATTTATGCAATTGATAAATGGGTTGATAGTTTTTTTAGACAAGTGTTGCTTGTTGGAATTGGTAACAGTGATATATTGACTAGGTTGCAGGCGAGGAAGTTGCGTGATGAATGAGAACAAGTCGACAGAATGTCATCTGACTACAGTGGAGGCAATGGGTCACCCTCTGCGGCAGATATAGACATGATAGAAGTAGACTTAACAAGAGGAAACAGGATAGAGGGAAATATGGGGATTCCGAAACATAGGGTTACATTAAGGGGCTATTCACAGTCCTATGTCGACACTGCAATGGTAGTATTCGACAGAGACGAAACGAAACTGGGTGGCTAACGTTCGATGTGTTCAAGTACAGAATATGCATCAGTCCAGGCCTCTAGAATCAGAGAAGACGATGAAGAAACAGAGGTAGGACCAACGGAAGAAACTCCATTACATTATGTAGAACTGATCGTTGATATTGTAAATGGAAAACACACATATTTCGCAATGGGAGTTACTAGTGTCACTTCATGGTTCGATAACAGACGCAAATGCTTCTGTATGCAGAGGAAACGTCATACGTCAATGTCAGGTATAATATGCGGATTTACAAGCTCCACTGCATATTTATGTAAAAGCTTCAATTCACACATTATATGGCGAACATCACGGGCGACGAAGGAGGATGTCGTATGTATCAGTATTACGAAAAGTTTTCAGGCGATGATGCAGCAGATGAAGTCACAAGGTCAACAAGTTGAAACACAGAATAAAGAGCTTAGAAAAGACATTAAACCACTGGATCAAGAACTAAAGGAAATAACAACGTGGAGCAAATGTTAGAGTAAAGGTTAACGGCAAGTTTTCACACAAGTGCTTAGGTTGGAACTGAAGACAAAAACGAGCTAAATTAAAACGCAGATTGACTCCGGGTATGATGACGCGAAGAAATCATGCGATGTTATTGAAGCTTTAATGCTTGGACAAAAAGAATAATGAACAGATGTTGATAAGGTCCAAAAGGACGCAATTGAAGCCAATTAGAAGGTAGACGAGATACAAAATAGCTAAGCGAACGATGCAAGAGATTTTTGAGGAACAATCTGGACCAAAGAACGTAGTGGAGGTAGTGTTAAAGAAGAATGATAAGCGCTTTAACAAAGAAGACAGGAAAACCAGAGATCAATTTGAGATCTTGAAAATTTCTCGGAAGTTCAGCCGGGTGACGTCGTCCAATCTTAGCGATATTTCAGCAAGATGACTACTTGCCATCTTCAGGCTTACCTGGAGTCTGATTCGATCTCTGCTGGATGCCGCCCTTATATGCTGTCCGGCACCCCACTCCCCTCTCCACGTTTGTGTTCACTGCATCTCTCCTGTACTGTTCGAATAGTCTGTCCTACACACATTTTTCCACATTGGCAAGGGATACGGTACACTCCAGGTCTTCTGAGGCCTAGGTCATCCTTGACTGTTCCTAGTAAGGCTTTCGTCTTGGTTGGGGGGCGGAACACCCACTTTACATTGTGTTTTCGGAGTATTCTTCCGATCTTCGCTGATGTGTTCCCTATGTATGGAATAATTGCTGTCGCAGCCGGTTTATCTTAAACGTCTGTGGGCTGTGGTTTAGGCTTACTCGGTCTTAAGGCGCATTCTATTTGCCGGTTGTTGTAACCATTTGTATGGAACACAGATGTAGGTGTTGTAGTTCTGCTTCTAAACTGTTGGTGTCGGAGATTTCGCGTGCTCTGTTCACCTATGTGTTGAGAACACCTTCTCGTTGCTAGGGGGCATGGCAGCTGGAAGCATGCAAGTACAAGTCTGTTTGTGTTTGTTTTCGGTAGACACTGGGTCCCAGTGTTCCATCTCGTCTTCATTTGACGAGAACATCCAGGAAGGGAAGCTGGTTGTTTTCTTCCACTTCCATCATAAATTGGTTGTTCTGATGTACTGAATTCAGATGTTCAGGAAGTCTTGTAGGTGTTGTCGTCCATGTGGCCAGATTACGAATGTATCGTCTACATATCGGAATAAGCACGAGGTCTTGTAGGCCGCCGACTGAAGGGCTTCTTCTTCAAAGGCCTCCATAGATTTGCTACCACAGGTGACAATGGGCAGCCAATCGCTACTCCGTCTGTTTGTTCGTAGTAGCTCCCATCAAACAGGAAGTAGGTCGACGTCAGCACAAATTCGAACAATTTCGTCGGCTCCGGTGTGAACTTTTCCCCAGTGAGGCTAAGGGAGTCTTTGAGAGATACCCTAGTAAAGAAGTATATTATATCGAAGCTCACCATGAGGTCTTCTTGGCCGAGTCGGTAATTCTGGACCTGCTGTATGAAAGGTGACGAATTTCTTACATGGTGCTGGCATTTGCCCACGAAAGGGCTGAGCAACGATGTCAGGTGTTTTGCCAGTTCGTATGTTGGTGCACCAATATTGCTGACGATGGGCCGAAGTGGCATCAGTTCCTTATGGACCTTTGGTAGTCCGTAGAGCCTCGGTGGTGCGGCTGCCCGTGGATGGAGTTCTTCGCCAACTTCTTACCTTCGAATGCGTCTTGCAGCAGCTCGACGGTCTTCCTCTTTACACGGTTGGGAGGATCGCTGTCAGTTTTCCGGTAGGCGTAGTCTTCTAAAAGTTCATACATTTTTGGCATGTAAAAATGACGTGGCAGCAAGACGGTGCAGTTCCCTTTGTCTGCTGGGAGGACGACAGTGTCGGTGTCTTCTCGAAGTCGCTTGAGTGCTTTCCTCTCTTCCTTTGATATGTTTGGCTTCGGAAGGGAAGCCCTGGTGAGTACACGGCACGTTTCCCGCCGTATTTCTTCTGCGAAATCTCGAGGAAGTGCAAGGGCGGCATGTTCTACTGCGCTGATGAAATATGTAGTTGGTGTGGTCGTTTAGCTCCTTCCCCAGTACGGACAAGGTGTTCTCGTCAAATGAAGACGAGATGGAACACTAGGGCACAGTGTCTACCGAAAACGAACACACACAGACTTGTACTTGCATGCGTCCAACTGCCATGCCCCCTCGCAACGAGAAGGTATTCTCGACACATTGGTGCCCAGAGCACGCGAAATCTCCGACACAGACAGTTTAGAAGCAGAACTACAACACCTACATCTGTGTTCCATACAAATAGTTACAACCACCGGCAAATAGAACGCGCCTTAAGACCGAGGAAGCCCAAACCACAGCCCACTGACGGTGAAGATAAACCGGCTGCGACAGCAATTATTCCTTACATACGGAACACATCTGCGAAGATCGGAAGAATACTCCGGAGAAACAATGTAAAGTGCGTGTTCCGCCCCCCAACCAAGACGAAAGCCTTACTAGGAACAGTCAAGGATGACCTAGGCCTCCGAATACCAGGAGTGTACCGTATCCCTTGCTAATGTGGAAAAATGTATGTAGGACAGACTATTCTAACAGTACAGGAGAGATGCAGTGAACACAAACGTGGAGAGGGGAGTGGGGTGCCGGACAGCATATAAGGGCGGCATCCAGCAGAGATCGAATCAGACTCCAGGTAAGCCTGAAGATGGCAAGTAGTCATCTTGCTGAAATATCGCTAAGATTGGACGACGTCATCCGGCTGAACTCCCGACAAATTTTCAAGATTTCGATACGCCGGGAAAATCTTAAACCTCACATCAATTTGAGTAGTTACGAACCGAGGGACCCCAGGGGGCTCATGGTTCTTTCATGTGCAAGGCGAGCACGGGGCCCCGAGCTAATGCAGTCTTTCTTCCTTCTTTCCTCCCTGGACTGCATTTCCTTTCCCTTTCCCTCCTCTCCTATCCTTACTCTATCCCCTCCCCACCGGGGGACCGATAACTTTAGCAATTTGGTCCCCCTATCCCAAACAACCAACCAACGAACCTACGTACCATGCTGTTGTAAAAAATTGAGGAAAACATAGAAACGAACGGTGCTAGTACTGATTCGACAGACTGGTACAGTGTTAACATAATTCAAACTGTTGCATCACCAAATAAAATTTCGGAAATACACAACAAAGTCCCAATGCCACGTAAACAGATAATGCAGACTATTGATACACCAAGTTACGGAGCCGGTAACTCAGGAGAAAAATTTTAAGAGCGAGACGTTTTCGACGCCGTAAGCGGCAAAAAAGCAGTTACGACAGAACAAAACGTATACGCAATTACACATTTTTTTAACGTTTGTAGGACACGGTTCGTCTGAAATACGGCATGGAGCGGTGTAAAGTGTGCACGACAAGATGGCGGAATGTTGGGAAGACAGTATGGGTTTGTGAAACAACCACAGTATGGAATGAACACGCTACAACAGACTATTATCTCACGGTACGCATATTTCAACAATACCGCAAAGCAGGCAATGCGATTCACGCCACAACATTTCTCGACCAATTTCGAGTAGGTATATCTGAACTGTGGAGTCTAGAAAACAAATGAGATTCATTTGCGCACACGACATAATCTATACCAGAGACAATGCAAAAGTTTGCAGCTACCTGTAAGTCGTACCCGGAATTTTGCATAGCATTTTTGTCAAGGTCCTGGTCGACTGAGGCAAAATGCGACATAAGTACGATATATTACAAAATGTACAAGATTTCAGGGGAGAAGAGCCCGGTAAAGTTCTTTGAGAACATGGATAAAAAATGTTTAGACACATCGCACAGTAATGATGAACAAATTCGTATGAGTACAATAAACTACCCCTCAAGTATTAACAATCTGTTTGGACGTGTTGGAGAGAGCATAGAAGCGTTTAAAGGCATCCTAAGGGAACTGGCGTTTTCTCTGAGAATGAAGCAAGGAAAAAAGTAATAACTACTGGTCTAGGAATATCACAGAAAATTACGGCTACCAAAACAATTTTAGGCCAACAAATAATAATAATCAAAATAAAGTTCTACCTCTCAGCGGAACAGCATTTTCTATTTTACTGAGACACTGCTTAATTTCAAATTTCTTGCCCCGATGAGGTCATTTAGGAATAATTATATATTTTCAAAACACAGGAGCGATCATTCGGTTTATTCGGAGCACAGTTAAGGCTCTCTTATGTGTCTTTGATTGACGCGTCCACTGCTTGCTGATGTCTGAGCCCGCGTGTCATGGTAGAATTTTTCTACCTGCAGAGTCAACCGTTGAACGAAACATTGCAGATCAAAACCTGCGCATAATGAGCTTGGAACAAATCGGCTGCCAGGTTTTTGGGACAGGCGGGCGGCACGTAAACTTGAACGGCTTAGATGATTATGATTAATACCGTCCCTTACTTAGAATTATTTATAGTCGGTAGTAATACACTTCCCCCTTCCGCTGCAAAGCTTTGCTTCTCACTAAGGCCAAGGGTTATCGATGAACAGGACGATATTTCACCTCATTGTTTTTTGGAAGTGAGGTAACGATTTGCTGTAATAATCTGCAGCAGTGTCCTAATGTCATGGTTCTTCTTTGTTAATTTTCCTGATCGTTAAATCAGGCATTATTGTGTGTTCTTTTTATGATATATTCTTCTGGTCACTTGCCATGTAGAAGTGAATAAGGAAGCCGTAGCAACCATTCGTGGCGTTAAACATTTCTACGGCGTGTTTAAATTTTGTTACTACACACGGGTATTCATTGGACAAATATATTATACTAGACCTGACGTTATTACATTTTCACGCAATTTTGGTGCATAGATCCTGACAAATCAGTACCCAGAACAACCACCTCTGGCCGTAATAACGGCCTTGATACGCCTGGGCATTGAGTCAAACAGAGCTTGGATGACGTGTACAGGTACAGATGTCTATGCAGCGTCAACAAGAGTGGTGACTGGCGCACTGCGACGAGCCAGTTGCTTGGCCACTATTGACCAGACGTTTTCAATTGATGAGAGATATGGAGAATGTGTTGGCCAGGACAGCAGTCGAACATTTTCCGTATCCAGAAAGCTCCGTACAGGGCTTGCACCATGCGGTCGTGCATTATCCAGCTAAAATGTAGAGTTTCACAGGGATCGAATGAAGGGTACAGCCACGTGTTGTAACACATCTGAAATGTGACGGCCGCTGTTCAAAGTGCCGTCGATGCGAACAAGAGGTGACCGAGACGTATAACCAATGGCACTCCATACCATCACGCCGGGCGATACGCCAGTATGGCGATGACGAATACACGCTTCCAACGTCCGTTCACCGCGATGTCGCCAAACACGGGTGAGACCATCATGATGCTGTAAACAGAACCTGGATTCATCCAAAGAAATGACTTTTGCCATTCGTGCACCCAGTTTCGTCGTTGCGTACACCATCGCAGGCGCTACTCTCTGTGATGCAGCGACATGGGTAACTGACCGCCATGGTCTCCAAGCTGATAGTCCATGCTGCTGCAAACGTCGTCGAACTGTTCGTTCAGTTGGTTGTTATGTTGCAAACGTCCCCATCTATTGACTCAGGGATCGAGACGTGGCTGCACGATCCGTTACAGCCATGCGGGTAAGATGCCTGTCATCTCGACTGCTACTGATACGAGGCCGTTGGGATCCAGCACTGCGTTCCGTATTGCCCTCCTGAAGCTACCGATTTCATATTCTGCTAACATTCACTGGATAGCGACCAACGCGAGCAGCAATGTCGCGATACAATAAACCGAAATCTCGATGGGCTACAATCCGACCTTTATCAAACTACGCATTTCTGCTCCTTACAGGAGGCATCACAACACCGTTTCAGTAGCAAACGCCGGTCAACTGCTGTTTGTGTATGAGAAATCGGTTGGAAACTTTTCTCATGTCAGCACGTTTTAGATGTCACCAGCGGATACGACCTTGTGTGAATGCTCTGAAAAGCCAATCATTTGCATATCACAGCATCTTCTTCCTGTCGGTTAAATTCCGCGTCTGTAGCACGTTATCTTTGTGGTGTAGCAATTTTAATGGCTAGGAGTGTATTTTAGACGTGATATTTCAATCATGTAGTATTGATGCGAAACATTGATTTTAATGTTCAAATATTTGAAACCTAAGGGATAAAACTGGAGAGGTTAAGTAGTTTGTAACCTAGGGAACGATGAACTTAGTCATGCTAAAGACAACAACACGCCAAAGCCTGAGGAAGGACTCGACCCGGATGAGCGGCAGCGCATTTCGTCACGTAGCGCCAAACACGTGTTTTAAATTAAATTTCTATTTCCCTTTAGGGTATAAGGTAGCTGGTACCGTTTTATTTACTGGGATAAAAGCTCATTTGTTATCTGTAAATAAAACTACATTAATCAGCTGGACATTACATTTCAGTGCTAACAATATTGCGCTTTGTATACGTCGCTTCGTCAACTTCATTACAGTGCTGTTACTATAGAAGAGATTATTGCTTTACCAAATTAGTAATATTAAAATGGCTGTCGATTAACGGTCACATAAGAGTCAAGCTTTACTCATCAAATATCGCACCGAATTATTCTCTAAACTTTTTAAGAGTTTGCCTAGCTTTGACCGCCAAGCTTTGGAAATTAACTTGAGCTAATTTAACTACTAACTAAGCTCTTTTCAATATAGACGTAATGTAATGCAAATTAGTATAAATGAACATGATTCAGTATGCTCGCCTCTGATTCGCTTCCGTTTTGGAGTAATAAATTCACATCAATGCCTTCATGATATTTAGTTAACGTATAGAATTTCTGAATTCGATGTGTGTTACTCTTGCACTGGCAATGATGTAAATAAGTTTTTATTTTCCGTGCCCTCCGTTATAATTAACACGATTCCTAGAAAATATCACTATGCCAGAAATCAGGGGATGAGACTCTATATTGGTATTCATTCGTATACAGCATGCTTCGTCCATAAGGTGTTGTTCAGCGTAATTCAGTCTAGGTATTATTATTACTATTTCAACAATTTCGGAGTATATTTTAGGATTAATACCAATGCATCACGATTGCACTGTAAGGAATATTAATGGAAAGACCACGCGCAGAATCTTGGTCTTAGCGAGGGGAGGGATCATGGTGTCTGATTCCTATGGGCTAACAATATGGGTGAAAAGCTTTTTGTTTATCTTGGACCAGCTTGAAATTGTATAGCTTTCAGAACATTTGCCTTACAGTAGTGAAATTACCGTATATAAGCAAAATTTAACTTATGAAGTGGAAGTGGAACACAGGTATATTGTTCTTGTCGAGGAATTACTTTTGAAAATCATGACGATTCGGCTGAAATTAATGCTGAGGTAATGGCATCTTTGATAAATGGTCAGTTCGTATGTTATATACAAAAACTGAATTTTCTCTGATATTTTTGAAGCACGTATCTTTTATACTTACAACTTGTACTAATCGGTTATAACTTTACTGGCCTGGTTCAGAAACAGCTTCATCCAGTACTAGGAATAGAAAACGTGTCTGCTGCATATTTTCAATTGATTAATGACGCATACGTGCTTTTGGTGGATCTTAAGACTATCGTAAGTGTAAACAATGTAATATTCCTGTTACATAGAGGCATTGTTCATATACTAAATATCTATCAGACCCATTTAAGAACTATTATTTTGTAAAAACGCGAATATGAAAACTAAGGTACCGATTTTAATACTAATTGTAACAGGTAACCGATGCAACTTATATAATTAAAACTTTTATCCATTCTGGAAGTGTAGAACCTGCGAGTGTGATGGTTAAAATAATCAGGAAATACAGCTACCAGTCGCCTATCTTCATATATTTATTCACCACGACCGGTTTCGAACTGCCTGGCAGCTCATCATCAGATGCTATGCATTTTTTATTGGTTGTTAATAACATTTTGGAACTTGTTTGGCTGTGGTATAAAATTATGTGTGAGCTTTGTGTTGGCACTAAATTACGACATTTACATGATTAAATCGTATTCTGAAACAGTACTTAAAGTTGGTTCACTCTGCTGTTTGATGATCAGCATTTAAGATGCCTAAAATCTGGCTACAACGTACACTTCACCACAGCATCACTTTCCACATGTTTTACAAACTTAAACAATACAGAGATATATACAGTTATTTGTCAAAAATAACAGTTGATGCATAATATAATATAACATATAAAACTATTTCACCTGGTGCTTAAGATGTATGAGAAACGGCAAATACCCTCAGACTTTAAGAAAAATGTAATGATCCCCATTCCAAAGAGAGCAGGCGTTGACAGATGTGAAAATTACAGTTCAATAAGTTATGGTTGCAAAATTTTACCTCGAATTAATTAGAGAAGGATGGAATAGCTGATAGAAGTTGACATCAGGGAAGATCAGTTTGCATTCAGGAGAAATGTAGGAACACAGGGGGCAATCCTCACATGACGGTGTATCTTCGAAGATATGTTAAGGAAAGGCAAACATACATGTCTAGCTTTTGTAGATTTGGAAAAAGCTTTTGAAAATGCTTATTGGAATAGAGTCTTTCACATTTTGAAATCAGCAGGAGTAAAATATATGGAACGGCGGGTTATTTACAACTCGTACAAAAAGCAGACCAGTTATCAGAGTTGAAGGGCATGAAAGGAAACCTGAGGTTGGGAAGGAAGTAATACAGGGTTGTAGCCTTTCTCCAATGTTATTGAATTGGTACACTGAGCAAGCGGTAAAAGAAAGCAAGGAGAAATTTGGAGAAGGAATTAAAGTTCAGGGTGAAGAATTAAAAACATTGCGTTTTGCCGATGACATTGTAATTTTGTCAGAGACAGCAAAGGACCTGGAAGAGCAGTGGAACGGGATGGACAGTGTGTTGAAAGGTGCATACAAGATGAATATTAAAAACAGCAAAAGAAGGGTAATGGAGTGCAGTCAAGAAAATCAGACGATGCTGAAGGAATTAGATTAGGTAACGAAAGAATAAAGGTGGTAGACGGGTTTTGCTCCTTGGGCAGTAAAATAACATATAATGGTCGCAGTACCACAGGATACAAAATGCAGAATGGCAATGGGAAGAAAAGCGTTTCTGAAAAAGAGAAATTTGTTAACATCAAATATTAATTTAAGCGTAAGGATGTCCTTTCTGAAGGCATTTGCATGCAGTGTTGCCTTGTAATGGAATAAAACATGGACGATAAACAGTGCGGACAGGAAGAGGCTAGTGGCTTTTGAAATGTGGAGTCACAGAAGAATGATGAAAATTAGGTGTGTGGATCGCATAACTAATGAGGATATACTGAATAGGATTGGGGAGAAAACGAATTTCTAGCATACCTTGACTAAAAGAAGGGATCGACTGTTAGGACATTTTCTTAGACATCAAGGAATTGTGAATTTAGCAATAGAGGGAAGTGTGTGGGCTAACAATCGCAGAGGGACACCAAGAGACGAATACAGCAAGCAATTCAAATGGATGTAGGTTGCTGTTCTTATGAGAAGGCTAGCTTACATGCCCGTGCTTCGCAACGGTTGTATACCATCGTTTTTAGGGTTCCGGACCTAGGTCAACAAAAAAGGAATCGTTGTTGGATAGCTCTGTCAATAAACTCAGTTCTCCTAGACAATATTTCAAATATAAGTAGACGTCACTGTCGAAAATGATGAATGTTCATAAAGTTTTTCATACAAAAAATGAAATTAATGTAGGTCCGTGTCCGGAACGATGAAAATTCAATGTGTTCATACAGTTAAGACTGTGGCGTATAATTGTCTGTTTCCGCGCAAACGTCTGTAAACACTTCTATCGTTGAGATGAGAAATAGTAATAACAGCGCCATGTATTGGTTCTGTAGTGGAGTAATAAACTGTTTATCTCTCACAGTAAGTGTATGCTGAAGTATTATTATTTTTCACTTAGGACAATATAATTATTCTGTATGCAGTGCTCCCTATTATCGAGTACTGAAAGTCAGGTAGTTCAATCAAAAGAGCAGTTAATGTCTGTTTAAATAAGACGTCATGGTGGTGTTAATGTGCGATTAAGTCTGAGTAATCGTTGAAGGAATGGCGCCAGCAGAACGTCTGTATAGAACCATTAAATATAATATTTCCAGTGAATTGTCCTAACTCTGTTAGCAGCACCGGATACTCTTTCAGATATTACATGTCCCAAAGTCCTTCAGTGATTACTTCGTAAAGCACGAAGTTGAAATCGACATTGTGTAAGAGAACTATATACTCAGAAGTCGAATTATAAATCTAAGTACAATTGTCTCTGCAACAGAAGACGTATTTCTCTGTCTTAATGTAGTCTGCACCAAAAGTAAATAATTACAATTAGGAAAGCCGAGAGGTTGCAGATAGTTTGTCGCTCGAGTTTGTATATTATCTTTTATTGCAGGCACAGACCTGAAATCTCTCTAGAGTGAGCCTTCAGATGCACAGAACAGATTTTGTGACCACAACATTAAGATGGAAATGTGACGTGATATTGGGAAAAATGTATTAATTGCTGACTGGATCATGGTCCTTTTTTGTTTTGTTAAGACGGATGACTCTGTGTAAATGGTCCTTTGACTAGATTAAGAGGATTGCTCAGGATAGAGTAGGGTGGAGAGCAGCATCAAACCAGTCTCCGGACTGAAGAGTTCAACTTCAACAACAACAATATAATGTAATATAAAATGTAATTCGCAAGGAGTTGTTCCACAGATGTGCTCAAACCAAAAGTCATGTGTGTACGCCGTACCTAGAAGTTTTCATATATGACGGGGATATCAAACGACGATCCGACGGTAGAGATACAACTCTAGAATGAGAGCCATCCAGTGGTAGAACGGGTGGAACTATAACATCGATCATATTATCAGCAGTTGATATCAAAATGTCGAAGTAACGAAATAAGGTTATTTGTTGGCGTTATGCCGGCCGCGGTGGCCGAGGAGACTGAGGCGCTTCAGTCACGGTCTGCACAGCCATTACGGTCGGGGGTTCGAATCCCCCCTCGGGCATGGATATTTGTGCCGTCCTAGTTCGTAAGTAGTTCATAACTAGTTTGTAAGTTTAGGGACTGATGACCCCGTAGTTAAGTCCCATAAGCTGTATAAACATTTGAACATTTTTTGTTGGCATTATATAAGCTCGAAAATTGAAGCGCTGATTTTAAATTTGAATTAGACGACAAGACTAATGAAACATATGATGTATATGGAGACGTTGAGACTGTTTAAAGGCAGTAGATATTTTCACATATATGAAGGTGGTATTAGACAACGATACGGTAGGCTGAAGAGCGCCTCAGATGCTGCCAGACCGCCCCACCCGGGAATGAAATAACAAAGACGTTGCGGATCGCGCGGTCTCCAACGTCAGAGGTTCGAATCCTCCCTCAGTCATGGATGTTTGTGCCGTCTTTAGTATAAGCTAGTACATAAGTATTTTGCAAGTTTAGGGACTGATGACCCCGCAGTTAAGTCCCATAAGCTTCACAAAGTTTTGAACATTTTCTTAAGAATAACCACTCCCATGAACTACAGACATTGCCGCGGTGGGGTGGCTTGCGTGCCTCAACGATACAGATAGCAGTACCGTAGGTGCAACCACATCGGAGGGGTATCTGTGGAGAGGCCAGACAAACGTGTGGTTCCTGAAGAGGGGCAGCAGCCTTTTCAGTAGTTACAGGGGCAACAGTCTGGATGATTGACTGAGCTGGCCTTGTAACATCAGCTAATGTGGCTTTGCCACACAGTTACTGCGAACGGCTGAAAGCAAGGGGAAACTACAGCCGTTATTTTTCCCGAGTACATGCAGCTCTACTGTATGAACATATGATGATGGCATCCTCTTGGGTAAAATGTTTCGGAGGTAAAATAGTCCCCCATTCGGATCTCCGGGCGGGGACTACTCAGGAGGATGTGATAATCAGGAGAGACAGTACTGGCATTCTACGGGTCGGAGCGTGGAATGTTAGATCCCTTAATCGAGTAGGAAAATTAGAAAATTTAAAAAGGGAAATGGATAGGTTGAAGTTAGATATAGTGGGGATTAGTGAAGTTCGGTGGCAGGATGAACAGGATTTCAGGTCAGGTGAGTATAGGATTATAAATACAAAATCAATTGGAGGTATCACAGGAGTAGGATTGATAATGAATAAGAAAACAGGAATGCGGGTAAACTACTATGACCAGCACAGTGATCGCATTATCATTGTCAAGATAGATACGAAGCAAACACCGACAACAGTAGTACAGGTTTATATGCCAACTAGCTCTGCCGATGATGAGGAAATCGAAGAAATATATGAGGAGCTAAAGGGAATTATTCAGACAATTAAGGGAGAGGAAAACTTAATTGTTATGGGCGACTGGAATTCGGTAGTAGGACAAGGAAGGGAAGGTAAGATAGTAGGTGAATATGGTCTGGGCAAAAGGAATGAAAGAGGAAGCCGCCTGGTAGAATTTTGCACAGAACATAATTTAGTTATTACAAACACCTGGTTTAAGAATCACAAAAGAAGGTTGTACACGTGGAAGAGACCAGGAGACACCGGGAGATACCAGATAGATTTTATAATGGTAAGACATAGATTTCGGAACCAGGTTTTAAATTGTACGACATACCCAGGGGCAGATATAGACTCTGACCATAACTTGTTGGTTATGAACTGTAGGCTTAAACTGAAGAAACTACAAAAAGGTAGGAAAATAAGGAGATAGGACTTGGATAAATTGAAGGAACCTGAAGTTCTTAAAAATTTCAGAGGGAGCTTTAGGCAACAATTGACAGAAACAGGGGAAAATAAAACAGTAGAGGAGGAATGGGTAAAATTGAGAGATGAAATAGTGAAGGCAGCAGAGGACAAAATAGGTAGGAAGGCAAGACCTGCAAAAAATCCTTGGATATCACAGGAGATCTTAAATTTAATCGATGAAAGGAGAATATATAAAAATGCAGTAAATGAAACAGGCAAAATGGAGAACAGACGACTAAGAAATGAGATTGGCAGGAAGTGCCAAATTGCTAAGCAGGAGTGGTTAGAAGGCAAATGCAAGGATATAGAAGAATGTATAAATAGGGGAAAAATAGATACAGCCTACAGGAAAATAAAAGAAACATTTGGAGATAAGAAAAACAGATCTATGAATATCAAGGACACTGATGGAAAACCAGTTCTCAGCAAAGAAGGGAAAGCTGAAAGGTGGAAAGAGTATATAGAGGGGCTCTATGAAGGAAATGAACTACGAAACAATATTGTAGGAAGGGAAGAGGATGTAGATGAAGATGAAATAGGAGATACTGTACTGAGAGAAGAATTTGACAGAGCCCTGAAAGACCTAAGTCGAAACAAGGCCCCTGGAGTAGATGATATTCCCTCAGAGCTACTGAAGTCTCTGGGAGAACCATGTCAAAATTGTTTCACCTGGTGTGTAAGATGTATGAGACAGGTGAAGTACCCTCAGACTTTAAGAAAAATCTTATAATCCCCATTCCAAAGAAAGCAGGTGCAGACAGGTGTGAAAACAACAGAACCATCAGTTTAATAAGTCATGGTTGCAAAATATTAACACGAATTATATACAGAAGGATGGAAAAGTTGGTAGAAACCGACCTCGGTGAAGATCAGTTTGGGTTCAGGAGAAATGTAGGAACACGGGAGGCAATACTCACTTTACGGCTTATCCTAGAAGATAGATTAAGAAAAGGCAAACCTACATTTCTAGCTTTTGTAGATTTGGAGAAGGCTTTTGACAATGTTGATTGGAATAAACTCTTTCAAGTTCTGAAGCAAGCAGGAGTTAAATATAGGGAGCGTAAGGTTATTTACAACTTGTACAAAAACCAGACAGCGGTTGTCAGAGTTGAAGGGCATGACAGGGATGCAGTGGTTGGGAAGGGAGTAAGACAGGGTTGTAGCCTTTCTCCAATGTTATTCAATTTGTACATTGAGCAAGCTATAAAGGAAAGCAAGGAGAAATTTGGAGAAGGAATTAAAGTTCAGGGTGAAGAATTAAAAACTTTGCGTTTTGCCGACGACATAGTAATTCTGTCAGAGACAGCAAAGGACCTGGAAGAGCAGTTAAACGGAATGGACAGTGTGTTGAAAGCTGCATATAAGATGAAGATTAACAAGAGTAAAACTAGGGTAATGGAGTGCAGTGTAAGAAAATCAGGTGATGCTGAAGGAATTAGATTGGGTAACGAAGCAATAAAGGAGGTAGATGAATTTTGTTACTTGGGCAGTAAAATAACAAATGATGGTCGCAGTACAGAGGATGTAAAATGCAGAATGGCAATGGGTAGAAAAGCGTTCTTGAAAAAGAGAAATTTGTTAACATCGAATATTAATTTAAGCCTAAGGAAGTCCTTTCTGAAGGCATTTGTATGGAGTGTGGCCTTGTATGGGAGTGAGACATGGACGATAAACAGTGCGGACAGGAAGAGGATTGAGGCTTTTGAAATATGGTGCTACAGAAGAATGCTGAAGATTAGGTGGGTGGATCGCGTAACTAATGAGGAGGTACTGAACAGAATTGGGGAGAAAAGAAATTTCTGGCATACCTTGACTAAAAGAAGGGATCGATTATTAGGACACATTCTTAGACATCAATGGATTGTCAATTTAGCGTTGGAGGGAAGTGTGTGGGGTAAAAACCGCAGAGGAAGACCAAGAGATGGATACATTAAGCAGATTCAGACAGATGTAGGTTGCCGTTCTTATGTGGAGATGAAGAGGCTTGCTCAGGATAGGTTATCGTGGAGAGCTGCATCAAACCAGTCTCCGGACTGAAGACCACATGTTTGACCACTCCACCGCGGCAATTGGAATTAAGTGTGATGCCAGTTGTCTCCTGTCGCTGCGGGCTCAAAATTTATGTTTACCATTTGTGAAAAAAAATAAAAAATAGAATTTCCAAGAAATATTTTGGAAATTGTGAATATGCATGTACATTCTGTTGCTGGAATATGAATATTTGTTCCCTT
The DNA here is from genome assembly GCA_026315105.1 of Locusta migratoria. Classification (NCBI taxonomy): domain Eukaryota; kingdom Metazoa; phylum Arthropoda; class Insecta; order Orthoptera; family Acrididae; genus Locusta; species Locusta migratoria. Next base: position 403,814,724 of record CM048744.1, on the reverse strand, counting down.
ATTACCCGCTTTTCGCAATTCCAAATAAATTTCCTTTACTTGTCGCAGTTTTCGTCACTTCAAACTGGTTTGTATGTCTGAAGAATATTGATATTGGTTACAGCATTAAAAACGGACACTGCAGGTCGCATTACAGAACATTTGGCGACATCCATCGTAGTATACAGTTGTATGCCTATGTTCGTTTCGTGAATATGCAAATGTTCAAATGTTTGTTAAGCTTATGGGACTTAACTGCGGGGTCGTGAATATGCAAATGTGATTACTACATAGGGCCACGCTAAATATTATGGACGCTAAGCTGCACGTTTCTGAATGAAAACAGCTGAGTCATTCACTTTCAATGCTAATTATACTGAAGTTTGACGAATGCCTAAAATTAAACAAGGCACATCGGGACAGACGTCCATTTTTTTATTATTATTATTTTGCATTAGGGCGCCAAACTACCATGGTCATAAGCGCTAGGTAAATAGCTTACGTGCCTAAACAACAAGAATAGAGAGTGTATAACGCACTAACCCTGGAACCTACATCAAGTGCATGGCTGTTTCCTCCTTGTTTATGCTATTCCTCTATCAAGCTAAGGTAACATAAATAATTTCAAGAATTCTTAGAAGGTACTCCTCTGAAACCCTAGGGAAGGCAGTAGGAAATCCATTTATTTCCATCAGATGACACTTACGGAACAAATAGAGACGAAATTTCATTTTTTACGACATAAAAAAGATAGCACTGACGAATGAATGTCCACATTGCAAGTTAGATAAAGAGTTATCTTAATGAAAAGTGCCTCTAATGGAAAACATATGGGCAGCAAGAAAGTTACTTAGCAAATAGTCTTACATACATTTTAGATTAAATTTTAATCAATTATTACGAAGTAAAGATTTTTCAAAAGCACCGTTTATCATTACAGATACAGTGATAGCTCACTTTTATTATACAAAATGATGCCGAAGACGTGAAAGATATGCCCCAAAATTCTTCCATAAACTCTGACATTAAATTTACCACATTTACAGACCCAAACAAATTAACTTGGCTTACACCACCCAAGAAACAACTGGGTATTACAGCCAAACGTATTTGGAAGATAACTGGTTGTACAAAGATCACTTGATTGAAAATACACTCCCATATGAAGTGAGTAAGACGATGTACCGCTGCTGCCGGCTACAATCGATGCGACACGCATCGTTACTGAATCAAGGAGGCTCTCTGGATGTATTGTTTGAGTATAGTTGTCCATTCCGTTTCCCATAATGAACATTTGATCTGGTGTAGCAGCGAGTAGTTTAACACGGACCGTCGTTTCACAATTATCGAGTGTTCGAATGTTTCTAAATCTATGGGAATTAACCAGTGTGGTTATCAGTCCATAGGGTTATAATCTACTTAAATAATCCATTCCCAAGAGATGAATCGAACCTCCGACGGGGAACAGCCGCGCGCTCCACAGCAGGGCGCTTTAGAGCTCACGGATATTCCAACGTGGTCCACAATTATCATCCAGACGTTTTTGGTAGGTGAGACAACGGAAAAAGGAAGGAACTATTGCTAGGGTTTAATGTCCCATCTTCATCAGAGACGGAGCACACACTCTTGGAGCCGGCCGCGGTGGCCGAGGGGACTGAGGCGCTTCAGTCACGGTCTGCACGGCCACTATGGTCGGGGATTCGAATCCCCCCTCGGGCATGGATATTTGTGCCGTCCTTAGGATTAGTTAGTTCATAAGTAGTTTGTAAGTTTAGGAACTGATGACCCCGTAGTTAAGTCCTATAAGCTTTACAAACATTTGAACATTTTTGAAAACTCTTGGAATTTTGGCTAAGAATGTGGAGAGAAATCTGCCGTGTATTTTTCGAAGGAACCATCCCAGAATTTGCCTCGAGTTATGTAGGGAAATCATGGAAAACCTAAATCTTCAACCACCGTCTTCCAAAATGCGAGTCAGATGTTACCACTCCGCCATCTCGCTTCTAGAGAGGAGAACAGAGAGGCTAAGGCAGCAATGCCATCCGATGGGGGGCGAAAATATCTTAAACACTGATTGCCACACCACGTGTGGCCGAGCATTATGCAATGTGACAGACGGCAAGCTCTAGCGGTATGAGAGTACAACTTGTTCCAGTACTTCAAAGATGTATCGCTGGCTGGTTGTGTAGCAGCTATGCGCACTAGGAGGTTGCGGAAGTGGAATTCTATAACACCCCCAAAACGTAATGTCAGTTGCATGACCACCATAGTGGTGCGTAAGACAACAGTTGAACAGTCTCTTACCAAGGTGTCTCCAGACTGTAATCCGACCATCGTGCTGGTGGAGCGAAATCGGGATTCGTCGGCAAAAACAATGTCGTTCCAAACCAAATTCTGCCTACACCATAGCTCTTGTAAAAACCCAGCTGTACCTATTCCTTCACGAAATACAATAAGTGTTTCGAGACTTTCGGAAGACCCTCGGCCGGCCGCGGTGGTCGAGGGGACTGAGGCGCTCCAGTCACGGTCTGCACGGCCACTACGGTCGGGGGTTCGAATCCCCCTTCGGGCATGGATATTTGTGCCGTCCTTAGTATTAGCTAGTTCATAAGTAGTTTGTAAGCTTAGGGACTGATGACCCCGTAGTTAGGTCCCATAGGTTCTACAAACATTTGAACATTTGAAGACCCTCGACACGGTACTGCACGATCGCCTAATAAAGAAAATTCTATCTACGGATTATCAGACCAACAGTATGACTGGATTGAAGAGTTTGTAACTGACAGAACGCAGAATGTCAATCCCGACGGAGAGCATATCTGGAATTGATTTCTCGTGTGCACTAGGGGAGTGTCACAGGACCGTTGCTTTGCATATCTACATCAATAAAAAAAATAAAAATAAAAAAAATTATGTGTTTTATGTTGAGAGTTCAGTCAGGATGATGCTGTAGCACAGTTTTCACAACGATTTTGACTAGCGAACCCCTTCCAACCTAAAATATTTTGGCGACCTCCAACCCCTCCCCGAAACCATAAGACAACTACATGTGTAATTTTAAAGGCAAAGGATTTAATTTTTTTCTGTTGATACAACTTTATTGCAAAAGACAATAAAAATGTAGTATTGTACTTTACTGGATGCATTTAGTCGACTTTTTCGAATCGAACAAGTACTATTTTACATGAATTTTGACAAAAAACTTATGTTCTGTAATGCAGGTAGAGCTCAGAACAAATTATAGCTGTTGAGCAATGTCCCACTGGGTAGTCCATTTGTAAACAATCGAATTTCTCAAAATTACTTTTGCATTTTGTAAATTTAGCTATCGGCTGGTACCTGAAAAAACTTTAACGGCCATTCGTTTCTTCATTGTTAAGACCATGTAACTTGTTATAAAACAGACGTTGTTATATTCAACTGGTGATTGATGATTCAGGAATCGCGTAATTTTAATATAAAACTAGAGGTCCCATGCGAATACTTCTCACCGTTAGTGGAACGACAAAAAAAGTTGGGAAAAAATGGAAGTAAAGTTTATTGTTCACGCATAGCTTACTTCAGAATAAATCAATGCAAGTTTTTAAAAGCGCAAATGAAACAGTTTGATCCATTTTCTTAGGTCAGAAAGAACTGCGTACCTTAATTAGAACCGAAGATATCGTAAAACAAATCGACTGAAATATTCAACGCAAGAACAGAAGGATACCGCGTTTGAATAATAATAAAGGATGAAGAGACTTAGGTTAATTCTGCTACTTAATAATTAATCTACGAATGAATACCTTCCATTTAAAGCGGAAATGGAGGAAATCGGTCGGATAGGACGGCCTGACACACTAGTTTGCAGCAAGGACATCCCCATAAGAAATATACAGAAGAAAACCGCGTTTGAGTATAGAAAAAGGAATGCGAGAGTTATGTAAATTCTGATACTCGATGACAAATCTGTGGATGTATAATTTTCGATTAAAACAAAAATGAAAGAAATCGGCCGGTTAGTTTGGTCTGGCCGACTGACTTTAGTTTCTGTAGATTTTTTAAATGTATAAGCTGCATTTCACTTTTCTTAGGCGTTTCTTTTTGTATTACGGAACAGCAAGTATTCGAACATGCACTGGTATGGTTGTTTTATGGTACAAGTACTTTATTTCCGCATGTGACCGCGACCCATTAAACAAAACTTTGAGACTGTCCTGGAAATTGCGACCCACTGCGTAGTAAAAAAATGTTCAAATGTTTATAATTCTTATGGGACCAAACTACGTTGGTCATCAGTCCCTAGACTTAAAAACTACTTAAACTAACCTAAGAACAGCATACACATTCATGCCCGAGGGAGGATTCGAACCTCCCACGCAGGGGCCACGCGGTTCTTTACGTGGCGCTCCAGAACGCTCGGCTACTCCCGCGGGGCTACTACGTAGTATTTTTAGACGTCACAATGCTAGAAACTTGTATAGAAATTCAATAGACTCTGCTGTGTATCATCATATTTCGCAGGGGATGGAATTGGACTCTCATCAAAAACAAATGTGGCGTACGTCGAATTAATACAAAGAAAGGTCCTGTATTACCTCTTTGTAGGACTTGTACAATAGTTTACCACTGTACACTGAATTTTGTCCTTATTATGAGGCAGTGGTACACATATGTACCTTCCTCTTGCCAAAGCTAAAAATATAAAAAAAAATATTTTTGAGGTTATAAGGGATCATGAAGAACTAAAAACTTTAAAATAATGGGAAAAGTTCTTTATCTTTTGCCCTATAAAGGGTTACATGATTCGCAGCTGTAGAACAAGCACTTGAAGGTCTTATTTACACGAAATATCTGGGATTATGCATTAGGAACGATCTGAAGGAGAACGATCACATGATATTAATCGTGGGTAATGCAGATACCAGATCGAGATTCATTGGAAGAATCCTAAGGAAGTGTACACCACCAACAAACGAAGTATCTTACAAAAGTCTCGTACGGCCAATGTTTGAACGTTGCTCATCAGTGTGGGATCCGTGCCACATAGGGTTAATGGAAGTCACAGAGAACATGAAAAAGACAGCAGAACTCTTCAGGTTCATTTATTGAACCCGACATTGTTACGGAGATGACATGTAAACTCCTGTGGCGAATGGTGCCGGAAAGACGTTCTGCATCATTGTATACGTTTCGTTAATAGTTAACCAATACAATGCTTCCTCCTACATATATTTCACTAGTACACCATGGGTATAATATTACAGAGATTGGAGCCCACAAAAGAGCATACCGGGGATAGTTTTCTTTACCAACAGAAAAAAATTTCAAATGCTTTTAAACCTATCGGATCTAAGGACTATGATCATCGGTCGCCTTGACTTACAGACTACTTAAACTTAGTCTAAGGAGAACACGAACACAATGATACTGAAATCGCGAAACTTCAAAAATGTTCAAACGTTTGTAATGTTTTGGGACCAAAATACGTTGGCCATCAGCCCTCAGACTTACAAACTACTTAAACTAAGTTAAACTAACCTATGGACAACACTCACATCCATGCCCGAGGATTCGAACCTCCGACGCGGGAGGCCGCGTGATCCGTAACGTGGTGCTGCGAAATAGCAAACCTTACTGCTAGAAACACGACACCACGTATATGTCAATTTTGAATTCTGATCGTAAATCTCAGGGATGTTTATTGCTTGACTACATTCTTACACGTTCCTAGTCTCTCCTCCACCGCCCCTCCACAGGGAGTATCTGGTTGTTTGCCTAACGTTTCTCTGGGAGAGTCAGACATGACAAAACTGTTTCAAAAATGTTCAAATGTTTGTAGAACTTACGGGACTTAACTACGGGGTCATTAGTCCCTAAACTTACAAATTACTTGTGAACTAGCTAAAACTAAGAACGGCACAAATATCCATGCCCGAGGGGGGATTCGAACCCCCGACTGTAGTGGCCGTGCAGACCGTGACTGGAGCGCCTCAGTCCCCTCGGCCACCGCGGCCGGCTTTCATTTTCAAACTGTGAAACTGTTTCATTCATTTGTTGCAGTTTATGTGACAAAATCGTATGTTTTCATCACTTATTTGGTGAATGATTATCATATCCACAAGAAAACCTAAATCGGGCAAGGTAGAATCTGTTTACCCATTCACCAAGTGTACAAGTTAAGTCGGTCGATAACAGATTCCTGTCATTCCTGTCATATGACACACATATGTAAGTTGCTATACTTATTCTCAGATGAAGAGACTTGCACAGGACAGGGTAGCGTAAAGAGCTGCGCCGGCCGCGGTGGCCGAGGGGACTGAGGCGCTCCAGTCACGGTCTGCACGGCCACTACGGTCGGCGGTTTGAATCCCCCCTCGGGCATGGATATTTGTGCCGTCCTTAGTGTTAGCTAGTTAATAAGTAGTTTGTAAGTTAAGGGACTGATGACCCCGTAGTTAAGTCCCATAAGCTATACAAACATTTGAACATTTAAAGAGCTGCATCAAACCAGTCTGCAGACTGAAGACCACGACAACAACATTGACAGTAGCACCGGTAGCAGGGTCGTATTCCGTGCTGGTTAGCTTTCCACTGGAAGCAGCGCACGCTCCGTAAACAGTGCTACACGTGTAAACTGCTCCTGCCCACGCTAGCGAGAGAAAACATCGCCCACGACTGTAGCGAGTGTTGTTGATTACTGGGCGGCTGAGGAGGCGGGCCGGGCTCCTGGGGCCGGTGGCGGGTAAGCCGCGGTAAACAATATCCCCGCCACAAATTGCCTGTTTGCCGAGCGCGCTGTCTGCGCGACACCCGCGGGACGCGCGTCTGCGTCTGCTCTGCCGCTGTTTGCTCGGCCGCCTCTGGAGACGCCGCAGACATCGAGGGCCTGCCGCCGCCGCCGCCGCCGCCGCCTGCTCCCACTGTCCGCTTCTCACTGTGTACCAACACTGCCAGCCCTTTGTCGCAACCACTGCCTCCAGCCAACAATGCCACTGGCCACTAGCATCGCTCTGCCGAACACTCCTCCCGGCCCCCCGGCCGTCGGACAAGCGAAAGCGTAACCCTTGCACCGTTTCTGGTACAACTTTTCCCACGTACATCTTCCAGTTATGGGACGTGATTTGTCCGAATCTTATTGTCATACGCCGCGGTGTAGTAGCCGAGCGGTCTAAAGCGCCTCGCTGCGGAGCGCGCGGTTGCTCACCGTGGAGGTTCGAGTCCTCCCTGGGGCATGTTCAAAAAAAATGTTCAAAGGTTTGTATAGCATATGGGACTTAACTACGGGGTCATCAGTCCCTAAACTTAGAAACTACTTACGAACTATCTTACACTAAGGACGGCACAAATATCCGTGCCCCAGGGGGATTCGAACCCCCGACCGTAGTGGCCGTGCAGACCGTGACTGGAGCGCCTCAGTCCCCTCGGCTACCGCGGCCGGCCCCTGGGGCATGGGTGTGTGTTATCCTTAGGTTAGTGTACCTAGCTTTAAATAGTTTGTAAGCTACGGACTGATGACCACGCAGTTTGGTCCGATAGATTTATTTAAAAAAAAAATTAAAAAAATTGTCATACGTAAAATTCCACTTTGACCGTATTCTTAATACGCAGGCTACTCTACTTTATTCGACTCCAGTGGTGGGCGGAGCTTCAGATGACTGGGGGTTCACTAGGAGACAAATTGAACACCTCTGCAAGTGACGCCGGGGGAAAGGATCCTGGTTGCCCCCCTCCCCCCTTTAGACATATTTTCGTTAAAAGATGTGCAAAAAGTTTTAGGTGATCTTTTTTCCCAGAGATATTACAGAAGAGAAAATAATGTTTCAAATGTTTGTATAGCTTATGGGACTTAACTACGGGGTCATCAGTCCTTAAACTTACGAACTACTTATGAACTACCTTATACTAAGGACGGCACCAATATCCATGCCCGAGGGGGGATTCGAACCCCCGACCATAGTGGCCGTGCAGACCGTGACTGCAGCGCCTCAGTCCCCTCGGCGGCCGCGGCCGTCTGCAGAAGAGAACTGTAGAGAAACATCATAAATACGGTTCGATGAACCCTCTGCCATGCACTTAAATCTGACTTGCAGAGTATTTATGTAGATGTACAACGTCTTACCTTCAACTCCAGCTGAGGCGTCAGCGTGCCAAGCTTCTATATTTCAAACTTTTGTTCCTAGCTTCAAACTAAGTAATTTATTTCTAAAATATAATGACCTTTCTTAATTTTTCTTTGATAGTAAACAATAAAAATACTCTACTGGCCATTAAAATTACTACAACAAAAAGAAATGCAGATGATAAATGGGTATTCATTGGATAAATATATTATACTTGAACTGAAATGTGATTACATTTTCACGTAATTTCGGTTCATACATCCTGAGAAATCAGTACCCAGAACAACCACCTTGATACGCCTGGGCATTGAGGCAAACAGAGCTTGGATCGCGTGTACAGATGCCAATGCAGCTTCAATACGATACCACAGTTCATCAAGAGTAGTGACTTTCGCATTCTGACGAGCCAGTTGCTCGACCACCATTGACTACACGTTTTCAATTGTTGAGAGATCTGGAGAATGTGCTGGCAAGGGCAGCAGTCGAACATTTTCCGTATCCAGAAAGGCCCATACAGGACCTGCAACAGAATGCTGAAATGTAGGATTCCGCAAGGATCGAAGAAAGGGTAAAGCCACGGGTCGTAACATATTTGCAATGTAACGGCCACTGTTCAAAGTGCTGTCGATGCGAACAATAGGTGACCGAGACGTGTAACCAATGGCACCCTATACCGCCACGCCGGGTGATAAGCCAGTATTGCGATGACGAATACACATTTCCAATGTGCGTTTACCGCGATGTCGCCAAACACGGATGTGACCATCATGATGCTGTAAACAGAATCTGGATTCATCCGAAAAACTGACGTTTTGCCATTCGTGCACTCAGGTTCGTCGTTGCGTACGCCATCGCAGGCGCTTCTGTCTGTGATGCAGAGTAATGGATAACCGCACCCATGGTCTCCGAGCTGATAGTCCATGCTGCTGCAAACGCCAAATCGAACTGTTCGTGCAGATTTTTGTAGTCTTGCAAACGTCCCCATCTGTTGACTCAGGGATCGAGACGTGGCTGCACGATCCGTCACAGCCATGTGGATAAGATGCCTGTCATCTCGACTGCTACTGATACGAGGCCGTTGGTTCCAGCACTGCGTTCCGTATTGCCCTCCTGAAGCCACCGATTTCATATTCTGCTAACAGTCATTGGATCGCAACTAACGCGGGCAGCAATGTCGCGATACGATAAACCGTAATCGCGATAGGCTACAATCCGACCTTCATCAAAGCCGGAAGCGTGATGGTACGCATTTCTCCTCCTTATACGAGGGATCACAACAACGTTTCACAAGGCAACGACGGTCAACTGCTATTTGTGTATGAGAAAACAGTTTGAAACTTTCCTCATCTCAGCACGTTGTAGGTGTCACCACCGACGTCAACCTTGTGTGAATGCTCTGGAATGCTAATCATTTGCCTATCACAGCATCTTCTTCCTGTCGGTTAAATTTCGCTTCTGTAGCACGCCATCTTAGTGGTGTAGCAATTATAATGGCCAGGTATGTATGAATACGTACATGAACACTGCAAACACAGTAAGTGTTCAGTGTATGTAACAAAATCAATTTGTTACGTTGAAGAGATTATCTCTTTCGGGTCACGTGACACTGTAAGCAGCGCCGCCTCCTAAGCTTGCCCTTGTGCCCTTTTCAAACAGTTAAATATTTGTCACAGCTAAGAATATAAATGTCATTTACCCTCAAAATCGCGACACATTTACTAAAACGTCCAAAGATATTTGGAAAGTAGGAGTACAAAAGTAATTGTTGTTACTGTGTCTGTTAAGATTAGGTTTAAAAAATAGCTTGCAGTCGGTCTCGGACCTACTACCTTCGACAGGGCAGTGCGATGCCGCTAACTGGCTGCTAACCACACGGATATTCTTGCTAGGTGGAGAATAAATAATTTATTTTGATTTATGATCGGATCTTCTGAAGGCTTTTACAGCTGATACGTTTTTAATGTGTAGTTATAAGATATTTTACCAAATATGTTGCGTTTTTATGCATCTTCAATGCGCCAAAGACAAAAATGAAGGGCGTATGTTGCCTTCATGGAGGATTTGCTCATGCACAAGGCGAGGTCCGCAGTAGCTCCATTGCCTTGTTTCGCGACCATTCGTGCGTAACCGCCAGAGTTCGAGTAGCCAGGAGCTGGCGTCTCTACCAGCTCCATCGACAATGTTAAAAGCTGCGTTTCCTCTCACCCCTTCCTGCCGCGGCAGTGGCCATATGCTGACTTCGGGGTTCAGAAGAGAATTTGAACCTTATCCGCGTTGCGCTCTGCAACGCTGCGGCCACTGCCGCCTATATTAAGCGGCCTGGCTACGACTCGTATACGTGCTGTCTCATTGACATAAAACGTTTCTCATGCGATGAAAATTACTTTGAATGTTCATATAAAATGATATAATAGAAGAACGGAACGAAGAATGATAGTTTCCTTTTTATTTTAATTATTTCCTTTTTTTCACTAGCTTTTTTCCGTAGGTTCAGTGAACCACTGAACACATAGGACGCGCCGCCACTGATTCGACTCATTCACAGAGGCTGATCCACTTAAAAGTTTCGCCGCGGTCACGCCTAGCTGCGGAGCGCGCCGCTGCTCGCCGTCGGAGTTTCGAGTCCTCCTTCGGGCATGGATGTATTTGTTGTCCTTGGCATAATTTAGTTTAAGTAGTTTGTAAGCCTAGGGACTGACAACCAGAGTAGTTAAGTTCCACAGATTTAGAAACATTTGAACTTAAACGTTTCACTCCAAATTTCTATGGAAAAACAATAAATATTGAAAAACGATTTTGTAGGGCGTGTACGCGCAGCAGGAGCTTATGAAAGTAAGTACTAAGAGACACCTTAAACATAAACAAATATTAACTTCAACACAAACTCATGTATTTTTTAATGGTCTGCACATTTTATTGCTTTACGAAATCTGTAGTATGACAAATTACACAAAGAACGATGCTGATTGCATCGCAATACGTCAATTATATCCCGAGAAACTGCGAAGCGAATTTGACGCTTGAAATAAAAGAAGTGCATAGAAAGCTCACCATTACGGGGAAAACTTGAGTTTCATACTTCAGTCTCGGGATTGTCGCTGTCTTTTATTTCATACGTCAGATTCGCTTGTAATTGACAAATTGTGATGCCACCAACACCAATCGTTTAGTGATTTTTTATGCTGTTATTTGCATTAAAAATAAAATGGGGTGAACATTAAAAAAAAAAAAAAAAAAAAAAAAAAAAAACTACATAATCGTAAGATTCTGTTGAAAATAATATTTGTTTCCGTGTTTCTATTGAAAATAATATTTGTTTACGTTGCAGACTGTCAAGTTGTACTTACTTTTATAAAACCCTGCAGTATGTTCATGCCCGTGAAAATAGTTTTTCAGTATCTGTTATTGTTCTAAGGATACAGTATGTGATCAAAAGTATCCGAAACACCAGCTAAAAATGCCTTTCAAATTCTTGGCGCCCTCCATCGTTAAAGCTGGAATTCAGTGTACTGTTGGACCACGCATGGCCTTGATGACACCTTCCACTCTCCAGAGCATACGTTCAGTCAGGTGCTGGAAGGTTTCTCGGGGAGTGGCAGCCTATTCTTCACGGAGTGAAGGTCGGTGAGGCCTGGCACGAAGTCGGCGTTCCAAAACATCCCAGAGGCTTCTGTGCAGGCCAGCCCATCACCGGGATCTTAGTATCGTGTAATCACTCCACCAAAGGCTGTGAATTATGAAAAAGTCCTCGAGCGTGTTGGAAGATGAAATCGCTTTCCCCGAATTGCTTTTCAACAGTGGGAAGCAAGAAGGTGCTTAAAAAATCAATGTAGGCCTTTGTTGTGATAGTGTCGTGCAAAACAATAGGATGTGCAAGCCCCCTCCATGAAAAACGCGATCACACCATAACACCACTGAATCCGAATTTTACTGTTGACACTACACACGCTGGCAGATGACGTTCACTGGGCATTCGCCGTACCCACACCCTGTCATCGGATCGCCACATTTTGTAGCGTCATTCGTCATCCTAAACAACGTTTTTCCACTGTTCAATCGTCCAGTGTTTACGCTCCTTACACCAAGCGGAGCGTCGATTGGCATTGACCTCTGTGATGTGTGGCTTATGGACAGCCGGTTGACCATGAAAACATATCTATTACACTGTACTACCCTCTTCAATTGTTGGGTCTGTGTCAGTCAACAGGCGTGGTCACCCTGTACGCTTTCGTAGTGTACGTGTCCATTCACATTACCAGTTCACTGTCGCATCAGAAACAGTGGGACTAGGAATGCTTATAAGTGTGGAAACCTCGCGTAGAGATTTCTGACACAAGCGTCACCCATTAACCCGACCATGTTCGAAGTCCGTGATTTTCGCTGAGTGCGGCATTCTGCTCTCTCACGATGACTACTGATATGGGTTACCTGGCAAGAGGTAGCAGCACAATGCAGTTAATATGAAAAACATACGTTTTGAGGGTGTCAGGTACTTTTGATCGCACAGTGTATATTCAGTGAAACGTTTTAGAGCGACGCCCCACACACGATATGACGAACAACAAAAAAAGTCTGTTATCGGAAGAAAATATCAGACATACAACGTCCAAATTTTTTTTCACGAGTAGTATTCCCAAAATTGAATGGTAATTACTTCACAACGACGCCAAAAATTTGGTTAACCCTATGGGATCGACCGCTAGATATGAAACAATAGTTCCGAGAATGCAATGGGATAGTGTTCGCTAAGTCTAAACATTAAAGTTAGTTTCAATACTTGATGTAGTAACTGCAACGATTAACGAAAATAAAAACAACCCTCCATCAAGCGAATATATAAAACCGTAAGATGTGGGAAAATCATTTTTTCTTCACGAGTTGGTTGCTTAAAACCAGGCTGGAGCTGAACGTCGTCTCTCAGCACAACTGACACTTTAGGTAACCAAACACTAAAAAAAGAAAAAAAAAATCAAATTTCTGTAAACCTATTGGACCAAAATGCTATGGTCATTAGACCGGAGACTTACAAACTACTTAAAATAACACGAAGGACAACACACACATAGACACATTCCCAAGTGAATTCTCTCCGAATGGAACGGACGCCTAGTCCGTAGCATAAATCCTTACAAGGGAATGGTAGGACTTGTCATGTCGAAACCTGTGTTGCTATTTTTACCACTGTGATTTAACATTAAAGGAAGTCTGTATGCAGACTGTTAGCTGCTACCATGACCTGGAAGTCTGTAAAAATTTTTATGAAGTAAGACATTATTCTCGCATGGTTTTCGCTCTTATAACTGCCTGTTGTACAACCCTGACCTCTCTCGCATCTAGGGACAAGGTGGCGTTAGCTACGCGCCTCTCTCCTGCCACCGCAGTGTGAGAGCTGATTCGCTCAGTGAAAACGATCGTACGATAATTAATACATACGATAAAAATACATTCGTTAACAAATGTAGCTGATATCTACAACATTCTTTCCAAATAGCTATGAAATAGACACAAATACATATACGGTTTAGAACACGTCAAACTTTTATTTCTTGTAATTACCGCAAAAATGCGAAATATTGGTACAATGTTCAAAACATACGTTTTTTGTGCACCAAGAACATACAAGCCAAGACGACATGTGACAGCCCTGCGAATCACAGACGTTGTTAGCCGTCCGTAGACAAAACTCGGCCGGTGTTAGGAAGGAATCAGGCCTAATATCAGTATACGAGGTGCGTCCAGAAAGTAACTTCAGTTTGGTAATAAAATGAAATTGTACACAGATACAGAAGAAATTTTTATTGCACACAATTCTACAACTATTAAACTACTTTTCCACATAACTGCCGAAACTTTGCAGGCATTTGTCATAGCGTGGAACCAGATATTGTATACCTTCTTCATACAAATCAACCGCCTGTGTCTTCAACCAGTTGGAAACAGTTTCTTTCAGCTCGTCATCATTGGTAAAGTGATGACCGCCAAGGAAAGACTTGAGATGTCCAGGATTTTGTCATCAATCGGGTGAACCAGTTCTTCTGTAACTAAAGGTGGATGACCACTTCGTTCTTCATCGTGCACGTCACTACGCCCGCCATTGAACTGTCGGACCCATCTTCTCACCATCGAATCACTCATCGCATTTGGTCCGTAAAGATCGCAAATTTGCCGATAAATTTCAATTGGTTTCACTTTCCTCGCATTCAGAAACCGAATCACCGACCTGAATTCACAGACGGCGGTATTTTCAATCAACGCCGACATTTCAAACAAGCACAACAAAGCGTACGTAACTGACAGCGATCTCCAAATGGCGCACGTTCTTCTCAGTGATACACATCGTCTACAGCGCATGTGCGGAACTGCAGTCGCAGCGCCGCAGCGGAGATAAATTGAAACGTAACTTCTTTTCTGGACGCGCCTCGTATCTCCTACATCTTTGTCAGGGTGAGCTCGAAATACAGCTTTTAATGAATCAGTACTTTTATGACCTGACCACGAATCTAGAAGGAGAAGAGATTTGTTCCCGCAGAACGGAAGAAAAGCATGACGCATGTAAAGTGTAACGTTATCATTTCCCATTTTTCCAGACTTAGATGGTTCTACCACAAGATTGTCTGCGTAAAATATTGTTTGACATTGGTCCAAAACGTCCAGTTGGTTCTTGAAGACACACATATAGTTTACGCAGCAATGAACCATCCAGACTAATTATGGGCATTGTAGTCTATGAATGGTGAGTGAAGTCGTGGACTGCGCAAATGCCTCTATATGTTTTTCCGCTTTGAATGACAGTGTTCTTTTAGCACGCATTTCTTTTTGAAAACCTGACTGCTTTGAATTGTAAACGTAAGATTCACTAAAACTGGCGATCTTATTTTTTGCAGTCGTAATAAAAGCATCTATCATTTTCATTTGAGTCACTTCATTTTCGACCTCTTTCTCGATACAAAGTTTGTTATTTTTCGTGCCACAATTTTATATGATCTTTTGAAGCGACTAATCCAACTTTAAGAAGGTGTAATTTCTTTAGAGCTTATTGCGTTGGCAATCTCTAACGCTCAGTCACGCAAAGCTGTGTCGCTGACACTCAATGACTATCATCTGACATCGGTAAATTGCCGAAGAAGTCTCGCTTTTATCTCCGTCGCAATTTCCAGTCGACTCTTACGTCGTCCAGTGACTTCCTTTATCAATCTACACAATTCACGTTCAGAATGGACAAAGCGATACCTATTTTGAACAGTACTGACATGTAGGCGTTTCTTATCACTTTCGTTCAACCAATACTTCACCGCTTTCTCCTTGTCTAATAACGTAATTGTAGTTGCTGGTGTTGCTTTCGAAGATAATTGATGATGGTAAGTGGAACTATCACTCGAAGAATCTTCATGTGTGCAACTTTCTTCCGTTTCTTCGATTCAGAGTCTGCAATATCGTGTGTTTCAGTCGTTTGTAGCCACGTGTCTGCGCTATTTACATGCTCGTCTAGAAGTTTAACTACCATGTTGCACATCATATAGTCTTCACGCGTGTTTTCTGTTGATTGCTTCTTTTGGAGTCTGTGGTATATCTCCACGGCAAGCTGCAAAACATTCACAGGATTTGCCATCACCTGTGAAGGGAGATTGAATGTTCACCGTAAAGTGGCTTGCGGAGTATAGATGTAGATGTACATAATATCTTTTACATTTCTAACCAGTTTCTGGACGGTATGTTTCGAAATACGTACCAGAAATGAAAAGGAAGTGCATGCCACAGAAACGAATATTTGTTTCCCCTTTCCACCAAAACCGTGCAACGATATTCCTCTGTAGTGAACGTCGCGATAAGACGGCCGCACCTCCCGACCATGCGGCACAACGCTCACCATAACAACAGCTCGCGACTCGCCATTTCCAGGGGTGGCCAGCCGTCACTGCAACCGCCAAGCAGAAAAAACAGCCATTTTCGTGATTTTTTTAGGTGACTTCCAGGTCATTTCAGCAGCTAACATTCTGCATACAGACTTCCTTTAATGTTACCTAACTGTGCTAAAAAAATCAGTACATGTTTCGGCATGACAAGTCTGACCATTCTCTTGTCAGCCAATTCTCGTGGCTACCAAAAGAGATGTCAGATGTATCTTGATGAATGATAAATATTAAGAACAACGGCGAAACGGTGTTACTGGATAAATGTCAGAAGAATATATTGTTAAAATTTGAGCCATTAGATATTCAGATATTTGCGATCCATGGTGCAAAAACGCCTAATTTGCAATTTTTTGCCTAAGTACCGTAACTTTGAACTTCTTGAGTTCGGAAACAGATAAATATATAGCAAAAAGTAGAGAATATAAATACAGTCACAGGATCATAATGATACCAGAATAGGAACAAAATGTGGGAGAATTTGGGTTGCGGTCGTTTTTGACTTAAGATTGTCCTACGGGATGTCCATGCAGCAACAGTCATTCATGACAGTGATGTCCAGTAACATGGGCTCTAAAAATCCATACTTTATGAGCCATGACCACATCTTCATCTTTGTTACCGCGAACCAAATATCTTAACTGATAAAGTGCTCATAGTTTTTAACCCATACATGCCTACAGTGTCGCAAATGACCCGATAAGAACGCCTGGACAGCTGGTCACCCACACAACGCGCTTGTCTTTCATGTAGTATCGAGAATTCGACAGGCGCAGTCTGACAGGATTGTAAGCGATTCTGATGGCCCTGCTTTATGACATGTAAAACAGCAAAACGTCAGGCCACACAAACAGGAAAAAAAAAAAAAAAAAAAAAAATAAAAAATAAAAAAAAAAAATAAAAAAAAATTCTTTCTCGTCACGATTAATGATCTTAGCCGTGTGACTGATCCTCGCCGTCTTCACAAATTTTCCTTACACACAATGAAGTTAGTGAATCGATCAAGTTCTGCAAATTATTTTTCAGCGAAGACAACGCAAGACCAATTGTAAAGCACACAGCAACGTCTGCCGTTCAAACTAAACCACCAGTTTTCGCCTTTAGCAAGGTAAAATGCATGATTTTAATCGTTGTATTACTTCTCAATGCTTACGTTCCTTACCACAAGTACGGAGTATGATGCGAAGGTGATTCAAATGAGTAGGAAAAATAAATATCAAGGAGTAACATTGCAGAGCGATATGAAATGGAACGAATGGAACGAACATGTAAGGACAGTTGTGAGTAAAGAGGACACCCGACTTTGGTTTTTTGAGATAATTTGGGGAAGATGTACTTCATCTTAAAAGTCGCCCACTGTATGTAACAAGAGCCTTGCTTTGTCACTAAAATTAGCAAATAAGGTCCGAGTGAACTACTGGTTACTCCCTGCCACAAAGCCTTGTTCCCTGGCCCAAACTGAGAACTGACTCGTTTTAATTACTTCAATAACAGGAAGTTAATACTACAGTGGTAAATATACATATCAGCTCACACGTTATTACACAGAGACATTAATAAGCAAGCCACCACAATTAAAGTCATCTTAGAAAGGTGGTTAAGAAAACATTTATGGCGCAACGGAATTTAGGCATAAAAAATTGCATCTGAACTTGTTCTCAGCACTTGTGAAAAAATATTAAATAAAAGAGGCAAGGTGTTCTAAAACTACAATTTATAGGCGACTTACGGATTATGCTGAACTTAAACTTCTTTATTCAGATAAAAAGAAGGAAAATGGGGAACCAATTTTGTAAATATAATAAAAATGCATCTCTTACATGAATTAATGCGGACGGTGCCCAGCCTAAATTATACATGATTAAAAGCTACTGGGGGGATAGGATGCACAAACAACACTCATTTTCTCACACACTCGCAATGCCACAGCTAAACTCACCAAAAACAGCTTGCTGAGAAGAGGCGGAAGCTGACGTCACTATCGTAGGCAAAATTCAGAAAGTCGGAGGTAGCACAAAACACAATATACAAACAATTTGAAGCTTGATCTGGTCTGTTGTACCTGTTTTAAGATGGTGCGTTCGTATAGCAAGTTAAATTACATCTTAATTGGATCGCAAGCAAATACGCTAATGGTGACACACAGCTACGTTCCATGGACGCACTCCACTGAAGGTGAAGTGGTTGAAAGTCGGATTCATTATACAAAATCACGGTGGTTTCTTAAGTTGCAGTCTGTTAGAAATCGAGCTAGGTACTGGTTTTACAAGAGAAGTGGCGTGAACTCAGGCGACTAGCTGCATACCCCGGAAGTCGCAACTCGGACCAACGTGATTCTGAAAACCGATAAAATTGAATAAATTGAGATTCCGATAAATAAAGAAAATTAACTACAGCATGCCACACATAGAAATGCTTAGAATTATATAAGGAAGCGAATGAAATACAGCTACACGCGATAGGGAGCGATTACAGAGACGGATGAAGTCCAATTCTCCATAACTCGTAAAAGTGAAATAATTACAAAGTTGGAAAATAAGGATAAGAACTACGGCATGCAACCCATAGAAATGTTTAGAATTACATAAGGAAGCTATTGGAGGAGGTTGTAGAAGGCTCAGAGATAATTACAAACACAGACATAGTTCGCACTACAAGTCGGAGAAGAAACAGCAACATTAAAATAGGCTGGGAGAGAAGATCGCGAAATATTAGTGGAAGCCGGCCGCGGTGACCGAGGGGACTGAGGCGCTCCAGTCACGGTCTGCACGGCCACTATGGTCGGGAGTTCGAATCCCCCCTCGGGCATGGATATTTGTGCCGTCCTAGTTCTTAAGTAGTTCATAAGTAGTTTGTAAGTTTAGGGACTGATGACCCCGTAGTTAAGTCCCATAAACTATACAAACATTTGAACATTTTATTAGTGGAAATCAGAAGGTTACCCGCGTAGTAACTTGCCTGATGGGCATGGAAAAAACAAGAGTGGAAGCTGAAGGCTTTGTTCTATCAACCAACCACATGGAACACATATCACTCACGGAAGGAAACGATGAGAAGATTTTTACATGCCCTGTATAAAATGAACATATCACCTATTAAAAATCGGGCCGCACAAAGCTAGAAAGTATTTACACAGAGTTCATACACCGCCACATGATCACAAAAGGTTTTAACATATCAGGCCGTTATCAAACTGCAACTAGAATCACACACATCGCGTTTATCTATTGGAAATAACTGAATTGAAAAACGAAAACACATTTCCGCACACGATTGGAGAAAATATTCCAAAAAATGATTCTAAGTTCACGAATCTAAGTTAAAGTGCTAGTCAATGAGAAGCTACCATCTCCAGAAACAAGATCAGAACCAACCTTACCTCACCAGACGACCAGCCGAGAAAGAATCGCCGCGCGGCCACCGGGCCGCGTGAAAACGCGGCAAGCCACCGGAAGCCGGAAAATCCAAGATACAGCGGTGGTGGGGGACCGAGAGACTCGATAACCAGCTCTCAACCAAAGGGTGTGGAAACCTCTTTGGTAGTATCAGCAGCTATCGATACTGAGCCAGAGAGAACGATGTAAAGGGAGCTGTCACTCCCCACATTCATACAGCCATAGATTCACGCACGCACTTAAAGGTAAAACAACTGCACATTCTCACAGGGACAGTGGCGTAGCGGAGAATCCCTACTTATGCCACATTAATTAATATAATAATAAAGTATTAACATAACAAAATAAGAAAAACCTCGCAATATTAACTAATATTCTAACACATGAAATAAAAATGTTATTCCTCAAGCCTTGAAAAGAGTGGGGTTCAAGTTTTAACAAAATGATAATAAATTATAACTTTACAGAAACTATACAAAAATATATGGACGACGACAGACGGTCGTCTTTCAATCTGTAAAGGAGAACGCTTGTACGACCACATCTTGAGTATTGCTCAAGTGTTTAGGACCCGAAACACATCAGTTTAAAGGAAGACAAGGAAGTAGTTCAGAGGCGAGCAGCTAGGTTCGTTAATAGTAGGTTCGACCAATGCGCGAGTGTTATGGAAATGCTCCGGATACCCAAATGGGGATCGGTGGAGGAAAGACGACGTTCTTTTAGAGAAATTCTGTTGAGGAAATATAGAGGGCCGGAATTTGAAGCTGAGTGTAGAACGATCTTCTTGCCGCCTAGTTACATTTCGCGTAAAGATCACAAAGACACTTTACGGTGGATTGCGATATATATATATATATATATAAGTAGGCGATTACAGACATTTGACACATTAACAAACATTGGTCTGACAGTGGGTTGGCAAGCAAGAATAATTTCGAACTTATGCCTGTCTGACAACTCAGATAAATATTTATCTGCCACATGACTGTAATCGCCTGCATCCCTCGTACCGTTATTGCTGCGGTAAGTTGGTCTCATAAGGTATTCTTTATTTACGCGTTTTTAGTCCTTTATCCGTACACCCACGTTTGACCCTTTTTTTAATTAACCGGCTTCCCTTGCCATTTCAGGTCTATTAATGAGGTTTAGGTTTGCGATTACTCGTTTCAGCGCCATCATTTTAGATGAGTTTAATCGCGACGAATATGGCTTCCGCAGTTTAAAGTAAGTTATAAATTTTATTCCTTTTAATTTACTCAAGTATTAAAAGTGCTCGAAATTCGACCTGTTGTATTTAAAAAGCAACGAAACAAAGTTGTTTCTTAAATGTAATTGAAGCCTAGAAATAGTGTTATTCCGTTACAGAGAAATTTTAATTTTCACTGCTGACAACACGATCGACCTCGCAGTTCCACGCATTCTACCGCTAGATGCTGTTGTACTAGATCCGTAACTTTCGCGCCGTATCGTTAATTGTTCTTTATTCTTAAGAAAATGTTCAAAACTTTGTGAAGCTTATGGGACTTAACTGCGGGGTCATCAGTCCCTAAACTTGCAAAATACTTATGTACTAGCTTATACTAAAGACGGCACAAACATCCATGACTGAGGGAGGATTCGAACCTCTGACGTTGGAGACATTTGAACATTTGCATATTCACAGTTATACAACTATATAGTACGGTGGATGTCACCAAAGGTTCTGTAGTGCAACCTGCAGCGTCCTTTTTAATGCTGTAACCAATATCAATATTCTTCAGACATACAAACCTCTAAGGCGCCTTGCTGCGTAGCACGCGTTTGCTCTTTCGCAAAAAGGATAACTGTAGTCGGCAGTGGAAATTCTTCTTCAGTAGAGATGCACATCGTGGGCGAAGATGTACGCTAATCTGCGAAATGTTACTAGTGGTGTGAAAACCACGAAGGATCAAATTCGGCAACCCAGCAGAGCGAAATTTTTTTGTCACGTTCTTGAGGATGTATACAACACACGATCACGCAGAACCATACGCACGTTAGTACAGTCACCAGATAGTTCACAATGATGGCGTTAGTATCGTGTATACCCTCCTTTTGCGGCAATGCAGGGTGCAACTTTCTCATGAATACCGTTGTAGAGGTGCCGAATGAAGACTCAAAAGGATTTGCGATTGATTAATTGCTTCAGAACCATAGCACATTCGTTATTATTTGATATGTATATATCACATGTGCTTGAAGTACAAAGGCAGCATCGTTCCCATTAACGTTCATTGCTGGGTGCTATTCCGCTATTTGAGAGCCTCAGCAACATTGGTACGTTTTTATATAGGGGAACATGTGGCACAATTGAAGTTATATTGAGGAGGGAGACGTCCTTTAAGGGGGGGGGGGGTTAATGGATTTTGGCCCCAAAAATCGATTTTTTTTTAAATATTACTTTCTTAATCTACACAGTTCAATCAAAGTTTGTGCGTAAATTTTATCGTGATAGCAGCTTCAGAAATGCATTTAAATTGTTGAACTCTTTAACTTTGCACTGGCGGCGACTTCCACCTCTCCCGTCGTTTCGGAAACTGCTTGATTCAGCGAAATTTTTGTCAGTGTCAAGGCTATTTTCTTTCGATATCTTTGGCTGTCATCTACATCTTCGACTGAAAATTTTCTTACGTGTGGTACATTTACGTTTTGACAGTGTTGTTGTTATGGTCTTCAGTTCGGAGACTAGTTTGATGCAGCTCTCCACCCTACTCTATCCTGAGCAAGCCTTTTCATCTCCTGATAAGAACGGCAACCCACATCCACTTGAAGCTGCTTACTATACGCGTCTCTTGGTCTCTCTCTGCGATTTTTACCCCACAGGCTTCCCTCCTCGATGTCTAAAGATGTGTCCTATCAAGCGATCCCTTCTTTTAGTCAGGGTATGCCAAAAATTCCTTTTCTCGCCAATTCTGTTCAGTACCTCTTCATTAGTTATGCGATCTACCCACCTAATCTTCAGCATTCTTCTGTAGCACCACATTTCAAAGGCCTCTATTCTCTTCCTGTCCGCACTGCTTATCGTCCATGTTTCACTCCCGTACAAGGCAACACTCCATGCAAATGCCTTCAGAAAAGACTTCCTTACATTTAAATTAATGTTCGATGTTAGCAAATTTCTCTTTTTCAAAAATGCTTTTCTTCCCATTGGCGTTCTCCATTTTATATCATCTGCACTGCGACCATCGCATGTTATTTTACTACCCAAGTAACAAAACTCATCTACCACCTTCATTCTTTCCTTACCTAATCTAATTCCTTCAGCATCGCCTGATTTTCTAAGACTGCATTACATTATTTTTGTTTTGCTCTTGTTAATGTTCATTTTATACGCTTTCTTCAACACACTGTCCATTCCATTCAACTGCTCTTCCAGGTCCTTTGCTGTCGCTGACAGAATTAGAATGTCATCAGCAAAACGCAATGTTTTTATTTCTTCACCCTGAACTTTAATCCCTATTCCAAATTTTTCCTTGCTTTCCTTCACTGCCTGCTCGATGCACAAATTGAATAACATCGGAGAAAGGCTACAACCCTGTCTTACTCCCTTCCCAACTGATGATTTCCTTTCATGCCCTTCGAGTCTAATAACTGTGGTCTGGCTTTTGTAGCCGGCCGCGGTGGCCGAGGGGACTGAGGCGCTTCAGTCACGGTCTGCACGGCCACTACGGTCGGGGGTTCGAATCCCCCCTCGGGCATGGATATCTGTGCCGTCCTAGTTCGTAAGTAGTTCATAAATAGTTTGTAAGTTTAGGGACTGATGACACCGTAGTTAAGTCCCATAGACTATACAAACATTTGAACATTTTGGCTTTTGTACAAGTTGTAAATAACTCTCCTTTCCCTATATTTTACCCCTGCTGACTTCAGAATTTGAAAGAGTGTATTCCAGTCAACATTGTCAAATGCTTTCTCCAAATCTACAAAAGCTAAAAATGTAGGTTTGCCTTTCCTTAATCTATCTTCTAAGATCAGATGTAAAGTGAGTATTGCCTCCCGGGTTCCTACGTTCCTCCTGAATCCAAACTGATCTTCCCTGAGGTCAGCTTCTACCAGCTTTTCCATTCTCCTGTAGATAATTAGTGTTCAAATTTTGCAACCATGACTTATCAAACTGATGGTTCTGTAATTTTCACACCTGTCTGCGTCTGATTTCTTTGGAATGGGAATTATTACATTTTTCTTAAAATCTGAGGGTATTTAGCCTGTCTCATACATCCTACACACCAGTTCAAATGGTCTTGTCATGGCTGGCTCTCCCAGAGACTTTAGTAGCTCTGAGGGTATGTCATCTACTCCTGGGACCTTGTTCCGACCTAGGTCTTTCAGGGCTCTGTCAAATTCATCTCTCAGTGTAGTATCTCCTATTTCACCTTGATCTACTTCCTCTTCCCTTCCGACAACATCGACTCTATGTTCGTTTCCTTCGTAGAGCTTTTGACAATACTAACACATATTATTAGGAGGAATGTTGAAATCGGAAAACTTTAACTGAAAGTTAATATATGTATGCATAATGGGTGGTGGAAAAACTGTGTTCAGAAAACGGACATTTTTGGGAATCGTTGTACTAACAAAAAAGTGGAGTGAGTGATGTTGAAATGGATTTCACTGGATTCAGGCTTGTTGATGTAGAACTTCTCCGTGAGGCTATAAAGTCTTCACATTCATGATTCTTGCAAACCGTAATTTATTTAGTATATGTCTTCATGTAAAAACACAAAATGGAAATGAAAGACTAAATAATTAAATTTGAATTAGATGCTAAAAAAGAACATTCTGTCGACTTGAAGTACTCAAAATAGGTGTATATGATGCAATTTTATGTTTCAATGGCGGAAATAATGGCAGAATTGAAGTGCTGAAGATTGTTGGTACAGACCGTAGTGTGTTTCGACGACAGCAGGGTCAAGAAAGCTGACAGATCACTGTCTTACCTGTAAATGCAGGCCAGGCAGATTCGAAGAGCGGGGAAGAGAAACCTGGAGGATGAGGAGTATCAGTATGGAGGATTTTAAAACTGAGGTAAACTTATAACATGTGAAAGTATGAGACAAAATGTTTGGACCTCATTTTCTCGGTTTTACTTTTTTATACGCTATTAGAAGACTTTTCTCGAAACATATATGCACGAACGCTATGAAATTTTCAGGATCTGTTCGCAACGTGTTGGCGTCTTCCTGGAACTAAAAATACGATATGCTGCAATTACATTCTGAGTTTTACATGATTTTATATAGAAAAAACGTGAATTTTTTATGTGCAGAATTAAAAATTTTGTCAATGATGCAGTTTGTACCATAAATTAATAACTGTAGTTCAGTGGCCTTATAACATTCTCAGGGCACTACAATACATTTCTCAAATTAATTGCATGATTAGAATTTGAGCAAAGGCTTTTTATAAAAAAAAGACGCGGTGGTTCATCGCGCTCAGTCAGAGAGCTGAACGCTCTCTGTAATAATAATAAAAAAAAGAGCCAAATACTCAACGAACAACCCAGAACGACCATGAATAAAGCGACCGAAAAGCATTGATCTACCTGCAGAAAAACAGAAGTAAAAAACAGTGGCTATAGCGACAGCGTAGTAAGTAGAAGGTCCCGGGTTCGAATTCCGGCCGCGTCACAAATTTTAATTCAGTGCCTCTTCTCCAGATCAATATCTTTCGTGTATATCCAGACAAAAATGTTCTTCACATTGATATATTATTTAAAATTAGCAAGTGTCAGCTGTACAGTAACAGTTGTCAAGCAGAGTATCACGTACTAAATGTCAGTGAGAGTCAAAAGTACAGCGGCCCTTTTACATAGATACCCTTTATCGAGAAGGGTGTCACAGAAGGCAGGCGTCCGTTGGCGACGATGACTTTCTGCGGGCGCCTTCCCCCGGCTATTAACGTGAAGCAGCGCGTGACACGGAGGGGCGGAAGAAACGCCGCGCGCCTGGGCCTAATGGGTCCGTTAATTACCCATGAATGCCGGGAACCGTAATTGGGACGACTTAGGGCGGCCGCAGACTCGAGGCGGTTCAAGTTATGGATTAAGAGCGGCCGCGCGACGCTCAGCAATTACCAGCTACACCGTGTATAATTACAGCTCCATTACGGACGGCGATTAGCCGGAGCTGGCGCCAGTGCCAGCGCCAGCGCGGACGAGAAGCGCGCCAGTGTCTCCGCGAAGACCGCGAGGCGGCACGGAGACGCGCCAGTACACGCGAGATGTGCACGCGGGCGCCAGTGCTGACGGACTGGGTCGCGGGCTCTTTCATCCTGACTGGCACTGCGCGAGTCACGTCTGCCTCATACGAGTAATACCAAACTACAGGCGGGCACAAAACGATATATATGTGGCTCGGTTGCACAGTGGTAGAGTGCCAGACTATAAATCCAAAGGTCCCGGGTTCGATCCCCGCCAGGTCCTAGGATTTTTATCTGTCACTTTCCAGTTATTTCACCTATGGCAGTAGTGCTCATGTGAAAAATACCGAGTGGCACCGTGGTTCGGAACCCACGTTAAACTGTAAGTCCCCCAATAACTGGCTGGGTAAGTCAGTTCAAAGGTCGGATGAAGGCAACGGCATACCACCTCCAAACAGGACCATGCCTAGTAAAGCACTGTGGTGTTCAAACCAATCTTCGGATTGTTGACTGCTTTACCTTTATATATACAGGGTGTTTCACTAAGTGGGTTTGCCTCTGTAACTTATAAAATAATAGGTGACGGGTAATTTTAATGCGGTAGGTCAACACAAGAAATGTTACACTTTCTGCGGAGCTATAAACATAGTTTATTGTACCATTTTCCAAAGAGTTACACCACAAAAACACAATTTTTTTTATTGGAACAATGGTTTTTTTTCTATCGTTCATTGGATTCGTTGAAACCAGCTGCGTCCAAATCAGTTTAAACTACATTCCTATCACTGTTAGTTTGGGAGCTGCAACTCTTCAAAGTTTAGCGGGCGGAGGCTACGACAGCGTAGCTGACTGGCTGGTGGTCATGAGACAGTCGGCCGTGCCCCAGGGGATAGCCACTCCGCCAGTCAGATACGCTATCGCAGCCTCTGGTCCCGGAACTTTGAAGGGTTGTAGCTCCCAAACTAACAGTGATAGGAATGTAGTTTAAATTGATTTGGACGCAGCTGGTTTAAACGAATCCAATACACGATATAAAAAACTATTGTTCCATTTAAAAAATTATATCTTTGTGAGGAAACTCTTTGGAAAATGATACAATAAACCATGTTCATAGCTCTGCAAAAGGTGTAACATTTCTTGTGTTGACCTACCGCATTAAAATTTCCCGTCACCTATCATTTTATAAGTTACAGAGGCAAACACACTTAGTGAAACGCCCTGTATATATGAGACTACGTTACAGCGTTCAAAGTATGAAATAAATCGCAATTTGCGGTCAGTTATGGCTTCACTGTACTATGTTTAGATGGAATACCAAAGCGCAGCGAACGAAAATTTCTGCCCGGCTGGGATTCGAACCCGGGATCTCTTGCTAACTAGGCAGACGCGTTGACCACTCCACACCGAGGACACAGTGACCAGCCCGACTGCAGAGGACTGTTCCCTGCACGTCTCCCGCCACACCCAAATCTCCATTCGCCACACTGTCTCTTTCCTACACCACAGCCTATTGTTCTGTAATGCTCGCAGCCACAATACTGTATTGCCGCATCAGGGAGAACAGACCATGAGGTATCGAGTCACAATTAATTGTCGTCAGGAGCCCAGCCTCGGCTTGTATACAATTTTATATATTTTTCGACGACGTTGCAGCGTTCAAAGTATGAAATAAATCGCAATTTGCGATCCGTTATGGCTTCACTGTACTAGGTTAAGCGGGAGACGTGCAGGGAAGAGTCCTCTGCAGTGGGGCTGGTCACTGTGCCCTCGGTGGCGGAGTGGTCAACGCGTTTGCCTAGTAAGCAGGAGATCCCGGGTTCGAATACCAGCTGAGCACAAAATTTCATTCGCCGCCCTTTGGTATTCCATCTAAACCTAGTACACTGAAGCCATAACTGATCGCAAATTGCGATTTATTTCAAACCGGTCGTTTCTGTAACACGAACAGGAATGCAGTGGAATGAAAGAACCTTAGGGTTTATCGTCCAATTGACAGTGTAATACTCTCCATAATTGATGGACTGGGACACAGCTGATACAATTTTTAGGTGGAAGGAAGTGCCAGCAGCTGTATAGAAGTTATATACTGAATTATCTGCGAGCGGTTTCGGTGCTTCAATTGCACCATCTTCAGGACCCGTTGTTTAACTGTCATTAATGGCACATTTGAACAGGTTAGCCGTTAACAACGATAGCCGTAAATTTATTCGTCTATTCATGTCACAATCACAATGACATTGAGATTACGGCTACCGGTATTCAAATGTGCCATTTAATGGCAGTTGCACAACGGGGTCCTGAAGATGCTGTAATTGAAGCACCGAAACCCGTGGCGCAAAATTCAGTAAATAATTTCTATACAGCTGCTGGTGCTTCCTTCAACCTACAAAAATATATTGACAACGTGGTCATTAACGACGGAGCTCACGCTCGGAGCCTTCGGTAAAGCCGTCGACACTAGACTTGCGAATAATAGTTCGCGATCGGGAGCGCTCACTTTAGTTCGCGGCTCACTTTAGTTCGTTCTTTTAGTTCGTACGTTCTCAGTGACGGCTGAGCGCGTCGTCTGCGCATGCAGGAGTAGGGAGAAGTTCCCCCATCTAGCTGCTTCATGCGCTTGCTGCTTGAGCCGCTAACAATATCACGCAAACCAAAAGAAACAGTTTGTGGGTATTTTCTCGCGTTTAAGTTTAGAGTTATCTCTATATCTTGGAATTATGGAATTCATTAGTTAGATATTGCAGAGTGCAGAATACTTCAAAGGAGAAATTTTGTGGCACTGAACTACGTAATCTAGCAGGTAGACGCTAACCTCGAAATGGGTCTCATCAGCAGAAGGCAAACACGTGATTTTTAATTTTGTTTGCGACCTATCGCGCATATTTTAGTCGCGACCTATCGCGCATATTTTAGTTCGCGACCGGTAGCTCTCCTTTTAGTTCCCAGCTCGGCCGCGAAGTAGGTCGCCGCTCTTTTTAGTTCGTCCGCTCGTTTTGACTTTTGCTACCGCTACTAAAACTACAGCTGAGCTGCATCTCAGCTCGAAATGACGGCAACTGGCTGAAGGGAATCACAAGATTCTGCGCGCTCTCGCGTCCTCTCGCTGTTACCCGTCAGTCTTCGGAAAAGGAGCGGACGAACTAAGAGGCGAGGGATCTGAGAACTAGTTCGCTCCGAGACGACGCGGCTTGTGCTTACGAGACGTGTGCCTTAACGTGCTATCCGCGAAAGACGCGCGCTCCAGCGACGGTTGTCTGCATTAGGTTTTGCAATGACAAGGCTTACAAAACGGAAGAAGTGAAATTCGTGCTTCAGCTCTATTAAAACCCGTATTTCCACACTTTGGCAAATGCTAGTCATTTAGTTATGTCTGTGGCGTAGGCCAACACAAGTAACTGAGGCGCTCCAGTCACAGTCTGCACGGCCACTACGGTCGGGGTTCGAATCCCCCATCGGG
Source organism: Locusta migratoria (assembly GCA_026315105.1). Classification (NCBI taxonomy): domain Eukaryota; kingdom Metazoa; phylum Arthropoda; class Insecta; order Orthoptera; family Acrididae; genus Locusta; species Locusta migratoria. The sequence continues at coordinate 403,785,725 of CM048744.1, read as the reverse complement.
CATGTATATTTGTGCCGTCCTTAGTATTAGTTAGTTCATAAGTAGTTTGTAAGTTTAGGGACTGATGACCCCATAGTTAAGTCCCATAAGCTATACAAACATTTGAACATTTGAATATATCTATGAACATAAGGCAATTGGGAAAGTTTCATGTTATTCTTCTTCCGTGTCCTGTTACACCAATTATATTCTCCCTTTCCAGTAATCACCAAAATAGGATGATTTATCGTTATCTTTATGTATATCCTCCACAGTACATATTATTCACATGTTTGGACAAGTCAATAGATGACTGAAATCCTGTAATGCCCCTAATTTACAACTGTTATTATCGCTATACCCCCATTTCAATAAGTCTGATTTGCTTCTAGTTACTGCTATGGGCAGCCGGGTTTAATGTCTTCCAAGTTGGAAGCGTGGCGCCGTTTCTTTCCACAAAGATACACGCCTTATGCTGGGCTTGGTAACGAGCTCTTCAGTTGTGTCAAAGAAACTCTTGCGGGACTTTAACGGGACCCCTTGTTTTCGGTGCAAATGCATCGGGTGTCGAGGATCGTTCATTAGTTTTGATATTTCTATCTCGGCGGAAACCTTCCTTTTCACAGCGGGTGGTGCTCTGCCTATGGCAGGATAAATTTAGGCTGTGGGAGTTGGCTCGAGGCATCCTGTGGCGATACGTCCTGTTTCATTCACAGCGATGTCAACCTGTTTAGCGTGCGCCGAGTTCCTCCACACTGGCGCCGCATATTCCGCTGCTGAGATACTGAGCACGAGCCCGGTGGTGCGCAAAACGTGTGGCTGAGCTCTCCACTATGAAGCTGTCAGGTTCCGCAGTATGTTGTTCCTGGCACAGACGTTTTTCTTGGTGTTGTGACAGTACTGCTTGAAAGTAAGTGCCCTGTCCAATGTCACTCCCAGGTACTTCGGACTATTTGTGTGCTCCAGCGCTTCCCCTTGCCACGTGACGTGGAGGTTCTGTTCAGCTTGTTTGTTCCTAAGATGGAAAGCGGACACTTGCGTCTTACTGGGGTTCGGTTTTAGGTTCTTATCTTCATACTAGGTCGCTAATTCTGTTAAGACCTCGGTGAGATTCTCCTCCACTTTTCAAAAGTCTTATCCTGCTGCATCATCAGCATAGGTGAACATTCTTGTCTGTTGGTTGACAGGAAGATCTTTTGTGTAGCTGCCAAAAAGTATTGAAACCGGATCACTGCCCTGTGCAAGTGCATTTTTTGTGACCTCCATCGCCTTCTTCTGGTTGACAAGCTTACATAAAACACCTGTTCTGTAACATGCATTGCACGAACATAGATAGGGTGTAGTCCTTTGTGGCGTTGTATATGTTCTGGGTAAGCAGCTGATGCGTCGATTATGTCATATGCCGCTGTGAGATACAGGAACGCAACCCGAGTTACTTCTTTTCTCTGTTAGCCGTCTTCTAAATATTGCGTGAGATTAAATATCTGGCCACAGCATGATTTCCCTGGTCGAAATCCTGCTTGATCGTTGATGAGGGTTTGTCCACATAATATGATATTCGCTCCAGGACTTTAAGTACCTGGCACAGCAGTGAGACTGTCCGGAAGTTTTTTGCTGACCGGGTCTTTTCCAGGTTTTAATAGCGCAACAGTCCTAGTTTTCCTCTACAGTTTAGGAATCTGCTCGTTGTAATGCAGTTGTTCATTATCTGGAGTATCCAATACTGTGTTCCCGAGCCAAAGTGCTTAATTTTGTTGGGTCTCAGACCGTCGAGACCAGCGGCCTTATTGTTTATCAGTTCATTAAATACATTTTGTAGAAATTAAGAACGGACGAGCAAGGAAACAGTTCTCTGCTGTAAAATTTCTTTTGATTTGGCAATTTCTGATCTTCTTTTTGCAATTCCTGATATTTTTTCATGTTAAGTGAATAATGACAGCGAATTATAAAAGTTTCATAACAAACTGTGCGAAATAAAATTTAAAAAGAAAAAGCCTTCACATAACAGAAACATTTTATTGTACTAGTCTCGCATTTTAGTAAAACATAAAGGTCACTTTGCCTCGATCACCGTTACTATTCAGTAGTCAAATCTGTAGGACGTGTAAAATACAAGACGTGAAACAATAAAGTGCGTATTTTGCTCCAAGTAAGATGCGAATACCTGTTCATAAAAGCCGGCCGCGGTGGTCGAGGGGACTGAGGCGCTCCAGTCACGGTCTGCACGGGCACTACGGTCGGGGGTTCGAATCCTCCTCGGGCATGGATATTTGTGCCGTCCTTAGTATTAGTTAGTTCATAAGTAGTTTGTACGTTTAGGGACTGATGACCCCGTAGTTAAGTCCCATGAGCTATACAAACACTTGAACATTTGTTCATAATACGAATCAAACAAACTCACTTCTCAGAGGATGCGGACTTACATCTATATGGCATCAAATATTATGCAGTTCTGTTCGGCCATGACAACTTGTTTCGTGCGGAGACTGTTGGTAGCTGCAGAAGGCGTGTCTTGCACCTACATTAGGGCTGCTGCGGGGAGTGAATCGGTGAGGGGAAGACAGCATTGGCTGCTTGCTGCACTGATGGAACCGTTACCCAAACGATGTGTACAGTAATACTTCGCGTCAATGAGCATTATAACGTTGGCAGCACTTGTAAATAAATGAATATATTTCAAGTAGTATAGACTTTCGCTACTTTTGGCAGCATTATTAAAATCGTAAGTTATCGTGGTCAAATGATATCTCAATTAATAATAAACTCAATGTTAAACAGTTCTCGGATATCCAACCGGGTTTTATAGTAATTCTTTCACAGTATTTCGGCAATTTTACACGTTGCCATCTTCAGGTGGTACCTGAAGAATGCTGTGCTGCCCCAGTGTTGCCAACTCGTTTACAACCATGTCCCTACAAGACGTGTCAAACATACCTACGTTCGCCATACTTTACATATAGGATGATTTCCCATTCATTAATATTATTGTACAATGAATTGTTACTGTTCAATTAAAAAGTGGGTACTTTCATTCTGCATCATCCATGAGAAAAATCCCTACGTTTTGAAATCCGTCCCTACAGTCTGGAAAAAGGAGTCTAAAGTCCCTACGTGTAGAGACATGTCCCTGCGGTTGGCAACACTGCGCTGCTGCTCTCGGCGCCTTATACATGCTCGTCGTTATCCCCTCCACCGCTCCTCTAGTGACGACTTCGGTGCAGCCACCGCGGCGGTTCTTGGTAGTGGTGGGAGAAGCGGTGCCCGGTTCCGAACTCTGGCCTGCAGTTTAGGCGCTACCGTCGTCGGGCGTGGACCTCAGTATGCGGGAACGTTTTTTCTTCTCCACGCACAGTGCAGGGCTCCAAGCCTGACTGAGTTGAAGGCCGCTATCTTTCTTGATTAGACCATCCCGCAGTCGTATTTCGATGGCCTCTTTAGTAACACAATCCCAGAAGGAGGAGAATTGGCTGAGTACTTTGGTGATTTCGCTCTCCATGGTGTGCCAAGTCTTTATACAATGGTCAGCCACGGTTGATTTGGTAATCTGGCGTAGTTATGTGTCGCACTTGTGTTCACGGGACCTCTCTTCTACCGCGCGGACTGTTTCACCAATGTATGATTTGCCGCACTGGCAGGGAATTTGGTAAACGCCCGGTTTTCGCAGCCCTAGGTCGTCTTTCACAGAGCCTAGTAGAATCGAAGTTTTGCTGGGGGTCGAGAAACACAGTTTAATGTCTCCCAGAATCCTGCCGATTTCCTCGAAGTTTTTCCGAAAAACGGGATGCACGCCAATTATCTAAATTCTTCTTGCTCTTCTTGTTCTTCCTTTGGTGCGGTCTCTTTGAACGCCCGTCGTATTTGTATCGGGTTGTATCCGTTTCTTCTGAATGTTATCTCCAGATGTTTCAGCTCGGATGGAAGGCTTTCTTGGTCGCAGATAGAACGTGCCCTGTGTACCAGTGTGTGTACAACGCCTTCACGTTGGGAGTTGCGGTGACAACTGGATGCATTCAGATACAGATCGGTGTGCGTAGGCTTTCTGTACACACTGTGTCCGTTTGCCATCAGGTTTCCGTTTCACCAAGACGTCAAGAAACGGAAGGGCGTCATCCTAATCCACCTCCATCGTGAACTTATATTAAGGTTAACGAGTTGAGATGTTTGAGGAAATCATATAAAATGTCCCGTACATGTGGCCAAACGACAAACGTGTCATCCACGTAGAGGAAGAAACAAGTTGGTGTTAGTTGGGCTTTTGCCAGGGCCTTTTCTTCGTAATCACAACCGGTGAAAGCGGGCAACCCATGGCGACGCCATCTGTCTGTTCATAATAATTCCCATCGAATAGGACGTATATAGACGTTAGCACAAACTCTAAGAGCCTTGTTAGTTGGGTGTCAAATTTCTTGCTTATGAGTTCCACGGTGTCTTTCAGTGATACCCTGGTGAAGAGGGACACCACGTCGAAGCTCACTAACAAGTCACTGTCTTCTAGCTGGAGTTTTTGTAGATACTGAACAAAGTGGACGGAATTGCAAATGTGATGCTGGCACTTCCCCACAAGTGGACTCAAAAGAACGGTTAGGTGTTTGGCAAGTTCATATGTTTGCTTCTCCTGTGTTGGAAACTACTGGACGCAAAGGGATGTCGCCCTTATGGACCTTCGGCAGACCATACAAACATGGAGGTGCCGCCGCTCGTGGTCGTAGTTTCTTGAAAGTTTTTGTGTCGAAGTTCGGTGGTTCTTCTGTGGAGGCGACTTTTCGGGTCTTCTCCTATTCTCCGGTACGCTGCGTCGTCGAGTAGTTCATGCATTTTCTTCTTATATTCCGAGTGCAGGAGCAGTACTGTAGTGTTCCCCTTGTCTGCGGGAAGAACCACCACCTCAGAATCGTTACGCAGATCGCGGATGGCCGCGCCACGGTGGATTAGCCGTGCGTACTGGAGCGTCATGTTGTGGTGCGCGCGTTAATTCGCCGTCGGGGGTTTGAATCCCCTCGGGCATGGATGTTTGTGCCGTCTTTAGTATAAGGTAATTCATAAGTAGTTTGTAGATTTAGGGACTGATGACCCAGTAGTTAAGTCCCATAAGCTCTACAAACGTTTGAACGTTTTTTTTGCGGATGGCCGCTCTTTCTGCCTTCGAGAGGTTATGTTTCAGTGGTGCCGCCTTGGTGAGCGCGCGGCACGTTTCACGTCGTATCTCTTCTGCTTCGTTGGCTGATAGACAGTAGGTGGCCTCTTCCAAGCTGCTTATGATGTCCACAAATCGGTAGTGGCGTCGGGGCAAAGTTGAGTCCTTTCTCGAGCACCGTCATTGCTCCATCGTTGATCTTTCTTTCTGTAAGACTGATGACAGTCCGCTTAGGTTGTTTTTGCGTGGTTTTTTGTCATGCTGCAAAACTTTCGAACTTCGGTGTCTGTTTCTTGTAGTCTTTCTCTGTCCGCAGTCCGCTTGTGTCCATGTGATAGCATCAGATCAATCCCATCATGTGGGAGACAGAGCCGAACCTACCTTGAGGTGGAGTTCCAACAGTTTCTTCGAGGTGGTGTCCAGACAGCGACAAGTATAGTAATTCTCTCTCTAACTAGCGCTAGGCTGGCTCGACTTGTAATGGGTATGGCACCGGTCCTTATGTGGATAAATAAAGTCACCGAGTGTTTTAGAAATCCGAATATGAAAAGAAATTTGCAAACGACGAATGTTGAACCATGTCCACTAAACATAAATGACAATCCGCTACTCGACTACCTGCGCTATGGCGGTTAAGTGTCGTGAAAGTCTCCAACACACATGTTATACGTATTGAATATATTTCTCGTAGATATGTCGTTTACTGACACATAAGTACAAAACTTCATATGAAGAACAATTCGTTTTGACGGATCTTTAGTGCACTGTTACCTTGAAAAGGCAAATTTTCTTAATACGGAAATTCTTTGATCAGATGTAAGACAGTTACTTGTTTGCCTTTCGCGGGCAAGCGCTCTACCACTGCGCTATCCCGACACGACTCCCGGTCCGTCCTCACAACTTCACTTCTGCCAGTACTTTGCCTCCTACATCCCAAACTTCACAGAAGTTCTCCTGCGAACCTTGCAAGATTAGCACTCCTGGAAGAAAGGATATGGTGGAGACATGGTTTAGCCACAGACTAAGGGATGTTTCCAGAATGAAAGTTTCAATCTGCAGCAGAGTGTGCTCTGATATGAAACTTCCTGGCAAATTAAAATTGTGTGGCGGAACCAGGAGTCGCACCTGGAAAGTCCAGAAATGTGTCACAACTGTGGTGTCGCACAAGTCCAAAGTGCGCGCCACCTAGTTTCGCCGCGCGCCGCCATGCACGCACGGCGCGGCGTTCTTACGACGACAGCCACGAGCGCCCTCTGCTGCTATCCCGCTCGTGGCCACCACTGAACGACATCGTTCACTTGGGACTGAGATAGGAACCAGTTAGCACTTGCGAATCAGATAGGCACCAGTGAAGTCTTGGCTATCGGATAGGCACTAGTCAGGCCTCTAGCTCAACTATGTATCAGCATTCTGCAGTACTGAGCTATGTAAAAGTTAAGTATTGTATAAATTCTGTGCAATATATATCTCGTTCTAATTTACTCTAGTGTTTCTAGTTTCTGTTGTCCCACTGGCTGCTCACCTTCGTACCTGCACAAGCGTGCATCCTTTATTCCTGTATCGGTCTCTTTCTACTCGGCCACCGACACCTACGACGGAAACGAGACACATAAGCGCCGACGAGGCTGGGACACAAAAACAACAAAGTCATTTTTCACCTACAGATGACCCGTTATTACGCGACTTTCACGAAATCCAGTCACTTTCGTGTGGCATTTCTGACACAGTAGCTGAACGTCAGGAGTTGTAGATTTGCTATCGAACATTCTGTTTGTACGACCGTGACCTCCCACGCAAGACTTTGCGATCCCCCAGGGGTTCGCGGCCCACAGGTTGTAAAACACTGCGCTACACGATCCGTAAGCTCGATTCCCACAACCCCCTGGTTTATCCATTCCTCACCGACTCTGGGTCCCTGTCACTTCTCCACTGTTGTATTCCGCCACCTGTCCTCCTTCAAACCCTCTCTACACCCTATTCCACTTGAATTCGCGAACCCGTTCTTTCCCGGATGGTGTCTTCCGTCCTGATATCTATTCAACCTACGAAATTTGATACAATCCGAATACAGCTGAAAAATAATTCGTGCCTGTGTAATTTCTCGTCATTCAGTGTAACCGCGTTGCAGTGGCCGAGCATTCTAAGGCGCCTTGCTGCGAGCTCGAGGTTGCTCGCCGTCGGAGGTTCGAGTCCTCCCTCGGGCATGGGTGTTTGTGTTGTCCTTAACTGTAAGTTAGTTTGTAAGTTTAGGGATTTACGACCGACGTAGTTAAGTCCCTCATATTTGAAAACATTCGAAATGATAATCATTTCAATGGGTTGTGTTTCAGTTGCTGGTGGGTTATCATTCTATACCGTGGCCCTTTTTACGTCTTACATGTGACTCGTAACTGCTTCGTAAGTGTGATTTATTTACTTCCATCATATTCGTCTTTTGCCTTTTTAAATTCGCTAATTTTAACCTCCATTATAGTTTGTATTTTAAATTCGTTCGTCCTATATTTCTGTTCCATCAAGCTGCTGCTAATCTGCAAATACGGGCATTAGAAATTAGTTAAAGAGAAAAAAGGCCTGTAAGACAATGCTCATTCTGTCAGCATGTAACATTAATGTATCAGTATACATTTTTTTCGAGTTATATAATAATTGTTTCTTCGTGTAATTGAGTTTCTAAGGTCTTTGACGAGAGAGACGGGATTCATCAAGATGGCGAAGAAGAGGATGAAATGTCTTGCCAAAATGTTAAAGCTGAGCAATTGGATCGTTTGCAAATTTTGGAACGGTAAAGTATCTTCTGGATTAACAGAAACATGAAATGGTGAGAACTGTTTTGTCCTTTGTTTCAGACTAGTTTGTAATTTATTGTACGTAATTGCTATTGCTGGAAAACTTTGTCATCCACAACCATTTGTTCTTGGAAGAACATTCGTTAACTTTCTAGCGGAGCGGCAGAATCGACTTTTTGAAATAATATGTAAGGTGTTGGACAAATCATTTGAAACCATGTCCGGTGCACACCCTTGCTCGGTACTGACTGCAGCCAAACTCCGTTTACGAGGGCTCGCGCGCAGAGTTGTGACGTCAGATGTTTTGGATATGCGCGCGCAATTCGTCGTTGCCGATTGCCGTCGTCAGTTGTTAATATTGATATCTCTGCAGTCAGTAGCGAGCAAGGGTGTGCATTGGACATCCAAAAGTTCCACGATCCCCCTTGAAAATGTCCTCCGCAGTTTACGGCGAATCGTTGGGTTTGAGTAATAAATCCATAAGACGACTACATAATAGCCCGGAAAAATTTAGTAATATTGAATAACATCTTATTGGTTTCAAAGGATAAACCTTTGGATAAAGATTTCAAAATAGAAAATTCAAAGTACTTTAAGGCTTTCGAACCCACAACCTTTTATTTGTTCGGAATATATTGTAACCCTTATGTCATGCCAGTATTCTAGATACTGTTTTTAATTTTAGTGATCTATACTACAGGATCACGCGAAATACTTTGCCGCGGCGGAGTGGCCAAGCGCTTTGAGGCCGTATGTTCAGATGTTTGTAGAGGTTGTGGGACTTAACCATGGGGTCATCAGTCCCTAAACTTACAAACTACTTATGAACTAGCTAATACTAAGGACGGCACAAATATCCATGCCCGAGAGGGGATTCGAACCCCCGACCGTAGTGGCCGTGCAGACTGTGAGTGACGCGCCGCAGAACGCTCGGCCACCGCGGCCGGCGAGGCGGTATGCTCCGAATGGCGACGCCTTCCCCCTCGGACATGGCGACGCCTTCTCCCTCGGACATGGATGTTTGTGCTGTCTGTAGTATAAGGTAGTTTATAAGTAGTTTGTAAGTTTAGGGACTGATGATCCCGCAGTTAAGCCCCATAAACGTAACAAACATTTACACTTTTTTTTTTTTTCGAAATACTTTCAATTGAATACGAGCTATCGGTTTATCCATTCGGATAAGTGTCACACAACTTTGATTATAGCAATTTACAAACCAATCATTTTTCCTTTTTTATCCATAATGTGGGAATAATTAAGCACTTGGAAACCCACATTTGAAAAGATTAGAAAAATTAATTGAGGCTTAAAATACAACCACGACATCGCATATAGCATTCGAATTTCGAAATTGGATTCATGTCTTTCGCAAACTGTGTGGCGATTAAACGTTGCTGTAGGCGGATGGTGTGTAATAGGCTTACAGCGCTCCACTTGTAACAGTACCGGAGTGTGCGCCAGTCACTAGTTTGTAAGCAACACATCTTCCGGAAGACCAAAATCGAAATTCGTAAACCGTTTTTCGCTGTCTTGTTTACATGTTACAGCCTGATTCGGATTTCCTAGCGCACTCAATATGGTGACTGAAGAACAGCTGATTCAGTCCGCACAATCGCTATTTTTCTTGACTTAATTACGCAGACTCATGCTCTCTCTAATATTTATACTTTCATTTCACTATAGAAAATGTCACTTTGTCCACGTGTGCCGAAAATCCATAACAAGAAAACACAGTCTAACAAGCTAACAACGCTTCAAAAACGGTTGCGTTTACATAGGCACGAAGATCGATATTGCAATTGGAAAACTGCTTTACACAAATGGATTTCCAGAATCGATTTTAGAGTGTTTACATGAGCAACCAAAACCGGTATTGGGAAATCGTTTTACGACATCCGGAAGGAAGGAATCTTAGGGTTCAACGTCCCGTCGACAGCTTGGTCATTAGAGACGGAGAAATACGGTTTTGGGAGCCATGTAAACGGGGTATTTCTTCCACCTTTTTTCTTCTCAGGTGTAAATATAACATGTTTCCAATGCGGTGAGAATGCCACTTCGATTTGTTGAGTAATACGTAGGTTGTTTGAGGACACTGAGGGTACGCGTCTTCAGAGACGCACCTTGCAGTGGTCTCGGGGTTGTAAGTGGAGCAACGGCTGCAGCACTGAATAGGGAATGTATGGCGATCCTTTTCCGCGCCGCTTGCCGCCTTCTGCAGCTCGGGATTGGCTGAAATCCAGTCACATGATTTTCTTCCGCCATGTTGGTCCTGTGCGTTGCTTCTGTCATAAGAGGTCTTGTGAATATTCGTATGTTTCGTTTTGAATAACGCCACAGTGGTACGCTTTAGGGAGTTTTTTTTTTTTTTTTTTTACAAGGTAAGAAGGAAGGTAAACTTAATAGTAGTTTCATCTGAATTCAGAAACGCAGGAAGAAGAGTCGCGCTGACGAAAATTTCCAGAGAAAACTAGGAGCACAAAAGCGACCCTGAGGTGGTACGTTTAATTCATAATGAAGATTAATAGGTTATAGATTCACTGCAAATTGGATCACGCAGCAGTTACCTATATGTTCTTTAATAAATTTGTGATGAAAATTCATGCATTATGTCATGAGGTTAAGTTATTCACGGGTCGTTTCTTATATTTGCAGGTAACTGCTGAAAACAAAAATTTTGACTTATAACTGAGTAAACCAGATTCTCGTTTAGATATGGGACTGATGACCTAGTTGTTTGGTTCCATCCACCCATCAACCAACCAACCAACGTCGTTTAGATATGAAATTAATATACAGTACCTGAAGTAAGTTTTCCTCATTGTTGTACATTTGTTTGGTGTGTTATTACAGGAAACAAAGGAAAGAAGCCAGAAAAATATTAGACAGGCAAATGTAATTAGTATTATATGTTTTTGTTGTGGTGTTCAGTCCGCAGACTGGTTTGATGCAGCTCTCCACGCTACCCTATCCTGTGCAAGTCTCTTTATCTTAGAATAAGTTACGTCTTACATCTTTTTTAATCTGCTTACTATATTCGTCCTTCGGTCTCCCTCTACGGTTTTTACCCCACACGCTTCCTTCTAATGCTAAGTTGAAGAGTACGTGATGTCTCAGAATGTGTCCCACTAATCTATTCCTTCTCTTAGTCAGGATATATCAGAAATTCCTTTTCTCCCCAATTCGATTAAGCACCTCCTCATTAGTTATGTGATCTACCCATCTAATTTTCTTCATTCGTCTGTAGCACCACATTTCAAAAGCTTCTATCATCTTTTTATCTGAACTCCTTATCGTCCACGTTTCACTCCCATACAATGCTACACTCCAGACAAATGCTTTCAGAAAGGACTTCCTAACATTTAAATTAATATTGGTTGTTAACAAACTTCGCTTCTTTAGAAATGCTTTTCTTCCCATAGCCATTCTGCATTTTATATCTTCTTTACTTCGCCCATCAGAAGTTATCTTGATACCCAAATAACAAAATTCATCTATTACTTTTATTGCCTCACTACCTTATCGAATTCTTTCAGCATCGCCTGATTTTCTAACACTGCATTCCATTACCTTCGTTTTACTCTTGTTAATGTTCATCTTATATCTTCCTTTCAAGACACTGTCCATTCCATTCAATTGCTCTTCCAGATTTTTTGCCGTCTCTGACAGAATTACTATGTCATCAGCAAATCGCAATGTTTTTATTTCTTCTCCCTGCACTTTAATGCCCTCTCCAAATTTCTCCTGCCGGCCGCGGTAGCCGAGGTGACTGAGGCGCTCCAGTCACGGTCAGCACGGCCACTACGGTCGGGGGTTCGAATCCCCCCCCCCCCGGGCATGGATATTTGTGCCGTCCTAGTTCGTAAGTAGTTCATAAGTAGTTTGTAAGTTTAGGGACTGATGACCCCGTAGTTAAGTCCCATAAGCTTAACAAACATTTCAACATTTTTTGAAATTTCTCCTTCCATTCCTTCACTGCCTGTTCAATGTACAAATTGAACAACATTCGGGAAAGGCTACAACTCTTTCTTACTCCCTTATAGGCACTTTTAATTTCTCTGTTTTTGGTCAAATAATGTAGCGAGTATCGCCTTGAATTTTTCGTAGATTATGTAAGGTTTAATTACATAATATGTACGAAAATACACATCAAAAATGTGTCCGTTATCTAAATTGTTTTCTTAATTTATACTTTGCTCCGATGAATAAAGCCGCGGCGGATCGGCCGAGCGCATTGAGGAGCTATGCTAAGATGCGCGAGCCCGTTCCCCGTCGGGGGTTCGAATTTCTCCTCCCAACCCCCCACCCCCTTTCGGGCATGGATATTTGTGCCGTTTTTAGTATAAGCTAGTTCATAAGAAGTTTGTAAGTTTAGGGACTGATGACCCCGCAGATAAGTCCCATAAGCTTTACAAACATTTTAAAATTCCGATGAGTAAAGGTTTACGGTCGGTTTGCTTATGGGCTACGTTACAGGTTAGACTGCATTTATAGTCGAACTCTTTCGATGTGGAGCCACAAAGCAAACTGTTTTCTCAAAATCGGATAACAAGTACTTCGTAGAGCCGCAAGTCCGCATGGACAGAACTGCGCCGGCCGCTGTGGCCGAGGGGACTGAGGCGCTCCTGTCACGGTCTGCACGGCCACTACGGTCGGGGGTTCGAATCCCCCCTTGGGCATGGATATTTGCGCCGTCCTTACTGTTAGGTAGATCGTAAGTAGTTTGTAAGTTTAGGGACTGATGACCCCGTAGTTAAGTTCCATAAGCTGTACAATCATTTGAATTTTTGAACAGAACTGCGCCCACTTCCCGTTCCTGTCCGTCGGATATGACCCCCTAGAACTCGAAAAAGAAATGAGTTATCGTTCTTCTTTCAACCGTAAATAAAATTTTGATATATTTTTGTACATTTCATCCACAGCTTTGTATGTGCTAAAATCAACCATACGCAAAGTCTATGCAATGCGGTTTTTCGTCTGCAAATCTTCAATTTTTTCCGCAGTAGTTTACTTAATTTGATACAGCACAGTAACTATAAGGTATAACGAATAGAAAGTAAGATCATTTATCGAGCGAGAATATCAGTCTATAACATGTAAAAACTTAAATTTTTTTCATCGAGTAGTTTTCTCAGAATCGGTTGATAAATTTGTGAGCGCTCGGGACTCTGTGGCGGTCAGTGTGTAATCAGTACAAGGCCCCACAATTCCGTAAGCGGCCGACTGCGAACAGTAGGCAAATTAAATAACGCCTCGGCGGCCATTATGGTGGCAAACTTCCGCGCACACTTCAAATGTGCGTAAGACTCATTTGATTAGCGAGTGTATTCATTCGAGTTTAGTCGCGAAAACTATGTCTGATTCAAATATATAACTACAAAACAGCTCCAGACTCATTGAATATCAGCAACTATCAGTTGTGCGTAATTTTATTACACATGCTGTGTAGAAATCGGCCAATAGCTTTTCTTCTTCCTAACTAAACCGAATTATAACATTCAGTTTTTAGCGTTTTAAGTGCAGCATATGAACGGAATTTATCATGAGATACAGGTTTCTGGCACTTTCTGAATAATTTTTTACGGTGGTGAAAGATTTATACAAACATTAATTTCGGAAGAGTTTCACAACACTTTGCGTCTTTATTGGGGTGTCTGCTGTATTGTCCAATATAGCTTAAAAAATGAAACAGGGCTGCCAGAAACAGCTAATGTTAAAAATAGACTGTGAATATTAATTATCCCATCAGATACAGAACTGTAAAATAGCTTCTTACCTTGTGGATACAGTAATGAGGCACTACCAATTTTTTCTTAACTAACTGCTTATAACATTAGCTTTAGGGTATCTAACAAAAATATTACCATTTTTAATGATGTAAGGCAAATACCTTATAGTAGCATTGAACTGCTCAAAAGTCAGCAACGGTTCAACTTTACGATGTGCATCCAGTGTGGCTATGTGTCATCCATATGTAGAATTACACACAGTTCTGCAAACCCCTTTCAGTTGTTATACCTATATGCAAAGCAGGTGACCTTTAAATTCGGTGCTACAAGTTGCTAGTATTAATTTCGTAAATAAAATTCGAACGGCAGTGAGGTAACTGATCTCGTGCCCCCAGTAGTCATTTTACACATAAAAAATGAATCTTTTTGAACTTCCTGTCCATCAGTATTGCCGAAAGAAGCTCGTTTTTAAGAGCTACCAGTATTGTAAAAGCCTGTTATTTATTTCGTTGAATCCAATGTTGTCTTGACTGACAGCCTGTTAAGCAAGTGTAACTATCTCTGAACACATGTAGTAGGGCTACTCGTATTCCTGTGACATATAAATGGGAAGACAGTATTCGTTTTTTTAAATTACTTTCCTAAATTGATTTATGCAGTTAAACGCTGAGACGCTCTTCACCATCGTGCTTCATGTACACTGCAATAGTCACACATTAAATAAGTGAGTATGCACTGACTATACCGGGTGATCAATAAATTCAGTATACATTTGAAAACTTAATAAATCACGGAATGACATGGGGTTTTATTAGGAAAAAAATACCCGACCGAAGGTGGTTCATCTGATCATAAAAGCAATAATTAGCATAACAAATTAAGACAAAGCAAAGATGATGTTCTTTACAGGAAATGCTCAAAATGTTCACCATCATTCCTCAACAATAGCTGTATCCGAGAAATAATGTTGTGAACAGCATAGTAAAGCATGTCCGGAGTTATGGTGAGGCACTGGCGTCGTATGTTGTCTTTCAGCATCCCTAGATATGTAGGTCGATCTCGATATACTTTCGACTACAGGTAACCCCAAAGCCAATAATCGCACGGACTGAGGTCTGGGGACCTGGGAGGCCAAGCATAACGAAAGAGGCGGCTGAACACAAGATTATCACCAAGCAACTCCGCAAGAGATCTTTCACGCGTCTAGCAATATGGGGTAGAGCGCCATCCTGCATAAAAATCGCACGTTCCAACACGTGTTTATCAGCCAGGCTGAAGATGATGCGATTCTGTAACATAACGGCGTACCTCTCAGCCGTCACGGTAGCAGTTACAAAACCAGAATCACGCAGTTCCTCGAAGAAAAAAAGTCCGATAACAGTAGATGAACTTTGTTTTCTTTCTTTTGGTTCCAAGAAAACTCCATGTCATTCCAAGCATGTATGTCAATTTTTACCTCTCTATGTACATTATTCCGAGATTCCGAAATTATTCAAATTTATACTGACTTTTTTATCACCCGGTATATCCGGCATTAGCTATACAGGGTGTTACAAAAAGCTACTACCAAACTTTCAGGAAACATTCTTTACACACAAAGAAAGAAAATATGTTATGTGGACATGTGTCCGGAAACGCTTAATTTCCATGTTAGAGCTCATTTTATTACTTCTCTTCAAATGACATTAGTCATGGAATGGAAACACACAGCCACAGAACGTACCCGCGTGACTTCAAACACTTTGTTACAGGAAATGTTCAATATGTCCTCCGTTAGCGAGGATACATGTATCCACCCTCCGTCGCATGGAATCCCTGATGCGTTGATGCAGCCCTGGAGAATGGCGTATTGTATCACAGCCGTCCACAATACGAGCACGAAGAGTCTCTACATTTGGTACCGGGGTTGCGTAGACAAGAGCTTTCAAATGCCCCCATAAATGAAAGTCAAGAGGGTTGAGGTCAGGAGAGCATGGAGGCCATGTAACTGGTTTGCCTCACCATCGATCGGTCACCGAATCTGTTGTTGAGAAGCGTACGAACACGTCGACTGAAATGTGCAGTGGCTCAATCGTGCGTGAAGCACACCTTGTGTCGAACTTGTAAAGGCACATGTTCTGGTAGCACAGGTAGAGTATCCCGTATGAAATCATGATAACGTGCTCCAGTGAGCGTAGGTGGTAGAACATGAGGCCCAATCAAGACATCACCAACAATTCCTGCCCAAACGTTCACAGAAAATCTGTGTTGATGACGTGATTGCACAATTGCGTGCGGATTCTCGTTAGGCCACACATGTTGATTGTGAAAATTTACAATTTACATTTAAAGAGAAATACTAAAATGAGTCTAACATGGAAATTAAGCGTTTCCGGACACATGCCCACCTAACATATTTTCTTTCTTTGTGTGTGAGGAATGTTTCCTGAAAGCTTGGCCGTACCTTTTTGTAACACCCTGTATAATACACGATTTATCTGGTAACAACACTCGTATTTATCTGACGCTTGCCACTATCATGGCGGCCGGCCTAAGGTTCAAATTATCCCGCGACAGCAGCGCCGTTAGGGAGTCTAGTCATTTTTTACAAAGTCTTTGAATCATCAGCGGAATAGGGCCTGCATGCCGACGCTGGCAGGGTGGCCATAGTTTCCCTATACAGAGCTTTACTGCAGTACACACCCAGGGGGGTGTAAATTTGACTCGCGCGCTTTTCTTCTGTGACGTCACCTTGCAGCAAGCGCCGAGCATTTGCCGCAGTACCCTTACGAAACGTGCAAGCAGGAAGTGTTTTTTGTTTTTGCGCTCGCTCGCTGTTAAGTGTTCGGAATGAAAGTAGCTTTCTTGTATTAGGGAACAATTTTTCCATATATTCCTTCTTTATAAGAATACTTCGTGATGCCGGCCGCGGTGGCCGAGGGGACTGAGGCGCTCCAGTCACGGTCTGTACGGCCACTACGGTCGGGGGTTCGAATCCCCCCTCGGGCATGGATATTTGTGCCGTCCTTAGTCTTAGCTAGTTCGTAAGTGATTTGTGAGCTTAGGGACTGATGACCCCGTAGTTAAGTCCCATAAGTTCCACAAACATTTGAACATTTTGAACTTCGTGATGTGCTGTTGCGGAGTGCAATAACAGTGGACGCAAGACGGAAGGCATTTTGTACCATCGGTTTCCAAAAGATGAGGAACTTCAGCGCATATGGATCTCTCGCTGACAAGACGAGATAAATGTAAAAAAAAAAAAAAATAAAAAAAAAATAAAAAAAAAAAAAAATGCCAGAATATTTTTGTGAAGCCGATTACAAAAGAGACTTGCATGTCTACCTACAAAGAAGCTGCCTAAAGCAAATGCTGTTCCATCGGAAAAATATTGCATGAACTAGCGTCACGGTTATAGGCATAGTAAAATTTCGAAATTCGCACTCTAAGGGGGTGAAATCATGATATTATATAAATCAAAAGCACATTTTCTCTCTGTCTATCCCTTTAACCTTCTATAACTCGAGAACTACTGAACGTATCATGATAAGGTTTCTTTTAAATTGTAGATCTCACAAAGATCTAAAACAAAGTCCGGGACAGCATATCTCTAACTTTTACGAGTGAAGCATATGTACCATTTTTCTCTCCTAAGGCGCTGGCGCCGGATGGCTTCAGACTACATAAATAGTTACATCTACATCTACATCTACATACATACTCCGCAATTCACCGTAAGGTGCGTGGCGGAGGGTACACTGTATCACTACTAGGCATTTCCTTTCCACTCCCAAATTGAACGAGGAAAAAAAGAATGCCTATATGCCTCCGTACGAGCCCTAATTTCTCTTATCTTGTCTTTGTATTTTTTACGCGAAATGTAAGTAGGCGGCAGGAAGATCGTACTACACTCAGCTTCAAATTCCGGCCCTCTAAATTTACTTAACAGAAATTCACGAAAAGAACATCGTCTTTCTTCCAGCGATCCCCAATTGAGTTGCCGGAGCATTTCCGTGACACTCGCGCATCGGTCGAACCTACCGGTAACAAATCTAGCTACTCGCCTCTGAACCGCCTCTATGTCTGCCTTTAAACTGATCTGCTGCGGGTCCCAAACACTTGAGCAATACTCAAAACGTGGTAGTACAAGCGTTTTACACGCGGTCTCCTTTACAGGTGAAGTTCATCTTCCCAAAATTCTCCCAATATACCGAAGTCGGCTGTCCGCCTTACTCACAACTGTCCTTACATGCTCGTTCCATTTCATATCGCTCTGCAATGTTACGCCTAGATATTTGAACGACGCGACAGCATCAAGTATCTCACTACTAATGCTGTATTCGAACATTATGGGATTTTTTTCTACTCATGCGCATCACCTTACATTTATCTACATTGAGAGCTAGCTGCCATTCTTCGCACCAACTAGAAATTTTGTCTAAGTCATCCTGTATGCTATTACAGTCAGTTACAGACGACACCCTCCCATACACCACAGCATCATCAGCAAACAGCCGCAAATTACAACTTACTGTACATCAGATCATTTATATAGATAGAAAATAATAGCGATCCTATCACACTCCCCTGGGGCACGCCTGGCGATACACTCGTCTCTGATGAACACTCGCCGTCGAGAACAACGTACTGCGTTCTATTACTTAGGAAGTTATTGTGGGACATCTATAATAGTTAGACATGTGCTCTCATGCACTTTATTTTAGATCTTTATGAGCTCTACAATTTAAAAACAAACCTCATCACGATACGTTCAGCGGTTCTCGAGTTAAAGACGTTTAAATATTATCCGTGCCAAGTCGTGGGGCGGGACGGGTTAGCTAGTTGTTAATGATGTTTGAAGCTCTTCTTTTTCAGTACTTTGTATGTTAGTATACATATATATTTATCACAAGCGTGTTCCATCGCTTAAAAGCAATGTTTTTTTTTTTTTTTTTTTTTTTTTTGTCGAACGAGAAAAGAAAAGACGGAGAAAATGTGTTCACGGCGGCCTTATAATACAGCGGCGAGTGACGTAATACGGCGCTAACCAATGACAGTGAAGAAGCCCAAACTGGCATACCTTTCTAGTCTACGTACCTTGGTACACACTAGAGGTCTGCATATCGCCGGTTTCGCTCGCTCGTACTCGGTCGAGTGCGCAACGCTCGACGGTGGCTTGGCTAGTCTGTACGCTCGCAGCGAGCGTGTTGACACTCGAACGAGGCTGCGTGGGGCGGGGCGGGCAGAGGCCGCACAGCGTAGCGCTGCCGCTGTACTCACAAGGAAACCTACACAAGTCCCTCTCCGATTTTTATGAAATTTGGATATGTTATAATACGTGAAAAACTATGGGACACGTAATTTTTTTAGCGGCGGAAAAACATATTTAAGGGGTGAAACAGTTCCTCCAAGATTGGAGCTAAAATAGAAAAATGGCGATAACTTAGAGATTAGTGAACTATTGTAGTGATTTTTGGTATGAATTTATCTTTTGATAAAAGACAAATTTGATAGATTCAACTTCGATTAAATCAAAACAATTTTTTGAGCACAAAAAATTGGTCACTTTATCGGTAGCTGCTCCTCTAATTGTCACTTATCCAGCCATTCCGAAAACATGAAGTTCTTTCTTTTGGCTGGTGCAACCGGGTAACATACTTCAGACGGTCCTAAATAAATATAATACAGATATCATTGAAACAACAGGAGCACCATATATTCGTACAGCTGTGTAAAGTAAACAACTGGAATAAGAGGATTTAAAACAGGTACCGGATATATGAGCATTAGACCGGCATATGACCCTGACGACGGAGGAAAGCGCGGCTCCTATATATTGCACAAAAGCTTACATGCGTACTTTATTATGTAGATAAGATAGTCGACAGTGAGAGTGGAGGATATATGACTGCTGCAATTACAAAAATTCATGTTAAGGACTCACTCGTAAAAGGTAGAGGCGCAGCAACCACGCACTGTGCTAAAATGCTACGGGAATATGTATTAACGGGGTGCAACAGAGAGAGATGTACCAATCGTACCTAACGGGTGTACATCAATATCGTAGTATTTAATATCAATATGAAACACGGACAATTCCAGGACGTGAGAGTGATAAGAGGAATGCGTATAAAATACAATCTTTTTCTCGTTAAGACGGCAAGTAACACCTATCACTAAATAGGCAATAACGGCCCACAAAATAAGAACAAGAAAGAAAGATATGATCATGGATAACTTATTTAGTAAATTATATTAGCACATAAACTTTATATTAATCATGTTTAATAACTTGTATTAGAAATTTCGCAGTCAGGATTTATTCTCTATCGACTTGTACTCGAGTGCCGTTGCGGTGGGCGACCGAGTGGCGAGTGGGCAGTGTGACGGTCGGGCCAGTCGAGCGAGCGCAACCGCACGCCTTGTCGCAAGCTGCAGCACCGACACCTGTCGGCCTGTCATAGAACGACATGTATCACGCGATTCGAGCGATCAACCGAGCGAGGTGCAGACCTCTAGTACACAGCAGTCCGGCCCGCGTGCAGCAGTCGGGTGAGCGGTGCGTCATCGCCTCGGCTCTCCCGCAGGACTGGCTGGGCCCGGCGGCGCCCGCGGCGACTGTTATTGGACAGGCGAGTGACGCCGCGCCGTCGCCAGCGGACCCTGGATTCCCGCAGGACGCGCACACACATTGCCCGCCCGCCCCACAACCAGGGGCCCGACCGGCACCACTCGGAATTTTCGGGCCGTCACGGGACGCTACCGAGGTCACGACGCGTCTGCCAGCGAGAAAGGCACGGCAGGCGGCGAATCGGCTCTCAGCACTCGCTGTCGCTCAAGGCGCAGCTGAGACGTAGGTGGAGACGAGGCGAAACAGCGCCAGGCTAGAGAGGCTGCGGATTCGGATATGGGCACGGAGAGAGTCGCCAGAAATCTTAAGATAAACAAAGATTTCAATACGAAAAACCGAATGAAATAAATCGCATTTTGCGATGTTATGGCATCACTGTATTAGGTTTAGATCGAATACCAAACAGATGCGAATGAAAATTTGTGCCCGACCGGGATTCGAACCTGGGATCTCCTGCTTACTATGCAGACGGGTTGACCACTCCGCCACCGAGGACACAGTGACCAGCCCGACTGCAGAGGACTCTTCCCTGCACATCTCCCGCCACACACAAATCTCCATTCGCCACGCTGTCTCTTTCCTATACCACGGCCTCCCTGATGCGGGAAAACAGTATTGTGGCTGCGAGCATTATAGAATAAATAGGCTGTGGTATAAGAAAGAGACAGCGTGGCGAATGGAGATTTGTGTGTGGCGGGAGACGTGCAGGGAAGAGTCCTCTGCAGTCATGCTGGTCACTGTGTCCTCGGTGGCGGAGTGGTCAAATTCAAATGTTTGTAAATCATATGGGACCCAACTACGGGGTCATCAGTCCCTAAGCTTACAAACAACTTATGAACTACTTACGAACTAGGACGGCACAAATATCCATGACCGAGGGGGGATTCGAACCCCCGACCGTAGTGGCCGTGCAGACCGTGACTGAAGCCCCTCAGTCCCCTCGGCCACCGCGGCCGGCACGCGGAGTGGTCAATGCGTCTGCCTAGTAAGCAGGGGATCCCGGGTTCGAATCCCGGTCGGGCACAAATTTTCATTCGCCACAGTTTGGTATTCGATCTAAACCTAATACAGTATGCCATAACATCGCAAAATGCGATTAATTTCATTCATTTGAACGCTGTAATTCGTCAAATATATATATACAAAAAAACGACTTTTAGATAAACTATTCCAAAAGAAATTACCATGCACTAAAAAGTAATAATAATAATAATTGCGTATTCTTCTACAACTGAATAAAGACCTTCCTTTTTTTTAGTAAATCTTGTTTATTACTCCTTAGCTTACAAACTACTTAACCTAAGGTAAACTAAACTGAGGAAAACACAAACATACATGCCCGAAGAGGGAATCGAACCCCCGACTGCGGACGGCCCCGTGCACATCAACATGGTGTTCCAGTACGCGCGGCTAATCTGCCGCGGCCCTTACGTATTCTACTCATTAATATGTAGGTACAATCTATAAGATGAAAATCAAGAAGAGTTGTTGTTGTTGTTGTTGTTGTTGTTGACGGCCACGGTTGCCGAGGGCACTGATGCGCTTCAATCACGGTCTACACGGCCACTACGGTCGGGAGTTCGAATCCCCCCTCGGGCATGGATATTTGTGCCGTCCTTAGGATAAGCTAGTACATAAGTAGTTTGTAAGTTTAGGGACTGATGACCCCATAGTTAAGTCCCATAAGCTATACAAACATTTGAGTTGTTGTTGTTGTGGTCTTCAGTCCGGCGGCTGGTCTGATGCAGCTCTACACAATACCCTATTCTGTGCAAGCCTCTTCAACTCCTCGACAGCTGTCTCAATCTGCTTACTGTATCCATCTCTTGGTCTTCCTCTGCGGTTTTTACCCCACACACTTCCCTCCAACGCTAAATTCACTATTCCTTGATTTCTAAGAATGTGTCGTACCAATCGATCCCTTCTTTTAGTCAAGGTATGGCAGAAATTCCTTTTCTCCCAAATTCTGTTCAGTACCTCCTCATTAGTTATGCGATCCACCCACCTAATCTTCAGCATTCTTCTGTAGCACCACATTTCAAAAGCCTCTATCATCTTCCTGTCCGCACTGTTTATCGTCCATGTTTCACTCCCATACAAGGCAACACTCCACACAAATGCCTTCAGAAAGGTCTTCCTTAGGCTTAAATCAATATTCGATGTTAACTAACTTCTCTTTTTCAAGAACGCTTTTCTACCCATTGCCATTCTGCATTTTATATACTCTGTACTGCGACCAACATTTGTTATTTTACTGCCCAAGTAACAAAACTCATCTAACTCCTTTATTGTTTCGTTACCTAATCTGATTCCTTCGGCATCGCCTGATTTTCTTAGACTGCACTCCACTGCAATAAGAGTAAAACAAGAATAATGGAATGCAGCAGGCTGTACATAATTTCGATTACTATCCAATGTTTTTAATTTTAAATATGAACTAAAATGGTATTGAAAAATTATCAAGACATCTTTTCCCGCATCACTTGGCCACACCAACAAAGGTGTTTGTCCGATTTGTTGCATATCCCACGCTTGATGATGATGATGATGTTGATGATCTTGTGACAATTATGGCCATCAAATGCCACAAGGGGTCGTTTTCAGCCAGCCTTTTGCACGTCT
Organism: Locusta migratoria; assembly: GCA_026315105.1. Lineage (NCBI taxonomy): Eukaryota > Metazoa > Arthropoda > Insecta > Orthoptera > Acrididae > Locusta > Locusta migratoria. Next base: position 403,762,868 of record CM048744.1, on the reverse strand, counting down.
TTTTACCTGACACTACTTCAACGACTTGCGCGTCATTGCTGATGAAATGATGGTGACGACACAACACCCAGTCCCCGACCCCACCAGTAGTGGAACTTGAGACCCCTGCATCATGGCAACTCACCACGCTGTCCACGAATGCGGACGTTAGGTATGCACGCGTTCTATTCTCATAATTTACATGTCATTTATGATATTCCTGGCCTGTGGCCACTTCATATTTCTGGCCGCTGGCCGTTTCTTTGCTAACATCGTACGTGTCTTAAACGCGGTAGAAAGACAGCAGTGCAGCATATGTTGAAATGTGGGGTGGGGAGCAGTAGCATATGGCACAGTAGGTGCTGGTTCCCGTGGGAAAGCCCGCCTATGTTACTGGTGCTCTCCTCGCATTGGCTGCTGCATTTCAAGTCACGTGATATCTTTTGAAATTAGTTTAGTTTATTATATACTAAATATTAATTATTCAGAGCTGAGAATTTGTAATAAATATCTCTCAAGGACAGGCTAGATTTTGACAGCTTAAAAAGTTTAAGGTGCCTTCTCTTATTGCAACAAGAGAAGAGCGATTTTGCAAAAGGCGCGCGACGGCCCTGTTTTGGCGCGAAATAGAGCGTCAGGTGCCCTCTCGCAACGCGCCGCAGTTTCAGTCTCGAGCTGACCACTGTACACGCCGGACCGTGTCGGTCATGAGTAAAGATTTTTGTAATAGTGATAACAGTCGAGGTCTCAATATGAGCTATGGGCAGCATAGGCCGTATCATATTAACAATAGTTGCTCATAATATTTTATTATTTATTTAATAAATGGCATCCCTGACAATTAAAAATCTCGCGAGTCGCTTCTTATGCTTCCATCATACAGAACTTATTTTAGCCATGTTAATATGATACGGCCAATGCTGCCCATAGCTCATGTTGAGACCTCGACTGTTATCACTATTACAAAAATCTTTACTCATGACCGGCGCGGTCCGGCGCTTATAGTGGTCAGCTCGAGACTGAAACTGCGGCGCGTTGCGAGAGGGCACCTGACGCTCTATTTCGCGCCAAAACAGGGCCGTCTCGCGCCTTCTGCAAAATCGCTCTTCTCTTGTTACAATAAGAGAAGGCACCTTAAACTTTTTAAGCTGTCAAAATCTAGCCTGTCCTTGAGAGATATTTATTACAAATTCTCAGCTCTGAATAATTAATATGTAGTATATAATAAACTAAACTAATTTCAAAAGATATCACGTGACGTGAAATGCAGCAGCCAATGCGAGGAGAGCACCAGTAACATAGGCGGGCTTTCCCACGGGAACCAGCACCTACTGTGCCATATGCTACTGCTCCCCACCCCACATTTCAACATATGCTGTCTTTCTACCGCGTTTGAGACACGTACGATGTTAGCAAACGAAACGGCCAGCGGCCAGAAATATGAAGTGGCCACAGGCCAGGAATATCACACATCCCCTTCCTTCGGAGATTTCCAAACTTGAAATGTTCTCAAAGACAACAGACAATTTGGAAATAAGAAACCCTCTAAATTTGGAAAAAATAGTACCCATTATCTCTAAAGAACTTACATAAATCTTGAAACCATTACTTCTGAATCTTCCCAACTAAATCAAAAATGATTACACAAAAAAGTATAGAAACATCAACATTATAACCCTGCCTAAATTGAACTTGGGCAGCTATGAATTAGCTAACTTTACAATATAAATGCTGATATACACCCTAAATATCCTTCTGAAAAAACACACACAAAATCTTAAAGTTGCAAATTACTTAACACATTCTATGAAAATGTACAGAAAATAGACGATTAAACAATAGGTAAGTAACACTGTTACTTGGAATAATTTCAGGAAATACTGCAGGTATAGCGCCTCTCAATAGTTGTGATTTAAAATCGGCACATTGCCGTCCTTGTTTACAAAATATATTGGCACCTGCCATTTGAATATCTGACATTTAGACTTTCGGCTCATGGCCGCTTGTAACACCAACTAAATTCTCGGCACATTGCCGTCCATCAATTCCACCACAACACATAGTATACTGCCTTACATAAAATTACTAACCTTCGGCGCGTTGCCGTCGATCAAAACCACCACAACTCCGATTGTTGGCACGAGGCCATTTATCACTTCTGTCGGCACAGTGCCGTCCACCAAGCCTATCAACACTTTCTCTTTTTATTAATTGAATTGCCTGCTCACTTTCGGCTTTGCAATTTTGACACACGCATTGAGTGCAAATTCAACACTAGGCACTCATGACTTAATACTTTTAATAATATTTCTCATAGCCTACATTGCACTGCTGGCTTCACACACTTGTACATACAGAGGATATACTTAAAGCGGTACATATAATGTATACATACAAATACATTTATAAAATCAAATCAATGCAGACATTTTGCATATTGAATCAAGAATAATAAACATATTGGTCAGTGTTTGGAATTACCAATTAATTTTAAGTTACTTTTCGAGGTCATTGACCTTTCTCATATTTTTTCAGTTACCTATTCTGTCATGCCCTTATATTTAATTATCTTTCGTGACACGCTTTAAGATACGTTAAGTCATATATGTCCGCTTCATAATTGGATCACTGACCCTTCATTCATTGACAATACTCTATATTGTCAACATATTACAATTGGCAACACATGCCATGTTTAATACCGTACTGTTGGCAAACAGATGCCACGTTTATATTCACTGTAATAGCCTACATATAGCTCCTCATAATGCTTAATATTTAATGCATAATGCAGATCACAGAAATCAAAAGAAACCATTTGCTGCATAAAGGCAAAATATAATTCCGACTGACAGATGATTGCTTTAATTGACAGCTGACGATGAAATTCCATTATGTATGATATAATATTCCATAGTATATGTTGTTTATCGCTCTTATGTTTTATGATTTCCTGAGGTTTATGTGGAGGCGAAACAGGTCAAAAAATATCATATAATTACTCATATACTTATTCATAGATGTGTATGTGTAAGAGCATAGGACAAATGTATTCAAAACATGGTGCCATTTCTGCTACTGTGTATTGCTAATTTAAAAAAATGCAGAGTGAGGCACACACTGCGCCCCCTACCTTTTTTCAATATTATACAAATGACGACTTCACTGCCGCCTGAAATACCAAATATAATCATAATGAGTCGACTTCCAGGCCGGATCTACCAGTCACCTGTACTTGACCCTTTCTTACCACTTCACTTCATTCCTAATAAAGAGCCTATTTCCAGGCCGAATTCATCAGTCACCTGTACTTGACCCTTCTTACCACCTTACTACCTTCTTAATTATGAGCCTATTTCCCGGCCGAATTTGTCAGTCACCTGTACTTGACCCTAATTACTACCTTCTCAATACTTGCTTAAAACTACACATAGCAGACCATACACCTCGTTTTTCATACCATTCATAATAAAACCATGTTTTACAAAGCCTATGTCTAACATTCATTTTCGCTAAGTTCACTCACCTGTTGTTGCGCCGTCCTCTTCTCAGCGTCAAATATTACCTTATAATAATCAGCGTAAACAATTTTGGAATAAATTAAATAAAAATCCACCAATAATGTAGTCAGCTATTTTCAATGTTATGTTTCGTTCTGAGGAGATCTGTGTCTGCCACCTAACTTTGCAAAGGTAACTCGTGCTATGCAGATGTTTACTGTTGAGTTACAATATTTACCATACTCCATATTGTTACATACCCACAAATTCAGTATGTATTAAGTCTGTAAATCTCGTATTCCTGCTTGCTCATGTCAAATCCTGTTTTTATTTACTTGTCTAAATTAGTGTTTACGTGCAGTCTGGTATTTTGATAGAGAAGAAAATAAAGACGATAGAAAAGAGTTCAGACTGAATAGTAAGAGGAAGAACTGACAGCGTGAAAGGAAACGAAGTAAGCTGCTAGTTGACTAGGGTACATGGTAGGCGTCAGTTACCTGGCAAAGCAAAGAGCGCTATTGCCCCCTGAGGTATTTGTACCTATTTTGTGTATGAAGGCAGATGTTGATATTTTCAGACCAAAAGGCAACACTCTGAACTGACAACACCTTCCTCCATATGTAAAAGCAGTGTATTTGCAACAATTTTCTTTTAGCTGTATTTGCCAGCTAGCAGTCAAGTCCATGCTTGTTAATATCTTGACTCCATGAAACTTCTGAACAAGTTCTTCAATTATTTTGGGCCTGACTTTAAATTTATACTTGTAGTCTTTCATGCGGGCTTCAGTGTGTATATTATTTTGTGTGCTTTCAGACCAATACTGCTTGAGAAATGCAGTGACAAATTCCTGATATGTTTAACAGATGTTTATAGCTCCTGTTCCCCACGAAATTGCATCTTCAAACCTACACACAACGATTTTCATCTTTTGTTGTTCTGTCATGTTATTAGGAATAACGCCATCGAACTGCCTCATGAAAGCAACAGGATGTACACTACCTGTCTTTGAAAAATTGTGAAATTTGTATGAATAAGTATTATTTGCAACATCAACTATGTTACTTATACCTTCCTTACGTTCTTGTTCCACCCACGCTTCAAGTTTTCCCTCAAGTTCATTTTCATTGGTGCTAATATTATCCACTAAATTACATGAATCGGGCAGCTCATTAAGTTTCTGCTCGATCTCTATTAATTTACTGTGAGGTGTATTTGCATTACTTGTACATGATGTGCCTACCTGTGACACTTTATTGTCAATTAATGCTACATTTCTGTTCATTTTTTCGATGTCTGATTGCTGTGACAGATATCCATCTTTACATGTTATACTAACGCTAGCCTGTTCCTTTCTCAAACATTCTACATTATTTGTAACAGTATACAGCGTGTCACTATTAACCTGTAATCTTTCGTTAATTTGGCTTACTTCATAGTCCAACCTGTGCACAACGTCATTTTTACAAATTCCCAAATCTAATTGTTTAAAACACTTTTCTGTTTTTTCTTTATTATTAATTACTCTGTTTTCTAAGCCCTGGAATTTATTATTTACACTAGCCATTGGTGTACGTATTTCCTCTATCACACGGTCTAGTCTTATAATGTTTTGGTCAAGTTTTGCTACTAACTTATTTATGCTTTGCTTTTGTTCTTCTTTGTTTTGATCAAATTTTGTTTTAATTTCATTCACCAACTTATTCATGCTCTGATTTTGTTCTTGTATGTGTTGATCAAACTTAGCAAGTATGTTTTGATTTAATTTAGCTATCATGACGCTAAGCATTGATATTTTATTATTGTCAATACCAGCTTCCTTCTCCCCACTACTTTCTACTGGAAACATATCAGCTGAAGCTGTGCTATGGCTTCTGTCATTTGATACCTCCATCTGCTCCTCTGTTATGCAGGCGCCAGATAAATTTTCTCTGACAGCTGCATCCAGATTTACCACGTCAGTATGGTTAGGAGCGACAGATTGACGAACTTGTGTATCTCTCTGCACGTTACTTACATCATTTTCAACAGCACTTGTGCTATTTATCTGATTAAAATCCATATCCTGGACAATATTAGATTGCAATTCACTCATATTCGCTACAAAATATGGACTGATTTTGTCACCCTGCATTTGAGGTTGTTGACCTGAATGATCATTGCCTCTATTTTGAACACATTCTCTGTCTCTACTTCTGAGAGAATACCTGTTCTTCTAATTTACTTTTTACGCAAGTGTTTAGCAAAATTTTACTAATAGATATACACACTTAATTATAATTTACAGGCGTTGGCACTTACTCCCGTTTTTCCTCGCGTCGCGATGTGCAGTTGTTGCGACGTGAAGGCTGGTGGTTGTTGCTCCGCTAATAGATGGAGTCGTCGTCTGCCGCTGCTGGCGATGTTTACGGCTGTTCCTTTCAAGAGCCGCACCCCTCTTCTGTCTGCTATGGCGCTGAGCGTTGCTGTTCCGTCGACGTGCCCGGTGAAGCGTTGCGACGCCGCCGTTCTGTAGCTCGTCGATTCTTGAAGTTACGTAATCCAATGGACCGCGAACTCAACACTTGCACTTGCTTCACTCGCGTAATCAACTGGCTAACGGTAACTTTATTTGTAAAATTCTTGATGTCTAACAGTTCCGAATCACTTCCACCGTTTATCGCCTCACTGTATCTATTTCGTTCCGAAATGTTCTTCCCCACCAGGGATGCCATGTACAAGCTTCCTAGGGTTTTATTTGCGGACGGAGAAGTTAGTACTGCTTCCTCCCACAAGTCCCCTAAAACCTCCACATCCTTGCGGATGCTGTTGCGTAGCAGTGTGCGTTTGTACCGCCTTACAGTACGCACGAGGTGCCATAGTTGCTTTCCAAGACTTTATGGAAAGCATAGAGTTCTGACTAACCTGTTGTCTTCTATAGTTGTGTCCCCAGCGCCGAAGACAGCACACAGGTCGTTGGTTCTCCTACAGCATACAAGTGAGGCTAAAATAAGTTCTGTATGATGGAAGCATAAGAGGCGACTCGCGAGATTTTTAATTGTCAGGGATGCCATTTATTAAATAAATAATAAAATATTATGAGCAACTATTGTTAATATGATACGGCCTATGCTGCCCATAGCTCATGTTGAGACCTCGACTGTTATCACTATTACAAAAATCTTTACTCATGACCGGCGCGGTCCGGCGTGTATAGTGGTCAGCTCGAGACTGAAACTGCGGAGCGTTGCGAGAGGGCACCTGACGCTCTATTTCGCGCCAAAACAGAGCCGTCGCGCGCCTTCTGCAAAATCGCTCTTCTCTTGTTACAATAAGAGAAGGCACCTTAAACTTTTTAAGCTGTCAAAATCTAGACTGTCCTTGAGAGATATTTATTACAAATTCTCAGCTCTGAATAATTAATATTTAGTATATAATAAACTAAACTAATTTCAAAAGATATCACGTGACGTGAAATGCGAGGAGAGCACCAGTAACATAGGCGGGCTTTCCCACGGGAACCAGCACCTACTGTGCCATATGCTACTGCTCCCCACCCCACATTTCAACATATGCTGCACTGCTGTCTTTCTACCGCGTTTAAGACACGTACGATGTTAGCAAAGAAACGGCCAGCGGCCAGAAATATGAAGTGGCCACAGGCCAGGAATAACACACATTGACCACCTTCGACCAGGAGATGAATGGAACTATTGCCGGATACTTGAAAATCGCCAAGAAATCCCATTTTTTCTTCACTGACGAACCAGCTTTCCCTCGTGACGGTATCAATAACAATCGTAATTCACATCAATGGTCCTAAGAAAATCCGACATCTCATCGTCGAGAAACATTTTCAAGAACGTTCTCTATAAAAGTATGGTGTAGTTTGGTAGACAATCAGCTGACTGGGCCTCACGTGTTACCATATCGTCTTGCAGGACCCCATCATCTGCAGTTCGTTTAATATGAGTTTCCAGCATTGTAGGAAGAGACTGCTGTGGCAACAAAAATGTTTCTTAAATGTCATGACTTCGATAAGAAGACCAAGCCAAGATTGCGTGTATAAATAACTCATTACTAGTTTCGGCAAGCTATATTTCCATTATCAAATAATCAAAAAATGTTCAAATGTTTGTAGAGATTATGGGACTTAACTACGGAGTCATCAGTCCCTAAACTTACGAACTAGCTATTACTAAGGAAGGCACAAATATCCATGCCCGAGGGGGCATTCGAACCCCGGACCGTAGTGTCCGTGCAGACTGTGACTGGCGCGCCGCAGAACGCTCGGCCACCGCGGCCGACTCAAAGGATCAAATGTTACTTCATAAAACTAATAAAATACTTATTACAAAATGGAAGACATATGAATTAAGAACTGATACAGCACTGTTCTTATCACATATAGTATGGTGCAAAATCGACCTGATATCGTTGACCTTCATGTCCGTTTTGTACCAAACATGTAATATATACAGTGCTGTATCAGTTTTTAATTCATACGTCTTCCATTTTGTGATAACTATTTTATTAGTTTGATGAAGGAACGTTTGATCATTTGATAATGGTAACATAGCTAGCCGAAACTACTAATGACATACAGTAAATGAGTAATTTATATACACGATCTTGGCTTTGTTTTCTTATCGAAATTATTTTGGCATCGCTCTCCATACCGACAATGTCGGCTAATAATACTACAAAACGTGTTTGACCTTCCAGCATCACGGGGCTCCTGCACATTCGTCAGGTGGCACATCATCTAAACCCAATATTTCTCGGAATATGTCTTAGTAGGTGTGGCCACGTTTCCTCTCAGTCATTTATATTTTTGTCTCTGTGGATGGTTAAAAGGTGAAATCCACAAAGAAAACAGGCGATGTCATCCTTTGGGCTATAGACAGAGCAGCCCTCATAAAAGGATGCAAAAACTAGTTCAGAAGAGCTACAAGTGGTGTTATCAAGAGAACGCAAGAGTGTATTAAAGTTACTGTGGTACGTTTTTGCCTTTGCTTTAACTTTGTTTGGATTACATTCTAACTGATGTATATTTCTACTTTGCACACATGTTATAAGGCATTAGACTGATTGGGGTATTCCCCAATGCTTGGCATTCTTCTGTGACCATGTGATTAGTGGATCAACGTGTACTGTGTATGTGAAACAGTTGTTACTATCTGTTCTTGTCTATCCCCCTGATACTCCATCTCTGACCACCGCCGTCGTCTGTGACACCGACGTCACTGTCGCAGTCAGCCACCTTTGAAGTCCTCATGGTCTTCGCTGAATTTCATCGCCCTCATCTTCTTCGCCATAGTCCCTGCCTCCGCCGCCTACTTCCAAAGGGCAAGGTACATGTGGCCGTTCCTGTCGGACACCTCATCACTGACCCAGCCTTCAAATGGATTCCAGCACTACTACCACCGTCACCTAAGTCACTAACTCAACCATTTCACATAACTCCACTTGGTCCTTCTCCGCCATTCTCACCTCCTGTCCTGTTGTCGCCTGAACTTACCCTCTCTCAAATCACAGGTTCACCTTCACCTTCCGCTGTACCATCACCGTACAACTTCAGTTTCTACAAAAGATCCAAGAGCCACTATCCGCTCTTCCCACAGCACCAGCACCACCAGTAACATCGACTCCAGTTCAACCAGCACCACGTACACCTTCATACCAGAACATCACATTGACTCTAGCTCGTGTTTCTAGTGATTCCCATATTCGAAAACTTAATAGAAATGATAAATCACCCCAACTTCATATTCTCCAAATGAAACAATATTCCACAGAACACATAGGCACATGGATATGTCGCCCATCCCTACACCTGCCAATATACTATGTCACCAATTCCACCTGAGCCTCATTCACCGCTCCCCATCACCTTCTCAGCCCTTCTGACGTGACTCAGATATCCTCAACCCCCAAACCCTTCTCATTTAAAGCCATTCCATTCTCCCCTTCCTCAAATTCTCCCAAATCATTACCTGAAAGGACGCTGGACTCTTAAAAATTACCAGCCCTCACATCCACTCCCACGTACACTTATAGTGTTCTGCATTTTGGCCCTGTGCCTCTGTCTTCCTCTTGCCTCCTCTTTTCTCTAAATATCCAATTTTCCCCAGTACACGTCATCTGTCAGAATAGGTCGTGGAGGAGAACAACCCCATCATGACATCTGAATTCCTAGAATCCACCCCCACAGTACACTGCCTCCTCAATAACGGAGCCATTATCTACCTTAAGTGCTACAAAGCAGAATCCCCTTGATCCCAACTCCAGGCCATTCGCCACTTCGAGTGCCTTCTCGTATACTGAGCACCACAACAACCAACCTGTCTCCACTGTAAGTCCCACGACCTCCTCAAGGATTGTTCCAACCTGAAATCCCCTCGCATCTGTAACACATCCAATGCACCCCACCCCACCTACTTACACAAATTTAAAGCAAAACGCCGACAGTTCCCATTAAATTTCTAGATAACCTAATCTGTAACAGTAATTCCCTTCTCCCCACCCAAACAGGCGAATACATCATCCGTTTCACAGTCCATGTCTTCCAAAACATCCATCTTTTCAAACGCCTCCATGTACTTCACCTCATTTCCCTTGTCACCCACTCTCTTTCCCAACTCGATGTTACTGCCACATACTCCAGCCCACTTCAAACTCACCACCTCTATAGGTTAGTCTTGCCCCGCCTTCCCCTTCTCATTTGATTTTTCCTATTATGGCGCAGAAGCATCAGATCTATGAATACCCTCACACAACATCACATATATGTCTTCCTCCGCAATGAAACATTCCAACAACAATACAGTGTCATCTGTATGTCCCCATATGACCTCCACAAAAAAGATCATCCGAAACCAATCGCAAGTTATGGTGACGCTATGGGCTGCATCTGTTCAATCATCCAACTGAACACTTCAAACTTACCCTTACTGAAACCTGCGCCAGATATATATCCATCCCAATCATCATCTCCCATATAACTTCCACACCTACATTGATCAATCATTCTCTAACTTCGTGATGCCCAAGCCAAACTCCCCTACTGGTGTTAGAATACATTTTTAATCAAAAAGGCAGCAGCTTCTTCTTTTGATAGCTAATAAACCTGCTACATTTTATTCTGTTTCGCCTTATTTTCCAGAGATTTTGTGAAATATTTTCACAGTAAAACTTAAAATTAACCATATCTAAAATCTTCAAGTGATTGCAATAGACAATAACTCCGAGGATAATTCAGCACTATAGCGATCACCAGTGAGAGCTACATATTTATATATTATTTTGTTAATGATTCAAAACATTTTAAATGTTTCAATTCTTTCTTTAGCGATTGTGGATATGTAAATTATAAGGCTCAAATCGATATTTATAACACGATTTTGAAATGTATTACTCAGGTCAAGACACTAATTCCTAGAGAAGTGTTGTCTATGCCTTCGATTCTCCAGTCACATCAAAATAGTACACTTTGTTGCTAAAATAGCATTGAATTGTTTGCAACTTATAATCACAGTAAAGAATAATGAAACTGTAAGATTGCACCTGGAAAGTAATTAAAGAGTAGATCGAATTTGGGGAAGATCAGTTTGTATTCTGCCAATATGTAGGAGCTACGAGGCAATATTGACCAAATCACTTAGTTTAGAAGATGGGTTAAAGATTGACAGAAATACGTTTATGACAATTTCAGATTTAAAGAAAGCTTTTGACAACTTAGATATGAACCAGAATTCGGTTGTAATAGTCTAAAGGCAAGAAAGGGAATGGTAGTCGAGACAAGAGTGAAAAAGAAATTTATTATTTTGCTGTTGTATAAATATATTTCCCTTTGGCTATTGAAACTGTTATACATTACCTAGATAGAATACATTTTTAATAAAAAAGGCAGCAGCGTCTTCTTTTGTTAGCTAATAAACCTGCTACATTTTATTCAGTTTCGCTACGAGAAGTCCTGATAATTATCTGCTTGAATTTAAGAAGCAGACAGATGATTCGCAGGCATTTATCAAAATTTAATACGTTCACTGTCTTTTCACATTTATTCTCCTCGGTTACCTTAGGTAATACAATTTTGTACGTGAATGTATTCTGACATTTGATAAGACTACACGAGCGAACGTAATGTCATTCATAGCAAGTTTATTTACCAAGATATCTTGCTTTGTAGCTAATTTCAACGTTATAACGTATTAGGTTGAAGGTTCTATGGGCTGTATTTTGTAATAATGTATGTTTCTAGCGGCATGTACGTTTATGTAAGGGCTAAGTACCTTTCTGCTAATATGTGTTAATTTTCGAGGGAAATCATTTGTAAATTACTCTTTTTCAAGTGATTATAAACGCCATTGATTTGGTTAATAGCAGCTGACTGCAATGCAATAGGCAAATTATCACATTAAAAGCCTGCATCAAATGAGAGGCTTTAGCTCGTTGCGTCACTCACTGTAAAGAGCGATTCTGATGCGTTTGTAATGCCACTTGCTCTATGGAAAGTATGTTTAGTTTGAAACGAGCACTTTATAAGTAGTACGACAATTCTGAGTAGGCATACAGCGTAGTAATACAAGAGGGGTTCTGATAAAGCTTTCGGGAATACGTGTTTGTTTCAAGCGAAACAACGCTGCAATAAAATATGTTGAGTTGATGGAAGTGGACAATGCACATCACAGGAGACGAAGTTGGTGCAGATAGTTTCAGTATACTCAGACAAAAGTGAATGACGATGACTGGGGCACCATTTTTCGTCGTTACTGAACTGTGTATGGTGTGTCATTAACACAGTACACAGCGTTAAAGGGTGTGGGCGTGCGTAAAATAAGAATTCATGCATGTTCTTGATCCTGGTCCGTATCTCATAAAAACCGTATCTAATCCGGTATTGTAAAGTCGTGGCCATTCATAGCACCTTCCAGTATTCTCCGAACAGGTAAGTAAGGGTACTGGATGGTTTCAGCAAAATAGTGACCAGTTGTGGTAATGACATCGGAAGTGCATGTTGATAAGTTATCCCTGTTTACAATTTAGAATACAAATGCTCAAAATTATAGATATCAGCTGATTGAAGTTGGCAGGAGACATGCTACAAACTCAACCTTGGAAGATGCGAGAAGTGTGAACACGGGCCGTGTCTGCTTCGAATTCGTCATCATCATTGGGAATAAACTTAGTACCATTCAGTTTTATTCATCTTTTGCTGCTGTGTAACATGACTGTATGTAAGACAGAGAAAGTATGAATGGCAACGCCTTCAGCCTCGAAGTGTCAGGGAACTGCGTATGTAATAAATAAATTTATAAGAAGTCTTAAAATCTGCTAAAATAACAAAATGACTAACGAAATGTGTTTGTTTCTTAACCATAAATTCAGGATTCTTTATTTCATGGAGCTAAATATCCAGTCGTTCCAACAGATCCAGGGCCTTGTCATTTTATTCGTTGTGGAGTATAACCTTATTTTTTTTCTTTATTGTTAATAACACTTTTATATTTAAATAAATATTGAGCGATGACAGTTTTTCCGAATTGGTTGAACTTAAATGCATTTAAGTAACCCTGGAAACGTGTTTTTCTTGCATACTTGGCAGAAAAACTACGGTATGTCATTTTTTATACTCCACTGCTATTGACTTCTTCAGGGTAAGTATTGATATTACAAACTAACAAGACTCTTAATATTGCTAGTGGAAAATTCCATTTCTATATTGGTATTCCAGAACAGATTAGCAACTTTTTTGTGAGATCATGCAAAGTATGAGATACGGACGAATATCTTCTTTATTTTTTAATGTGACGGTTTCCTGTTTTGTTTCTGTGCATTTCGGTGTTTAAAGAACTTACCGTTTCGGCTGTGTAGGATTGCAGAACCACCAAAACAGTTAGATTTCATTCCCTATAACTTTTATTTTGACAATTTTAAGGACTTATTTTAAATTTAGTCATTACATTCGCAGATCGCTGAGACTATGATGTTGAGTTTCATGCTCGTACCTGTTAACCGGATTTGAGAAGTGTTTTTAAATGTCTAAGAAATGTGCGATTTGAGTTAGGACTCGTGTATTATTAAAAGAGGACAGCCAGAGTGCATTGACGAAGAAATGCTAAAAATGACCTTCAAGGGTTATCCAGCAAGTTTTACACTGCTTACCACTACTTTTTTTGGTTGTTTTAGTAATATTTTCCGCAGATGATTCCCAAAATTTAAACCTAATACTGAGATTTGCACCTGATGATTCGAAATGGATGGTGTGTCTTTTATAAAGCACGAAATAATTCATGACTGAAGACGTTTTCATTCGTACCTCATATGTGTTACAGCGTTGGATGACCTATTCTCTCAAAATGATCAAGAAACCCTTGGTAATAAGACGTTGCACAGGAACGATGGAGCCCGTGAAATGCGACTAAATTGCTGGAATATCACTATAGGGACAAGCGCGTCATAGCAGAACGCTCGCAACGTTTAAACTTGACAGCAAATAGTCTGTGTTACGCGAGACGTAAACTACGTTAGAAGTTGGAAACAGTGTGACACAAGACAAATACGACCAGATTACTTTTTCCTCTACTCCATAGCCATAGCTTTGGCACCAATGCTTTAATCATTGATGAGTAGTTTTAATATTTTAGCTTGTCCTGCAGTTCCATGTTGTTTAGAGCTGACAGAGTTCAGGAGTGCGACGTTCAGTTCCTGCGTGACCATTCATTTTCGTGTATTCCTCTTGAAAAACCATCCTCCGGTTGCTCACTTAACATCCAGGCAGTTCCGTTCACGTAATGTCTTAGCGAACGATCTTTATGTCCTTCAATCCTATGTCTCTTGATACACTAACGATGCAGGATACATTGGTTACTGAAGCTTCTATCATACGAGCTCGAACAGCATTCTCACGTCGGAATTCGCTTATATTCGACATGAGGACAACACAGAACATTATTTTGTTGTGGCTTCGCTATTGGCCACAACGCCGGCGGCCGGCGCAAGTCGCCGCGCCAGTATACCATGGTGCGGTAAGTCTTAAGTCGCTCCACAGTACTTCGGCCTCTGGGGGCGCCCACAGTCTCGGTACCTCTTTGCCTGCTTCGCGTGCCGGCCAATAGGAAGTCACAACACTTTTAACCACGATTGCAACGTTCTGAGGACGTTGTATGGTTGCCGTTCTTGCTCATAATACAACAGTGCCGCTGGCACGCTTCGCTAGTCTCTGCATTCGTGTGAAAAATGCATTTACAGCAATATTCCATCCTTATATCTATCCCGTGTAGATGATGTAATATTTCGACGACAAGTCACTTAGACATGTCGAATATTTATTTCATTTATCTTTGCGTTTGATAACGAGTCTGGCGACAAAAGTCATTAAAAGTATTGGAATATCGTCTTACTCAGATTGCTTAAAGGACTGTTGGGGGAGCGATCATATGTTTTCTGGTAATTCATGTCCAAAGTCTTCTAGCTTGATAATGTCCGCACAGAGGTAATTAACGTAATCTGAACTCGGAATGGTAATTGTAGCTAGACACATGAGTAATTCAGTCTCGGAAATCGTGAGGGAGTTAAATATTCCAAGATCGACAGTGTCAGAACACTGTCAAGAGTACCAAATTCTAGGCATTACCTCTCGCCACGGAGAACGCTGTGATCGACAGCCGGCACTTAATGGCCGAGAGCAGTGGCATTTGCGTACAGTGGGCAGGGCCAACAGTCTAGAAACTTCACGCATCCGTTGGGAGAGTGTAGCGATAATGGACTATGGCAGCAGACGATCGCAAAGAGGAACTCCATCTACAGCATTTATCCAGGACTTGCGACTATATCGACTGAACTACAGAAGAGCGGACGACCGTGACTTTGTTTCAGTTGGTAACAGCTGATTGTAGGGTCAACAAGGCACTCTGCAATCTGTTGGTAGCTCCATAATGGTGTAGTCTGTCTTTACATGAAGGGTCCAGGGAAAGAACCAGGCAAGTCACAATATCAATGAAACTCAGAAAACGGTTTTTTAATTTTAAAACGCAATACGTACATCTCATACAAACTAATGTTTTCAAACCATATAAAACATTGAAGTCCTGAGTATAGAGAACAAAATGAGACCGTTTCTATGGTGTTCAACGTTGAGAGCACGAAAATAAATTACAAAATTTACTCAAACTACAAACTTTTCAGGAAATAAACCACGTAAGTCCCCGAAACAGAAAGAGAACGGAGCATATGAGTCAGCTATTCCTTTCCCTTGTATGAACGAATTTTTTAATGTCATTTCATTTATTATTATTACTGTAATTTCTAATATTATTCTTATTGTTTATAATATTGTATTATCATTTATAATGCTATTATAATTTCATTATTATTATTATTATTATGAAAACTCACAGATCTGTTTCAAGTTATCAATCATGAGGCAATGAATGGAAAAATTCCATTGCTGCTGGACCACAGAACTTTATGAGGCTCATTAAATCATTGTACTTTGCTCTAGAAATACGTAAGTGGCCTGTAGACAATGGATAATTTTGTTACATATTTTTACACATAAGCAACATTAAATAAAAGTTTTAAGGGTAGCAGTAATAAGTCATGTTGCAATTACCTGTGTAGGACAAAGGGTAGCCTTCTGATTTGATGAATCTCTGTCAGGCTTCCTTATGAAGCTGGATACCATGTGACCATTATACGTGTCGCTCCAGTTCATCAGGCGGGGGTGAATGGACGAAGTCTCAATTTCCTTCACTGGTTCGATCTTAAATTGAGATTTCGGTACATATTTCTGATTTAAGAAGTATTTCCAATCATATACCATTTCCTCTGAGAATCTTCCTCCACAATGAATGGTGATGGTTTCATTCTCGAATTTTCAATCATACTCATGAAATCCTCTGGGGTTTACATCCTACGTTTCAAAACCCAAAGACCAACATTCCTATAACATTCCATATAGGAATGACCTCGTTCTGGAAATGTGATCTTGATGTTTCTCAATCCATGAATGTTATGAACGAGACAGTGCAAGAAGCGGAAAATTGTGAAATTCTTGTTTTGCCCTCCAGCAGAATCACAGAACGCTTATAATACACATCGTTCGTAGTTATGTTAGGTAACGACACATTTTTAGCAAAATCCATACAAATTGCTTCAATTTCCTTGGATTTCATAGCTTCATGCCTTGCATCTCTTTTTCGTTGGTACAATGTTTCGGCTTTTCTTTTGTGAAGGACATTAGTGGTTGTTAACTTCTTAATTTCTTCTTTATCTTTCTCTGGTGAGAGTGCTTTAAGTTTGGCTGAGAATTCATCACAATGAGTGCACGTGACACTACGTGGGTATCCGAAGGATATGTTGAAATTCGTGTTCGTGTTCATAATGCATCACACTTATTGTCACACCCTATGGGAATTCTGAATCTGTGTGCAAATGCAGCATCTCGTAATTTCGCGTTTTCTTCTGTCTGACATGGTCGCCTTCTGTTGACACACAGAACTGTTATTAAACCTGCTAATTCTGTTCATTGTGTGATTCTAGACAGTTGAAATTTGTGTAGTATTTCAGCTCTTTCTGCTGCAGTGGTGACATGAAATCATTTAAGACGGGAACATTTGCACGACTCCCCGATTTCATGTGAACTTAGCCGTAATTTCTTACCAACATCAGCAACTCGGCCAGTTTTCCTCCGCTTCTTAGGTTCATTTTGTGGAATTCCATCGACTTCATTTCCTAATGTCGACATCACGACACATCACAGCACAGAACAAAACGATTTATTAAACAGTACCGCAATAACAAATTTCACTCAGAAACACGATGTAAAAAAAGAAACACCTGCAACAATGAAATATCGAAGATATAATGGCGCGAAAGTCTGGTGATCGCACCGCCATCTGTTGAGATGCAGTGGACTTACCTGGTTTTTTCGCTGAAACTGTGGACTTACCTGCTTCTTTTCCTGTACTCCAAAACTTTAAGGGCAAATAAAGCCGTGACTAAACTGGTTTATGCCCTGTTTCATGCTACTAACAGATGTCCCTATCGATGGAGAATCGAATGGCATCTCTAACTCATTTCGAGAGAAAAATGGACTTACCTGGTTCTTTCCCTGGACCATTCACATGGATTGTTCTAAGTTCTCTGGTCCAACG
This sequence comes from Locusta migratoria, assembly GCA_026315105.1. NCBI lineage: Eukaryota > Metazoa > Arthropoda > Insecta > Orthoptera > Acrididae > Locusta > Locusta migratoria. Next base: position 403,745,254 of record CM048744.1, on the reverse strand, counting down.
GAACCCATCATTCGGCTACTTAGATACAATTTATAGCCATCCATGAACTTCATGGTCCCAAACAACGATTGAATTTGCATGGATGACAATGCGTTATGTCACCAGTCCACAACTGTAAGCCATTTACATTATTTATATTTTATTTGGAAGTCTGAAAATAAAAAATGTTTCTTTTTCATTACGTATAGTTAATGTGGGTATTACTTTTATAAATACGCTTCGTGCTATTGTCTGAAAGAGTGATATGTAGCTTTTTTTATTTAAGCAAGTTATTTTAACGTCACACAGATAAAATTTTAAAATGCCACAAATTAACTTTTCTAGAGCACGGAAATCTCATGCGGTTTCTTTATAGTTGTTGCTACAACATGCTGGTAATCATTATTAATATTGAGAGAAAAAAATACATCGATACATCGATACGTTATGGCGTCATAGCCTACACAAATCTGGTATGTGCAAAAAGCTAGTATTCGGGCTATATAGTGCTGAAAATATTTAGTCACGGCACAGAAAGATTTATGCATAATAAATGACAGCGACTAATAAATTCAGAAGGTAAAATTGTTACAGTAATTTACGAAAAAATTTTTGGCAGCAGGATGGCTGCCAACAATTAACATCTTACGTTCATTAAATATTGATCATTCTAGGGAAACTGCGGGTCTAATGTTACACCAAATAACTAATATTAAAACAAAACATTTATTTTTATGCTGTAGGATCATGTGTTCTTAAATTTAGAAACATTTACATTACCCACCATACACATCAGTAATTACGGCTACAGGACAAGAGGAAATGCAATCTTTAAAAAAAACATATGCCGACAACCACAAGCGACACGATACGACAGTAAAAAGACAATCGTAACAAGAGGCGTGCTCTTTCATAATTGAGCTGAGTATTTCTTCATGAACAATACATTCCCGATAATTATTAATGCACCATAGTGTATGTATACTTGGACACAGACTTAGAAGCGGATACTTTCATCTAAGACAGATACATAGTTGTATATTAATTTCTTTTGGACCTACCCAGGGGATGTCACAGGAGGACATTGTGATCGGTTTCACAAAATGATCTGGGCACCCAGGTCGCCCCACATGAACCCATTGAATATTAATGGGACATTATCGTCAGGTCAGTTCGTGTATGAAATCCTGCGCCGGCATCGCTTTGGCAATTTTGGATGTCTGTAGAGGCAGCATGGTTTAATATTCATCTGGGGGACTTCCAGACGCTGAGTTACCAGAAGTGGTACTAAACCCCGAGATTACAAGGCAACGCTTTAACTGCACCATACAGAACTTTGTGGAGGACTTTACACTTTTTTTGGTCTAATCCAATTCGAGTGGTTTCGTCGCAATTGGTGGAGGCTTTGGGGTTTCGTCGCAATCAGTGGAAGAGCTGGGAGTCGAACTAATCCGGTGAAGTTTGCTTACGCTATGTGTAACACAGCAACAACACATTTACCAAGGGAAGTATGGACAAGATTGCAATTATAAACATCGGGCTATTTTTATTGGGAATAAAAACAGCATATCAAAGATCCTGAACGTCAAACTAGAAGACATCTACATCGCCAACTTTCAACGAGCCACTAGAGGTCATAGAACTCGCTACGCTACGATAATCGTAAAAGGTACTGAAATCTTATTTCTTTTTTCATCAAGACAGTGGAAGTTGTTTGGTCCTGTGAAGACTTTTTTTAAGTGATTGTGCGTAACATTTTTTGTGTTAATTGTTAAAATTTTGGGGGCATGTTGTATTTGTGATAACCTCTTTCGTTAACATGAGTTTAAGTAGTAATGGGACCACTGACAGTTTGAAACAAGTCGAGAGAAATGATGATGTCGTAATTTCAAAACACATGGACAAATTATTTGACATGTTACTACATTTGAAAGAACAACCATATACAAACTACAAGAAGCTAAATGATATTCTAGATGATAGAAATGCTAAACTCAATAAAATAATAAAGACAACAGACAAGGATAGGCACTACATGAGAAGTCGTAAGCCTGAAACTGATGAAGTTAAGTTTCAGATGGAGACTGTTTTGGTTTATCATTTCATCAATTTCAAATGTCTAAGATGAAATTAACAATGAATGTATATTTGAACTAGAGGATGAAGTATTGGCAAAACTTTTTATGAATCCAGGAAGGATAGTGAGTTTGTTTTGTCTTTAGAAAGGGTGGAGAAACAGGAGAGAACAGATGTAAATGTTGTAGAGGCTGAGAATCGTGTACTTGAAGTTGACAGTCTAAGAGATGATATTCTTTAGTGGAACCTTTAAGGGGAATTTTGTGAAACTTGATGATAATAATATTGATATTTCTGTTGTTGATGATGTATTTGAAGACAGATGGCAGATGATTTACATGGAGATGAAGGAAGGAGAAGTGCTGCAGGATAATAATCATTCTGAGATTAATGTGAGAGTACACGAAGATTTGCTTACACCCATCGATATTACTGAGATAAATTGTAGTTCTGAGGATATTAGTAAATATGGTGCGATGATTAGTGAGAATATGTTTAGTGTAACTTGTGATCCTTTCTATACTAAACCATATTGTATTCATATGTGCGAAAGAACTGCTATTTGGAGAAAATTACAAATAATGCAGACCTGCGGTGTAGTACGAAAGGCTACCCTCAGGGGTTTCCAAGTTCTATCTGCATTATGCGTGTGGCACAGATCCTAGCTTCATGACAATTACTTCTGCAAGCAATTTTTTCTATTTTCACAAAATTTCTTTTTCTATTCTTTAGTCTGACTATAAACTCATATAAGTATGGTAGATGATTATAATGTTGTGAAAGAAAGAGCTGTATTATACATTTATGGTTTTATTATCTATATATAAGGCATGAGTATTGATTATCTTAAGAAGGATTTCAGCAATAAGTTTCTTACTGTTATTGATTACTTTAAATGAATATTTGAGGATAAATACTACAAAATGTACATAAAAAGGTTAAACAGTGCTTGACTTATTCATGACACAAGCCGTTCTTACTGAGTAGATATGTGAGCGAAAGAGCTATGCTCTTATTAATATTTAAGAGACACTTAGCGTTCATTCTGTATTTTATGTGTGCAATGTTGAGTGATTAACTACCGGATACTATGTAACAGAAGGAGAAGTTATGTTACAATGATTTGCCCATATGTTGCATATGGATGTACACTTTGTCTTTATTGGATGCATCTACATTTTTCACATTAAGAATGAAGGTAAATATCGTGAGTACTGCTGTCATGAACATGTTCTGCATATTAAATGATTCTTTGAGTGGAGCAACACATAAACATTGGTTCTAATGAATAGGCCTCATCTATTGTCAAAAGTAGATTATCTGCTCATCTAGAGAAATCATAAGTGTTGTCAAAAACAGAGATCATACGACTGCTCATCCAGAAAATCAAAAGTTTCTTTTTAATACATTTTAAATAAATAGAAACTGTGAAACAGACTGACAACATACAGAGTGTTTCATGAATATATGGCACCATGTAAAAAAAAGAGAAAAAAAAATCTCATGTCATGACCAAGAAGATTTGATGTTGATAAAATGTTACGTATATGTCAATATATATTATGTGAACCTTTTGTGCTTAAGTTTTAAAATTTAGGTTTAAGAAATTAATTTACTTATTTTGAAGGGCAGCTGTACAAGCGCAATAACCATGTACAAATAATTTCATCAATGAATAACTTGCTGTTACATACAAGTCGTATGACAACTTTGACCAATGCTTTCGGAGGAGTACTGATATGCAACAGGAGAGACCTATGCCAATATTTAAACACAGTTAGCACCCCATTTTCCGAGCTAAGCGTGCTAAATTGAAACTGTAATGGATTTTAGATACATCAGTGAAACCTCAAACAAAGGTCCATGAGTCATATCTGAGTAAACAGTGGATCATGTAACTAGTATCAAAAGTAAATATGCAATATGAAGTAGCACATCAAATGGTAGGAACATAAATTACGAAATAGTGTAATGTTGTGCATTATTCTTTATAATCAGTCTTGTTCAGAATTGAAAACACTACTTAAATGTTAGGAACACTTTCCTACTAATATTTTTCAAGTTATTATTATAAATGTAATTTTTATTGTTGCTTGTCATATGTAAGTATATTTTCAGTTAGTTTTAACATTTACGAAGGTTTAAGTGTTATTAAGAGATAAAGACATATTTAAGCTTGTTTTGTAAAATGTGAAATGTTATTAAGAGTCAGATAAGTGATTGCAAAATTAATATTTTTATGTTTTAACATTTCTAACATTGCAGGGTAATGTTGAGAATTGTGTATAAAGGCGGCCCACTGAGGTCATCAATGGGCAGTTATGAACCAGATTTCGAAACTTACCTGGTGTTTCTCTAGGTAATTTCAAACCACCACTGTACAGGGCAACATAGGTAATAACAGTTAAGCGGTTACGATACCATATCATCTCTGGCAGGGTGCAGAAGTAAAATCGTAGTGACATTTGCGATGGCAAAACCGCGGGTAGCTGGATCGAATACAACGCCGATGCGTGTGCCCGCCGTCAATCTTGGAGAAACATTAAGTACTGGAATTGACTTCTTCTGGCACAAGAACTGTCATACATAAATTTAGACTCGACGTATATATCAGTTTCTCGGTATACGCCTAGGATGCTACGTCGTGAATCATTTTAAGACAATGACAATATAGTGAGTGACGTCTTTTGAAGCACTTCACTAGTAGTCATTTAAACTTATTTCGCAATTTAATATCCTAGCACATTGTTGATTGGAATACATTCTTCCACATTCTGAAGTCAGCGATAAAATATAGTGAACGGATAGATATCTATAACTTGTACAAAAATCAGACAGCAGTTATAACAGTCGAAGGAAATGAAAGGGGACTATTGGATACGAAGTAAGTAAGACAGGTTTGTAGTATTTCCCCTATAAGCCTATTGTTCAGTTTGTACATTGAGAAAGCTTGAAATAAAGAAACGCGAAATTTGGAGAAGGAATTGAAGTTGAGGGTAAAGAAATGAAAACTTTGCTGATGAGATTGTAATACTGTCAGGGACAGCAAAGGACCTAGAAGAGCAAATGAATTGAATGGACATTGAACATTAATAAAAACAAATCAAGGGTAATGGAATGCAGTCTGAGAAAATCAGTCGATGCTAAAGGAATTAGATTATGTAACAATACAATAAAGTGGTAGGTGAGTATCCAATGTGCCAACTCCACAGAACTCTGGAAATCGGAGAAAGATGTTCACGTGAATGGACATTGCAGTGATTCTAACTGGTGGACGTTGGACAACGACAGATTGTATTACTGTGTTACATGATTTGGTTTTGCAGTCGCCTCAGACATGATCCCTGTGGTTGTAGTATGATTCCTCGTTTTCTTTGCTGTTATCATGCTAATAATAAACGAATATAAGGCAGACAATAGTGTTTCTCTTCGGGAGCGGCAGTTCAAAATATTCTTTACCGACACAGTTCTTAGATCCGACATCAGTACACTCCCAAATCATTTAAAATCAAACTTCCACCTTTTAAAAAAAAAAAAAAAAAAAAAAAAAAAAAAAAAAAAAAAAAAAAAAAAAAAAAAACTTTTAATTAATTTACAAATCACTGAATTTGTAGGTATTTGAGGTTTAGCATTTAATAAAAAAAATTTTAGAAAAGATTTGAAATTATGGTTTATGTCGATGGGACTTTAAAGATGATAACTACAGTATCGTTTTATCAAATATATATTGAAACAACGTTCTTATTAATTGTATAGGGAATGAATATAACAATTAGAACAAAATGGCTTAAACTTGTCGGCAGTTCCCCAATTGTACGAAAGATAATTTTGAAAAGTTTGAAGTTCATCAGATAACCAGTTTCACAGAAAGGATTTTTGGGAACTCTTGACACAGGTTTCGTTAACAGTAACGCTACAAATTAAAATCCTAATACTTTCCAAATACGCTGTAATTACACAGTGGACAGATATGACCTTGCATTATTGTAGTGCTGACTGGTGGGTGGGGTTTAGCTAGCAAGAAACACCGGCAGCGTTGGGACTTCCAGTGAGACGGACCCTTTATGGAAATAGATCAAACATTTCCTTCAAATATTTTCCAATTTGGATGGAGGAATGACAAGTCAGTTAATATTATGCTACATATCTGTACTGGGATATAGTTTAAGAAGATCTGGCAATTATGAAGGAATTCGATTACGTAACGAGACAATGTAGGTGATGGATGAGTTATTTTACTTGGGAAGTAAAATGACATACGATGGTCGCAGCACAGATGACATAAAATGCGTAATGTCAATAAAAAGAAAAGTGTTTCTGAAAAACATAATTGTTAACATCGAATATTAATGTAAGTTTAGGAAGTCTTTTCTGAAGGCATTTGTATGGAGTGTTGTTCTGTACGGTAGTGAAACATGGACGATAAAAAGTTCAGACAGGAAAGGGATAGTGGCTTTTGAAACGAGGTATTACAGAAGAAGGCTGAAGATGAAAAGGGTATATCGAGTAACTAATGTGGAGGCGGTGGACATACTTGGGGGAAAAAGAAATTTCTGGCATACCTTGACTAAAAGAAGGGAACGACTAGGCTACATTCTTAGACATTAAGGTATGGTGAATTTAGCACCGAAAGAAAGTTTATGGGGTAAAAATCGCAGAGGGAGACCAAGGGACGAATAGTGTAAGCAGGTTTAAAATGGATGTTAGATTAGGAGATGAAGAGATTCCGAAGGTTAGAGTATGGTGAAGGTCTGCAGCAAACCAGTCTCCGGACTGAAGACAACAACAACGAACAACAGTACGATAATAAAAAAAAAACAAAATATCATGTAATGGCCCCTCAATAGTTTACATCTTGAAGCGGAAACCGTCATGTCTAAAAGAAAAACAAGAAAAATAAAAGAAAAGAAAAATGGTAGAATACTGTATTAGTCAAAAAATTATCACCTAAAGTTTATTTACTGACTTAATGAAGAGAAAAATACGTGTATCACACACGGAAACAAGGAAACTCTTACGCACAGAGAGAAGGCAGGAATGAAATCAGACGGAATGTACTTTCTGCAAAGCGAGTGAGTGCGTTTGCGGCGAAGGCGGAGAACTCGCCAATCTAAATATACATGAGGAGGCCGCGCGGAGGGCCCTTCAGGGAAATCTTATTCAAAGTATTGAGCTCTCGAGGCTATAATCTTCCCGCTGCGAGGAAATAGAATACATACATACTGCACGAACAATACGTCCGACTGCCTGTCCGTTCTCCAAGAACATAACAAGATATTCTGGCATATATTCACGCATTTCAAATGACCATTCAGTATACTTGCCGAAAATGCAGCATATGGCTGATGTAAGTGATTTTATAAAGCCTTATGTAACGAAGTGGTAGTGTCGTTCGCATTCTAGGAGAGCAGTTGCTAAGTAGCGGAGACCGGGGCACGTTGGCCATTTTTTTTTTAATTTTTAAAATTAAATTCTTTGACATATTTAAATTTATGAAATTATTGTTAAATATTAGATAGGTCTTTACTGAATCTCAATGACAGTCATTAAGCTAGAAAATATCAGTTGAACTGTTAGAAAAAACTTAATTACTGGACATATGTCAAGTGGGCCAATCTGCCCCTACCTCGGGGTAAGTTGACCCAGAGGCTGGGGCACGTTGACCCATGTAGTCATTTGGTAAGTAAATCAAAAAACTAATAGTTATCAAGAAATATACTTTAAAGTACATAATATCAAGTTAAATGCTTAACATTGAGAACTATGACAACAGGAGAGGTTAAACTCATTACGATTTATAGTGTCTTAATACAAAGCAGTCAACTTTAATCATTGTCCAGCTCCAAAGGATCAACACAGTTTTAACACTCATAAAATAGTCCACAGTTTCATTTTTCACGCGTCTCTGGTGAATCCAACGCTAACAGTTCGTGAACTGAATTCCTGTGACTCTTCCTCATCGTCGTCATTATCATCATCTTTTCTCTTTGAAAAGGGGCTTTTCCAGTCTGTGATCTATGTTGTGTTGTCTTGTATGGGAGTGAAATTTGGACGATAAACATTGCGGACAGGAAGAGGTTAGAGACTTTTGAAATGTGGTTCTACAGAAAAATGCTGAAGATAAAGTGCGTGGATCGTGTAACAAATGAGGAGATGTTGTACATAATTGGGGAAAAAAGGAATTTCTGGCATACCTTGACTAAATGAATGGATAGATTGGTGGGACACATTCTTAGACATCAAGGAATCGTGAATTTAGCGTTGGAGGAACGTTTTTGGGGTAAAAACCGCTGAGGGAGATCAAGGGATGAATACAGAAAGCAGATTCAAACGGATGTGGGTTGCCATTCTAATGAGGAGATGAAGAGGCTTGCTCAGGATAGAATAGGGTGGAGACTTGCATCAAACCAGTCTCCGGACTGAAGACTACAACAACAGCATTCTGTCTGAACTGTTTGCTGTTTGACTTTTCACTCCGTACAATGCTACAGTATCCTGCAGTCAAATACCTTCATAAAAGACAATGAAACACGTAAATTTATGTTCGAAGTTCATAAAATTTTCTTTATCAAAAATTTCTTCTTTCCAATTGCCATTCTACAACTTGTACCTTTTCTACAGCGGTAATCATATTTTATTCCTACAGCATCACTTAGTTAATTCGAGTACATACTGTTGTTAATGTTCATGTCAGACCCTCGTCTCAAGATACTGTCCATTCTGTTCAGTTGTTCTTTCAAGTCCTTACATTGTCATCCTCATACGCTGGGATAGTGATTTTAGCAAACAATTGTTTTACTAAAAACTAAATAACTGTTTATCGGCGTGTAACACGGAGGGGCATAGCTAGTCCTTTATGAAGTACACTATCTGGTTTTTAGTTTAGGCACTATCTTTCATTGATTCCTATTTAATGATAGCGGCAATGCTTTGCGTTTCATTACGTTGTATGGCAATTAAATTTTTTTTTGTAGATAACAGTATAAGCAGTACAATCAACAATACTTCTGATACCACACAATTATTGATAATGAGAAAGTATGGGGTGCTAAAATGCTTCGTTCTAGCAGCCCGACGTACCTTTCGCTTCTTGACAGTCGTCTGCTAGTATAGAGAAACAGTATCATTTAATCGAACGATCGTCGAGGAAATCACAAACACTGGCGGAAATAAAGATTACTACACGATCAGAGTTTTCCAATTCACTCAAAACATATCGTCAAAACAGTGCACATGGAATACATTAAATGATTATATTTACAGAGATACTGAGATTTACTGAGATACTAAGTGTCGATCCATGCTAAAACACCTGTATGAGTTCATGGTGTATCCTTTTCGATATGATTTCTCTTATTTTATTCTGATGACCATGTCTTCCATGTAGGTGGGTACTAACAAAATATGTTCGCATACGGAAGAGAAAATTTTTGAAAGAACTTTCGCAAATACATTTCGTCGCAACGAGTAACGCTTTTCTTCTAATAATTTCCACCCCAACTCGTGCATCAATTTCGTGACACTGTCTTGCCAGAATCGCGATAATACAAAAGGAGCTGCCCTTCTCTGAACGTTCTAAATCGTCCGTCAGTAGCACTTGGTGGAGATCCCAGGGTGCGCATGAATGTTCCTAATTAGGACGCACATGTGTGGTGTAGGCAGTATTTTTTTGTAGAACTGTTACATCTTCTAAGTGTTCAGCCAATGAAACATAGCCTTTGGTTCGCCTTCCCTACAGTATTTTCTGTGTGTTCTTCACAATTTAAGTTGTTCATAATTGCAACTCCTAAGTATTCACTTGAATTTACGGCATCTAGATTTGACTGATTTACCGTGTAACTGGAGTTTAACAGATTTCTTTTACATTGAAGATGAAGGTGAAGCAATGAATTGAAATTTGTGATGCGGCCGGGAATCGAACCCGGACCTCCATGCTTACTAGGCACACGTCTTACCGTTAGACCACCACACCCCTAACCGATAAGGCGCCTCGGAATAGTCTGTCTACGACTTCCCTCCAAGTCACAAACTTTAATTCAGCTTCCTTGTTCCACAGATAATTGCCACTACTGCCAAGGCTCTCCATACAGTGGAATAGCACCCCGGCAATTTGCCGTTTTAAATCAAGAATGAGAAGTAAATGAAGAATATTAAGTGGTACATGCATTATCAAAACATGAAGGAGTCTAAACAAAATCTGTTGTTCCAAGTTAAGATATTGAATCCGGTGAGAAGTATTTTCAGACTTCATGGAGAATGATTTCTCTTGTAATTATAACTTTATCAAAAATGTAAAGGTTATTATGTAAACCAATAAAGTTGATTGTATTAAAAAAAAAAAAAAGTTCTGCCTAGTTAGCATGGAGGTCCGAGTTCGATTCCCGGCCGCGTCAAAAATTTTAATTCATTGCGTCACCTTCATCTTCAATGTAATAGACATATCTGAGACGAGAAACCCTCTCAGGGTTTTTTAATTTATATTTAAATTGAGATTTCTTTTAGTGGTGATATGGATGACTTCACACTTATCATTATTAAGGATCAACTGCCAGTTTATTGACCGTGCTGATATATTATCTAAATGATTTTGCGGTTGCTTTTGATCTTCTGGTGATTTAACTGACCGAAAAATACAGCATCATCCGCGAACAGTCTAAGAGAGCTACTCAGATTGCCTCCTAAATCGTATAAAAATAAGGAAATGTAGAGGCCCTATAACACTTCCCTGGGGAACGCCAGATATCAGTTCTGTTCTACTCGACGACTTTCCATCAGTTACAACGTACTGCGTGCTTTCTGACAGGAAAACACGAATCAAATCGCACGACTGTAGCGATATTCCATAAGTACTCAATTTCGTTAGAAGACGCTTGTGAGGTACATTCGATCATAACAGATGGCGAATCCTGTATTGCAATACATTGTTACACGACCGCTCGCCTTTTACAGGTAGTGATGCAGGAGTTGTGCGTTGGCCGGTCACACCTGTGTCCTGTCGTCCCGTCATGTCACATACGTGACTGGGCACTAGTCTGGTCTGTGCAACTGATACACATCTTGATCTTGCAGAGTACGTCGAGTTTCGCGCACAGTGTATGGGTGAGCATTATTCTGTTGGAGCAGCACATCACATTACTGTTGCCAGAATATCAGAACAACAGCTCCTGCAACGTCCTGCACCAACCGAGCGCTGCTCAGCATACCCTCAACAAACAGCAAAGGTGAACAAAGGGTTATACCCTATCGCATACCGAACAGTACAACCTGCCTGGAGAACGATCTACAGGTCTTCGTGCCCGTAGTTCCGCTACTAGCAACTAGGGTAAAGTCACGTTACTGCGTGATATCATGTTACTACGTAATAGACAGTGCTTCTTGTCTCACGACATAGCCTCAACTCTGAAGGTTCCAAGATTTTGCCACCATATCGTACGAGCATGCAGGACTCTAAGAAGCCCTCTCATGCTATCTTTCTGGCCTTCAAGGAAGTCTTAAACATGTTGCGAAAGGATAGTCCAAAACACTGTAATTAATTATTTATTCAAATATCACATAAGATATCTTTCGGCATTAAATGCCATCGTCAGGTGTTTCTGCAAAAACATTTTCTTATATTAGTATGCATCTAAGTGCTACATAAATAATTTTGCGTAAATAAAATTTTACAAATTTCACTTAAGAAGTGTGTAATACTAACGGTATTTAGATGTTGTAAGTGCTTCAACTATTTATAGGTGATGTTTTACATTTGATTTACGAATTGTAGCCAGTTACAGCATCTGTCAATACCTTTACAAATATTTAAAAAAATTTCTTTCAGAGAGAAAATATAGAAGTTAACAGATATGGCATAATTTTCTTTATTATTTCTGTCTATGTTGTTGTTATCGGGTGTGGTTAAAAATTTTATTAGTAATTATGGAGGACATTATGGATTATACATTTATATTTGACATGGTTGTCTTTATGTCGTCTTCGGTTGATTTTAAAGTTATAGTACGATCTCTGATTTATGTAAGCTCTATTGTCCTATGTCGAGCGTTAAATTATCAATAAAAATATCGATATAATTTTTTTATTTAAAATCGGTTTGATCGTTTCATAAATTATTTGCGTCACTAGTTGCGTGGATACATACTTCAATTTCTTCTAGAATATTCCTTTCATATCCCTTCTGTATTACATGTAAAATTTTGAGTGCGTTTTCTATAGTGCCCATATAAAAAAGAAAGACAACCATGTAAAATATAAATGTATAATCCATAATATCCTCCAAAATGTCTAATAAAATTTTTAAGCATATCGATAATAACAACATAGACAGAAATAATAAAGAAAATTATGTCATATCTGTTAATGACTATATTTTCTCTCTGAAAGAAAAATTTGTAAATATTTGTAAACGTATAGTATTCTAAGGTACTGACAGATACTGTAACTGGCTACAATTCGTAAATCAAATGCAAAACATCACCTAATAAATAGTCAGTTGAAGCACTTACAACCTCTAAATACCATACGTACTGCACACTTTCTAAGTGAAATTTATAAATTTTTATTTACGTAAATTTATTTAAGTAGCACTTAGGTACATACTGATATAAGAATATGTTTTTACAGAAACACCTGACGAAGGCATTTAATGCCGAGAGATGTCTTGTGTGATACATTAATAAATAATTAATTATAATGTTTTGGACTATCCTTCCGCATTACGTCAATATACGACATTTCTCACAGTATGGGCCCGAGATATAACAAGTTTTAGACATGTATTCCTTCATTGTTTTCTGGAGAACGGGTGGCGCACAGGCAGTGAAGACACTAATGAACTTATCAATTTCGTACACGCAGGTGTTCCAGAGTATAATCTATTTTAACATCAGTAAAAGGTAATATATGTATCATTAACATATAAAATTGGCTTGTAAGTTAGGCCATGCGATGACTGTATATGAACTTAGCAATGGGTTGGTTTTTCCTTAAACATGTTCAAATGTTTGTAATTCTATGGGACCAAACTACGTTTGTCATCAGTCCCTACATTTACAGACTACTTAAACTAATTTCAACTAATCTAAGGAAAACACACAAACATCTATGCCCGTGGGAGGATTCGAATCGCCGACGCGGGAGGCCGCGCGATCCGTAACGTGGAGCTTCAGACCGCTCGGCTACTCCCGCGCTGCGGTTTTTCTTAGGATAGACGCTACAATGACGCCAAAGCGGAACAGAGCGACGCGTTCGTACACAGCTGAAACGCTTAAAGAAGCTTTGCGCATGGTGCAGAATGAATAAAGGACAATTTACAAGGCTAGTAAATGTTTTGGGATCCCGTGGAGTACGCTTAAGGGTGATCACGTAAAATTTTCATTTGATCCAGAGGTGCAATTCTTTCGCAAATTGGAAATGAAATGAGCGTTGGCTTTCTTGGCCGGGAGATCCCTTACGGGATTGTTCGGCCGCCTTAGTGTAAGTCTTTCTATTTGACGCCGCTTGGGCGACTTACGTGCCAATGACGATGAGATGATGATGAATAGGACAACACACAACACCCAGTCCCTTGCCGGGAATGGAACCCGCGCATCTTGCGTGGTAGTCAGCGACGCTTCCACTGAGAGCTACGGAGGCGGTCTCGAAAATTGAAAAGCCATTCGTTATGCTACCTGAACTTCTCGTTGCAGGTTACCAAGAAGCCTTCCAGAAAATAAATATCTGCAAGAGCCTTGCAAACACTGGGATATTCCCCTACACAAGAAAAGTTGTTTCTGATTATGCTCTTGCCCCTTCCTTTTTACACAAGGAAAGAAACAGGAGTTATGTGGGAAAAAAAGAAAAAAAAAAAAGACAGTTACTCTGGAAGATGTTCTAAAACTCCCAATGTGCCAAAAAGAGCGTAATGAAGTACGACGTGATTCTTGTGCAAAAATAATTTCACATAAACATAACAAGCAACCGACATTAGGATCAGGAATATCGAAGAAAACAGTAAATAAGGCTACGTCTAGGTCGAAATCCAGACCACAGAAAAATGATGACAGTGGATGTGGTGCATGCGGTGGTTCATATGCAGATGGTGTCAAGAAAAAAAATGGAGACGAATGGATCAAGTGCCAGTTTTGTAATGTCTGGCATCATGTGAAGTGCCAGAAAGTTTTAGAAAGTGCCTGTAGTATGTGTGATGGCTGTGAGGACTCCGGTAGTAACTAAAAACGGCTTAGTAGACTTAAAATAGAGCTGAAACTTTTCTTGTGCATATTTTCTGGAATTTTCTGTTTTTGCTACTATTTTATACAGTAGAATGTTTCAAAATCGCCAGTAAAAAAATAACATATACTTTTACATATGATTTTAACATTTACATTACATGAAAAATTGGTTTCAAAGCTTAAAAGGTACTCGTAATTATAAATAACGTATTATCAGGGAGTAAATAGAACACTATCATGGCGTTACCTAGTCCTACCACCAATATCTGTAAGTTAATTGCAAGAAATAAGAAGTCGATATTTGTAATACACGTGTCAGACATGCTTTGCATGACATCTCTCTTTCAAATTATATAAATCAAAAAAACTATTGTCTAAAGGTCTTGAATATCTAAGAGAGAAAGCTTAGTATTACGGAGTTACTTGACTTTACCCCCGTTGGCAACAGGTCGTGTTAAGACTTCTGGGCTGTGGTAGCTGTACAAGGCACCATTGTTGCCGATAGGGACTGATGACCCCGTAGTTAAGTCCCATAAGCTGTACAAACATTTGAACATTTGAACTGTTGCCGACTATTGTGGCTGATGCATGTGCTGCGGGGACGTTGAGGATCACGTGTACTTGTGTGAGAGTGTTGACGTGGTCATTGCACCCAGAATCGTTGAACATCTGACGTAGCACGTCAACTTGTGTGGCAGTTCTCTGAATGACCACCCCGCCATTCGGAAGGCCACATTTCGACCGCTTTGAAACTTGGTTATTCGGCTTTAGGCAGCACGAGTACGCATCGGTGGCATGGAGCCTGTTTGCTTCACACGTTGATATCACTCTGAACCTTACGGCTGTAAACATTCCCTATTAAAGGGTACACATAGATGGCTCTCTGGCAGCTAATGTCAAAACGCTGTCTGTTGGTGGACGACCATTGGAAACCATTATCAGCACGGCTGCTAACTCCCAGTTGGGGTCTGGCGCTATCCGATCTAAATTCACGTCGTCTATCCAAGTGTACTTCTTTGGGGCAGTGTACATTGAAAATCTCACGGTATTTCATTAATCGGTAAATGGGCAAAGTGTTGATGTTTTGTCATTTTTTAATACTCTTTTGCATTATGTGTTTCAACATTTGCTTTGCTGAAATATTACCCAACGTAGATGACATTTAGATTCATAAGCTTTCAATACTACAGACAGTGGCGGCACGTCATATGTGTTCACTGGTTCAGTGAACCCCCGGTAAAAAGCTCGTCTTGAAAAAAAAAAAAAAAAAAAAAAAAAAAAAGTAAATAAACAAAAGAATAAAAATTGTGTTTAAACTATGATTCTTCGTTTCGTTCTTCTATCAGATCATTTTATATGCACATTCTAAGTATCGTATGAGAAACTTTTTACGGAGACAGCACGTATACGAGTCGTAGCGCGTCCGCCTAATATAGGCGGCAGTGGCTGAGTGTTGCAATGGGCATGCGCGGCTGAGGTTCACATTCTCTTCTGAAACCTCTGAAGGCAGCATATGGGCGCTCTCGCGGCAGAGAGGGACGAGGGGAAACGCCGCTTTCATCATTGGTAGAAACGCCAGCTCCTGGCTACTCGAGCTCTGGCGGTTATGCACGAATGGTGCTGAAGCAAAGACAATAGAGCTACTGCGCACCTCGCCTTGCGCACGCAAATCCTTCATGAAGGTAAACCCACCGGTCATGTTTGTTATTGGGGCAATGAAGGTTCACAAAAAAAAGGTCATATTTGGTAAAATATCTTATAACTAAAAGCCCCATAAACTATAAAAGCCTTCAGAAAATCCGATCGTGAATAATAATTTAGTCATACTCTCCTCCCAGCAAACAATAGACGTGCGGTGTCAAAGGTAGTGGGTTCGAAGACCGACTGCGAGCAATTATTTTTAAACCCAATCTTCTTACAGCAACAAAAATGTCTTTTCTGTTGTTACTTGCCACATATCTTAGGACGTTATTGCAAATGTGTCGCGATTTTGAGGGAAAACAACATTTATACTCTCCATTGTAACAACTATTCAACTGTTTGAAAATATGTGGGGGAGAAAAGCCTTTGCGCATGCGTAAGGTTAGGAGTGGGTGATGCTTAGAGGGTAACGTGACCCGAAGGTAGCTTGTCTCTTCATCGTAACAGATTCATTTTTTCACAGTCACTTAACATTGTAATCAATTACTTACTGTGTTTTAGTGTTCATGTGCATGTTGATATGTTCTTGGTGTTTATTATCGAAGAAAAATTAAGCTCGGAACAAGTGTGAAATAAAGAAACTTGGTCGAGGCCTCAGCTCGAGTTAAAGCAAGCACAAACAAGCCGAGGTTAGACGTTCTGCAGCTGAGAATTGAGGGGGAGGGGGCAGGAGGGGGCGCCACTAACAAGGTCCGGCATTGAAAGAAGTGAACCCACAGTCATCTGAAGCACCAGCCGCCTCTGACTACAGACTTTTTTTTTTTTTTTTTTTTTTTTTTTTTTTTTTTTTTTTTTTTTTTTGTATCTTTTGAAACTGACGAAATGGTAAAAAAAGGAAAAATATTCAGTTTCACAGTCATCATTTTTAGTACTGTAACGTAGTAATATAATCCAGAGTACTGGTACTGGCAATGAACTGCTCGTGTTTGGAACATGTTTTGATCGGGATGATGGACACACAGGTTTATTCTTCTGTTATTATGTAGGTGATGCTATCAACTGGGGCGTTCAGTCAGGCCTGCAAGCAAGTGTTAAAAAAATGTTCAAATGTTTGTTAAGCTTATGGGACTTAACTACGGGGTCATCAGTCCCTAAACTTACAAACTACTTACGAACTAACTTTTACTAAGGACGGCACAAATATCCATGCCCGAGGGCGGATTCGAACCCCCGACCGTAGTGGCAGTGCAGACCGTGACTGGAGCGCCTCAGTCCCCGCGGCCACCGCGGCCGGCTAGCAAGTGTTACGTATTTTCACATACTATAAGTGTTATTTTTGGGCGTACAGCGAAATATATGTCTTTCAGTGACTAGAACAGATACCTAAAGACATAACCACATATTTCACAGGGGAGTTTCGGGGTAGGTCTACATATTATTTAGATCTAACTGTAGAAATCAGTAAAATACCCTCACATTCAAGTTTTATAGGAAAGCTTCCACCACAGACATTGTAATACATGCCAGTTCATAACATCCAATTATTATCCACACACATGCTCCATTTCATTCCATGATTCATCGCACATTATCTGTCCACAAGAGTGATGACAATTTTCAAACTGAATTAAATAACATCAGAAAAACTGCAGCAAACAATGGCTACCCTCCTTCCTTGTTAGACTCCACAATGCACAAAAACAGACATTGTATTAATATTCATCTAGTTGTTTTCATATATCATACACTGTCTTTTTTGTTAATAAAAATGCGTTCTTAAAGTTTGAAGACATTACGTATTATACTTTCAAATATACAGAAATGTACCTGAGAATTATGACAAATTTCCTGGTAAGTCAAAGACGTAGTTAGGGATTGTACGCTGTGGATCAATACTATTACAAGTGTAATCAAAATCTGAGTTCATTAAATTCGCAGCTATCGGATTTTTTTTCTGTAGTATCAAAATAGCAAACATACCGTTTTATCTATTCAAAAATGGTATTTTAAGTGCTGTGTGAGTCAGTAATAAACAATGTGAGTGTGTGCGAAGGACATGTGAAGTATGCATGGCAAATATGTTGTACAGTCGGGAGTATAATGAGCTTCCTCTTGTAATTAATGCAGGCATAATAACTGTTAGGCGCAAGACGAATCAATATTTTTTGTCTATGGAAATCTAATAATTTTATTTACTTTTCTAATGTATAAACTGTGGTTGATGGTGTGGGTTACTGTGGCCATGTCCTAGTTCATGAACCACGGGCAATAGGAGTGGCCATGTAAGTGGTTCTGAAAGCTGCACTACCAACTACATTGGAATAACATTGGGCGTCTCGGACACATTCTGAGCCGTGGCCACCTTTCCGCTCGGACGGCAGAGACTGACATATACACCGGTTAGTCCTTCAACAGTTAGGGTTAAAACCCAGTGGGACCTTGGGCAAGTAAGGCAAGCAACCTGCATCCAAAGTACTTCAATATGATGCTGACAAAAATCAGAGCAAAATGCGTCGGACCTTTGGAGGAGACGGAATCCCACCTCTAACTGATAGAGCAGGGATTCCTCAGATACGGCTTAGCAAACGAACTGGAATGGGATGGGACGCTATTAATATCATTAGGGACTGCACTGGGAAGAAGGTAGAGGGGGCAGAGGCTTCAAATAATATGGGGTTACATGTTTTAGCTGTTAGTGACGTTAGGGTAAAGGAAGATAAAGAGCGTGTACCTTTTAGGAGTCAAAGCAGAAATAGCACAGTGGGGTCTAGGGCTTTACATCAGGAAAGAAATCGAGCCGAGCAATAATTTATGTATGAATGACTGATGTGGATAGATTTTGCCATCTCCAGCAGGAAAATTAGGATTGTGTCAGTGTATTCGCCCTGTGAAGGGACAGATCAAAATGAGATGGATAGAATTCACAACGCACTCAGTGATGTAGTTGTTAAGAGTGAAGGGAAAGAACAGGGGTTTGCTCATGGGTAACTTCAAAGCCAAGATAGGAAATCGAAAAGAAGGGTACGAAAAGGCTATGGGTGAGTTTGGAGAGGATATGGAGGCCAGCAGGAACGGAAAACAGCTCTTGGATTTTTGTTCCAGTATGGGATTAGTTATCACAAACTACTTCTTTAAGCATAAGGACATTCACCAGTATACTTGGGAAGGCAGGGGAACTAGATCGGTCTTTTACTATATACTAACAGATCACGAATTTTGGAAGGCAGTCAAGGACATACTTGTTTGCAGAGAGTTCTTTGATGATACTGATCATTACTTACTCTGCAGTGAAATTGGTTTTGTGAAGTCAAAAGTGCAGAAAGTCAGATCCATATGTAGAAGGATAAGTGTGGAAAAACTTCAGGACGTGGAAATTAGGCACAAATACATAACAATGTTCTCAAAAATGTATCACTTAGTTGAATGTAGTCACAGTCATTGGAAGAGGAATGGACAAGGTACAGGGACACACTACTAGAATAGACTAGAGAATGTCTTGGAACAGTAGTGTAAAGGCAGGAAGAAGCAGGCAACTTGGTGGAATGACACAGTCAAGGCAGCCTGTGAAAAGAAAAAGCTCCATACTAGAAATCAGGCAGACTGATAAAGTATGTTGAAGAAAGAAACAAAGCCTAACCGATAACTGGAGAATCCAAGCAGATCTCGTGGGAAGACTTTGGAAATAAGCTAGAAACTGTGGGATAAGCTGCGGGCCGGCCGCGGTGGCCGAGGTGACTGAGGCGCTCCAGTCACGGTCAGCACGGCCACTACGGTCGGGGGTTCTAATCCCCCCTCGGGCATGGATATTTGTGCCGTCCTTAGTTGTAAGTAGTTCATAAGTAGTTTGTAAGTTTAGGGACTGATGACCCCGTAGTTAAGTCCCATAGACTCTACAAACATTTGAACATTTGATAAGCTGCGGGAAAATCATTCTGGAGCGTAATTAGCAATGTTGAAAGGGAGGAAAGAAGGAATTATAAAGTGTTTTGAAAAGGTCAGGAAAGCTGGTAGTCAGTCCTGTGCATGCCTTGAGCATATAGAGGGAATATTTTGAAGAATAGCTCAATGTAGGTAAAACGCTTAACGATGTGTCAGATTTTCATGTCGAATGGGTTAGGAATAATGATGGAAACAGAATCACATATGAGAATTTGGGGAGAATAGTCAATAGATTACAGTGGAATAAAGTGGCTGTGGTGGATGAAATTAAGCCAGAACTCGTCAAATACAGTGGATTGTCAGGTCTCAAATAGTTACATAGGATAATTGAGAAGGCGTGAGAATCAAGACAGGTTCCGTCTGGCTATACGAAAGCGGTAATCACGCCATTTTCAAACATGTAAACACAAAACATTGTACAACTATCGAGGTATCTCTTTAATTAGTGTTGTGGGGGAAAAATTCTCAGGTATTGTTGAAAGGAGAGTGCGAGTATTAGTTGAGGATAAGTTGGATGAAAGTCACTGTGGGTTTAGGCCGTTTAGAGGCTGTCAGGATCATATCATTAGCTTAGGCAGATAATGGAGAAGTGCTATGAGTGGAACAGAAAATTGTATCTTTGTTTTATATATCTAGTAAAGGCTTACGACCGTGTTCCTACGAGGAAGCTTTTGTCAGTTCTACGAGATTATGGAATAGGAAGCAAACTTCTGCAGGTAATTAAAGGTCTTTACATAGCCTGTCAGGCAAATTAAGTTCATGGCTCAGGGAAGTTTCAGGAATAAGACAAGGCTGTCACCTGTCACCACTGTTGTTCATGCTATTCATGGATCATATGTTGAAAAAAATAGAGTAGCAGGGCGGCAATGAAAGAGGTGAACACAAAATAAGCAGTCTTGCATATTCAGATGACTTAGTTGCGATGCAGATTCGATTGAAAGTTTACAATCTAATATTTCAGAACTCGATCAGAGGTGAAAAGATTATGATATGAAAATCAGCATCTCCAAAACAAAAGTAATGCCTATGGGAAAAAGATTTAAACCCATTGAGTGCCAAATAGGAGGAACAAATTTAGAAGAAGTAGACAGTTTCAAGTACCTAGGATGTATTTTCTCACAGGATGGCAACATAGTAAAAGAACTTGAATCAAGATGTGGCAAAGGTAATGCAGTGAGTGCACAGCTAAGATATACTCTCTTCTGCAAGAAGGAAGTCAGTACCAAGGCTAAGTTAGCAGTGCACCGCTCTATCTATCGAAATACTTTGGTGTATGAGAGTGAAAGCTAGGTGGATACAGGTTACCTTATTCATAAGGTAGAGGTTACAGATATGAAAGTAGCGAGAAAGATTGCAGATGCTAATAGATGGGAACAATAGTAGGAGAGTGTCCACAATGAGGAAATCAAAGGAAAACTGGGAATGAACATTATAGATGAAGCAGTTAGAGTGAACTGGCTGAGATGGTGCGGGGAGAAGCAAGGTTACCTAAGAAACTCAGTGGCTCGGCAGCGGAGGGTAAGATGAGTCGAGGTAGACTAAGGATAAAGTACTTAGATTCGGTGAAGAATGATTTTGAAGTAAAAGCCTTAACATCAGACGAGGCATCAATGTTAGCATTGAATAGGGGATCACGGAAGAATTTTATTAGCGAGAGTATGCTCCAGACTGAACGATGAAAGGCATAATCCGTCTCTGATGATAATGATGACTATGATGATGATGAATGTATAAACCATGTCGTAAATTTACATTTTATTAAATACATTCTTTCTTGTGCGTTGATTGCGAAAGCTACGGATTAACGAGAACGTTCTGAAGAAAGGATATTTCTGACTGGTTCTTTAGTCCAACGACCAATTGGAGTGAGCTATTGCCTTTCTTTGGTGGTAGCCCTTGTTCAGAAATGCTAAGCTGTGGAGTCACTTTGTAGCCGTGGCCCAAACCCGATCTTGTCAAATTGCGTAAAGTCGTACACAAAATTGAAGCGAATACAGTTCTAAATTATTTTGTGAAATTTCGACGACTTGATATGCAATAATTTAGGAGATATTTGCGTGTGAATATTTCTGATTGCTAACAACCATGCGTGATGGCATGTTTCAAAAACTTCCAGAGTATTTGGGCCAGTATTTATTTCAAAAATGACCACTTAACGACCAGCTGCATACAGTTACTGATATTCATGGGTCAGTGACTATCATGATCGTAGCCTTTATGTGGTTTTAAGGACTAAATTACTGCTGTTTTGTGACTGTAGTGGTGCCTCTAATCTATGTAGTGTACTTCTAATGATATCAGCACTTGCTAGTACATACGGAGTTATTTGCCATTTCGTTTGTCTTTGAGGCAATAATAAAAGGTCAAAAGAACTGTGAATACTTTCTGCAAGTAACTTCAATTCTTCAGGCCAGTCATTAAAGCTGGGAACTTGCAGGAACTGTCCCATACAAAGAGTTATGTGTCCTCCGTAACTATATTTTGGTGTTGCTTTGCATCGACTACAAAGATGTCTACTTCCGCTGAGTGAAGAGTCTCTCAAGGTAAGTGCTTTCAGTTTCCTTGCATCCAAACTTCCCACAGATAGGAAAACACAAACTGTGAGCTAGTTTGGTGTAGAGAGGAGTTGAAGGATGGACCCCTTACGCCGTAGTAGCAATAAATGTATGAGGTTTCGCGGAATTCGTGTCGTGTTACTCGTCGCTAACTATACAAGAAAATGATATTTAGGAAAATTTATTACTAGCTACTAATAAGGCGACCATCAGAAGCGTAAATAACGGATTCTGATGCTTCTCGGATAAATTGTAGAGGGACATACACTGAGTGTGAGGCTATGAGGTTTTTTTAGCGACAGCCCTTCGCTTTCGAGTAAGTTGATGTTGATGTTCACTGCGCGATGTAGGGTAAATAAGGTTAGTCACGTTCCAAGCAGCTGAGTGTGATGCAACGATTAAGGCCGACAGCCACTACGCTGGAGGTTCAAATGTTCAAATGTTTGTATAGCTTATGGGACTTGACTACGGGGTCATCAGTCCCTAAACTTCCAAACTACTTACGAACTAGCTAACACTAAGGACGGCACAAATATCCATGCCAGAGGGGGGATTCGAACCCCCGACCGTAGTGGTCGTGCAGACCGTGACTGGAGCGCCTCAGTCTCCTCGGCCATACGCTGGAGGTACCTTTTTCGGGTACTCTCCGTGTTTTTTATTTTTTTATTTTTTTTCAGTATAGTTCGACATTTTTCCATTTTATTGTACATAATATCAGCAAAGTGTGTACATTGTCGAAAGATAAAAGTGCAGGACTCGGTAGCGAATATAAAATTATTCAAACTGGTTTAGGCAATAACTATAATTGCCTTCATCAGAAAATATAAAATTAAACAAGTCACATATTAAAAGTTACAAGTCAGCTGTAAAGCTTACGTTACAAATTTTTTAACTTGTAACCTTTATTATGTAGTTATTGCCGAAACCAGGTTAAATAATTTTATCTTCGCGACCGAGGGCTGCACTTTTAATCTTTGACGTTATAACGGTCGCTGATAATTCGCACTATGTTAAAATTCTAAGTGTACATTATGTGAAATTACGAGGAAATATTACATTTCGTCGTAGTAACTTAATTTTGTAATTTCGTAGTAACATTAATTTTGTAGTAAACCTGCTTTTTCGAAGATGATCAGATACGCATGGTTCGCATCGAAGGTAACGGTGAAAGAGAGCTCTTAGTTAATTTAAATGAAGTTTTTCGGGTATCACTATTAAAAACTCCGTGTGGCTGCAAGACAGTAGCTTTTATGAAATGTGCTTGGTGCTATATACCATTTTATTTCGGTTGATTTTACGACAAATATAATCCGGATTTCTGTTGTGGCATAGCAAGCGATACTGGTGATAACAAGTAAGATTTTGTAATAATGACGTGAAGATTAAATTACTACGCCGAAATTTAATATTTCTTACTAATTTTACACATTGTACTCTGTTTGTTGATATTCTGTAAAATAAAATGGAAAAATGTTGGACTATTCTGATAAAAAATAATAATAGAAAACAACCACGCAGAAGGTCCGAACATGGTACATCCAGCGGGGTAGATGGAGACCTTAACCATTTGCCACGCTTACTTGGTTGGAGCATGGCTAACGTTAAGCGTCTTACATCGCGCAGTGAACTTCAATTTTCTCGAAAAGCAAGATCTGTCGCTAAAAAAGCGGATAGCCTCATACTCATGTCAGAGTATATCTCTCTACAACATACACGAGACCCATGAAAATCCGTTATTTATACTTCTAAATGCCCCCTTGTAAGACATAGCTCATATATTAGAAATTAAGAAGGAAAAAAATCAGTTCTAGATCCTGTTCACTGTTATTTAACGTATAGAACTTTGACTGTTGACCGTATTACGCCAGCTTGTTATCAAGTAATAACGAAGAGCAAGAAACTGATGCGTGAAAAATCACCTTGTGGGCGATCTTAGCAGATCAACAAAGGGTAACTGTGCTTGTATTGTTACGCGTATGCAGCTGTTATTTTTATTTATTTATTTTATTTTATTTTTGTGTTGTTAGCAACACAAACATCTGACTAGGGAAGCGGTATACTGCGTGAAGAGAATATGTAGACCTACGAATTACTCATATAACAGGTTCTTCTAGTAATACAGGTAATAAATCATTTTTCATTGTTTGAATTTTATAATTTATAATTCATAGGGCCTTAGACATTGTATATGTCAGCAATAGATGTAATTATATTAGTAAACAAAGTCACTGATATGTAGTGTATTTTTATTCCAACATGACAGATCTTTCTTCGCTTCAGTTGCCTTTCTCAGGTAACTTCTGATACAATGTGGGCGATATTTAGGTTGAACAAAATATGTCACAGTAACATTAGAATATTGTTTTTAACAACTATTTATGTGTAACCTGCCCAGTTGACTTGACATACATGAGGTATATATTGCATGCGTATTCTACCTCACAAAATTTGTTATAAACTATAATTTTGATTACAATACTACAGTTTGAAAGACGACCGTCTGTCGCTCTTCCAAATATTTTTTTTATAAAATTGTAATTTATTTGATGTCGTTAGATTAGCATTTAGTTAAGACTAGAAACCCTCTTTTCAAGGCATGAGGAATAGCATTTTTATTTCATGTTTTAAAATATTAGTATTGGAAACATTAGTTAATATTGCTAGGATTTTGTTATTTTAATAACTTATTACTGTGGGTATGAATGTCGCAATAAGTACGGCTTCTCCGCTACGCCACTGTCCCTGTGAGAATGTGTACTTGTTTTACTTTTAAGTGGATGAGCGAGGATCTAATGTCTGTCTGAATGTGGGTGGTAATAGCTCGCTTTGCATGATTCTCTCTGGCTCAGAGTCGATAGTTAGTCGTTACCGACCCCTGCTGCTGGTGCGACCAAAGAGGTTTCTACACCCTTTGGTTACAAGCCAGTCGATGAGCCTTCTCCAGGGCGAGTCACAAGATTTTCTCTCCCCATCACCACTGTTTTCTTGGATTTTCCAGTTTCCCATAGCTTTCCCGCCTGGTGGCCGCTTGAACTTCACTTTGTGCTCGGACCACGGTGAGGTAAGATTGATTCTGCTCTTCAGTCTGTGGAGATGGGAGCTACTCATTGTCTAGCATGTTTAACTTAGATTCATTTCATGGAATATTCCTTCCAATCGTGCGCGAAAATGTGTTCTAGTTTTTAAATCCAGTGATTTCCAACAGATAAATGGGGTGTAAATTCTTTCTAGCTTTGTGGGGCCCTATTTCTAACACATGATATCTTCATTTTTGTACAGTGCATGTAAAATTTTTCTTATCGTTTCCTTCCATGAGTGATATGTGTTCCACCTTGTCGGTTTTTAGAACAAAGCTTCCACTATTGTTTGTTCCATCTTCATCAGGCAAGTAACTATGTATGTACCCTTCTGATTTCCACTAACATTTCTCGATCTCCTCTTCCCGCCTCTTTTTAATTTTGTTGTTCTTTCTCCGAACTTGTTGTATGCACTCAGTCTTTGTCAGTAATTCTCTCCGAGCCTTGTACAACCTCCATCAATAGCTTGCTTATGAAACTCTAAACATTTCCAAGGGTTGCATGCCGTAGTTTTCTTTTATTCTTCCGACTTTTTAATTATTCCACTTTTCCGGGTTTGGAGACTGGACTTTTTCCACCTCTGTAATCGCTCCCTATCTGGTGTAGCTGCATTTCATTCGCTTCCTTTTGCAATTACGACTATAAACAGTTCTATGGGTTGTATGCCATAGCTAATTTTCTTTATTTTTCGGAGGTTGAATTTATAAATTTTTATAGGTTTTCGGAACCACGCGGGTCTGAACTCCGACTTGAGGGGTTTGCAGCTAGTCATCTGAATACAGGCCACTTCTCATGAAACCAGTGCCTAGATAGTTTACTCTCAGATTGCCGTGAGTTTGTGTAATGAATCCGATTTTTAACCTCTTCACCTACGGTGGAGTGCGATCATGTAACATAGCCGCGTGTCGCCGCTAGCGTCTGCTCGCGGTCTAAATGCAACTTAACTTTGCTACACTCACGCACCTTCCCAAATCAGGCATGACAGACCAGAACCATCTTCGCCGTTTCATTGTATATTGTGTTGTGCTGTACCTCCAGCTTTGCTAAATTTCGCCTACGATAGCGGCACCTGCTTTTGCCTCGTTTAGGCACGCTGATTTTGGTGAGTTTCGCTGTTGCATTGAGTTGTGTGAGCGAGTGAGTGTTGTTTGTAAATCCTCCCCCGCCCCCCCCCCCAATAGCGTTAAGTTCTGTATAATTTATGTTAAATTCAATGCTGGGCATCGTCAGTATTAGACTAGGTTATGAGATGCATTTTTATTGTATTAACAAAATTGGTTCCTCATTTTGCTTGCGTTCAACCTGAATACACAAGTTAAGTTCAGTATAATTTTGACTTGCCTATAAATTGTAGTATTCGAGCACCTTCCCCCTTTTATTTAATATTCTTTTTATCAGTGCTGAGAACAAGCTCAAATGCTATTTTATATGTTTAAGTTCCGTTGTGCCATAAATGTTTTTCTTAGCCACCTTTATGAAATAACTTTAATTGTGGTGGTTTGTTTATTAATGTATGTGTGCAATTTCGTGTGAGCTGCTATGTATGTTGGCCACTGTGTCGTTAACTTCCTGTTATTAGAATAATTTGAACCAAGTCAAGTTTTTGCAGGAGGGAGTAGCCGGTAGCTCACACTGATCTGCTAATTTTATTGCTAAAAATTAAGCTTTTTTATAACTGTAAACTCTTATCTGGATGCTTCCTCCCAGAATTAAGCTTTTATTACATAGAGTGGTAAACTTTTAAGTTTGCAGCCACGATATATGTTTGCAAAGAATGTAGACGTACTATTTATGTTATTGGAATTTGTGTATATTTGTGGAAGTACGTTTAGTGTGCGTTAATCGATTATGTGTGCTAATAATGTGAATATTGTAAGCTTTCTTTTCTCTCTTTTGTTAATCTATGTCTTTGACTTTCAGAAGCAGCAAAGGCATTTCTAAAGATTGTGTAGGCACTAATGATACATTGAATGTTGGCTTGCGTTATCAATGCCTACACTATGTTTGGAGACACAAACGCAAATTATAAAAACCAGCCAACAAAATACATTGCACACAGAGCCTACAGGCTATGTGCTGACCATATTAAAATGGAGTATGCGAAATATATCCAACATCGACTTTCAAAATATGGTCACATAAACAGCGAGAGATCGAAACGAAAAAAGTCGTTTTTTTTCTTTTTTTGAAAAAATTTTGAAAGACGTAGATATAGAAAACATGCCGAACAAAGGACGTACAAAACACTTGTGAAACCAACAATGAAATACGCAACTAAGAAAATACCTGATACACCGAAAACTATAATACTTTTGGAAACCAACAACACTGAAAATTCTGTGGAGTATAGCAGGGCTAAGAGTAGGAGATAAAAAGAATATAATACTTTTGGAAGCCACAGCAGTGAAAATTCTGTGCTGTATTGCAGGGTTGAGAGTGGGAGATACTGAAATTAAAGATTTATTAAAGGATACTAAGTTGATTCCATTAATCAGTGGATGCTTAAGAGTAAGTGCCTTCAAACGAAGAAAAGATGCTAAAATGTTTGTAAACCTTAGGGACCAAACTGCTAAGGTCTTAGGTCCCTAGACTTGTAGCTTACACTAAGGACAACACACACACACACACACACACACACACACACACACACATGTGTCCGGGAGGACTTGAATATCCAGCGGGAGCAACTGTAACTGTGCAACCGTGACATGGCACCATAAACTGAACTGCCATTCCTGTGTGGTTCGAACGAACACGTAATGGATGAAAAGAATATTGTAAAATCTTTAGAAATACATTATCAGCTAGTGAATAAAATATAAAATTGCCAAAATATTCACTTATATTTGAATTTTATTTTCTAAATTATTATACTGATGAATAAAACATGCTTACATTTTCAGGTCGTTTTATAGTATTTTTAATCTTGCAACACCCTGTCTCTGTATTACTACAAATAACAAATTTCAATTTTGTTGTTACATCATGTAGACCATACCTCCACTGTACACTTCATTTTCATTTAAGCAGTTGCCAGTGCGTGCACACAGCTAAAATAATGTACAAACAGCGCCTTCTTATTCTAGCTGTTGGAGTTTTGCTGTTTTCTGTACAAGCAATGAAAATTCCTCTGTTTATGTTTAATATTAGTATGCTATTAAACAATTTTATATGGTGTTACGTTTAAACTATGGTTCGAAAAATTTGCCTTCCAGACTGACTCCATGAGGACAGACAAAGGTGGGGGGAGGTACTTTTTGATGTTCAGATACAGTGGTTGTGTCAACCTAAGATTTTAGACTGGCTACTGGCTTCAGAAGTTAAACTTTGCACTCTGTTTTAGGGACAAGGATATCTGCAATGTAGCATGAAAGGACTGGCCTTTGTAAAATGTCACAGTTATTCAGACAAAGAGTAAAAATTTTAGCCTTATTCTGCTTTTGAATGCAACTTCCGAAGCACTGGAAATAGCCGGGATATCTGCGTCTCTCTCGAGGACCTCTGTATTTTGTGTGATGCGGAACGTGCACTCTTGTTTTCCCGAGCTTTGAAGCCATTTGCCCATATTTCACGGTTACCTGCGCCGTCTCTGAGACTTCAACAAGAGCCATTCGTCAGAAATGGAGCAGCACGTGTATATTCATATGCGTATGGTGAGTTGGAGGAGGGTAACAGTAAGCGTATAAGGTCAGGAGAAACATGCTGGATGCGGCTCAAAGCGGCTCCTTAAGTATGTTTTCCGGCTCGAAGAATCTGAGTTGCCTTTTCATCAAGGAAGTAAATTGAAGTGCCTTTGATCAGACGCGCAACCTGGGCGCTCTTTCGGGCGGCGCCGGAGCCTGCTCATTACATATTTAGCCGCGCTGCTGCTACTGCCGCCGCCCCACCACACAGCGGGACCTCCGCCAGCCCCACCACACAGCGGGACCTCCGCCAGCCCCACCACACAGCGGGACCTCCGCCAGCCCCACCACACAGCGGGACCTCCGCCAGCCCCATCACACAGCGGGACCTCCACCAGCGCCGCTCAGACGGAAGCACCGAATCCGACGCAGGCTAGCGTCTCCTCAGCAACCGGCCTGCAACTCAAGATCTAAAGGGTGCCAGTGTGCTGCTGCCACCGAATCGCAACTCGCGGTTTCACTGCATGAAGGGATTTCAATTGCGTCAGTGTACCACACTCCAGACATAGCACTTCTCAAGCCGGCCGCGGTGGCCGCAGGGACTGAGGCGCTCCAGTCCCGGTCTGCACGGCCACTACGGTCAGGGGTGCGAATCCCTCCTCAGGCATGGATATTTGTGCTGTCCTTAGTCCTAGGTAGTTCATAAGTAGTTTGTAAGTTTAGGGACTGATGATCCCGTAGTTAAGTACCATAAGTTTAACAAACATTTGAACATTTTTAGCACTTCTCAAACCATTTCCTGACTTCAATTCTGATGATCTTAGATGTTGAAGACTTTTTCTTTCTGGTAAAAGGTAACTTTCACGGTAATTTTTCGGTCAAACCAATACTGAAAAAGTTATCATTATCAAGCTAGGCAAGTAATTTATTATTAATTCATGTAACAAATATAACGTTCCACCTGAAGGCTTAATATTCTTATTATAAAATCCATTGGAATGACAATCTGCTGCCTTTTTACCCCCTCCCCCCAACAAAAAAAAGAGATAGGGGCTAGTATAAAAATTCAATGCAGCAGTGATACTGTATGTATTTATCTCATGTAGAAAACTAATTGTAATGAATGTTATTACTGAATGAAACTTTCATTCTACCTGGTAGATTAAAATTGTGTGCCAGAACCGGGACTCGAACTTGGGACCTTTGCCTTTCGCGGGGAAGCGCTCTATCATTGAGCTACCCCGACACGACTTCACGGTTCCCCCACACAATTCTCCTGCGAACCTTGCAAGAGAAGAACTCCTGGAAGTTCCATATCAGCACACACTCCGCTGCAAAGTGAAAGCTTCAATCTGGAAACATGCCTTAGGCTGTGGCTAAGCCATGTTTCCACCATATACTTTCATCCAGGAGTTCTAGGCTTGCAAGGTTCGCAAGAGAACTTCTGCGAAGTTTGGAAAGTAGGAGGTGTGGTACTGGCAGAAGTGAAATTGTGAGGATTTACCGTGAGTCGTGTCTGGATAGCTCAGTGGTAGAGCGCTCGCCCACAAAAGGCAAAGGTCCCAGGCTCGAGTCCCGGTTCCGGCACACAATTTTAATATGACAGGAAGTTTAATGTTATTACTATTATTCCATTTTTATACTGATTTTGTTATATGTTTCATGTCTAGCACCCGAGTGATGACTATCTTATAAAACAACCAGCTGTGGCAAACCTGCGTTCCCCCAGCCCAGCTCTTTTCAAATGTTGACCCCTTCGCATTTTCGACACCCACATAAGGAGATGGATCTTGGCAGTGACTGTACTGCAAGGGCGGAAACAATTCCTACTGTCATCAGAGAAGATTCATGAAGGAACTGTTAAAATCACACGTAATGATAAATATGTAATATCCTAAAATACTATTATTAACATGCTACAAAATACGATGACTGAAAGAACTTCTCCACCTGAAGGTTTAATATTCTTTTTATTAGAAACGCCATTGGAATGGCAATCAGCTGGTTTTATGCACAAAGACACATCTTTACACAAAGTAAGGAGAAGAGTGGTATTATAAAAATTCCATGAATCAGTGATACTTTATGTATCTATCTTACATAGAAAACTAATTGTAATTAATGTTATTATTATTATTCTAAGTGTGTTCTTGAAGTGGTATGGCCATTTTTGAAAAAAGAGCGATCTATATATTCGATGGATGAAACATTATGGTAATAATGAACAATATCAGAGGTCTGTATCCTGTGTAAAACTGTAATGATATTGATTAATGATCGAAATAGGATATTTACACTGTAACGCCTTTCATTACGTATTTGGACTTATTACCTACTGAGTATTTGTTAGACTTTTTCTTAGCGAACAATAAAAGAACAATGTAGATGGTGAGCCGCCATTAAGTACACAAGCAGAAAATTAAAATAAGACCGCATTCTCAAAAGTTATCTTTAGTGAAATAACAATATCTGAACTGCAGTAATAAATTTTATTTCAGAGCACTTAATAAATAATTATATTTAATGGACTAAATGAATAAGTACAGACTGAATATTGTGAGGTACATGCACAGATATTTACGTGGGTTATAAGAATAATGCGAACTTTTGTGGAAACTTTTGTGTCCCAGCCTCGTCGCCGCTTTTGTGTCTCGTTTCCGTCGTAAGTATCGGTGGCCGAGTAGGAATACCGACACAGGAATAAAGGTAGCACGCTGGAGCAGGTACGGAGGGGAGCAGCCAGAAACTAGAAACACTAGAGTAAATTAGAATGAGATATATATATATTGCACAGAATTTATACGATACTTAACTTTTACATAGAATGCTGATACATAGTTGAGGTGCCTAGTGCCTGTCCGATAGCCAAGTCTTCACTGGTGCCTATCTGATTCCGAAGGTCTTAACTGGTTGCTATCTCAGTCCCAAGTGAACGATGTCGTTCAGTGGTGGCCACGAGCGGAGTTGAAGCAGAGGGCGCTCGTGGCTGTCGTCGTAAGAACGCCGCGCCGTGCGTGCATGGCGGCGCGCGGCGAAAGTAGGTGGCGCGCACTTTGTACTTGTGCGACACCACAGAAACATTTGTAATTATTTTCTGACTGAAGTGAGAAACATGTTTGAGTGTAAGAAAGAGTTTTATGTACTTAAAAAGGAGTGCTAGGCAATTTCGTTAAAGAAGGACAGAGATCAGTGAATATTACCATTTATGTTGTTCACGACATCTTAATTTTAGTAAAAGGCAATTAATTATGTATTTAATTATTGACTACGATAGTGAAAAGACAGCTCATCGTTGTGGGCATATGAACTTACATACTTTAACAAAGTGAACACAAATTAAAATTAAGTATGTTAATTATAGGTGTAGACTAGAATTATATTTTGAATAGCAAATGTTTAACAAGTGCCACACTTTAAATATGCCACTTGCTATTACATACAATAATCACTACCCAATACTAAAACAGATTTACAGTGGTTTTTTATTTGAATTTGAGCCATTAACTTAACAGATATACGTATATATTGTTAGATGCAAAGAAGCAGTTACAACATACACACACCAGGTCTGGAAAAATAACACATGGCAGTCTAGATCGCAATTCCTTTATTTCCCTGGTAACCACTTTTAGCCACTTACACGACCATCTCCAGACCACAACCTTAATATTGGCCACCGGATGTTTTCAGTTGGAGCTGCCGACAGGTATACTGGTGACTGCTCAAACTTTTAACAGCTCCAGATGTGGTCTGAAGGTGGTCGTGTTAGTGACTGCAACTGGTTACCAGGGAAATAAAGGAATTGCGATCTAGACTGCCTTATTACATGAAGCAACAATTACTCGTAAGTTCGCTGTTAATCCATAATGTTCTCAAAAGTAATTTACTTATCCTACACTGAAGCCCAATCCTGACCGTTAGAGTTACAAGGCGTGGGGTTCGTTCTGATCAGAGGGCAGCGACACGTATTATTTCGTTATTATTTTAGGGTTTTTAAATACTGTAATTGCCTAAAATTGCACAAGCAGAGGGGTCGATCTAAAAGTATTATTAGTTAACCGGTACTGAAAAAAACATCTTTCCCAAATTTTACTTCTAGTTTCGACATATATTTTGATCTTGTTTGAATAAATTTCACTATAGTCAAATATCATTACGATCTAGAGACGACAATCAGGAATGTTGAATCCAGG
Organism: Locusta migratoria; assembly: GCA_026315105.1. Lineage (NCBI taxonomy): Eukaryota > Metazoa > Arthropoda > Insecta > Orthoptera > Acrididae > Locusta > Locusta migratoria. The sequence continues at coordinate 403,711,962 of CM048744.1, read as the reverse complement.
CGTAAAGTAAAATAAACATAAAATTCAGCGATTTTGGTGGATCTGTATTTTCAGACCTAAAATCCAGTAAAAACTAAAAAAAAAAAACAGTCAAATTATATTTCATTTTTTTTGAAACGTATTTGTTTAACTTTTTGGAATAACAGCACTTTTATTTAAATTTACATATAAAAACAGTCTAGAGTGTAATGATTTTTATTATTTAATTAATTAGTTTCGGTTCTTTTTTATGCCTCTCTTCAGGATTATAACTCCACTGATGTCGTGGAGCTCGGCGGATTCTTGGGAGCTTTCCATTGCGTCACTGGAAGGCTCCCAAGCATCTGCCCAGCTCCACGACTTCAGTTGAGTTACAATCCTAAAGATGGTCCAAAAATGGGCCGAAACTAGTTGATAAATAATAAAAGTCGTTGCATTCTAGACCGTTTCTGATATACAAATTATGTTTCTAACCACCAAGAATTGGTACTTATTGCGACATTTTTTCTCTAAATCCCAGCATCTAAGAATGTCTTCCATTCACTGTTTCACTTGGCAGGAAGTTCTTTGTTGTGATCTTTTTTCCTACAACCAACTACATTGTCGACATTTCTTCCCCATTGTTTATGTTCAGGTCACTAAATTTTCGTTATTCGGAGTCTGGGTAGATGAACACAAAATAGCAACGTAAACATCAAAGTGTGATTTGCATAGTATCCCATGTAGATGTAGATGTAGAAATACTATAAAATATTCAAATGTGGAGCAGGGCCCCTTAGAGCACTCCACCACCAGCCTTGGTGTTTCTAAAAACGAATAAAGGTCTACCATTTTCATGAGTGTCAGAATAGATACCATCAAAGAATTTCTGTTCCGGTGTGCAAATTAAGAGTGAAACAACTTTTCTGCCCTTCTTCAAACTTACTTGCACTGTTAATAACAGACTATCAAAATATAACCACTGAAGTCACACACAAATTACACAATGAAGAAAGTAGAAGCGTTGGTATCATTTCGGAAAAATTCAGAGATTATATACTGCTACATCAATTATACAGCCAAGATAGCCGCGCTTGAGTGGCCGTGCGCTCGAAGGCGCCTTTCTGCTGAGTGCGCGTCTGCCCCCCATCGGAGGTTCGAGTCCTCCCTTCGGAATGTGTGTGTGTGTGTGTAGTCCTTCGTGTAAGTAGTTTATAGACTGATGACCACTGTAGCTTAGTCCTTTACATCACAAACTTTTGAATTTGAACAGATATGGCAGCAATTAAAAAACATCCGCTGAGCAGATAATAATATGGCTGAATGTCGACACCTATGCCAAATTGCCGACCAAGGAAACTGATTTGGTACATCGATTTAAATGAAAGATTATTTGACATATTTTCCGACTGTTGGGAACAGTGCGTTGACAGTAGGCGATAGATGGAGTTTGCAGTGGGAAGTTATATTTGCCAGAAAATTTAGAAATAAGCAGTCTTTTAGGGGTACGCATACCACCATGTTTCTCGTGACAAAAATAGACAAGTGTGCACTTGGGAAAAAGTAAACTGCCACCCATTCAAATAGCAACACAATGAAAGAAGCGTGCAAATCAGGTGAAGTGTGCAGCGTATCTTCGCTGCGACGAAAGATGCACATGTTACACGTTTCTGGGTAGGCGCACATCATCACCAACATTAGCGCGCCCTGCAACCACTATAGAAAATATGGACGCATTTGAATTTTTGTTTCTCGCGTTCGCTTTGCGTAAGTACCTTCAGTACGTCTCGTAAAAGGCAGTCAACTTCTTTCGAACCTGTTTACGAGTTATTACGACGAATAATAGTTGCCTACAAGGAATCCGTATTATTCTTCAGAAAACAGATGATTGTGTAGGGCGTAACCAAGCAACTGTGCTATTGATCTGTAAGATGTGGGTACAGGAGGAAGCGACGGTAAGACCGAACCAATTCCACCCACCTCCTTGCACCAGTACCCTGATAACAGGCATAACGTACACATGGCGGTGAGATATCGCCTTTTGACATCACAAGCCATCATCATCATCTTGCACCGTTGCCAGCCACATATTGGATCTGTTTGGAACACAAGTCCCGCCGCTTTGTTGCGTCTTCCCACCATCTCTCTTGCTATTACTCTATCATAGTCCTCTCCTCCCTTCTTGACATTGTGCTTCACAACTTTTAGCCATCTATCTCTTGATCTTCTGCTTGATCGTTGCTTCTGCTTCTGTATTTACTACTGGGAATCCTCTTCTCGTTGATTCTCTTTAATTGGTCATACTACCGCAGTCTTGATCTCTCGGTTCTATTCTATAAGCGGTCCTCTCTCACTATTTCCTTGATCCTTTCATTCATCATCTTGTCTCTTCTATTCTGCTTCGCAGGATGTAAACTGTTTGCTACTGTGAGTGGAAACTTCTTTAGTATATGTGCGAGTATTGTCGACTGTGATAGTACTCAGTATGCAAATTCCCACTTGATAAAATATTTTTCATTTATTCTTTAACTAGCTGCTCCCCGCGGTGTTACCCGCGGTTCGATAGACATTAAAGTGCCAAGAAAGGGCATAAATAACTCCATGACTGTTTGCGACATTGTTGGCACAGAATATATAATTGTGTTGGAACGGACGGAGAGCCAAAAATCTATTGCAATACGCCCCTGTAAACGACGTTTCGAGACTTCTTGTTCTCCGAGTATACGTAGAGATTTGTAGCTCTCGATACACGGGAACAGCCTACGTAGAGCTGTCCGTGCGAGAAACATGGGGTGGCCAGATGAATACCTGCCACTTTTAATGTTCAACTCCATGAATAATTTGGCACCGTCTGTCATTCTCTCTCTCGTCGTCCCCTATAAAATAAATTTGCAAAAATTTAGCTTTACCATTGGACGGAGGTATAAGGCACCCTATTTTATGGTGCACTTGTCCCTGCACCGTGAAGGTCGGTGAAAACCCAGGCATGGCTAGAATTCTATCTGCCCCAAAGGAGGTCATGTGAAAACATGCATTATATTTTCTTATACGATTTAGGAACTGCTGTGACTCGTCGGTGTCTCCAGTAAATAATTGATGTAAAGGATCCGCCGGCTCTTCTAATGTAGGTACGGATACCTTGCCCCCAGAGCAACACATTCCCGCCGTTACCTCCTTCCATTTAAGTGTCCCACAAAATCTGCATGCCTTGTTCATGCGGTCAATTTTGATGAGTGTGTGGTTACTGTAATGCAAAGGTGGATCATACTTGAAAGCAAAATTTTTACGAAACCCCAGGTATTCATGCGACGTTGAACTTGTCGTTGTGCAACAGCATGTCGGCGTGCGTCTGCGTCTTCGGCTGTCTCAGAAACACGCAGAGATGCACTGCGTTGAGCGTTCTGCTGACGCCGATCATCAGCTTGCGCAGCGGTTTCAGCCGTTCGAACTACTGCCTGCCGCTCCGCCTGCCTGATTTTCCGCTCTTCAGCATCTGTAGGCGATTGTTGCTGGCTAGCTATCTTCATACCTCGAGCGCGTTTAGAGCTCCGAGATAGATTTGACTTGCGTTTGCTAGGCATTAGAAACTTAAACAGTAATACCTAAAGTGAGGAACTGGCGTCGTAAAATATCCGACCAAACAACAAAATCTAGTAAGTAACTACAATAACAACAATACAGTAATCAAAAACAAATGCCAAGTAAAGGAACAAAATAGACAGCAAACCTAACGGAGAAAAGTAACGAAATAAACAAGAAACCTAACGGAGTAAAGTATCGAAATAAAAAAGAAATCTAACGGAAAAACGAAATGTTGAGATCCTACAAATGCAAAGGGAACCAACAAAAGAAACAACAAATGTAACGAATAAAGAAACTATCCTATAAATACGAACTAAACGAATGAAAGAGACAATAAATATAACAGGGAATCAAACCAACGAAGTCTTACAAACCAACGAAATCACCAGAGAAAGATTGAATCAGTGAAATGTAACCAGCAAAGTCACAATGTTTGAACATCTATAGTTGAAGGTGACAGTCCAATACACGTCATCGAAAACCAAGGAGAAAACAATATTTAAGAGCCTGGATAATATCACAATTGAATACACATTATACGTCCTGAGAAAAATTTTCATGAGTGTTATACTGCCTGCCATCTGTTGAGTGCATTTGTTACTACTTTCGTTGCAGTTGGCCGGAACCAGTGATCTCTATGAATTGAGCTCACTGGCCGGAACACACAACGTTTCATATGTTAACTGCAGCGTACCGCCTGCCATCTGTTGAGTGCATTTGCTACTACTTTCGTTGCAATTTACGTACGCTACTTATACGTGGCAGTTCGCGATTTGTACACAAAATAGGGTTTGGTATCTAGATCCCATTCTACACAAAACGTCAATGTTTTTTCTTGCCATGATACGTAGAGCATATTTTATTTAAAGTCTTCAATTTATATACATACTTCCTTCATTTGTTACAACAAATTAAAATGAATGCGGCATAAACGCCAACATTCAGATTTCTTGTGTATGTAATTATATGTCAGTTAAGCCGTTTTGGCAGTATCCCAGAATATTTTTGTATATTCGAAAGTAAAAAAGATAACAATAACAAAGAAAAAAAATTCACTATAGCAGGACAATAAATATAACAGGGAATCAAACCAACGAAGTCTTACAAACCAACGAAATCACCAGAGAAAGATTGAACCATTGCCCAAAGTAATGGAAGTATTTGACACGACGCGTTAACCCTCGCGGCTTTTTTTTTTTTTTTTTTTTTCCATGGGTAGTTCTTGTCCTTGCGGACGCTGATCCTGTTTTTTCGTTTTGGTTCTACTTGTTCTTTGGCTCAGCTTTTTTATTACATACAGCGTTTAGCCCTCTGACCGGGCGCGCTGAGCCACAGCGCCAAACATGACATAAACTACATAGCACCTTTGCTGTTTTATTAGAAGCTTCTTACAACCGTTACGTATTTCTATGGATATATTTCAAATAAATAACTTGTAATAAACATTTTGAAAAGTAGGCTATGTCCTAATCCAAGACATAAGAAATCTCTATATGAAATTTCATCTAAATCAGTGCTGCAGTTTTAGCGTGATGCGGTAACAAACATACAAACTTTAGCATTTATAATATGTATAGGATTTGTAGATATTCAAGTTATATAATAATATTGGGCCGCAGGGGAGAGTCCTCTGCAGTCGGGCTGGTCTCTGTGTCCTCGGTGGCGGAATGGTCAACGTGTCTGCCTAGTAAGCAGGAGATCCCGGGTTCGAAACCTGGTCGAGCACACATTTTCATTCGCCGCACTTTGGTATTCCATCTAAACCTAGGACAGTGTAGCCATACTATCGAAAATTACGACTTATTTCATTAAATGAACTCTGCATCATCGTCAAAAATACATAATTGAACAAATAACTCCGGTTATGAAAATAAAGAGAAAATCCTTCAAAAACAGCAATATATTAGCCCTAGCAATGATGCAGGCGACACGTTACCAAATATTTGGAACAGACAGGAGACAGCAGCGGCAGGTGATGACTGCAGATTAGAGCTGAAATAAAACACGATCGTTTTCTCAATTCGTTCTGTGAAGCAGAGATGATGTTTAACTAACAGCCTCTCTAGCGTCGGCGCTGTTAGACAGACAATGGCTGCACAAGTGTACTTGTGAAACAAAGTTCACAAGTGCAAAGCAAAGCAAAGTCTAACTTGTGAAACAAAATCTTAATACATGCGCTATCCTCAAAGTGTGTATGCTCAAAGTAAGACTTCCAAAATATCTAAGTCAACTGTGACCGCCGGAAGCTACAAGACAAAAATCAAAGTTCGGACAACAGCATAAGTAAATTGCGAGAACTAAGTCGAACCGCACACTGCGGAGACCTACAAGCGAATCACCAAAAAATCTCTCTCCACGCAAGTGTTCCTGGTCGCGACCCGCGACCCCGCCCACGTGGCCAGAGCGCTCAAATGACCACATACTGCTAATAGCCTGCCCAATGATATCGCGAGAAGCCGCTGACAAATTACAAAACTGTCACAATCATAAGATTTGACGAATCGCAGAGCATACTGCAGATGTCCCTACAATCTGCTCCCTCTTGAGCAAATTTCCCACAGAGACGTTACCGTAAACAGGTCCACGACCACTTTGGAATTTTCGGACGCTCTCTTTCGTTCTCAGGCCTCAAAATACATAAATTTTATGACCATAGGCGCCAAGTCCCCGCCGTCCCAGACGACCGAATATGCATCCAACAAACTGTTTTAACATTCGTCACGCAGAAGAACATTTCCACAACCACCCACGCCGGCAAATTCTGAGAAACCGTCTAGGCATTCATAACCGTGACAACGACACGTCGCTCTGTCGAGGGCGAAGTTCAGATTTCAGCGAACTTCGCCCAGAGGCGGGACGTCCGGCAGTTTGGCGGGAAACTTGCAGTGCGTTTGCAGAGCTTTATATTTCTCTACCAGTAATTTCCAAACAATATCTCGCAGGTAGCCGCGGTCGGCCTTCGTCGACTCTCTCCATTCATTGCCCACCGAACAGGACCTCACAGGTACCAGCCCACGACAGGACGTCCTCCCTTCCACAGCTGAGTCGGCACTCTCGCAACAGAGAAATTCTACGAAGGCAAATGCCCAAGCACGCTAATTGGACCTCATCATGCCAACTGACGAGGCTACGTGAGAAAAAGCTCGTCAGTCGTCCCCTTGCCGTCACCGGCTTGTCCACTAGACAGCATATATCGGAAAGAATCGTAGAAAAATTCATTAAGACGAAATGCCCCAATAGAAACAGAAGTGGTATCAGATCTAAATAAAAATAGTATATCAAAACGATACTGAATTTCCCCATCTGCCCAAAGACAAAAAATAAAGGAATAAAAAAACGACTACATATTGACGCCATCTCACAAGGAGTTTCATTTTCCCTGCCTGCATTCTCGATATACCCTGTGGCCCAAGTTACCGAAACATGGGTCCATATCGGAATATAGTAACTTCGGTTTAACATTCCTTTGCTTTTCCCCACTATACTCTTAACGGTTCTCAGAAATACTTCAGCCTGTGTCCGACATTCTGTAATCTCCTTGACATGTCTCACATTTTCCTCAGTTATACTTCCCAGGTACTTGAATCTATCTACCTTCTTCAACTATTCACTTCCAAGTGTTATTCCTCACACTAGTTCATCCTTTTCCCTGGTGGGGAACATGTTCTCACACTTACTGATGTTGAGATTCAATCCGTATTCTCCCACTGTTTCTTCCCAAGCATCCAACTGCTCCTGGATTTCTTCCTTCTTGTTGTCCCAGACCATCAGATCGTTTGCAAACGCAATAGCTTTCATCTTTTCTTCCCAAATAGAACCATATCACAATAAATTCGGGCTCTTATTCAACAGGCAATGGCCGTGAAGAAGATGTGACGCTCTTCGCAGCACATTAAACTGTCCACAAGGTGGCCATTGCTGTGTTCACCACTCCTTCAACGCCACACACAGACATTTGCGCCGACGAAGGTGAGATTAACGACGGACATGGACACCGAATGGAACAACACTGTTGTTATTGACAATACCCAGTTCTGTTTGTGCCACCATGATGGTCGAATTGGGGTCTGGAGACACTGTGGAGAGAGACAGTTCAAATGATGCCTCGTATATCACTATACTGGTCCTGCAGCCTGTATTATGCTCTGTCATGGTACTGAAATCTTCTCCCCCACCGCCTAGTACTCATTGTCAGTACACATATCAGCAAGCGTTACATGGGTGAACTGTTGGAGCCTGTTATCCACCCATTCCGACAGAGTTAGCCGACTGCCACATTACAACAGGAAAATATCTGACCACACATTGTACTCAATATTCGAATTTTCTTCGTCGTCCAGTCGATTGCATTGCGGTTCTAGCCTCTCCCTTGTCATAACTCTCTATCGACAACGCATGGTTGATGGCTGCGGAACGACAGGCACTGGGTTCACCAGAAAGTCCTACACCACATTAACATGGCCAATGTGGGGAGGCAGCATGGACTGCTTTTCTCAATAACACATCCAGAGCATGTATAAGTCCACAGCGAGCCCAATAGCAGCAGCTATGGTCTCCTATAGTGCCGATGTAATGCACCGGATGGACAGAATTTGACATCATACTCAGCGGGGGGACATCCAACGAATCTGTCAAACAAAGCTAAGCTGAATACTGGCTTTAATGTGAACCAATACGTATTTTATTTACTCAATTTGAGAAGTTCTTTCTCAAATTATCCAGTTTATCTCAATTAATAATCAGGTACATCACATCTGCCAAATTCCATCTAATTCCGATGATTCCTTTCTTGGTGCATCTTTTATTTTATTTATTTATTTATTTATTTTTACTTACATAAGTGTTCTAACAGATAGTAAAAGGAGTTATCTACGGCCGGCCGCAGTGGCCGAGTGGTCTGCGGCACGCCAGTCACAGTCTGCACGGCCGTTACGGTCGGGGGTTCGAATACTCCCTCGAGCATTGATGTTTATATTGGAAAGTCCAGGTTGGAATTAATAATATAATAAGGACTGTTTACAACTCACCGCAAAGACATGGCGACGAGCTGCGACAGGCACATACAAAAGACACACACATACAACACTTTCAGCTGTCGGCCATGGCCTTCTTCAGAAAACAGAACACTCACGCAATCACACAGGCACACAACACAGTCATACAACCATCACCTCCGGCTGCCGCACTTCGAATCACGCTCTGTGATTTACTCGCAGCAGAGCGTGATTCGAAGTGCGGCAGCCGGAGATGATGGTTGTATGACTGTGTTGTGTGCCTGTTTGATTGCGTGAGTGTTCTGTTTTCTGAAGAAGGCCATGGCCGATAGCTGAAAGTGTTAAATGTGTGTGTCTTTTGTACGTGCCTGTCGCAGCTCGTCGCCACGTCTTTGCGGTGAGTTGTAATCTGTCCTTACTATATTATTAGTATAAGGTAGTTTATAAGTTTAAAGCTTAACAAACATTTGAACATTGGAACATATGGATTATCTGCGGCTGTTTGCTGTAGATGCTGCGGTACACAGGTACGTGTCGTCATTGAATGTTTGTATTTGGTTACAAAATTACTTAGAAAAAAATTTCAAATGTTTGTAATTGTAAGGGACAAAACTATGTACCCTAGTCATTGGTCCCTAGGCTTACAAACAGTTTAAACTAAATTACACTAATGACAACCTGCACACACACACACACACACACACACACACACAAATGTTCAAATGTTTGTGTAGGTTATGGAACTTAACTACGGGGTCATCAGTCCCTAAACTTACAAAATACTTATGAACTAACTAAGACTAAGGACGGCACAAATATCCATGCCCGAGGGGGGATTCGAACCCCCGCCCATAGTGGCCACACACACACACACCTATTTCCCAAGAAGGACTCCAACCTCCGACGAGAGCGGCCGCACGATTCGTAACATGACGCCCCAGACCGCACGGTGATTCCCGCGTGGTGGACGTAGACAAAATTTAGTTGGTGTGAGGAGTGGCAGCTGTCTCTAAATGCCGAAAAAGTAATATGGTGCAGATGAGTATCAAACAATCCCATATATTCGGTGACAGATTAGTAGCATGTTGCTTATCGCAGACACATTAATTAAATATCTACGCGTAATGTTGCAGAGCATTATGAAATGGAACGAACATGTATGGAGACTGGTGGGAAAGATGAATGGTCGAATTAGGTTTATTAGGAGAATTTTAGGAAGATGTGGTTCAAGTGTAAAGAAGATCGTTAGGAAAACGATTGTTCCATCACGTCTTATGTGCTGCCTAACTGTTTCGGTTCCACATCAGATTAGTTTGAAGGAAGACATAAAAGCAATGCTAGGTTAATTACTGGTAGTTTCGATAAATGCGGCACAGTTACTGAGATGCTTCTGGAACTTAAACTGGAATTTTCGAGAAACTGTATTGCAGAAGTTTATAGGCCGGAATTGGAATCTGGCTGCAGTACGCCGACAGCTTACATTTCGCGTGTAGATCTTAGAAATAATTGAAGTTAGGGTTCAAAAAAAAAAGTTCAAATGTTTGTTAAGCTTATGGGACTTAGCTTCGGGGTCATCAGTCCCTAAACTTACAAACTACTGATGAACTAGCTTACAATAAGGACGGCACAAATATCCATGCCCGAGGGGGGATTCGAACCCCCGACCGTAGTGGCCGTGCAGACCGTGACTGACGCGGCTCAGTCCCCTTGGCCATCGCGGCCGGCAATGTCTTCATCCCCTGTAGAATTACAGTAGCTATTTATTCGCTATTGAAAACCTGCACTTGTTTTAAGACTGCATAATGTAGTCCCATGCCTCTTCAATCCATTAGTTAAGCGCAATTTTAAAATGTCATATATTTGAAATAGCCTTACTAAAAGCCATTTTGCCACATCAAGATAAACTATTGCTTCGGCTGCCACTCTAGCTCGATGAAAGCAGCAATCAGGGTGAACTTCAACACTCATTTGTATAACATAAATATTGATTTAAATTTGAAAACAGTTAATTTAACCAACGGACGCAGAGGATACCGCGGTTCCGGGTGCTGTTCCCCTAGGGTCACGGTTATCAATTGTAATTTGGTCGAGCTTATCTTTGCGAGTTTCCGAGAGTAACTCGTTCGTCCAAATTTTGGTTTTCGGAAATGCACTCGTGATCTCCTGATTATGTATTTTTATCTGGTACAACGCCCCATGAATAAATTAAATTGGTCCCAATCCCCATGTTCCGACAAAGGTTTTCTTAAGGTTTTCCTTGGTTTTAAGGCATATGCCTGAAGTGGTAAGCGCCTCCCACTTATTCCCAAGTGGGACCCCCCTTTGCCGCACTATCAGCTTGTCTGGTATTTGGCTAACTAGAAGCAAAGAAGCGCGACTCTTTGTGGGCCAGATCTCAAACAGCCCGCTCCATTCCTAGGACTGGAAAACAAATATATATATATATATATATATATATATATATATATATATATATATATATATATATATAACACTTATGTAAGTAAAAACAAATAAATAAAATAAAAGATGCACCAAGAAAGGAATCATCGGAATTAGATGGAATTTGGTATATGTGATGTACCTGATTACTAATTGAGATAAACTGGATAATTTGAGAAAGAACTTCTCAAATTGAGTAAATAAAATACGTATTGTGTGTGTGTGTGTGTATACAAAATGAAACATTACTTTCATATTAAAATCAGTGTAATTCAATTCAGAACTTATCACGAAAAGATTGTTTTAATATCTTTGCTTGTAAATAAAATGTTTTCAAATATTCATTTGAAATTAACTTTTCATATTCATTAACTTTAACAAATAAAGAATATTAATGATAAATATGAATCCTTGAATTGAAATTTATGATACGATCGGGAATCGAACCCGGACCTCCATGCTTACTAGGCAGACGTCTTACAGCTTTTTTTTAATTCTTTTTTTTTCAAGAGTTGCTTACATTAAAAACAAATATGTTTTCGTTTTTAACCAAACCTTTTGTAATGAAAACACAAATGAAATAGAAAATTAAACATCTTCTATGTTATAATTAATATGTGAACAATGAGTAACATTCTGCAACGAAAAGGCTTCTACATGGTAAATGAATGAAACAAAAGAAATGCCTCTTTAGTCAGTTGTAATATATTGCTTTATTTCATTTAATGATTATTATAGGGGGCCAACAGTTTGAAGAACGTAACCCGTCGACAATCCTGCACTTGAGTATCCCAGTCGTCTTCTCACATTCAAGGCTGTAGCCTTGTACCGTTGAGATCAATCAGGTTCTATGGGCTGCATCATTATTCTCTTCCCATACCTGGGACACCCCAGCTGGGTGGAGGGTTCGTGAACAGTGACCCTAAAAAGTTCGCAAAAGTGGTTCGGTAGGATGCTCCACGTTGGAAAGTCGTGTGTGTTTCAAGAAAATATTGCCAGAAATCCAGGATGTTTTTGTCGCTATCTCGGTAAAGGTAATGTAGCGCCATGCCTTTAATCCAGTTGATTGCATTCGTCTTCGCTGGTGGAAAATAGACGCCATCAGGGTAGAAAACTTCGGTAGATAGGATCGACGTGAAAGGACGACGTAGAAGGAGGGCCAGCATTTGCCTTGTGAGTTTCCAACACGCACTCGCAGTGCTACAATTCAGTCGATGCACGTCGGTATCAACGTCTGCACACTGTGGACATAAGGGGTCGCTAAGGAGGCGAATGGAATGTAACCGCTGACGATTAGGGAATTTTTCGTTCACTAAGATGTACCACGATGTCCGTACTTCTGTTGGCAGGAAAGGTGAATGAATCGCCCGCCACACTCTTTTCCAGCAGATGTTCGGGGGTCGCCGTTCTATCATGTTACGTGGATTCCTTCTTTGTAAAATGTTGTAGTAGTCCTTAGCCATGGCCTCTCGCGTTGTCGGTAGGTCAGTCAGCATGTAACTGTGTTCTACAAAGTACATCTTGAAGTGAGCAAACGCTGGCGATAAATGGCCAACCGGAGCCGGCGGCTGCAGAGATCGTGGTGCGACTTCATCAATTAGGGTGCCTGTGATGTTCCTGTGCGGTGAATGCCATAGTCGTCGCGTCGTACGGAGGAGTAGCGCTCGGGCTCTGTTCTTGACGTTAGTTAAACCGACGCCACCTTCTTGTCGGATCAGAGATAGAGTGTTGTAACGTATTTTAAAAATGTAGCCTGCAGTCACAAAGTGTCCAAACGCTGCTTGAAACCTGGCTGCGATCGTGTCTGGCAATGGTAGTACGTGCGTGAAGTGATTCAGCTTTGATGCCAAGTACATGTTGACATAACGTGCGCGTTGGAGCATGTCTAAGCCTCGAAGTTTGTGGAGTCGTATTTGTGTCCGCATTTGTTGTAGAAGCCGTCGATACGTCGTCGCTGCAGTTTTTGAACATTGCCGTGAAATGTTATCCCTAAGCACTTGATCTGAGGGACCTTCGTAATTGGTACTGCTAATGCTGTAGGTAATCCTCGGCCTATGTCCATGTATTTAGTCTTCTGTAGGTTGAGGAGACTTCCAGACACCTCGCCATAATGGTGGAGCCATGAAAGTGCCGACTCTATTTCATCTCTTGATTGGGCCAAGAAGACGACGTCATCTGCATAGGCGGAGCATTTGAATTGGGCTGACCGTAGGGAGATGCCTTCCACACGATGTCGGGGACCATGTAGAGCTGGTTCGAGGGCGACTGCAAACGACATAGCGGACAAGGGGCAACCTTGGCGTACTGAACGTCCGATAGTGATGGGTTCGGAGCGATAGCCATTCACCATTACCCTCGATTGTGCATCATGGATTAACCGGAGGACCACCGTTGTTGTCACCTGGGGAATGCCTATGTGCTCCATGACAGCGCGTAAAAAGTAGTGGTTGACGCGGTCAAATTCATGATCGAAATCCACTGCCACCAGGACGCCCTTTAGGCGACAGTTCGACGCCAGCGCTATGATGTCTCTGTAGGATCCCACGTGGTGTGGACGTTGTTGTCGCCGCCGAGGCAAGTTTGATCAGCGTGTATTGCGGCCTTGACCGTTGTGTGGAGTCGCGCACGAAGTATACGGGCGAAGAGCTTGTAGTCTGCGTTTAATAATGTGATCGATAGTCTTGCGGTCGGTGTCCACCACGTGGTTTCGGTATGGGAATCATAATGCCTGCGGTAAATTCGTGAGGGACTTGAATAGTGGGGTTCATAAGTTCTTGAAACATCCGAATCCACGTTCCGCCCATGAGATCAGCGAAGGCTCTGTAAAATTCATGTGGTAGTCCGTCAGGGCCAGGCGATCTATTGGAAGCACCCCTCAGCAGGGCCGTGCGTAGTTCGTCCTGTGTGATATCTGCCAGGAATTCGGCGTCATCCTGTGTGTGCTGGGAAGCTGGCATAGGGTGTATTACATCCTCCATTGCCCCGTCGTTTCTAGGGGCTTCGGCGTAAAGGGTCCGGTAAAAGTGAGTGAAAGCTCGGACGATATCCATTTGGGTCTCGGCTCGTCTGCCATCCTCTGTCACTAGTTCTGTAATGAGTGTACGTTTGCGGTGCCGCATTTCCTGTATGATTGAAGGGCGTTCGCCGTAAATTACGTCGAACGTCCGCGCTCGGACACGTACACCATCGAACGCTTCTGTGGTCAGGCGTAGCAAACGCGCTTTAATGTGTTGCACGGCTTTTTGGCGGTCTGGCGATGGTGGTTGTGTGGCAAGTTCTCTTAAAGCCGTGTAATAGAACTCTGAGGTCGTCCTTTGCCAGCTTGTCTTTTCACAACTATAGTTCATGAAACTCCGGCGTAATGTAGGTTTTGCACATCGAATCCCCCACGTCAGGGTTGAGTCGTATGTATGCCTTCTCCGTTGACATCGGTGCCATGTTTCTTCAACCTCGCGGCGACAAGCAGCGTCTTTGAGAATGGCAACATTAAGTCGCCACAGTCCCCTACTACGTCTGGTTCGTTGTCGAGGTAGGGTGACGGCGCAGATGTATGCTTCATGGTTGGTGAAGGCTGTCGGCCATATTTCGGCCCCAGAAATCGTCGTGCGAAGGTTACGTGAAACGTACAACCTATCCAGCCGACTTGCCGAATGGCTGGTGAAGTGTGTGTATCCTCGTCGGTCTCCGTGTTGTACTATACACGTATCACGAAGCGCCAGGTTTCGTGTCAGCGCTTGAAGTGCCGGGCACGGTAGAAAGTGGGGAATTTTGTCCTCAGGTCGCAGAACACAATTGAAATCGCCGCCGACGATGTAGTGTTCTGTGTTGCCTTGGAATAGTGGAGCTACCTCTTCTGAGTAAAAGATGTTTCGTTCCCGTCGTTTTGATGATCCTGAAGGGGCGTAGATGTTCACGGACCGCCCCGACCGTGAGGGCAACTCCGCGGCCTGTGGGTAGATAGGTCACGTCCATCGCCGTGATGCCTTCTCTAAGAAGAATGGCCGTACCGCCTCCACCTTCATTAGTCGGAAAGTCATAAACAACATATCCGTAAAAATGTAGATTTATTCCCGGCTTAACTTCCTGAAGAAAGACGATGTCTAAATCCGCCGCTCGTAACGTGTCTCGTAGCATTTGGGTCTTAATGAATGTACTGATTCCGTTTATGTTGATAGTCCCTATGCGATAGACTTGTTCCATGGTGATATGTAGTTAGAAATAGTCAACACAGTGTCGCGTCTATCGTCTGTTTGGTGGCTCAGCATAGGGATAAACTACACATAAGGCATGGTTGTCTTACTCACGAGGCCCATCCGACACACCGTCAGCTATGGGCATCGGTTGGTCACCTGTCTCCTGCTGCAAGTCATTCACCTCCATTTCATGGCCCCAATCTCCTAGTAAAAAGGTTGGCGCTGGGGTTAGCTGTGGAAGGTCGCTAGTCTCTGCATTCATGGGTTCTTCTAGTCGTGGTGCGTTGTCTTCTCTTCGGTTATGTTGTTGCGTCAGGGCAGCTGGAAGAAGTTGTTTGTCGGAAGCGGTGTAGCCGGATGCAGGTGACAACCGCGTGTCAGGTTCGTCCTCATCCTCTTGCTTCGAGTCGTCCTCTGATGGTTCATTTTCGGTTGTCAGCCGTCGCTTTTTATGGCGTTTCGGAGATTTTTGTTTTCTCTGTCGCCCTTCCGTTTCTGATAGAGAACGCGGTGCGGGACGATCTTCGTTCTTCTCCCTATCTGCCTCGGCGAGAGGGGTCTGTTGCGTCGTCTCAGGAATCGTACTGTGATCCCGTGAGGTTGCTTCAGGGTCTTGGTGTTGTTGGGGTTCCTGTAAGTGATTCGTTGCAGAATCCTGATCGATGTGCATAGGAGACTGTGCTCGGAGTTGCTCATGGCTGTCTTGTAATCCGATACCGCATATTTGAGTGGCAAAGATGTTGGTTCCGGTTCCTGTGGTTTTTCCGTTCGTGGTATCTGTACAATACGTCTTTGTAGGCATTCAGACCGAACGTGTCCTTATTGGCCGCATCCAGAACATGTCCTCGGCTGACCGTCATAAATGATGAACACACGACATCCGCCGATAGTTAGGTACGACGGTATGTGCTTGCAGAGTTCGATGCGAACCTGTCGTACGCCGTTGAGCACGGGGTACGTCTCAAAAGTGTTCCATTTTTCGCCCACATGGCTTATAACTTTGCCATACGGGCGCAGAGCATCCATTACTAACTGGGCGGGCACTTCGAAGGTGAGTTCGAAAACTCGCACCGTTCGAACACCGAATCCTACATGTTCTACTTTCACCTCACTGACATTTCCGTCGCAGGGCAAAAGCGGAATCCTTCCTTAGATCTATGGAGAAGTCTCTGACAGGCCGCTTCGTCGACGAGTTTGAGGTACACAGTGCTGGAAACGATAGACAAATGAATACCTATTAGTTCTTGTAGATCGATACGCATCACTTCGCGGAGAGAACGTTCAATCTCGTGGGCCTTTGGTCTTGCGTATTGTGCTGAGAACGTTATCTTGATCGTAGCTTTCCTGTAGGAAAGGGCGGTCATTTTGCTGGGTCGTTCCATGAGTGTTGCTATGCGAGCGCCGCACTACAGCGGCCCACGGCACGGAGCGGCGGCGCGTCCGTACCGCAACACGGCCCGAGGCCGACTGTGAATATAATGTGTGTGTGTGTGTGTGTGTGTGTGTGTGTGTGTGTGTGTGCAAAATGAAACATTACTTTCATATTAAAATCAGTGTAATTCAATTCAGAACTTATCACGAAAAGATTGTTTTAATATCTTTGCTTGTAACTAAAATGTTTTCAAATATTCATTTGAAATTAACTTTTCATATTCATTAACTTTAACAAATAAAGAATATTAATGATAAATATGAATCCTTGAATTGAAATTTATGATACGATCGGGAATTGAACCCGGACCTCCATACTTACTAGGCAGACGTCTTACCGCTGGACCACCGCTTCACTATCGATTAACGCCCCTCGGACTAGTCTAAGCACGATTTCCTTCACGTCACAAACTTTGATTCAGCTTCTGTGTTCCACAGAACATTGCCACTATTGCCAAGGCTCTCCATTCAGCGGAATAGCACCTCGGCAATGGACATATTGAAACATTCCTGTTTTAAGGTGATATAAATATCAATGTAAATATAGTTGCAGAACAACCGGCGGCCAGTATCTTTCAAAGAACCTCCAATTACGGTTTCCACTGGATAACTTGACCATTATATAGGTCCTTAACCGTCCACGAAACTCGGACTTGTTAAGAGTTGTTGGGCGTCAGTGTCCTACAGGACCATGAAGTTGAAGTATCCCTACACACAGGGGGAGTGGGAGGGCGGTCACTAGCAGCCATTTCTGTCTAGTACCACTGGCTGTGTGCAGGGGGCATACCATGGTATAGGGTGCGCTGGAAGGAATAAGGTCAATGGAATTTATCCATATAACGTGTTGTTAATTTCGTCTGAGTAAATGTAAGATGAATTCTTCTATATTAGAATAATTAATTTCTCTCCCAATACATTATGTTAGCAATATTTACTAAAACAAGTGTTTCTCACGATATAGTAGTTTCTGCAAATGAGACATATCAGCATTAGTGTACTATTAGAAGCGCCTTGGTTGCACAGTGGTTGAGTGCCAGACTACAATTCCAAACGTTGCGGGCTCGATCCCTCACAGGTCCTAGGATTTTTATCTGTCACTTTCCACTTCTTTCACCTCTGGCGGTATTGCTCATGTGAAAAATACCGGAACCCACGTTAAAATGTAGGTCCCCCTATAACTGGCTGGGTAAGTCAGGTCGGAGGAAGGCAACGGTATACCACCTCCAAACAGGACCATGCCTAATAAAGCACTGTGGTGTTCAAACCAATCTTCGGATTGTTGACTGCTTTACCTTTTTTTATATATTTATCCTGCGGTAATCCATCTATTTGTATAACAGTATAGCAGTCATTATGCTACAGATCTTACTTAATTATTACGGCAGGCAATACAAAATATTTATGGGAAGTACGGGCAGATCATTAGGAGGAAAAATTCTCTAACACGCCAGATAATGCCCAGGTGACAAGTCTATCTGTAACAGCTAGTCCACTCGGACATATGGAATTTTTTAGCTACAGCTTAACTTTTCAGAATAACTGTTTGGCTTCGGTAGTACTTCTTGTGTGTTTCAAATACGAATTAATGGCTACATTGACCTAAATATAGATTGAGCGTTTATCTAAACCAAATAACTGCCTTGTTTTACCCCACAACCTGTGCAAACATTTGTAGATATCATTTATAAATAATTACTTCGGTATGCTACGCGAAGTTAACAGCAATGAGCATCGGATTCCATTGAAGGGTCATAGATAATCGCATCACTGGAACAATGCTGCTTACGTACACCCTCACATTCATTGCGTACATATGGACATTTAAATTGGAAATTGCGGTACGTGCACAGCCAATAACTGAGGGCCGTACTCACTTTTATTGAGAAATAACTGAATATTACAGATATATCTAGCACGAAGAAAATTTCTGTACATACCTGTCCATCAACATATATTTTATTTTCCCTGGTTATGTATTTCTGCTTCACAGTTGAAAGACTGTTGCTCGTAAATGATTAACGCTAGCTTCGTTTTGAAATATTGTTAATTGTGTCACAACATTCTTTTGCGAATGGTCTGTAGAGCATCTGATCGAAAAACGAAGTTCATGTTACCTGTTAAGACGCGCACGAGAAGAGGCGACCGTATTTGTCCTCGGCCTGCGCATGCGCCTTGTAGTTTGTTGTCGCTGATTACACAGCGCGACACAGCGAGGTCCATCTCTGGGCGAACGAGGTCTGAATGAGGGCGGAACGAAAGAACGCGAAGCCTCGAGTCCTCTTCGCCCGCCTTCCTCTTCGATTTACTGCGATCAGGCCTCATCGCGCCCAGATTGAATTTAAAACTGGAGAATTGAGAATTTACTGCCTGCCTGTGCGAAGTCGCGTAGCCATTTCCGTGGGCGCGGAACGAATAAGGAGGTGGATGAGGATGGAAGGGGGGGGGGGAAGGAGGGAGTAGGATGAGGTTGTGACGTAATACTCGCAATATGAGCGGCGGCGGGGCTTGCCGGATGAGAAATGAGGGCAGGTCACAAGGTCCAGCGGCTAGACACTTCCAGACGTGACGTCACACCGGGAGCACGGCTTAGGTCCACGCTGCAGGAGAGGCCAAGCTTCCAAGAGCAATATTTTATCTATTGTAGCTCACAGAAAAGAGACTGTAGATTCATAAAGAGAGGCACATCCTGTTCGTATATCATTAGAAGTCTTTTCTAACACGTTCGCTGCCGTTCACGCTCTGGCGCGTGTAAACGTTACTCGAGTCAGGTGCCGCTCAAGCTGTGGCGCGTGCTGCGACCTACCATCCTATTATGGGTTGTTGTAAACTGGCATCGTCTAATAAAGCTGTATACTCTGGTAGGCACTCAGGGAAGAGTATAAGTGATTGCACACGTACGTGGTTCCAGATTTCCGCGTTTGCATTACCGGCTGCGAGACACACACGCTTCTCATGATGTCATGATAGATTTATTGGGTTCTTATGTAAAGAAGCAAGTAAGCTTTTGATTATTTTAATTTTATTTCGATTAGTTACCAGTTTATAAAAAATACTTCGTAGTTTTGATATTATTCATACTAATATTGCTGATGATACAGAAATAAGCATTTTTTTTTTTATGAAATGCCTTGTATGTACTGTTTATATTGTTCATTTGTTGTTTTCACAAAAATACAAATGCAAATAAAACACCATATCAAAAAAAACTGAAAACTAAAACCAAAACATTCAGTGGCTCAAAACTATGAAAAGATACTGTCAAAATACGATCACGCGCCAGAGCGTGAAGTGGCACCTAGCATCATCGCGCCAGAGCGTGCACGACAGCGAATGTGTTAAGAGATTGCGGTTTATTAAAGAGAAGTGATATCTCACTGCATTGGGAACAACTCTGAAGCAGAAGCAGTATCAACCTTTTCTATTAAATTACTAGCTGAGAAACCCAGCGTTGCTTGGGTTAGAATATATGGCATGAGAGACAGCTTGAGTATTATTCTAAATATTCATTTTTTAGCCTATCTGCATTTTCATCTTTGTCTCTGTTGATCGTCGGTAAAGTGTGATTGAGGAAAACGCGCCGAGAAGTTAAAAAAAATATATATTTAATATTATGCGTCGTTATTCTCAATTTTGTTACACATTGAAACAGCAGCGCCGAAAGCGGCTGGCAAATTACATTTCTGAAAACGATATTGGATAAGTGCGAATATTGATATGTAACAGTTTTCACAAATATCTTCTTGAACAGGAATTTGGAATGAATTGTAATACTGTGTGAATCATGAAACTATACAAAGAGTTTGGCGTGAAAGTGCTGGTCATAATGAGATGTGACAACAACGGATGTATCTGATTCGGTAAAATTTTACTTTCTATCCGGCGGTCTCGTGTTTTTATGTTGGCAACACCAATAACACGATATAAAATCGTTGCAAAGATGACCGAACCACATAGATTGTAGATAAATACTGCTGTTCCTGCTGTATGCTTGATTTCACGACAAAATATTTGCGTGTCACGCGATTGGCTTATGACGATGTCACATGATTCTCGTTATTCAACATCTGCTGCCAACATTATCACAGGAGGCCGCCGGGATATGTGTAGGACTACGTCGCATAGTTTTTCTTGACCCAGCAGAGAGTGTCCCGGCTATATGTATCAGAGATCACTGATTAGCACAGACCAGTGAGCTTACTGGCATAGGCATATCAATATCTATGGCCTAAGAGACATTCATTAATGTATGTCTGCGTTTCCACCACGCTTCCACGACAGTGATCAATGTTCCACGAGTATTTTTATCTTTGAGTCTATCTGGATTTTTATCTTTGTTTTATGTCTCTGTTCATAGTCGGTAATGTGTGGTTGACGGAAACATGTGATCTATTTAAAAAATTGCGTATTTGATATTCCTCGTCGTTATAAAAGACGGACGGACCGCATTGTCTGACGATTGAAAGAATAAACAGATTTTGACTCGTACCGTAAAGTTCGTAAGTCACAGAGTATATAGCTTTTCCTAAGAGTATTTATTGCATATTTTGCGAATTTCTGCTTGTCACACTCACCCACTGCCACGCACCGCGACCAAACTCCCTTACTAACATCATTAGACCAAGGACTATCTACCACCACAACCACGAGTGGGTGGCAGTATGTGGTGATGGAGAAAAGTCTGTCAGCAAGTTCACACACAAGCCTTTTATATATAGATATAGATTATATCCAGATGAATTTAAATCAATCACTGGAGCAACAGCTCCGACTAATTGTTCTTGGATTTCTGATGGTTGTATAGGTGTTTTGGAAAAATTATCACATGTCATACAAGGATTGGAGTGCTTATCCCCATTAAGCCTATACCGTTGAGTTACCCCCTGAACATTAGTTGTAACGGGGAATA
This sequence comes from Locusta migratoria, assembly GCA_026315105.1. Taxonomy (NCBI): domain Eukaryota; kingdom Metazoa; phylum Arthropoda; class Insecta; order Orthoptera; family Acrididae; genus Locusta; species Locusta migratoria. Next base: position 403,690,456 of record CM048744.1, on the reverse strand, counting down.
TACCGACGTTACATAGTTTTGGTATTTTAAGGAAACCTAACGTAGATTTGTAATCGTATAGTTGACAATGACACTTCCAGTACGAGCATCTGCGCCTACTTCAGAAACACACGATTGTGCACATTTCCACCCCCAATTATGTAGCCCTTTCTCTTTTGTACTAGACACACATGCATAATAGTATGTCAAATTAATTGGCTGTCCAAACTGATAAGCAGGAACTGTGTTTAAAAAATCATCTTCGTCATTTTTGTATCCATACCATGACTTCCTAATAGAGTCAAAATCACGTTTATGGTCTATACCACTTGTTTCCATAAGAGCTGAAGGAACAAATGCAATAGGTTTTACATTAACACCTGTTATTTATAAATTAATACCCACACTTGTAATCATATTCTTATTTTGATTGAAAGTTGCAAGCTCTGTTTCACTTGAATTAGTTGGAAATGCAGTTCTAGGGTTTCGCGCAATTACTTCAACAAAACAATGAACAATTCGACTACCATCTGGCAATAAATCAAATTCGGATGGTGTCATATATAAAAATGGTCTATCAACAGGAATTTCAGCCAAAGGAGTAACCATAAACAGAGAATTTTGATGTGTAATTACTTTATAAGCTTACGTAAAAAATCTGTGCACTTTTCTATACCTTGTAATGTTACTAGTATCTAATATTGATGGTGCGGGTAATGATGGTATATCACACGTGTTAGCAGAATCACCCATTCCGTTAGCTGATGGGGCTGCAGTGCCTGGAAGTGCCTTTTTGCTTTCTTTCCACCTTTTTCTTCTTGCGACGTTGCTGCGCATCTCGCGCAATCTACATCCATGGAACTCATATTTGTGTCAGAGTCTGAATATGGAACTAATGGTTGAACAGGGAGTAAGCACCAACCGAATATTCGGTTCCGCTTTCGGCCAGTTTCGGCCAATTATTGGATTCGGCCACAGTTTAGGTTTCGCCAAGCAATCAGTCGAATCTTCGGCTTACTGATGAAGTCCGGTTGCGTTCTTCTTAGATTCAATAATAACGCTTTACCTCAGATGACGGTGCATCGTTTAACTCCTAGGAGTCTCTTCTCCCACATAAAAAGTATAGGTATTTTGTTGTTAAGCACAATATAAAGCAATCATCATATATATTAATCAAAATATCCACGGGTGCACTGCCGGTCTACAGTGTCCAACTGGCACAATATTGTTGTGTCAGGTATACTGACGGACTGAGCTCCTGGAAATGCGCCGGCACAGAGATCCGCACGCTACGACGGCTCGAGGGTAACTGGGCTCTAGCTCGGTGGTGGGTGATTTAAATATCCCCCGCCCGCGGAGCGACCCCTCCGCGGTCCGCGCCCCGCGCGGGTGCGCAGTGGAACCGATTGCGACGGCGTCTGAGGTGACGTCGATGTGAGGGCTCTGTCCAACGTGGTAGTCACTACGTTACGTTTGCTAGATTTACTCTTAATTAACCCAATCGCTGGTTCCCAAGCTTTGCTAAGATTATAGCCACAGTCACGGTTTATGATGTCGTTACTAGCGCGCATTTCAATGGCCTCTCTAACGACGCAGTCCCAGTATCTCGACGTCTGTACCAGAAACCAAGTGCGTTCATACTCCATCGCGTGATTCTTCGACAAACAATGTTCAGTGACCGCCGACTTGCTCGGATGCATCAATCGTGTGTGCCTCTCGTGTTCAAGACATCGATCCTCGACGGTACGTATCGTCTGTCCAATATATGACTTCTCACACTGACATGGAATCTGGTACATGCCGGCCTTACTCAAACCAAGATCATCTTTGCCGCCCCCCACCAGTGCACGAACTTTATTCGGCGGACAAAAGACAGTTCGAACCTGGTGTTTCTTCAAAATGCAGACGACCTTCCCCGAGAGTGGGCCGGTATATGGAATAAACGCAGTGCCTACCTCCTCCTTCGTGTTTTCATGCGTTTCCACAGATTGTGCTGTAGTGGTTGGGCGGAGAGCCCGTTGAATCTGCCACTCTGAGTACCCATTTTTTCGGAACACAGTTCTCAGGTGTTTCAATTCCTGAGATAGACTATCTGAGTCGGAGATAGTGCGCTCCCTATGTACTAAAGTTTTAAGAACCCCATTCCTCTGTGAAGGGTGGTGACAGCTGTCTGCGTGTAGATACAGATCAGTGTGCGTTGTCTTCCGATACACACCAGGACCCAAAACGCCGGGAGAAACTCAAGAATCAAATCATATATATCATTTCTCATGGTTACTTTTTTGTGGGTACACCATATCTCCCGTATTACTTATCCAAATTTAATGATTGAGGTATCATTTTCTAGGTTTCATTCTCCACTAATGACGAAAAATACAGAGATAGTTTAAAGTTCCTGTTTCGACAAAAACTGAATTTTGAAAAAAATTGTACTCTTCGTACAATCTAGGTTGACACCCGACGAACCATGGTAAATGGGACATGTAATTATGGTTGCTCCCATCAGCCACCGCGCCGAGTATCAACTCCGTTTGCGCGGCCGATATAAAAACAATGTAGAAGGCGCCATCTGTTGACAATCTGTTTAACTAACATGAACAACAACTTTTGCAGTTGTTTAGATTCTTTAGACAAGCAAAAGACCTTCTCCGATGCAATCATAGTTTATCACACGATTTCGGTTCTACACGTCGATACAAGGACGAAAAATATACAAATACCTTAATTTAACTGACAGCTCTTGCATTTGTTTAGATTCTTTACGCATGCGTAGTTTATTACGAGGTTTCTGTTTCTCACGACTATGCACAACAGCCGTTGGGTTTGTTCACTTTGTTCAAGCAAGGGATTGTGTACTGCGCGAATGAACTGAAATACTTCAACATTGATCACCACAGGCAAGTACCGCTTACTATTATAACTTATAATAATTTCTTTAACTTTTAATTAATTTTAACGGAGACAGGAACGATGATGATTTTAAAATTCATGGAGTGGCTATGTGTAGGGCTGGGTTTGAACATGACTGAAACTGTTCGAACAGTTCATGTCACAGTTCGAGAAATCCCAGGACTTTTGTAAAATAAACAAGTTTTTAAAAAATGAAATAAACATGAAAAATCAATATCGGATTTTAATATGTTTCACAACTATACATATTGTATATAATTATATAAATTTCCTTACAATTAGACTAATATTTGTTACAACAATTCAAAGTTTATTATCTTTCATACATACGTACTTGCATCTGCCTATTGTTAATTACTATCATACCTATCTGTGACTGATCAGGAAAGAATACCAATTACTCACATGGTCAACTAGATCTTAGAGCGAGCGGGAATCTTAATTGGACAGAATCATGATTGCAATCTATTACATAATTATTTAGTGTTTTTTACATAGCACGTACAATAGAAGATACATTCACAGCAGTTTCTATTACTGAAATCGAAATTACATTAAAAATACTAAAACACTTAGTTTCAAGACAACAATCTGTGATTAATCAGGATAGATTGCAAATTATTCGCATGGGTCAACTAGTCATATCTTATAGTGATGTACTATGTTACTAACAATTAAACTTAATCAGTATTGTACATATTGGAACGGTTTATCATGTTGTTATGGTGTAAAGTTTTATTAATGAGTTTCCTTGAAACCAATATGGGTTTAGAAAACGTTGATCATGAGGTACACACGTTTTCCCGTTTAGTTTGCATAAATTTATACTGACAACAATCATACTGTTAGTCGGAACTGTGATTTTATATTTCGAAATACTTTCTGCAGCATTGATTGAAGCTGCTCTGCAGCATTGATTGAAGCTGCTATGTATTCAGGAATACCAAAAATGAGATATGTAAAGTTGTTTGTCGATTGTAAAAAACGAAAGTGAAGATGGCAATATAAAGCTAGCGCTCTCAAGAACAAAACCGTAAAGGCTATTTACGGAAGCGAACAAATGATCACTTTCTGCGTATTGTGGTAGTCATATTGAGGCTCTGGTATTTTTTAGTATCTGTTTGGCATGTTTGTTGTGTCCTTAAAAACTAAAGACTATCTTCCAACAAGGAGGTATGCAGGAATGTTGAATTTGTGCTAGCTGTACAGTAATATAGTTAGTTCGAGGTACACGAGACTGGGAACACCTCGAACTGTCTAAATTTACGTCTTAAAAAGAAGAAAAGCGACCTAAATAAGAATATTTTAAGATTACAATACTGCAGAAACCCCGCAAGCATTCTTTAAAATCGATAGACAACGAATATATTTTACTCTGATATATCAAAGACTACTTGAATTACTACCTTCATTTATTCCTTCCTGCGAGGAAGTAAGGAAAAAGCTTGTATATTTCACTTCTGTTTATTACGCACGACTGAGAAGAGCTCGATGTATTTTGCAATGTTCATTATTATATTCTTTGCAGTCGATGTATTGCTGACATGTAAATTCGGGTAAAGATGAAATCTATTTGCTTTCTTCTGTTTCTCATCAATAAACTCCCAGTCAATTTCGGTTATATTTTTTATATAAAAAATTTATTTAACTTTCACCATTTCCTGACACTATCCATGAAGCTGTTAACAGTAGTGTTGAACTATCACGACGTTGGATGGTTCGGGATTTGGTTGTACTGAAAGTCCGATTGTTTGTCAATGTCCATCTTTCACGGCCATTCTTTAACAAATAATTCCGCCTTTAATTAAACTTGTTACACGAGCCACTAAATTCAATTCACCGAAGCTCGATCCAATGTCGGCGAATAGTTACGCGGTTTACAAATAATTTTATTTCAGCTCAACTACGAGATCTTCGATAATGTCGAAAAAAGTAACTATTCGTCGAATTCAGTGGGTTGCTTGTGCTCCAAAATGTTTTACTTTCAAATATTTCATTTCATTCAATATACGACCATTTTTAAAGAAAGTTTTTAAATAGTCATTTCCATTGGCAGCCTAAGGGGTTTAAAGTCTTTACACTATTTACTTCGAGTTATAATGGTGGAGTGCCTTTTTCTGTGAGGGAAGAATGTACCCCCGTTGTTGTTTCGTTTTGTGACGCTCGTATTTATGAGAAACTTATAATTCCGAGACTCCACTGTATGAAGTTCAGTTTACTTATTGTCTGCCTGTCTTTAACTTTTTAGTTAGAAAATGTCACAACGAGGAAAAAAGAATCCAATCTGGAGGTACTTCAATAAAAGTTTCATCGATTTGTCTAAAACTGTTCGCATCCCGCGTCATCTTCCGTGGACTCCTGGTTAGGCTTAGTATAGGGAAGCGATCTTGAAAAATGTGGAAAAATTTGTGATTTCTGATGTAACGTAAATATACAGTCTCTGTTACGGATGAAACTAGAAGAGGAGCCGAATATTCAGTTACGGTTTCGGCCAGAAATTATTTTTCTGTCGAACTCTATTACTAACTATAAAATTAAAATGGCGCTAACACGAGGGGAGGGGTGAATTATCACCATAATTTTGTTATTTTGCCATTTTATTTCTCAGGTTCTATGTCATTCATTGACCAAAGGCACTCGGTCAGTTAGTTGGGGTGTAATGTCCACCACTCTCTTTTTGCGGATCCTCTTCCAATTTCCACTAGTATTCATGATAGGCTACTAATAATGTGCGGATGTAAAACTTCTTTGTAACTTCTAATATAGATCCATAGTAGCTGAAAACCCGGCATTCCTTGGATATTTATTTTTTCCACGCTCTTATATCCTCCCCCCCCCCCCCTTTATGGGTCTCACGTGCGTGGCGAGCACGGGGCCCCGAGCTAGTGCAGTCTATCTCTTTGTTTCCTCCATGGACTGCATTTCCTTTCCCTCCCCCCCCCTTTCTTATCCTCACTCACTCCCCTTCCCACCGGAGGACTGATGACCTAGGCAGTCTGGTCCCTCTGTCCCAAATAACCAACCAACCAATCTCTCCTTCTCTGCCTTCTTCCATTTCTACCACTCCCATCGCTCTGTTCATCTCATCCTCACAGTCTCTAGGCCCATTTCTGCACCCAACCATCTGTCCGTATCCTCGTCCTGTCTCCGTTCGACCGCCTCCTCTGTTTATTTGCTCCTCCCCTCTTTTTTTCTTCTTTCTCTTAAGACATATGAGAGAACAGGATTCCATGGAGATTTTAAGCAAAACATGCATTCCTGTTCATAAGGTTAACAGCTAATTTTATTTCAATCGCTTCCTTGATAAAACAATGACAGTAGCTGGGAGTGTATGCCAAAATTTCCGTCTAGGAAGGGTTTGACAACTGCAGATTTATTGGGTTGTTGTAAACGTATGTGACATTTATACTCATTACATCGGTCCTCGAGAGTCTTAATTTTTTTACCAATGTATGACATGCAACAACTACATCTATTGTATCCCATCTAGTTATGGTATGTCATATATTGGTCACACAATTAGGACTCTTGCGGACAGATGTATCTCGTGCAGTTGTGGCACCTCATATACTGGTCAAATAATTACGACTGTTGATGACTGATATATTGAGCATCAACGTGACACTTGTTTACAACAACCCAAAAAATCTGCTGATACCGAAAGCTGCCAGATACAGGTCACCCTATGGAATATAACCAGGACCGGCCTTACCCATCCAGATGCCCCGGGCGAGTAGCCAACGTGGCGCCCTTAGCCCTTAGGAGGCGTCCATTAATTATGTGATTTTTTTCCCGGGGGAGGTGGGAAAGGAGGAGGGGATCGAACCGAATCCACCAAATTTCACGTGGTGGAGAGGGGGTCGAGCCGGCCGCGGTGGCCGAGGGGCTGAGGCGCTCCAGTCACGGTCTGCACGGCCACTACGGTCGTGGGTTCGAATCCCCCCTCGGGCATGGATATTTGTGCCGTCCTTAGTTAGTTCATAAGTAGTTTGTAAGTTTAGGGCCTGACGATCCCGTAGTTAAGTCCCATAAGCTATACAAACATTTGAACATTTGCAAATATCACGTAATTTTTTTCCCGCAAGAAACAGTGTAGAACTGAGTTAAATTAAGTAAAACATGTTTCACGTCTACAGTGTGGCTAAATCCTACACAATAATACATATTGTGGCTATGCAAAACATCACATAGTAACACAGTAGTCCCTGGATTATTTCTCGAAGGATACACTACCTTTCTTTCCACGCGCGTTTTTGTCGGAATGGGAACGCAACACTCGGGCGCCTCTCTCACGCTGCGTGAAGCCCAGAGCAGTCCGCTCAGCTACAGCCAAACGAGCGTTCATTTCACGCGCGATTTTTATTCTATTATTTGTTACTGTAGCACTACTTCAAGGATTGAAGGCCGCACATTATTATACTTGTCCTGGAGCAGCAGCAAATTATAGTTACGTTCTGTTAATAGAATACACGTGTCTTTTTGGTTTCTTCAATAACTGTTTCTTTTTCAGGTTTTCTTTTCCAAGTTTCTGAACCAGAAAGCTTTTTCTTAATCATTTCCCTCTCTTCTGGCATGATTTATTAATCTGGCAAATTATGGTGTGGACACTACTCCACTTCGCGACTACAACATTAGATCTATAACAAATAAAATCATATATTACTGGACGTAACTATAAAAGAACAGTTAACTAAACGATAAAAAAGTTTTTAAACTTACCCGAAAATTGAAATGTTGTCCCCATCACGACAGTTTTCAGTCACTGTGATTCACCATAAAAACACGAACCCTGCCTCCGCCTCGTACTAACAGTTTCTGAGATGTGGGTGTAAATCGTAGCGCTGCCACCATATGCAGTCAAACACACACTGAAAGGCACTGTATTATCTCAGTACGTTAGGGGAGTATTCTCCATGAATACAGTGCATGATCTATTAATTGTTGTAGATGAGTCATTAAGTCACAAATATTCGCTATAAATCCATTCAAATTAATGAATTTCAACTATAATGACTATCTCACAGTCCGTCTTTTCCTTTATTTGAACCGGCAGCTACTAGTAGTTTCTGTGGTGCACGAGAGATGAAGCAGCTGCATGCATGGGCGCTGCCTTTTTGCAGTTCTTGAACCAAATAACAAGGCGCTGTCTTAGACCCATCTACCAGACGTCAGACAAAGCTCGCGTGAAACGTGGATGTATGCAACCACTTAATGATTGCATTCAGCACGTTTTCTCTTCTGTTAGTCTGAATTCAGCGCGCGTTTGTGGGATTAACGACGAGATAACGAACAACGTTACACTTCATCTGTGTTGTGTCTGTTCCTATATTCCGAATTGTTTAGACGCAAATGTGTCGGTTCCTGTTATCCCCGTTTTATCTATGTGAGCTTAGTGTGATCATTTGTAAAATAAACCATAAAAAATGTTGCCACAATTTAATTTTACGAGCAATTTTCTTTTAAGTTTGCGCAATTTACAACTGTTTAAGTTGTGCAATTGGTTTGGACGCCATTACGGCTGGCGAACATTCGTGCAGTGTTTGTTGCTAAATTTATTAACTTTCAAACAAAATCATTCCCATTCAAAATTAATAAGCATTTTACAACGTGCACTCGCTTTGTGTCTTTGTCATGTTAAGTGTCCGAAGTACAATAATTCTCAGTTTGAGGTTTTCTACGTAACTTGCGACTGGTAACTTATCTAAAATTTAACGCACGGTCAGCTGCACGAAACAGGTCGCGGTACCAGACCATGACGGCGATTTACATTAATAAAAATGCATTTTATTACACTTAAAACACCAGAATAAGCTGATCTGATAAATGAGTCCCTTTCTATAGTGTAACTGCCGCCAACGTCTACTCAAAATAGCTATCAAAATCTTTAAAAGATGCAAAGCAGTTCTACATCTACATCTACATAGATACACTGCAAATCACATTCAAGTGCCTGGCAGAGGGTTCATTAACAGCTTTCATAACTTTCTGTACCGTTCCATTCTCTAATAGCGCGCGGGAAGAAAGAACACATAAATCGTTCCGTTTTCGATCTGATTTCTCTTATTTTATTGGGATGGTCATGTCTTCCTAAGTAGATGGGTGCTAGCAAAATATTTTCACATTCAGAAGTAAGAGTCTGTGATTGAAACTTCACAAAAAGATCACGTCGCAATGAATAACGTTTTTATTTTAATGATTTCCACCCCAATTCGTGCATAATTTCTGTGACCCTTACCCCCCCACCCTAACGTGATGAAACAAAACGAGCTGCCCTCCTCTGAACCTTCTCAATGTCTTTCGTCAGTCCCACCTGGTGAGGGTCCCACAAGGGGCAACAGTACTCCAGGCGAGGACGCACAAGTGTAATGTAGGCAGTCTCTTTGGTGGAGCTGGTGCATCTTCGAAGCGTTCTGCCGATGAAACGTAACCTTTGGTTCGCCTTCCCCACAATATTTTCTATGTGTTCTCTCCAGTCAAAGTTGTTCGTAATTGTAACTCCTAGGTATTTGGTAGAATTTATGACATTAAGGTTTGACTGATTTAACGCTTAATTGAAGTTCAGCGGATTTCTTTTACTGGTCATGTGTATTACCTCACACTTTCAATTATTTAGTGATAATTACCAATTTTCCCATCATATAGAAATTTTGTCTAAATCTCTTTGCAGTTGCTTTTGATCCCTTGTTGACTTCACTAACCGATAAACGTCAGCATCATCCGAGAACATCCCAAGGGAGCTATTCAGATTGTCTCCTAGATAGTTCCACCCTTTATTTAGGAATACGTATCAGTCAAATAATTTTTACGAAATTTTAACTATTTTTGAGCCCAATCCAGACTTATAAAACTTTTAAGAAATGAAGACAGGCTAAAAAGATAAATCTTGCACTAATTCCAATCCCTATGGCAATTCCATTATAACGTTTTGGTACTCGTTTTATCAATAATAACCCGGAGCAGGTACTCCGCAAGCCGTGCACCGCCAGTAGCCAGTCCTATTATGGCGACGGTCCAATCAGCCGGCGACTACCCACAGTGGTGCGTTACGGGCCAGACACGAGCCACTGGATCGGCCGTGATGGGGTGCTGCCGCGTCGCCTCGGAGGACATAATTGCCGTCGCAAAACAGCCGAATGAAGTATTCATGCGGGGGGCGCGCATCGCTGTATTGGGACGCCTGGGTGACGGCGATAATTGGCAGCGTTATACAATAAACCGCGGCCGCGGCGCCATGCATAGCTGAGGAGTCGTTAGCGAGCAGCAATCGGAGCTGCGGTCGCCACGGTTGCCTGGCGACCAGGTCATCAGGCGGCGCGCCTCCACAGTCCGCTCCCAGGTCTGTGCCTACTGCCGAGTGGGGCATGAGCGACACGTGGAGTGGGAATGTACGTATTTAGCATAGGTACAGAGAAACAGCGCTGCTACATCTACACAGATACTCTGAAAATCACAGTTAAGTGCCTGACAGAGGATTCATTAACCACTTTCATTACCTTTCTCTACCGTTCCATTCTCTAATAGCGCGCGGGAAGAGGGAACACCTAAATCGTTCCGTTTTCGATCTGATTTCTCATATTTTTTTGAGACGGTCATGTTTCCCGATGTAGGTGGGTGCTAGCAAAATATTTTCACATTCGGAAGTAAAAGTCGGTGATTGAAACTTCGCAAACAGATCATGCAGCAATGAATAACGTCTTTCTTTTAATGATTTCCACCCCAATTCGTGCAACATTTCAGTGACGCTTTCCCACCTACAACGCGATAAAACAAAACGAGCTGTCCTTTTCTGAACCTTCTCAATGTCCTCCTTCAGTTCCACCTGGTGAGGGTCTCACACTGGGCAACTGGAGAGGTCGCACAAGTGTGATGTAGACAGTCTGTTTGTAGAACTGTTGCATCTGCGAAGCGTTCTGCCAATGAAACGTAACCTTTGGTTCGCCTTCCCCACAATATTTTCTGTGTGTTCTCTCCAGTCTAAGTTCTTCGTAACTGGAACTCCTAGGTATTTGGTAGATTTCAAAAAAATGTTCAAATGTTTGTAAATCTATCGGACCAAACTGCGTCGTCATCAGTCCGTAGCTTACGAACTACTTAAACTATGGTAAACTAACCTAAGGACAAACACATACACCCATGCCCCAGGGAGGACTCGAACCACCGACGGCGAGCAACCACGCGCTCCGCAGCGAGGCGCCTTAGACCGCTCGGCTACTCCACAGCGGCTATTTATTAGAATTTACGACCTTAAGTTTTGAATGATTTATCGTGTAACTGAAGTTCAGCGGATTTCTTTTAGTGGTCATATGTATTACTTCACACATTTCATTATTTAGTGTTTATTGCCAATTTCCCCACCATGTAGAAATTTTGTCTAAATCACTTTGCAGTTGTTTTTGATCCTTTGTTGATTTCACTAACCGATAAACGATAGCATCATCCGCGAACAGTCTAAGGGAGATTTTCACACTGTGTTCTAAGTCGTTTATAAACACAAGGAAGAGTAGGGGACATATAACGCTTCCCTGGGGAAGGCCAGATATCACTTCTGTTTTAGTTGATGACGTACCGTCAATTACTACGAACTGTGTCCTTTCTTATAGGAAATCGTTTATGCAATCACATAATTGGAGCTATATTCCATAAGCACACAATTTCATTAGAAGCCGCTTCTGAGATACCGTGTCAACAACCTTCCGGAAAATAATAAGGTTGGTAGTAGATTACTACTGCGCGTCAAAAAGGTATAATAATATCATTGCTTCCTCTCGCAGACGTCATTGTTTGGTCGGCGTTTCTGTCATCGTACTGAAAAGTCGTCTGATCCGCAGGCACACAAGGACTCCTATTCTGAGACTGTGATCAGTGAAATGATCTGATCCGCGAGGAAGGCATACACTGATTGATATTATCTGTTTCAGCAATCAAGGCAAAGAAATTTTGTAGCGATTGTGGGTAGTGAAAGAATTACTTACGTAGTAGGTGCTCGTATTGTTGTGAGGTATTTTGTATAAGTAATTTTGGATTGCAAATGTAAAAATGTTTGACAAGGATTGTCATTTATCTAGAATTTTGTATAAAAATGTTTTAATTTCTCAATACTGAATGAGTAATATAACCTTCAGCCTTATTATTGTATTAGAAGGTATAATATTACCCCCACTTTGATTTAGAAATTTAAGACATATGAAATTGTATGTGTTTCAAAGTTGCATAGCAAGAAGTGCATTTTCGAGTGTGCAGAAAGCATATTAGAATTTGATTAGTAAGAAAGCAGGAAATTATTTTTCGTAAAGATTTCCATTATTGTCAACAGTCAAAGTGTTGAAAAAGTTAACATTTTTATTTTCTGAATGAGTTTAATTTCAAGCTATTCAGATGTGTTGCCTTTATTCCACAACGGAGTTTCAAGGACAATGGAATAATTACGGAGGAAGAGTCATAATTCATTATGAAGTATGCAGTCAGGGAGTATACTGTGCCGGCCGCGGTGGCCGAGGTGACTGAGGCGCTCCAGTCACGGTCAGCACGGCCACTACGGTCGGGGGTTCGAATCCCCCCTCGGGCATGGATATTTGTGCCGTCCTAGTTCGTAAGTAGTTCATAAGTAGTTTGTAAGTTTAGGGACTGATGACCCCGTAGTTAAGTCCCATAAGCTTAACAAACATTTGAACATTTGGAGTATACTGTCACGTAGAGTATCAGTCACTCGGCAGTTGGGTCGTTGTGTCGACGGTCCGTCAGTGGCTGATTGGCTCAGTCATTCAGTCACCGCGGTTCAACAGGACAGAGCCGCGCACAGTCGCTGTCGTGCACTAACGGCCTGAAGAGGAGTTTGAAGACAAGAAGACAGCGAGAAGATCGCAGGGCTAGTTGCACTTTCCCGGGTGGCTGGTAAAGACGAAGGGATGCGGCCTTACATTGGAAGTCGCCAGTGAACTGTCGAGATATTGTCACGCAGCGAAAACCCGTCGCAATGCACTTTAAGGACACGGCACGCTTAGTACAACACCAAGAAAATATCTCTGTTTGTTAAACATTGATAAAATAAATTACTTTGGAGGTGAACCGATGTTTTATTCACACCGTGAACGAAAGAGGGAACCCACATCAAGTAGCTTACAGCGGAAACTCTTCGTTGAAACGTGCTACAGCTCTCCCGAGCAACTCCTAGCGGCGTGAGTTGGAAACTAAAACTGGGATTGAACGGCGGATAAACGCTGAGAGACTCAGAAGACTTACATCGCCGCGGTGGAGTAGCCGAGCGGTCTAAAGCGTCTCGCTGCGGAGCACGCGGATGCTCGCCGTGGAGGTTCGAGTCCTCCCCCTGGGGCATGGGTGTGTGTGTTGTCCTTAGGTCTGGTCACCTAGGTTTAAGTAGTTTGTAAGCTACGGATTGATGACCACGTAGTTTGGTCCGATAGATTTACAAACATTTGAAAATGTTTTGAAAGACTTTCATCATTCGTCAGCGTACTTTACAGATGTAGGAAATGATTGGAAGGGGAAATGTATATTCTACATACGGCTGTAACAGCTAACTACACACAGCTGTGCACCCCGAAATCTTTCTTTAAGTTCCCGAAAAGTAGAGAACTCTAAATATCATAGTTTAAGGAGGCTACTATTAGGCCTTTTACTTTTAATAGTGTCTATAACGCTTTGATTTGCCCTTTTTTTTATTAGTGCCTTATAGATACAGGCAGTGGGTTAATCGTAAGCGAACAGTTGACTTTTATAAAATTTTGAGAACGAAGGGCCCAGAGCATTTGAATAATAGCTATGTTTTATGCCCAGATTAGTTTGTGCAGAATGATTTCAGAAATAGTATTTTGTAAGGCAAGGGTAAATGTAATTTGTTCAATGCGTGTAGTTTTTATAAATGGCGATTAATTCAATATAACAACAAATGTATAAAAGCAAGTATCATTTGAATCCCTTCATTTAAAACGTGGACGAAATTTTAGAAACATCAGCATACCTTCAAGGTCAGCTGTTTGTATTTAAGCAAAAGTCATATTTTATGACAAAATTTCAAATAATGTATTGCATTTTCGTTATCATTTTCAATACTTGGCCTTCCCTTCTGCTGCCTAACTGCTCATGGAAGCTCCGTTCATGTATGTGGTTAAAACGTTTGTCGCGTAGTGTGTTAGTTTCAGTTCGAATACTATCCAATAAAAAGTACACATCACTAAACGTAGCTATTATTTGTCCGTCTACGCAATAATAAAAAGTGCGATCTTTTTCACCTGAAGCGTTTTGTGTCACTGAATATAAAACATCTTCAGTTGTGTGAAATGAGAGCTGTCAACAGTTAGATTTGTTTTCATAGTTCGTTGAAAATTTGTAAAATGTAGATTTTTTAACTTACGGAAATTTTTCTTAGATTTTAGCCTGATATCACGAAGCTTCCACGTGTTGTACAGTTTATGGCTATTCAGAAAGTAGGGAACGTTTTGGCATTAAACAAAAAACTAAAAGCAATAAAAATATTTTATCATATACATCTGAAGGACCTAAGTCACAACAAGGGCCCTGGAGTGGACGACATTCCCTCAGAACTACTGAAATCTCTGGAAGTGCCAGCCATGACAAAACTGTTTCACCTGGTGCGTAAGATGTATGAGACAGGGGAAATACCTCTGACTTTAAGAAATATATAATAATCCCCCTTACAAAGAAAGCAGGTGCAGACAGGTGTGAAATTTACAGAACCATCAGTTTAATAAGTCATGGTTACAAAATCTTAACACGAATTATTTACAGAAGGATGGAAAATCTGGTATAAGCCGACATGGGGTAGGCCAGTTTGGATTCAGGACAAATTTAGGAACACTTGAGGCAATTCTCAATTTACGGCTTATCTTAGATTAAGGAAAGGCAAACCTACATTTCTAGCTTTTGTAGCTTTGGAAAAAGCATTTCACAGTGTGGATTGGAATACACTCTTTCAACTTCTGAAATCAGGAAGAGTAAAATATAGGGAACGGAAGGTTATTTACAACTTGTACAGAAACCAGACAAAAGTTATCAGAGTTGAAGGGCATAAAAGGATAGGTTGGGAAGGGAGCGAGATAGTGTTGTAACATTTCCACAACGTTATTCAATCTGTACCTTGAGCAAGCTGTAAAGGATAGCAAAGAGAAATTAGAAGAAGGATTTAAAGTTCAGGGTAAAGAAAACTAAACTTTGCTATTTGCCAGTCAAATTGTAAGCCTCTCAGAAAGCAAAAGACCTGAAAAAGCAAGTGAACGGAATGGACAGTGTCTTGAAAGGAGCGGATAAGACGAACGTTAAGAAGATAAAACAAGGATAATGGAACGTAGTCTGAAAAAATCAGGCGATGCTCAAGGAATTATGTAACGAAATAATAAGGGTGTTAGATGAATGTTGTTACTTGGGCAGTAAAATAACTTAAGATGCTCGCATTACAAACGATATATAATGTAGAATAGCAATGGGAAGATAAGCCTTTCTGAAAAAAGCATTTTGTTAATGTCAAATATTAATTCAAGTGTTAAGAAGTCATTTGTGTGGAGTGTATCTCTGTAAGGTGGTGAAACATGAACGATAAACAGTTCTGTCAGGAAGATGGTGGAAGCTACCGAAATGTGGTGCTACGGATAACAGCGATACGCCGGCCCTGTTGTCTGTACAGGTCAATTTGAAAGAAAAAAAAAAAAATAAAAAAATAAATAATAATAATAATAATAATAATAAAAATCCGTGAAATTACGTGTAAGAAACGTCGATGAATTAAGAGTGAAAAGTTTAAGATAAATGGCAATTAAATTCAATTCTGCCAAACAGTGGCTGATACGGCAGTGTGAATGAATAAGGGGATGAAATGCAGGATGTTACAATCAAGGTTGAGACAAAAAGCTCGAAATAACACTATAAAATTAGTTACAAGTTACCACATAATAGCTCATCAGCTCACAGGCAGCTGTATTGGCTGGAAAATAGCTGTGGATTTAATAGATTGTTTAATTTATGGTAGCTTCTGACAATAACTACTTGTGCAAAAATGTACTCTTGGTATGAAAAATGTATGAAATGTCGGGGTTGGAAAAAAAAGTTTAAGAGAGTGCAGGTTCCTTAACTGGAGAAATGAAATGAAATAAACTGAAGCATTAGACAATGGATAACTAATTACGTGAAATGCAAAATAATGCGTAATGGCGCCCAAACCTCTTGCTACGATAGGAATTGCAGTGCTGAAAAATAACAAACTTTTTGTAATTAGCTAGGATCAGGGAAGGAATCATGAATGAAACTCTGTACACAAGTTTGAAGATGAAGGGTTTATTTGAAGGAGAAAAAATCATGTCATACCAGCCCAATACGTTTATAAAGAAGCAGTTCTCGAAAATGCAGCGGCATCATAACTCATCAAATGCTGAACAACGAAAAACGGCGACGGCTCGCGTTCTCTTCCAAGTAGTATGTGAAAGATGAAAGACGAAAAACTTTGAAAGGAGATCGGAGTTGAAAGCGGCGATCATCACGTTTATCTTTGAATAATGGCATGTATAGCTTCAAGACGAATACTGCAAATTAAGCGGCTTGTCGCGTAACTAATGGGCAGGTAATGAACAAAATTTGGGAAAAGAGGATTTTCTGGCATACGTTGACTAAAATAATTCATCGATTGGTAGGACACTTTCCATTGGAGGAAAGTGAGTAGGGTACGAAACGCAGAGGGAGCGTAAGAGTCGCGGTGGAGTAGTCGATCGGTCTAAGGCGCCTCGCCGCGGAGCGCGCGGTTGCTCGCCGTGGGGGTTCGACTCCTCCCTGTGGCATGGGTGGGTGTGTGATGTCCTTAGGTTAGTTTGACTAGGATTAAGTAGTTTGTAAGCTATGGACTGATGAGCACGCAATTTGGTCCGATAGATTTACAAACATTTGAACTCCTTTTTTTTTTTTTTTTTTTTTTTTTTTTTTTTTTTTTTTTTTTTTTTTTTTTTTTTTTGAGCCTAAGAGAGGAGTACAGAAAGCGGATTCAAATAGATGTGTCTTGCCAATCTTATTAGGAAAAGACTTACTCCTGACAGAGTAGAGTGGACGCTCTAAGGCGCCTTGCTGTGGAGAGCGTGGTTGTTCCTCATCGGAGGTTCGATTCCTCCCTCGAGCGTCAGTATGTGTATTGTTTTTATGTTAGATGAGGTTAGTTTAACGAGTTATTAAGCCTCTTTAACAAAAGTAGCTATGTCCTACAGATTTACAAACATTTGAAGCAGTGTGTAGAGCTGCATCAAACCAGTCTCCGGACTGAAGACCAAAGAACAGTGTTCATCTTATGCACTGCTACTTATATCTCGGAAAAAGTCAAAAGGGTAACCTTCAATTACTTTTCATTTTATATTTTATTTTGTTTTTCACTTTTTGTGCATCTGACACGAACGAAATACACTACTGGTCTTTAAGATTGCTATACCAAGCAGAAATGCAGATGACAACGGGTATTCATTGGACAAATATATTATACTAGAATTCACATGTGATTAAATTTTCACGCAGTTGGGTGGATAGATCCTGAGAAATCAGTACCCAGAACAACCATCTCTGGCCCTAACAACGGCCTTGATATGCCTGGGCATTGAGTCAGAAAGAGCTTGGATAGCGTGTACATGTACAGATGCCCATGCAGCGTCAACACTATACGACAGTTCATCAAAAGTATTGACTGACGTATTGTGACTAGCCAGTTGCTCGGCCACCATTGACCAGACGTTTTCAATTTGTGAGAGATCTGGAGAATGTGCTGGCCAGGACAGCAGCCGAACATTTTCCGTATCCAGAAAGGCCCGTACAGGACATGCAACATGCGGTCGTGCATTATCCTGCTGAAGTGTAGGGTTTCCAGGGATCGCATGAAGGCTAGAGCATCTGAAATGTAACAGCCACTGTTCAAAGTTCCGTCGATGCGAACAAGAGATGACAGAGACGAGTAACCAATGGCACCCCATACCAACACGCCGGGTGATACGCCAGTATGGCGATGACGAATACACGCTTCCAATGTGCGTTCACCGCGATGTCGCCAAACACGGATGCGACTATCATGATGCTATAAACAGAACCTGGAGTCATCCGAAGAAATGACGTTTGGCCATTCGTGCACCCAGGTTCGTCGTTGCGTACACCATCGCACACGCTCCTGTCTGTGATGCAGCGTCAAGGGTAACTGGTAGTCATGGTCTCCGAGCTGATAGTCCATGCTGCTGTAAACGTCGTCGAACAGTTCGTGCAGATAGTTGCTGTCTTGCAAACGTCCCCATCTGTTAACTCAGGGATCGAGACATGGCTGCACGATCCGCAACAGCCATGCGGATAAGATGCCTATCATCTCGACTGCTAGTGATACGAGGCCGTTGGGATCCAGCACGGCGTTCTGTTTTGCCCTCCTGAACCGACCGATTCCATATTCTGCTAACACTTGGATCGAGAGCAACGCGAGCAGCAATGTTGCGATACGATAAACCGCAATCGCGATAGGCTACAATCCGGCCTTTATCTAATTCCTCCTCCTTACACGAGGCATCACAACTACGTTTCTCCAGGTAATGCCTGTACACTGATGTTTTTGTATGAAAAATCGGTTGTAAACTATCCTCATGTCAGCGAGTTGTAGGTGTCCCTACCGGCGCCAACCTTGTGAGAATGCTGTAAAAAGCTAATCATTTGCATATCACAGCACCTTCTTCCTGTCGGTTAAATTTCGCGTCTATAGCACGTCCTCTTTGTGGTGAAGCAATTTTAATGGCCAGGAGTGTACGAAAAGCAGAAAGTGTCTGTGCATTGTGGATGTGTGAACTGTTAGGTGGTAGAGTTCTGAGGGGCGAGCGCCTCACACAAAGGCTGCCGTGTGAAGATATGCGAGCGAGGTACGACTAGCCAAGCCTCGAGTACGTGTCTCAGTGCTGGCAGCACAAACTACGCGGTGTGCTTCCGCGAAAGCACAAGACTCGCACATAGCTTTAAACGTTGAACATGAATGAAAAAAAAAAAAAAAAAAAATCAGATTACACATAAGTGTGGTTGATAACGATCCTAACTACAGGAATCACTCATTTTAGATACGTATTTCACAATACGAGCAGAGCACTGGTATGCAAACAAAAACAAAGCAGACAAACGGTGGGTGCTGACACAACATCTTCAGTCAGTAGTTGCGTGGTACTGATGCAACTTTGCACAACTCCAATTTTTTTAACTATGTATGCCCTCTTTTATTATTTTAATTTAAATAATGGTAACACCGCTTTGGAGACACTATGCAATGTAATGCACTGTTGTCGCTGCCAGCACACATTGTTGACAGACCTACCTTACCTCCGAGCAAATGGACTCCCCCGTCCCACGTCATCAGCGTGCGCGCAATCGAGGGAAAAACAGTCGATTGTAAGCGAGCGGTCTGGCGTAACGGTGTCACTATGTATTCGAAACAGAAACAGCGGAGTTGGATCAAGATAGAATGTGCCAGACGTAATACAGCACGACAGTGTCATCAAGGTCTTCAAAACGCGTGCGGGAAATCGGCTTTGCCACGTTGGGTAAAAGCCTTCAACGAAGGTCGACAAACAGTGGCAGACATGCATCGGGTAGGTGGTCCTAGCGTCTCTGAAAGAGTACATACTGTTGCCGGGTTAGTGTTCAGTGCACAGTGATCTACGCCAGACGATACTTGAGCTCGCCCACGAAACCGGATTAGTGTATACGGCTGTGCTTCGCATCCTGAAGGAACGCCTGGCCATGCGATAACTGCACAACGATGGGTTCCGCATGAATTGACGGGAAAGCAGTAATGAATGCGTTACGGTGCTGCTCACACACACTTGGAGCGCTATGAGTGCGAAGGAGAGGTTTCTTAGACCGTATCGTAACACTGGATGACACACTCACATCGTACGAGCCGAAACTGAAACGCCATTCAAACGAATGGCATCATCATGGGTCGCCACGAGAATCGAAAGTACGTCAGAGCCCCAGTGCGGTAATTCTCGATTACGACTGTGATGGTGTTATCTTTACGCAATACGTTCCTCCGCGGCAGACCGTCAATGCACAGTCTTACTGTTCGTTTTTGAGGCGTCACCTGCGACCAGCTATGCGAAAGAAACGGCAACATGTTCTGTGCAATCCACCCATTATTTTGCCGACAATGCGCGGAGCGCATACAGCGCAAGCTGTGGCTGCTCTGTTCGGTCGATGGGACTGGGACGTACCTTGCCATCCACCATTCTCCCTGGACTTAAGTCCTCGTGACTTTGATTTGGTTCCGAAGATGAAGGAACCACTTCGTGTCATTAGCCTCAGAACTGTTCCAGAGATTCGACAGGCAGTTAACCGCTCCATTTGCACCATCAATAGAACAGGCTCTGCTAACGGTATACTACGCCTTCCACATCACAGGCAACGGGTTCTACACGACGCTGGTGACTACTTTGAAGGACAGTAACAGGTGGAAACATGTAACTCTTTTGTATCGGTTGTTAATAAATGTTGCCACTATTTAAATTCCAACCGTTGTACATTTATTCCTTTAGTAAGTGTCTCTTATTCCATGAAACGTATTATGATTAACTACCTTTGCTCATACAACGTGGTATTGCCCCGTAACACGCCGAAAACCGCTGCCGGCCTCGTGCTCAGCTCAGCATTCCCGCTGCATGGGGCTGGGCAAATAATACTCGCGTTCGAACAGTATCGAACTGTTCGAACACTCAGATAACAAATGACTCGCGCTGCCTATCTGCAAATGATACGCGGGAAATTTTGAAGTTACTGGACTATCGCTTTGCTCAGAACTAATTTCATAGGAAGTACAAGTATATGTAAAAGAAAAGAAGGGCATAACTATAAAAAACTGTTTATTTTTTTCCTTTTTCTTAATTTTTATAAAAATAGTGCATATGTGACCTGTCTGGCATCACTGCAAGATATGATCCATTGATATACAAAATATCTGATACTATAACACATTACTGAAGGCTAACATTCAAAGAAAAAATGTGAATCCTTCATAAGTAGAAATTACATTTAATGTGATTAAAAGAGATAGGTTTCAAATGACCATTCCATTCCCTGTTCATACAGTACAGTAACAGAGAAATACATTACCACCTTTTAATCGCTTTCAAAATAAGATTAAAAGAGATGAAATAGGGAAAACGTTAGAAATGTAATACCCAATAACGGAAATAAGTCATATATATAAAAAAAAAAAAAACTGTAGTTGCAACGTCGGAATAAACGTCGCACAAGCTGCTGTGTATGTAGTATCAACAGTCGTCGCTAGATCACAGGTCTAGAATTTTGAATCGCGATTGCTATCGTTAACTTACAGCCTATATTCGTTACTGTTTTTACATATGACCTGCACCCTAGAAGTTACAATAGTCGGAATTTAACACTTAGTAATACCCATAGTACATTAATGACATCCGATCTTCGTTCTAAATCGTATACCGCATTTACCATCGTTGTAAATCGTAGAGATAGTACCTCCTGACATTCCTAGACAGCGTCGTGATCGAATGTTCGAACATTTCCCGAGATATCCCGAACTGTGACGTAAATTGTTCGAACAGTTCGAGTCATGTTCAAACCCAGCTCTACCGATGCAACTGCTTGGCGGACAGCTCGGCCCATTATACTTGCGGCAGCGGTCAATCCAGGTAACACCGTCTAGGTACCAGGCCTCACAACAATGCCGTGTCACGTCACACCGTTAGGCCGCTGGGGCACAGCCCACTGCCTCGTAGCGCCATCCAGTGAGCTAGCGATGGCAGGCTATCGGTGTGACGTCACACGGACGTGTTGTAAGGCCTTGTATGTAGACAGTGTTGGTCCAGGCCACAGCGTCACCTCGTAACATGCGCCCAGTGACGCCACAAGGGTTGCAGACTGCCTACAAACTCCCTAGCCAGAAGCCGTTCCCAGCGCTCCTATAGGTGGCGCCTCTCCGCATGCGTTTCCGAGTATTCTTTCTTCTCGGGTATGCCCTTGTGCCTACTAGAAGAATTAAAATCATTATGTGGTGCTGTTAGCTTGACCTAGGACAGACTTTCACTGGCCAGGAAAGTACTTGGGCTCGAACAAACACATATACACCAAAATCGTATGAGAGATAATGTAAAGATCCCTTGTTACACTAGTGATACTCCCGCATCTGCAAAACTCTGCAGTCGTCCGTTAGAGACCTCTGCGTGTGCCATACCGCACTGCACTTTGACCTGTCGGTTAGGCAGTAGGGACGTGCAGTGTGCCTCCGAAGTTGCGTTTTGTGATGTTATTTCTGTGGTGAAGCGTCAGATGGGGCGGCGATTGCTAATCAATCCTGTTAATGTAATGCGACTAGTTGAGATGAAGTTACGAAGAACCCTTCTTCGTGAAGATGGTACTAGTGTAGAAGATGAATCATTTGCATGCTTTCTCATATCTGTTATGGTACAGAAATATGAGCATAAGTTAGATACTGTTGTTACAAACCCATAATAATGATAATAGGGATGATAATGACGAACAACTCATTGCAAGCGGTAGTGCTACGGTAAGTGCGGGAAGAGGCGATGGAAGCAGTGGCAGTGAATACCAACAGTCTTTCGGAAAGAAGGTTAAAGTTGCAACTATCATCACGGCTTTTGATGACAATTCGCTAGAGAACATGTACGATGATTATTACGTAAGTTATAGTTCAGATATCTGCATTACGTATGGCGTCTACAGTTACATCTACAGTGCTATCTAGAGCATGGTTGCAGAGCTTTGCAGAAAAACGACACCCACCAGCACATTGGGGTGTGCGTAGAGATCCTATAACCAAACGTTCATACAGATATGTTTGTTCTAGCCCATGTACTTTCCTTGTGAGTGCTCTAAACTCTTGAAGCTAATTTTCATAATTCCCATGACATCAGTCAAAACAAAAAGGTGCTTTTCAAGTTTGAAAAGAGTAAAATAATTCTTACGTAACTTTGTGCTCCAGGAAACATTGTCCGGCGTTGTAGATGCTTTCCATTGAAAGAGTGCTTTTGATGAAGGTCGTAAAAATAATCAGCGGGTGACTGACAAAGTTGTAGCGATAAAGAACAAGAGGGCAAATTTCAGAACATATGAAGTAAGAATAAGTGTGCTTATAAGTTATAGTATAACATCTCTCTTATTTCCGATCTTTTAAATGATGAATGAATTTCATTTCAACTAGGACTGTAGCTTATTACGTTACGATTATTGACAAATTGTAGCATGCACTCTCTTAAGAGATCTTTTAACTTTTCCCACGATCCTAAATCAGTTTTGAAAAAACTGACTTGTGACTTTCATACACTAGGAATTCTACGGATTTTAGTATCATGACAAATGTCGAAACCGAGGCGCTGAGACAATTTTCTCACTTGTAAGCTTTTCATATAAACATTTAACACTGAAAATTGAGTGCAACTCGCGCTTCAGGTACCACCGCCCGTCGCTGTTTTGAGCCAGTAATATTGGTTCCAACAAAACTCTTATAGCAGAAACTCTTCGCTGAAACGCGCAACAGCGCTCCCGAGCACCTCCTAGTGGCGTGAGTAGTAAACTAAAACTGGGAGAGAACGGTCGATTAACATTGTGAGGCTCAGAACACTTACATCATCCGTCAGAGTACTTTATATAAGTAGGAAATGGTTGTAAGAAGTAGTGTATGTGCTATATAAGGCTGTAACAGCTGTCTACGAACGGCGATAGACTCCGAAATCTTTCTTCATGTTGCCTAAAAATAGGAATCCTAAATATGATAGTTCAAGAAGGCTACTATTAGGCCTACTGAGATAATTTACTTTTTTAATAGGTTCTTTATAGATGCAGGCAGTGGGTTATTCGTAAGCGAAGAGCTGACTGAGATAAAATTTTGAGAAATAAGGGCCCAGAGCATTTCAATAAAAGCTATGTATTATGTCCAGACTACTTTTGAGGAGAAAGATTCCAGTAATAATATTTTGTAAAGGGTAAATGTGATTTGTTCATTGCGTGTAGTTTAAAAATGGTTGTTAATGTATTGTAATAACAAAAGTATAACAGCAACTTTTATTTGAATCCCTTCGTTTAAAGCATAGACAAGGCTTTAAAAACCCAGTGAAATACCTTCACTGTCAACTTTTTGTATTTAAGCAAAAATTATATTTTATGAAACACAAGGCTAAATAAAAATTTAGAATAACGTCTTACATTTTCGTTGTTATTTTCAGTATGTGGCCTCGTGCACTGCCTACCGTTCTGCTGCCTAACTGCTCCTGGAAACTCCGTTCGTGTATATGGTTACAACTTACATCTAGTATTGTGTTAGATTCAGTTTCAATTCTATCCAAATAAACTGTACACACTATGAAAGGTGTCATTTGTCAGTCTACGCAACTATAATAAGTGCGATCGTATTTCACTAGACGCGTTTCGTTCCACTGAATATAAAACATCTTCAGTAGTCCGAAATGAGACCTATCTACAATTTGATTTTGTTTTCATAGTTCGTAAAAAATTTGTAAAATGTTTTTTCTGTCTTAAGAATTTTTTTTCCTTGACTTTCGCCTGACTTGAAACGCCGATGTGTTGCACAGTTCATGGCAGAGACTAAAGCTTTAGTTTCTTCTGCCCTACACTTTTAGAAATGAATGCTCAATTATCGTAATATTTTAAATGGGGTAACAAATGAAACTTTGCTAAATTATTTTGGTGCGCATCAAAATAGAATACGAAATCTCAGGTGTCAAGACATGTATAGGCTACAACTCGAACCAACAGATGTGCATTGGTAGCGGTGTCGCCTTAGAGAGCGTTATAGGGAGAGAGCGGGCAGCGTGATATCGCTGCTGATTCGCTGAGAGCCCAGGACACCATGTTCTTACCAGGTTTGAGGGCTTTGCAAGAGTGTGAATAGGTATTGTAATCGTAAATAATGTTTTATTAAGTGGTTCTCTGCAAACGGACTCTCATTAAATTTTGATAAAACACAGTATATACAGTTCTGCACAGTAAATGGCTCAACTCCAGTAATAAATATAGACTTTGAACAGAAGTCTATAACTAAGGTAGAATTTTCAAAATGTTTAGGTGTGTGCATTGATAAGAGATTAAACTGGAAGCAACACATATACGGTCTGCTGAAACGTTTGAATTCAGCTACGTATGCTGTTAGGGTTACTGCATAGCTTACTATGCTTATTTTCATTCACTGATTTCGTATGGCATCATATTTTGGGGTAATTCATCGTTGAGTAAAAAAGTATTCATTGCACAAAAGCGTGTAATCAGAATAATTGCTGGAGCCCACCCACGATCATCCTGCAAACATCTATTTAAGAATTTAGGTATCCTCTCACTAACTTCACAGTATATATTTACACTTATCAAATTTGTTGTTAATAATCCAACTCAGTTCAAAAGTAATAGCAGTGTGCACAGCTATAACACCAGGAGAAAGGATGATCTTCACTATGTAGCGCTAAATCTGAGTTTGGCAGAGAAAGAGGTAAATTATACTGCCACAAATGTCTTTGGTCACCTAACAAACAGCATCATAAGACTGACAGATAGACAACTAGCATTTAAAAATAAATTAAAAGGATTTCTGAATGTCAGCTCCTCCTACTCATTGGATGAGTTTTAGATATAAATTAGTAAATCTAAAAAAAAAAAAAAAAAAAAAAAAAAAAGGATAAAAAATTTAATAAAATAAAAAATTAAAAAAAAATTGTGTCATGTAATATTTTGTGCAATGTAAAGTCTCGTACACACAGCCTTCATTAACCTGACACGTTCCACACCATTACGAAATGCGTATTCATGATCTATGGAGCAACTATTAACCCAATCTAATTACTGCATGTTTTTCTGTACTGTAGAGGGTGTTAAATGCTTCTGGCAGCGAATTCGCTGTACAGTTATTAACCGGTTTTATTATGACAGCCAATGGTGCACTTTTGCTGGTCTTATCTCGGTACTATTAACGTGAATTAACTTACATCAATAAACATGCTGTTGGTCAATTTGTGACATAATCTTGAAACTTCGCGGCAATTTTTGAAATTAATTTGTTGATTTGAAGTGATTAACTGAGTGTAAAAAATAAGTACATTACATGATCATTAAGGAGAGTCAAGAGAAATGCCTGGTTATTAAACTTTTGACTGTAAAATCGGAAGTGAATATGACTATACGATGCTTGTGTGCCCAATGAATGAAGGAAGACGGAAACAGTGGGCTGTGAAAGAATACCAATAATGCGTCAACGGTAAAGGCGACTTACGGAAACCGACGAATTATTCCACCCCCATGTACCACAGACATTGCCGAGGTGGGGTGGCTTGCGTGCCTCAACGATGGAGATAGCTGTACCGTAGGTGCAACCACAGCGGAGGGGTATCTGTGGAGAGGCCAGACAAACGTGTGGTTCCTGAAGAGGGGCAGCAACCTTTTCAGTAGTTACAGGGGCAACAGTCTGGATGATTGACTGAGCTGGCCTTGTAACATCAGCTAATGTGGCTTTGCCACACAGTTACTGCGAACGGCTGAAAGCGAGGGGAAACTACAGCCGTTATTTTTCCCGAGGACATGCAGCTCTACTGTATGAACATATGATGATGGCATCCTCTCGGGTAAAATATTCCGGAGGTAAAATAGTCCCCCATTCGGATCTCCAGGCGGGGACTACTCAGGAGGATGTTATCATCAGAAAAGACAATACTGGCATTCTACGGATCGGAGCGTGGAATGTTAGATCCCTTAATCGGGTAGGAAAATTAGAAAATTTAAAAAGGGAAATGGATAGGTTGAAGTTAGATATAGTGGGGATCAGTGAAGTTCGGTGGCAGGATGAACAGGATTTCTGGTCAGTTGAGTACAGGATTATAAGTACAAAATCAGTTGGGGGTATCACAGGAGTAGGACTGATAATGAATAAGAAAATATAAATGCGGGTAAACTACTATGAACAGCACAGTGATGTGATTATCATTGTCAAGATAGATACGAAGCCAACGCCGACAACAGTACTACAGGTTTATGTGCCAACTAGATCTGCCGATGATGAGGAGATAGAAGAAACATATGAGGAGCTAAACGAAATTATTTAGACAGTTAAGGGAGAGGAAAACTTAATTGTGATGGGATACTGGAATTCGCTAGTAGGAAAAGGTAGAGAAGGAAAAATAGTAGGTGAATATGGACTGGGCAAAAGGAATGAAAGAGGACGCCGCCTGGTAGAATTTTGCAGGGAACATGATTTAATCGTAACAAACACATGGTTTAAGAATGACAATAGAAGGTTGTATACTTGGAAGAAACCAGGAGACACCGGAAGGTATCAGATAGATTTTATAATGGTAAAACATAGATTCCGGAACCAAGTTATAAACTGTAAGACATACCCAGGGGCAGATATAGACTCTGACCATAACTTGTTAATCATGAACTGTAGGCTGAAACTGAAAAAACTGCAGAAAAGTAGGAAAATAAGGAGAAGGAACATAGATAAATTGAAGGAACGTGAAGTTCTGGAGAATTTCAGAGGGACATTTAGGAAACAATTGAAGGAAACAGGGGGAAATAAAACAGTAGAAGAGGGATGGGTAGCATTGAGAGATGAAATAGTGAAGGCAGCAGAGGACAAAATAGGTTGAAAGGCAAGACCTACAAAAAATCCTTGGATATCACAGGAAATATTAAATTTAATTGATGAAAGGAGAAAATATAAAAATGCAGTAAATGAAACAGGCAAAATGGAGTACAGACGACTAAGGAATGAGATGGACAGGATGTGCAAAATGGCTAAGCAGGAGTGGCTAGAAGCCAAATGCAGATCTGTACAAGAATGTATAAGAAGGGGAAAAGTAGATACCGCCTACAGGAAAAAAAAAAGAGACATTATGGACAAGAAAAGCAACTCTACGAATATCAAGAACTCAGATGGGAAACCAATTCTCAGCAAAGAAGGGAAAGCTGAAAGGTGGAAAGAGTACATACAGCAGCTCTACAAAGGAAGTGAACTTAGAGACGATGTTATAGGAAGGAAAGGGGAAGTAGATCAAAATGAAATAGGAGATACTATACTGAGAGATGAATTTGACAGAGCCCTGAAAGACCTAGGTCAGAACAAGGCCCCAGGAGTAGATGACATAACCTAAGAGCTACTAAAGTCTCTGGGAGAGCCAGCCATGACAAAACTATTTGAACTGCTGTGTAGGATGTATGAGACAGGCGAAATACCCTCAGACTTTAAGAGAAATGTAATAATCCCCATTCCAAAGAAATCAGGTGCAGACAGGTGTGAAAATGACAGAACCATCAGTTTGATAAGTCATGGTTGCAAAATTTTAACACGAATTATCAACAGGAGAATGCAAAAGTTGGTAGAAGCTGACCTCGGGGACGATCCGTTTGGGTTCAGGAGGAACGCAGGAATCTGGGAGGCAATATTCACTTTACGTCTTATCTTAGAAGATGGATTAAGGAAAGGCAAACCTACATTTTTGGCTTTTGTAGATTTGGAGAAAGCGTTTGACAATGTTGACTGGAATACACTCTTTCAAATTCTGAAGTCAGCAGGGGTAAAATACAGGGAAAGGAGAGTTATTTACAACTTGTACAAAAGCCAGACCGCAGTTATTAGACTCGAAGGGCATGAAAGGGAAGCATCAGTTGGGAAGGGAGTAAGACAGGGTTGTAGCCTTTCTCCGATGTTATTCAATTTGTACATCGAGCAGGCGTTGAAAGAAAGCAAGGAAAAATTTGGAATAGGGATTAAAGTTCAGGGGGAAGAAATAAAAACATTGCGTTTTGCTGATGACATTGTAATTCTGTCAGAGACAGCAAAGTACCTGGAAGAGCAGTTGAATGGAATGGACAGTGTGTTGAAGAGAGCGTATAAAATGAACATTAACAAGAGAAAAACAAAAATAATGGAATGCGGTCTTAGAAAATCAGGCGATGCTGAAGGAATTATATTAGGTAACGAAACAATGAAGGTGGTAGATGAGTTTTGTTACTTGTGTAGTAAAATAACATGCGATGGTCGCAGTACAGAGGATATAAAATGCAGAATGGCAATGGGAAGAAAAGCATTTTTGTAAAAGAGAAATTTGCTAACATCGAATATTAATTTAAGTGTAAGGTAGTCTTTTATGAAGGCATTTGTGTGGAGTGTTGCCTTGTACGGGAGTGAAACATGGACGATAAGCAGTGCGGACAGGAATAGAATAGAGGCTTTTGAAATGTGGCGCTACAGAAGAATGCTGAAGATTAGGTGGGTAGATCGCATAACTAATGAAGAGGTACTGAACAGAATTGGTGAGGAAAGGAATTTTTGGCATACCCTGACCAAAAGAAGGGATCGCTTGGTAGGACACATTCTTAGACACCGAGGAATCGTAAATTTAGGATTGGGGGGAAGTGTGTGGGGTAAAAATCGCAGAGGGAGACCAAGAGACGCTTATAGTAAGCAGATTCAAGTGGATGTGAGTTGCCATTCTTATGAGGAGATGAAAAGGCTTGCTCAGGATAGAGTCGGGTGGAGAGCTGCTTCAAACCAGTCTCCGGACTGAAGACCATAACAACAACATGAACTAATTTTCTGTCTCCCCCCCCTCTATGCAAGAAAGGTCACGATAAAAGTTAGTATATTAACTACAATAAGGGTAGAGGGTGCGTGTACTGACTTCGTAGTCTGATGGTCGCGGGTTCGAATCTGTAAGCCACAAGTATTTTTATCATTTTTTCTAGCTTTTTACTAGTTAATAATTTTGATTTTTGACACGTCGTGCTACACAGTAAGTTTAAACGTAGCTATGGAACCTTAAGTTAACCGATTTCCGACTAGCACCTTGCCCTTGGTTTCGTATTGTTGGCTATTCACAATCATTGAATTCGTTACGCCGTATGTAACATGGTAAAAAGGGGGGGGGGGGAGGCTATTGACTCGTTGTGAGTATTGAATTACTTATTTTCAGTCTTTATCTACTGTTTCAGTAGAGAAAGTACTGATAGTATCCAATTTTCTGCAGTAAAGTGTTCTTACGTATGTACAGAATGACCTTTTTGGTATTTCTCAGTGTAGGGAACTGTCGTAAGTTCGAACAGGAATACTCGTACAATGCGTTATATGGGGGGAGGGGGCTGGAAGGGGTAAGAGATTACTAATTTCAGCGAGGGATATTCTACAGAAAAATCTTAAATATAATCATTTTCTTTGACATACAAAAAACATTTATTTTTCTTGTTCGTCACTTGTCAATTGTTGATGTTACCAGAACATCGTAAAATACGGCTATTTAACATTCGACACGCATAGACGCTGCTTCACGAAGCTTTCATTTTCTTACGATTTTATTAGGGTTATATAATCATAGACAAATTGCATGTTCTTTGGGCACATACTGAGTATTAATCTAGAAGTTCTACTTTGGTCTCAAACGTCAAACTGATGCCTTATTTTAATTTTAATTTTTAAGTGGCTGCATTTCTGCTTGGATCGCTATGTAAATGCACGTCCCGTGCACAGTCAGGTAAAAACGTGGCGGTCATCAGCCGATGGTTTTTTTTTTTTTTTTTTTTTTTTTTTTTTCTTTATTTTTATTTTCAAGCCCCTGATGGGGCAGGCTGGCAACAAAGTATATGTCATTCTACAGCCGAACGTTTACACAGATTGGCAAGAGGTATACATACAGAATAAAATGGTGATACAACAGGTGAATGGAAGTTATAAAAACGGAGATGAATGTAAAATTTTATAAAATCATAGATGAGCAAAACACATTGTGGTAGTTTTTTTTAAATGGTGCCACGATCGCCAAAAAACATAAATTTCTGAATCGGCGACATTGACAGAGACACTAATAAAACACATGTATGCAACACAATGTTTTGCCGTTGTCGTCTGTTGCACAGTTAAAATAACAGGAACTGACACTTACACCATAGGATGCAAAGACACTACACACACCGACGATGCGCCACTTTAAAACTATCTGGACCCAGCAGTTGGAGAGGAGAAGGAGGGTTGGCGGGGGAGGGGATTGGAGAGGGCAGTTGCGGGGAAGGAAAGCGTAAGGGCTTCAAGGGATGGGGAAGGGAGATCCAAGTGGTGGAGGGAAAGGAGGGGAGTGAGAGGGGAGGTAGAGGGGGAGAGATTAGAGGTGATAGGATAGGTAAATATCGGGACGGAGGGCGTCATCCGGGAGAGGGAGCTGGCGAAAGTTACCCTGGGAGAGAATTTTAGAATGTAAAGGTATAGGAGGGGAGGAATATGCTGGTACCAGTGTGGCAGAGGCCTGGGGATCAGCAGAAGGGAAGAGGCCACAGGGTGATAGGATTCTATTTCACGGGTGGTGTAGAGTATACCGGTATGTTCAAGGAACTTTAGAAGGTGGAATGACATCGTAGAGGATCCGCGTGAGGGAAAGGGGGGACAAATGCAGTAAGCGAGGCGGAAGGCGTGGAGTTCTAGGATTTGGATGGATTTATAGTAGGTGGGAAAGCGGAAATCCGAGCTGGATGGAAACTGCAAAGGACGGGACAATAGGTGTACAGGTTTGTTGAGGAGTTAAGTTCCCATGTCCCTCCTGAAACGAGATGGAGGATAAAAGTAGCCTGTTAAATTACTTTATCAAGATCTCGGGCAGTTGAGATCTGCAAATGCAAGTTAAATCTCTCACTGCTGTTCTAAATTACGTTACGTGTGGCCGCAGTATTTGCGCAACGGATATTTATCTAACTGCTCACTCCTTAAGGGAGCAGCCAGCGTTTTAACAAACACAAAATTAATGTTAAAAATAAATAAATAGATAATTAAAAATGGGATGGGGAGCATGAAATTATAAAGCAGAAGTTGAATACTTTAAATCATCATTTGTTCAATAAAATGAACAAGCAAATAAATGTGGGGAGACCAAATTAAGCACAATAAATCACACACCTTGTACTAAAGTGAAATAAATCATAAAGTTACTGCCCGTAATAAAATTGTTTCTGCCCTTTATGAATATGGAGGTAACGTGGGAGGAAATTTGCAAATCCACAATGGGAAGAGGAAAGCACACTCATTCATTCACAGACACGCGCATAATGCTTGCGACACTTTACACATGCGGGATCACTTGATTGTAGCGACTAACGAAGCGTCGGCGGCGTCTTTGACGAGATTGCGGATGTCTTGAAGCACAAATTTAAAATCACTATACACTAATCCAATTTATGTTCGGAGAGGCAGCGGCATACTATTCTTAAGTACCACGTGGTGTGCAACCACAGGGAATTACATACAATTTACAAAAGAAATTAATTTAGAATAAGCAAGTAAAGCACACTCGAGAATTCATACAGAAGGAAGGTAGTATTAATAAAAGCATGGCTGAAGGCCGAAGTAATGACCGTTACGAAATCACGTGGTGCAGTTCGTCATATAAGGCAGGAAAGACGGAATCAAACTAGAAAATCTGAGAAATATTTAGCATACTCGCGGATACAGACGCAACGCGAAAATGTTAGTTAAAAACAACAAGAATATTTAAACATACTATGTTTACATTACATAAAGGCTGAAGGCCACACACGAGTTTTCTAACTTGAGAAAAACCGGACACAAAATCATCACCGGAAGGAAAAATGCAAATACTAAATTTACTCTGAATTATTCGAGTTCTGTAAATTAAGAAACACTTCGCCTCGCATAGCGAAAGAATTACTCGAGAAAACTATCACTGAAAAACCAAGACTGTCTGATCACAAAGAAGGCAAATTTCTAACAGCATGCCTTCCCCGCAGCATGATTCGACGAAGTACTTACTTTCGTGATCGCAGCAAGAGTGAAGCCCCAAGGCCACGCCAAAACCTTCCCCAGCACACACCGGATGAAGAGTGCGCTAAAAACCCATACAGAGCGCGTTCAGAGCATTGTGTCTACCAACCCTCTCTACCTGAGGAAGCTAATACCCTCTTCAACGGCTCCCAGAGAGGTCTCTTATCACCTCTTTCGTCCAAGATTAGGTTGGCACCACACTAAGAACATGGCCACCTCACCATCTTGCCAAGTAAGCTTGTCTCTGGCCACCCAGCAGGCGACAAACGAAGCCATGCGTTCTTAATTAAAGTAAACGAGACCCTAAAGCGCGAGGCGGCGACTGTAAGCCATTGCGTGGCAGTCAGTCAAAATTAAAAGCAACCTTCCACATCCACATGAACACACAAGTGCAATCACACAGGTGGAAACATATATAAACATGGAGCATTGATAATTAATAAACAGAATAGACACAATCAACATACTAATAGACAATGTTAATGGTGCAGAAACACTTAAGGTTAATGAATAACTCAAAAATGGAACACGGCCACACATTCAGTGGGCGTCTTTCAAGGAGGCTGAGACGAGGGTTCCAGGAAAGGGAGCAATCCAGGGTGAGGCCAACTTATTTGAGGATGGAGGTTTTGGGGATGGGACGGTCATGGTGTGTGAGGTACAGATCGTGGCGACGGAAGGATCGGGTGGTACGACTTATAATGATTGCTTGGGATTTGGTGGGGTTGACGGAAAGGAGCCAGTGGGTACATGAGCTGGAGAATTGGGAGAGGTGACACTGGAGAAGGTGTTGGGAGTGAACAAGGGAGGGAACGAGGGCTAGGAAGGCGGTGTGAAGGATTCGTTTGAACTAATGGAACTAAATACCTACAGGAAGTGTGCTTGAAAACATAGTGTTACATATGCCAGTAGCTCATCCTAGAAATTATAAATTGCAGAGTGCTACTGAATCATTTCCACAGTTCTCTGCACTGAGTTAGTACTAACATCTGTGTTTGTTTACATTAATAAACATTCCTTTGCCATGCAAAGTAGTCAATCACATACTACCGTTACATTAAGAGTTACTTTATGAAAAGGTCATCGCCACAATAGTGACATTTACTGCATCGGGTACATCATGGAAGTACTACATAGCTGACCAGCTATGTGCAGTTTGTTGCTAGTAGTGCATAATAATTTTAAGGATATTTTTAAAAATATATTTGTCAGTATATACTCACTATACTGGGTGAATCACCAAACACTCGCACCGCAAATATTGCGGAAACGGAAAGTGCGATTAATGTGCGGTTTTCACAGAATGGATTGGTAGTCAAGGTCTCGTATTATTAGCCAATAAGCAGATTGTAAAAATACCTACAAAGTATTTTTTATGCAGTCATACAATTTTTCAAATGGAACAATGGTTGTTTCTATCATGCACTGGAATTTTTGACACCAGCCGTGTACAAAGACTTTTGAATGATATTTCTGTCACGTTCAATTTGGCAGCTACAACCGTTCAAAGTTTTAGGGGCGGAGGCTACGGATGCGTAGTTGACTGGCTGGTGGTCATGAGACAGTGGGCCGTGCCCCAGGGGCTAGCCACTCGGCCAGTCAGCTAAGCTGTCGCAGCCTCCGCTCCCGAAACTCTGAATGGTTGTAAGCGCCAAACTGAACGTGATAAAAATGTCATTCAAAATTCTTTGCACACAGCTGGTGTCAATAATTACAGTGCATGATAGAAACAACCATTGTTCCATGTAAAAAACTGTATGTTTGCATAAAAATACATTTTCTAGGTATTTTTACAATCTGTTTGTCGACTAAAAATACGAGCTCCTGACTACTAATCCATTCTGCGAAATTGGCACATCAGTTGCACTTTCCGTGTCCGCAAAATTTGCGGTGTAAGTGTTACGTCATTACCCTGTATATTAATGGTGGCAGTTTTTATAGTTTAAAATAAAATGTCCTGCATTGAAGAGTTAAATTTTATCATTTTATTTGAAATACAAGAAACATCTCTTTTTTATACATCAACTGTCAATTGTTGATGTTACCAGACCATCGTAAAATACGGCTATTTATCATTCGAGACACGTACGTACTGCTTCACAAGACTTTCATTTGCTCGCGAATTTTTTAGGCATTTATAAACATAGAAAAATGGCATGTATTTTTGGCAAGTGCTGAACATTAAGCTAGAAGATCTGCATTGGTCTGAAACGCGTCAAACTGATGTTAAGTTCTGCATTTCTGCTTGGGTCGCTATGTAAGAGCACGTCCCGTGCTCATTCCGGTAAAAACATGGCGGCCATTGGCTGATTGGTCACTCTCTCCCTACATAGGCTCACATGACATCTTGCGAGCCATGGATGAAGGGCAACAGGCAGATTGTGTTTTTCTCGACTTCAAAAAGGCGTTCGACGCGGTGCCACACTGCAGACTGCTAACGAAGATACGAGCTTATGGAATAGGTTCACAGATTTGTGACTGTCTGGAAGACTTCCTAAGTAACAGAACGCAGTACGTTGTTCTCGACGGCGAGGGTTCATGAGACGAGTGTATGGTCAGGCGTGCTCCAGGGGAGTGTGATAGGACCGCTATTATTTTCTATCTATATAAATTACCTGATGGGGATAGTGACTTGTCATTTGCGGCTGTTTGCTGATGATGCTATGGTGTATGGCAGGGTTCCGTCTTTAATTGACTGTAATAGCATACAGGATGACTTAGACGAAATTTCTAGATGGTGCGAAGAAAGGCAACTAGCTCTCAATGTAGATTAAGGTGATGCGCATGAGTAGGAAAATCAATCCCATGATGTTCGAATACAGCATTAGTAGTGAGCTTCTTGATGTTGTCACGTCGTTCAAATATCTAGACGTAACATTGCTGAGCGCTATGAAATGGAAAGAACATGTAAGGACAGTTGTGAGTAAGGCGGACAGCCGACTTCGGTTTATTGGGAGAATTTTGGGAAGATGTACTTCACCTGTAAAGGAGACCGCGTATAAAACGCTTGTACGACCACGTCTTGAGTATTGCTCAAGTGTTTGGGACCCACAGCAGATCAGTTTAAAGGAAGACATAGAAGCAGTTCAGAGGCAAGCAGCTAGGTTTGTTATTGGTAGGTTCGACCAATGCACAAGTGTCTCGGAAATGCTCCGGCAACTCAATTGGGGATCGCTGGAGGAAAGACGACGTTCTTTTCGTGAAATTCTATTGAGGAAATTTAGAGGGCCGGAATTTGAAACTGAGTGTAGTACGATCTTGCTGCCGCTTACTTACATTTCGCGTAGTGATCACAACGACAAGATAAGAGAAATTAGGGCTCATACGGAGGCATATAGGCATTCTTTTTTTCCTTGTACTATTTGGGAGTGGAATAGGAAAGGAAATGCCTGGTAGTGGTACAGTGTATCCTCCGCCACGCACCTTACGGTGGATTGTGTATGTAGATGTAGATCTAACAGTTGACACGTGTCCAGGTGTGTAGGGCCCCGCGCCAGTACACAGAGCGGCCGCTAAACTGGAGTCGCCTTCCTAGACAGTGGGACCGCCGCAGACGCCGCCGCGGACGCCGCCGCCGCAGCCCCCTCCCCTCCCCGCCTCGCCGCTGTTAATTAAATGTTATCTCGCCGCAGCTTCCCGCCTCCACCGCCGCCGCTGTGTTTCTGCTGAGCCGCGGCTGCGCCATGAATAACATACAGCAAAAACAAAGGCCCGAGCCCGCTGCTGAATTATTCCCCCTGCAAAGGAAAACCGCCGCTTCTTTTGTTCTGATAGAAAAACAGACGTCAAGTTCTCAGCCCCCCCCCCCCCCCTCAAGAACTTCAATAGCCTTTGTAGCGATACCGCCCAGATTCGGGAAACAACATCGTCTTCTCCGCTGTTTGCTCTCAAAGTTGCTGCAGCATAAACTTTTCTACAACATTCACTTTTATATTTTTCCTCAGTGGCCACATCGACCCCTCTTTGTCTCTCTCTCTTAATCTCTCAGACGAATCAATACATTAGAAGTGTATTTTTCTTTTATTTTTTTTTTATTTCTAATTTTTACTTACCCGCACAAATACAAGCGGAGGATACGTGTAGAGGTATATCGCATGTGTCTTAATAAAAGCAATAACGCCACAAATATTTAAGTTGTTGCTGCGTTGCTTGAGTTTTTTGTTTGGTGCTTTTATTATTATTATTTAACATGCCACATTACAAGTAAAATTACATGTTTGATGGTTAGATTCAGTCGGTTGCATCAGGTATTTTTGCAAACGCAAGTACAAGTTGGCAGGGTGTACAAAGGAACAAACGATTTTATACCTCAGGAAATGTTATTGAATTACAAAAATTGTAAAAGTCTGTAGTGAATTTATGTACCAAGTCATATTTACTGACAGGCCATCCTCCTCCTTTAGCAGCGATTTTTTTCCTGAGAGGGTCCCTCTCTTTCAATAAATTGCAGCAGTCAAAAAGCACGTGGTCCATAGTTTGGACAGCTCTGTTACATGTGCACGTTCCGTCTTCAATTATTTTGAACCGCTGATAGTAGGCTTTCAGTTTCCCGTGACCTGTTAACATAGCTGTAAAATTCGGAGATATTGGAAGTTTTATCATTAAACGTTGTCGGATCGTAGGAAAATACGGTTTAGTGCTTCCCCCGTTTTTTGTTCTTTGCCACTCAATGTTCCATATGTTTCTAAACTCTTCTCGAAGTTTCTTCTTTACGGCACTTGTAGGTACTTTGTTGTAGCGTATTGATTGTCGTGATCGAGTTGCTCTTTAAGCAAGGTTGTCAGCTAGTTCATGTCCCCATATCCCTTGATGTGCCTTAACCAATGCAAAATGCACCAGCCAGTTGTGGGTCTGCAACCTTCTGATTTTACATCTTATTTTTTCAATCAAGAAGATGTGGTTCTTTGGATTTCGCAAAGAGTCCAAAGTAATCCTGCTGTCGGTGTGAATTACTGCAGCTGTATCAGTATTCGAGAGATTGTTTATGAACTCAAGAGCACTGAGGATGGCAAATTGTTCCGCTTGATTATTTGAGCATTCATTAGACAGTTTTAGCTGTATCTGGTAAATAAGCCTCTTATTAATAAATATTGCTATATCGCTATCCCCGAACCCACTCCGTCATCTGACTTGCTTGTAAAGATATTGATTAAATACCGCTTATGGAATTGAATGAACTACGCAATATTAGCAGGAATTTATTTATTTTTTTTTTTTTTACAACACCTGAAAGCACAGCTACAAAAGAAAATCGGTGAATAGTTACCTTTACATGCAGGATGAGGCGTTGATCAGCTGTAGACATTGTTTCATGCTAGAATGGGGAATGAAATTAAACTATCCGACGTAAATCGATGCTTGGTTAACTTACACTTCGCGTAACACTTTCATGACAGCGTTAAGTTACTGTCACAATAGGGAAATAAAATAATAGAATATCAGACTTAGCCGGATAAAAACATTAATTGCAGGTTCTGAAAATCAAATCAGTATAAATAGAATGTAGGAAAGGGTTGAGTTTGAGCGAAATTTATGCAGTCGCGAAGCGAATCGTAATAATGACCATGCATCTCTCTATCCGTACCATTCAGGACAGATGTGTTGAACATCAACGCCACACACGTTTGCTCCAGCCCGAGAAGTCGGCGGTAGCTGAGCATTGTTTCAATGAGGGACATAGAATGTTGTACACTCCTGGAAATTGAAAAAAGAACACCATGAATTCATTGTCCCAGAAATGGGAAACTTTATTGACACATTCCTGGGGTTAGATACAACACATAATTACACAGACAGAACCATAGGCACATAGACACAGGCAACAGAGCATGCACAATGTCGGCACTAGTACCGTGTATATCCTCCTTTCGCAGCAATGCAGGCTGCAATTCTCACATGGAGACGATCGTAGAGGTGCTGGATTTAGTCCTGTGGAACAGCATGCCACGCCATTTCCACCTGGCGCCTCAGCTGGACCAGCGTTCGTGATGGACGTGCAGACCGCGTGAAACGTTTCATCCAGTCCAAAACATGCTCAATGGGGGACAGATCCGAGATCTTGCTGGCCAGGGTAGTTGACTTACACCTTCTAGAGCACGTGGGGTGGTACGGGATACATGTGTACGTGCATTGTCCTGTTGGAACAGCATGTTCCCTTGCCGGCCTAAGAATGGTAGAACGATGGGTTCGATGACGGTTTGAATGTACCGTGCACTGTTCAGTGTCCCCTCGACAATCACCAGAGGTGTACGGCCAGTGTAGGAGATTGCTCCCACATCATGATGCCAGGTTTTGGCCCTGTGTGCCTTGGTCGCATGTAGTCCTGATTGTGTCGCTGACCTGCACGGCGCAAAACACGCATACGACCATCATAGGCACCAAGGCAGAAGCGACTCTCATCACTGAAGACGACACGTCTCCATTCGTCCCTCCATACACGGCTGTCGCGACACCACTGGAGGCGGGTTGCATGATGTTGGGGCGTGAGCGGAAGACGACCTAACGGTGCGCGATACCGTAGCCCAGCTTCATGCAGACGGTTGCGAATGGTCCTCGCTGATACCGCAGCAGCAACAGTGTCCCTAATTTGCTGGGAAGTGGCGGTGCGGTCCCCTACTGAACTGCGTAGGATGCGACGGTCTTAGCGTGCATTCGTGCGTCGCTGCTGTCCGGACCCAGGTCGGTGGGCACGTGCACCTTCTGCTGACCACTGGCAACAACATCGATGTATTTTGGAGACCTTGCGCCCCACGTGTTGAGCAATTCGGCGGTACGTCCACCCGGTCTCCCGCATGCCCACTATACGCCCTCGCTCAAAGTCCGTCGACTGCACATACGGTTCACGTACATGCTGCCGCGGCATGCTACCAGTGTTAAAGACTGAGATGGAGCTCCGTATGCCACGGCAAACTGGCTGACACTGACTGCGACGGTGCCTAACCGCTGTGCAGCTAGCGCCATTCGACGGCCAACAGCGCGGTTCCTGGTGTGTCCGCTGTGCCGTGCGTTTGATCATTGCTTGTACAGCCCTCTCGTAGTGTCCGGAGCAAGTATGGTGGGTCTTACACACCGGCGTCAATGTGTTCTTATTTCAATTTCCAGGAGTGTATAATGAAACTCACATGGCTGCTTCAGCGTCTCGTTACTGGGACTGTGTCTTAAAGGAATCCATAGAGATTCGATTATCTGACAATCTGATTAACAGGGACAAAGGCTACCTTTTTAGTAAATCTTGGAACTCTGTGTTATCAGATGTTAAAAAGCAACGGTTGGTACTTCAGCAATCTGAATAATAATTTTCTTTATCATCGATTATCGAATTCTTGGGATTCTACCACCGGAGCGCTGTATGTCTTGTGTGCCAGAGGGCAGTTACTGTCACTTCTTGCGTACGCGCTAAGGGGCTTCCGCGATGTATAAAGGAGCCGCCGATTGCACTGGGAACTCAGTTCCAGCGAGATTGTGTACCAACACGCTCACCTGAGGATGGCGGGCAGTTGCGCCGCTGAAATATTGTGTCAAGTTGACTTTAGTATCCGGCTGCAAACCAGAGAAGATTTCATACATACATCAAATAAGTAAATAATAAACGATCAAATGTATCAGTTAAAAGGGATGTTTTATGTATTCTTTTAATTTTAAATATATTCTGTTGTGTGTGTTGGTTTTTTCTTTATTCAAGGTGTTCTTCTGGGCTCGGTGCGGCGGCACAAGGTGCAGCAAAGAGATTGTTTTGTCGTACTTGGTTCCGAGGAGCACCGAGAACAAAGAAGAAAAAATGTTTCAAATGTTTGTATAGCTTATGGGACTTAACTACGGGGTCATCAGTCCCTAAACTTACAAACTACTTACGAACTAACTAAGACTAAGGACGGCTCAAATATCCAAGCCCGAGGGGGGATTCGAACCCCGGACCGTAACAAAGAAGAGAACATTTATGAGTACAGAGGTACTTTGCAAATAAGACAACGATTAGGCAGTCTTGAGATAGTCATGAAATGGTCTTGAGATAACTTTGTAATAAATTTGTTAATTAACTGAAGATTAACTGTTACTGAGTCGTCATTACGTAATAAATCAGTAAGAGAATATATATATATATATATATATATATATATATATATATATATATATATATATATATACAAAGAAGTGAGTGTCCGCACGAGTGTACAGGAACTAGTGAAGCAAGAAGTCATTTTACTTGGGATAGTAATTATTAAGGGACTGATAACCTAGCTGTTTAGTCCCCTTAAAACAATCAACAACAAGTAATTATTAAAGTTACTATTACGTGCTGACCCTTGCATTACTCGTTGAGACGAGATCTATTTGCGAAATTTCTTTGAGCAACTTTGTCTTCCGATTGCGAACATATTTTGTTGGCAGTCACCTACATAGGAAGACATGACCATTAAAATAAAATAAGAGAAATCAGATTGAAAACTGACAGATTTAGGTCTTCCTTTCTCCCGCGACCTATTATAGAATGGAACTGTAGAGAAATACCACAAAAGTGGTTCGATGAACCCACTGCCATGCACTTTAGTGTGACTTGCAGAGTATCCATGTAGATGTAGAAGATCTGCTGTAGGTACTATGCAAGATAGGGTGTCGGAAGTGAAATTCTGTCTCAAAAACAACTAGTAGAGTTTGTTTCGACAAAATGGAGGAATGCAAGTTAGTATTTAACGTCCCATCGTCCGCCTCCGAAGTCCATTGGACAACGAGGTGGGTTGCCACTCGGGGGGCCTGGGTTCGATTCACGGTCCGGTCGTGGATATTCTCTGCTCGGAGACCACGCGTCCTCATCATCATTTCTTCATCATTGATACTCAAGTCGCCCCAGTGGCTTCACCTAAGGA
Source organism: Locusta migratoria (assembly GCA_026315105.1). Lineage (NCBI taxonomy): Eukaryota > Metazoa > Arthropoda > Insecta > Orthoptera > Acrididae > Locusta > Locusta migratoria. Next base: position 403,648,876 of record CM048744.1, on the reverse strand, counting down.
CTTGCAGCAGGCAGGCTTAACACGATACCAGTTGGGCTCTAACGGCCAAAAATACCCCACGGAATCATCATTATCATCGTCAATGAGCCAGCGACGTTATGCTCATTAAGGATGAAGCCCCGAGGCAGTTAATGTCTTTACAATTTTGAATATGTTAATCTTCAGTGACATGAACACTTTCTGCTAAGATGTACTACGTCAAATATGTTCAAATGTTTGTAAATCTATCGGACCAAACTGCGTGGTCATCAGTCCATAGCTTACAAACTACTTAAACCTAGGTAAACTAACCTACAGACAAACACACACACCCATGCCCCTGGGAGAACACGAACCTCCACGGCGAGCAACCGCGCGCCCAGCAGCGAGGTGCTTAAACCGCTTGGTTACTTCACCGCGGCGAACACGTTATTTGTAATCTTTTTTTATATATATAAAAACTTCTAATGATAGCATTTCGTAATTGATGTCGAAACCATGGTAAAGTATTTAATTATTCACCAAGTAACTTGTGGACCTTTAAATGTTACTGCAATAATGTCTTAAATTTCTTTGACTCTCTCGGTTTGCAGTTTGGCCTAACGCACCGCTTTCCGAGACGGAAAGGCGTACCGGCCCCTGTTCTAATACGTTTGCTGGATTAACGAAGGGAGTCGGAGTGTCGGCCAGCCTGGATGTGGTTTTTCAGCGGTTTTTCAAATCCACCTAGGTAAATACCGAGTTGGTCCCCACGTTCGCCTTAGAAACACGATTCGCAAACATTTCGTAGCACTTTGCACTTTCCATATATAATACTATACGCAGATATTTGGGGTGCATGGTGTGGCGGCAGGAAGGGCAACCGGCCACCCCGTAACTATTAACACGCCAAGTCTGATTAACAAAGTCGACCCTGCATGTGCGGGAACATGGCTGAAGAGAAAGAAGAATGTCAAATTCGTTTGTGCTTCGAGAAACTGAGAAATAATTTCATTAAATGTGCTTGAAAGCTTATATAGTTTTGGAATAGTGACGAAATTGATAGAAATAATACTGAGTAGCGCTCGGAACTTGTAACAAAGCCGACGTCGCTGTTGGTTTGTAGTGCGGCCGCACAGTGGAATCGATCTAGCACAATCAGCGGCTGCCGCGGCAGAGTTAATGCGGTGCTGCGCGCCGGAGCCCCAGAGTTAGGTGAGCCATAACTGGATCCCTGCGTCCCGCGGCCCAGAATAGGCAGCTTAGTCCCGCGGCGCGGTATTATTGTTGGCGCAATAATGCGGCAGGTGTTGCGCCTAATGGAGCAGCCCCATCACAAGCCGCGCATGCGCATTAGCGGCCAGATTGCTCCTTGCCCCGCGGCGAGCGCCGCTATACAACGCGCCGCGGGCGGGCGCACGGTGAAGGCCCGACGTGATGTTATCGACATCTCTAGGGTGGCTGATTTGCGCACGTCGTTTTCCTGTTGCAGGCTCCTGACTGACTAAAAGTATGCGACAGTCACCGATTCGAACTCACGACGTTTGCATTTCGAAGATAAGCGCTCTAACGGCGGAGCTACGAGTGTACTCCTCGTGGCCCGTCCTCACAGCTCTGCCAGTACCTCGCGTCCTACCTTCCAGACTTCACAGAGATTCTCCTCCGAACCAGCAGGACATGCTCTTCTGAAAGAAAGGATATTGTGGAGACATGGCTTAGCTGGCGCAGGATCCATTCCTCCCGCGGTCAGAAAAATAGGACTGAATCCTCCCGAGCCTGCAAGGGTGTGGAAAAGGACGGGGCTGAATCCTCCCATAACCTGTTTATGCAGGCAGGTGGTGGCGGCACGAGACCAGAGTGTGTGGCCAGACCTTAATCAATATTTCAGGCAAGCAAAGCTATCTAGCATACGTTCCAGTGTATGTTCCTACATTGTAAAGTAAGAGTGAGAATTAAGCCCCAGTTAAGTTTAGAGTCAGAATAAACGTACAGTAATATCACCTTCGTTCTTACAATCTAAAGATTACGTTTTACTCGCAATTGATAAATCTGTGCAACATTTTCAGCAGTTGGTATACAAGTTTATTTGATACAGCGTCAAATTATAAACAGAGGACAAGGCAGGCTAATTTTTCCCCTGAGGAAAGGGAGGGCGAGACATGAGTCTCATTGAACTGGCTTGACTTAACGTGAGTAGAAGCAAATTATGAACTTCTGTAGTTTCTAATAAAACTTGCCTTAATAGGAAATCGGAAAATAGGAAATACTCCTGAAAGACTTTCACGGATATTGTATGTATTATGAACAATACTCTTAAATGTGGTGCTGGGGCATAGTAGGTAAGCGAACAGACTGCTCTTTTTGCGACTTGGGTTCGATTCCCACTAGAAGCTTAATTTCATTTATTAAATTTCTTGCAATATTAAACTTTTAATTATAAAATTATAAAAGGACTATCTTCAGATTTGGAGGTAATAAGTAGAAACAGGTAACTCGAGAAAAAAATTCCATTAATCAACGTCGAAACGTGGAAGAGATATAAGGAAGCATGAAGCCGTCATAAACAAGTACAACGAAAACATTACAACAATGGAGAACGAGAGTTGTATTCACGTATTTTTCACAAAAAATTGTTTATTGCTAGTGGTACCTGGGTAAAAAGCTTCCAACGTACACATTCCATAAGATAACAACAATAACAAAAACTCACCAAATTCGTCAGCACGAATGATGTTGCAACTTTGAAAGAAACGGTAGAAGCAGTAGAGAACTTACGCATGGAGACGAGATATATAATGCCAAACTTCAACACTTGTTATGTATTCAACACTGACCATACCTGATGACAGTATGAATCAACGCTGAACACTGGTTGGTGGGGGCTGGGGGCTGGTACTTGCAAGAGGTGCCGTTGTGCTACTTCGGGAGGATTCGGTCCCGTCCCCTGTTCGCCTACCAGCCGTTGGGAGGATTCCGTCCTGCGCCCGGCTTAGCAACAGCCTGCGGGAGTGAAATTTTCACTCCGCAGCGGAGTGTGTGCTGGTATGAATCTTCCTGACAGATTACAATTCTCTGACTGGGCGAGATTCGAAACCAAGACCTTTGACTTCTGCGGGCAAGCGATCTACACGGAAGTGCACGCCGCACGGCCCATCCTCAGTGCTTCTATGAAATTAAAAGGACGGAGACTATGTACTGGCAGAAATGAACACGGGCCGCTAGGCGTACACAGGTAGCTCCGTCTGCAGCGCTCTTGCCTGCTAAAGACGAAGGAGTTCGCTTAGAATCGCTGTCGGGCGCACAGTTTTAATGTGGCAATAAGTTTCATATCAGCGCTCACTCCGCTGCAAAGTATATATTTCATTGTAAAAAGTCATTTAAATGCTCAAATGTTTATAAATCTCTGGGACTTAACAACTCCGACCTTCAGTCCCTAGACTTACAACTTACTTTAACTAATATATGCTAAGGACAACAAATACACCCATGTCCGAGAGAGGACTCGAACCTCCGACGGCGAGTAGCGCCGCGCAGCGCAGCTGAGCGCCCTGCAACGTTCGGCCACTCCAATGCAGCAATCATTGTTTTGCACACTATTGGCTCTAGTGAATGGGCTCAGTGACTGATCTGACACTGTAATAAACTGTTCGCAGCTAGACATTTTATTTTGTCATCATCATCATGATCCCCTATTCAATGCTAACATTGATGCCTCGTCTGATGTTATGCCTTTTACTTCAAAATCATTCAGTACCGAATATAAGTACTTTCTTATTGGTCTACCTCGACTCCTCTTACCCTCCGCTGCAGTACTCATCAGTATCTTAGGTAACCTTGCTTCTCCCATACGTGTAACATTACGCCACCATCTCAGTCTGTTCGCTCTAACTGCTTCATCTATAGTGTTCATTCCCAGTTTTTCTTTGATTTCCTCATTATGGACACCCTCCTGCCATTGTTCCCATCTATTAGTACCTGCAATCATTCTTGCTACTTTCATATATATAACCTCTACCTTATGGATAAGGTAACCTGTATCCACCCAACTTTCACTCCAATGCAACAAAGTTGGTTGAAAGATAGAGCGGTGCACTGCTAACTTAGTCTTGGTACTTACTTCCTTCTTACAGAAGAGAGTAGATCTCAGCTGAGCACTCACCTCGATTCCAGGTGCAGCAAAGCTACATTCCCTGTATTGGGAGAAATTACAAAGTTCCACTGCGTACGATCTTTGTCCCATCACTGTTCTTAGTTAATGATTTAACAAATTAAACGAAATGATTCAGAGACTTTTAACAGTCACAAACATCCGAGATATATAGTGGAAAATCCAGGAAATTTTTCTCGGTTCCCACCCTCCCCCCCCCCCTCCCTCTCCCGTGTTGTCTCAGAAGTTTCAAAGGTAAGCCAAGATGTTTTCTTAATCTATTGTTGTCGAATAATAAGTACAGGGGTTAGACGTAATAGCATCAAAACCTGACATAATATCAATATTTGCTAGAATGAAGTCGACAGCTTGGTCATTAGAGACGGAGCTAACGCTCGGAGTTTTGGCTAAGGATGGGGAAGGAAATCGGCCGTGATTTAACTGTGATAACACGCTACCTGGACATGGGGGATAGTATAGCACAGGGTCTTGATCAACATGACCCAAAGGCAAATTCGATTGATGATGTGCATACCATTTATAACCTGCCACTATGATGTTGGTTCATCTGCAGTATATTTCTTACCATGGCTGAACAATTAAGATTTGATAATGACTCTTTAACGAGTCGAAACTAGTGATCATGTAAAATCAATTAGCGATCTATGGCAATAAAGATCTCACAAAGGGATTCATAACCATAATCATATTGTATTTAATTATATAAATTTTCTTACAGTGTGACTAATATTTATAACTACTTTTCAAAGTTGATTATTTTTTTACATATATACCTGCATCTGCCTTTTCTCGGTTACTGTCTTACTTATCTGTGACTAATCAGGATATAGTGCGCATTATTCACACGGGTCAACTATTATACATGTATTTCTCATATTAAATTAAAGTAATTATATTATAAATTACCAGTTATGTAAAAAGGAAAACAGTAAATATCAATCGTTCTGCATATCCATTTCCCCAATGTCTCTTCAACCACACAAATCACAGACAACTTGGCGTACTGATTTTTCTTACATGCAGAATGTGTGCACGTTGAACAGCGTACAGTAGTCTCGCTACTTTTCTGTGGGCCACAGTCCTCACTCATGTGATTTTCCAGCCGATTCGGTATTAGCTTGTTGCTTGAGTCTGTTTTTCGTGAAGTCGAAAGTTTCGAACACATTTGATCAACGGTTTCCGCGTCCCCACTTGGTATTATTATAGCGTGTTGTTAGGGCTGGTTTTACCGTTTCTTTGTCGATTTCCTCGCAATCATGCATTTTAGATAACAGGAGGACAATTTTTTTCCTTCTTTGGCATATGGGATACCAGAGTGCAATCGTTCTGCAAACGATTGCCGCGGTGGATTAGCCGTGCGTACCGGGGCGCCGTGCTGCGTTGCGTGCGGCCGTTTTTCCGTCGGGTGTTCGAGTCCCCTGTCGGGCATGGATGGTTGTGTTGCCCTTACGTTAGTTTACCTTAATTTAAGTTGTTTGTAAGCTACGGACTGATAAGCTAGCAGTTGAGTCTGATAGATTTATAAACATTTGGAATCGAAATAGAGAAGAGCGAATTTCTCTGGATTTCAAATACAGAAATTCTGAAGGAGTTTCTTTTTTATTCATTTTCATTGTACCAAGAAATGTTAGTTCCTCCTCCTGAAGAAACTGCGCCAATGGATAGCTTGTGTAGTCGTTGTTGGGAGTCACATTTCTGCAGTAACCTGCGATAGGCTGCACCCGTCAATTGAGTATTTTGAACCGTTTGTCCGATGTAACGTAAGGACCTTTCCTTTCTTTGCCACAGTATATTTCAGAGCTGTGCACGTAACATGTTCTACTGCGGCACATGCCATACCACTTGAGACTGTACTTAGACGGTTTTTATGGCATGTGGTGGACGAAACTACCCCCGACCTCGGAAGGGTTGCAGCATTGTATCAATGGTCGCAAATTCGAATAGGAAGTAATTGTTTTTACAATTACTTTCAAAGTTCAGTATGCTTCCCTAATGGCTGCTAAATTACGATACTATTCTCTCATTTCCCTGTCCACCGTTTCAACAAACATGATGCTCCTAAGTAGGAACAGATGGCTGTTATTCGAAGGAACCTTCTCGGCAGGCTATCATCCCTGTACTATTACGTATGCAAGCTCATCGGACATTGGCGCGGCTACTTTTTTTAGCGATCGAGAACCGAATATCAAAAAGAGCTATTTCCGAAGAAGACATCAACCTAGTATCACTTTCCATCGAATACTGATGATATTTGGAGAAATGAATCTAATAAATATGTTCAATTCCGAGAAAATTTTCCTTTTTTTTTTTCGACCAACAAAAGGAATTGTTTCTCGGAAGTATTTATTCGTCTTTTCCGATGTAAGAACGATAATCATTGCCTTGAATATCCAAGCGAGTGGAATGATAGTCTTCGGATTGTTCTGAGTCACTAACCTGACAATCCAGGTTTACACGTTCGACCTCGGTGAAATCGAATCTCTTCATCTTCATGATCAGACAGCGCAGGAAGTGTAGGACGAGGAACACTTTCCTCTTCTATATTTTTCCGATTCCTAGAAAATCAAAATAGATCAAACACGCAATTATATGCATTGCACTTACATCAATATGCAGCGACCGTTAGCACATAAAACAGTAAAAGCGAAGCTAGAAACAAAAAATTACACACATACATAATAGAACGCGCGTGATATGAGGTGCCGCATCTGTAACTCAACGAATGGTTCCTCGCCTAATATACGAGTAAACAGGAAACAAACAAGCGCCGTACTTCGGGGGGAAGAGTGAACATGACAGTTCATATGAACAGAAAGTGAGGTGACTCAGGACTAATATGTACTTCCACGAAACCTGCAGTTGCGTCGCTCTATATAGCCGCGCGGTTAGTGGAGGGTTATTTGGAAAAGCGCGAGAACGTTCGCTTCCAGTCCCGGACACATTTGGAAGTTCCCCGGTGGATACGTCGAATGTTCAGGGTATGTCAAAAAGGATGGCAAAAACTTAAACGTTTGAAAGTGCACGATAATAGCAGCAAAAAATGTCCAAGTATACATGAGTGCGCAAACGGGCCGTTTACGAGATAATAACGAATGTATGGCTCAGAGCCCCGCTGACCTCATTGTAATCATGGTCCTAGTTAGTACACATTAAAATCAAGTTTTGACTTTACTGTTAGGTTTTACAGCGCATTTACTTAACATTTCACATATGGATTACCTCTTAAAGGAGATGTTCGAAGTGTTTTTCTTGCATCTGGATGCAATCTACATCAACATTTTCATTTAAACTCCGCAATCCACCGCATAGTGCGTGACGGTGGATACACTGTATCACTACTAGGCATTTCCTTTCCTATTGAACTCCCAAATAGAACGAGGGAGAAAATAATGTTTATACGCCTCTGTACGAGCTCCAAGTTCTCTTATCTTGTCTTTGTGATCTTTACGCGAAATGAAATTAGGCGGCAGAAAGATCGTTCTAAATTCAGCTTCAAATTCCGACCCTCTAAATTTATTCAACAGAATTTTTCGAAAAGAACGTCGAATTGCCTCCAGTGATTCCCATTTGAGTTCCCGAAGCATTTCTGTGACACGCATTGGTTGAAACTACCAGTAACAAACCTAGCTGCTCGCCTCTGAACTGCTTCTATGTCTTCCTCTAAACTGATCTGCTGCGGGTCCCAAACACTTGAGCAATACTCAAAACATGGTAGTACAAGCGTTTTATACGCGGTCTCCTTTACAGATGAAGTACATTGCGAGGGTGAAGGTCGGGGTGAGAGTTTAAAATAGGGAAAGATTAATTTTTGAAACTCACAACCACCAGCTGCGAACCAAATTCCTAAACATGCAAAAACACTGGAACTGTTATTGCGACTGTTTGACTCGTTTTCTAGGGGATGATATCACACGTTCGCAGCTTTCCTTCCCTGCATATGATTAACAAAACAAATTCATAATAAATTCAAGTTCATGAGAGAAAAGGGTGTACTAACTACTATTTTTGAAAACACGTGAAAGTTCACTTTATGTTGTTTATTTCACAATACTTGAACCCTGTGGCTGATACGTCTGTACGTCGGCACATTTATCAAATAAAGTTATAGCTCGAGAGCCCCCAGACAAAATGAATATTTGTCGTGAATTGTTTTCACACCACGTGGCTGTCTCAAACGCCGTTTATGTTCATGCCTATGCGACGACACGTGTTACATTAACAAATCACAGTCACTTTAATTCAATGCGATGCACACCTTGTTCCACCGGCTAAATATTCACAAACGCACAGTAGCACTCGATTTAACTTGGTGCAGTCTACGACGAGCAACCACACGTGGCGATTGCCACAGACAAATCTCAAGTCACCACCTCGAGATCCACATGCCGACTGAGGCAGAGCGACGCCGCCCGGCCAGCCACACCACGTGGTCCCGGAGTCCTCACTTCCTGCCCAGGCGCGCGCGCGCGCGCCAAGAGCTCAACTGCCGGGGTTTTTTCCCCTACGTCATCAACATCCCCATGTGAACTGTTCTAACCGATTTGCCAACGTACAGCGCTCATCCAATACATTTCTAAAACTTTACTTAAAATCAAAATAATTACACTACACATAAAACAAATATTTTCTTACGTTTTTATATTAGTATAAACATCCTTAGTACTGTTTATCATAATCGTGCAATTTCTTATACCACAGATAAGTGATTTAACTGAATACTTTAAGATAAAATACAAAAGATTAATTGAAAGTAAAATGGGAAATAGTTAATATAATATTTTTATAAACAAACATTGCCATGCTAGTTGTGTAACTGTCTTGTCTTCGTTGGTAATTTATTACTTTTCATTGTCAATTAAACATATTACGTTAGATGTGACTATATCAGCTAATCTATTGTTTATTTATCAACAGGCTATTTTGTAACGAGGGCCTTAAAGGTTCCTAACTGCATCGTATTACTTCAAATGCCAGTAGTATTACAATATTTGTGCACTGCACTGTGCCTGGCACTCGCCATTGTCCCTCTCTCCCCTCACCGGAAACGAACTGTAAAATCCTAAGTTGGAACAAGCCACCAACATCGGCCTGCTCGCTGGCCTCCCGTCAGCTACAAGCACACAGCAAATCTCAACGTGGAGAATTTCTACCTATGGCCTAACTATAAATGTTGTCACCCAACTGTGTACATACATTGCTACCATAATTAATAAGATTAAAATTGTGTAACATTTAGTGCATTGGAATGGTCAATGTTCGCAGTGAACTTCATACTGTTTAATTATCAAATGCTATTAACTACCAGTATTTCTATTGGGCGGTAATCTCACAACATCTACCCAAAATTCTCCCAATAAACCGAAGTCGGCTATCCACCTTACTCACAACTGTCCTTACATGTTCGTTCCATTTCATATCTCTCTGCAATGCTACGCTAAGATATTTGAACGACGCAGCTCCATCAAGATACTCACTAGATTACATTTCATTGGCACAACGCTTCGAAGATGCACCAGCTCCACCAAAGAGACTACCGACATCACACTTGTGCGTCCTCCCCTGGAGTACTGTTGCCCATTGTGGGACCCTCACCAGGTGGGACTGACGGAAGATATTGAGAAGGTTCAGAGAAGGGCAGCTCGATTTGTTTTATCACGTTACGAGGGGAAAGGGTCACGGAAATGTTGCACGAATTGGGTTGGAAATCATTAAAGGAAAGACGTTATTCATTGCGGCGTGATCTGTTTGCGAAGTTTAAATCACCGACTTTTACTTCTGAATGTGAAATTATTTTACTAGCACCCACCTACTTAGGGAGGCATGACCATCCCAATAAAATAAGAGAAATCCGATCGAAAACGGAACGATTTAGGTGTTCTTTCTTCCCGCGCGCTATTAGAGAATGAAACGGTAGAGAATAGTTATGAAAGTGGTTAATGAACCCTCTCCCAGGCACATAAATGTGATTTTCAGAGTATCTATGTAGATGTAGATGTAGTAATGCTGTATTCGTACATTGTGGGATTGTTTTCCTACTCATGTGCATCACTTTAGATTTTTCTATATTTAGAGCTAGCTGCCGTCCTTCACACCAAATAGAAATTTTGTATACGTCTTCCCGTGTGTTATTACAGCCAATTAAAGACGACACCCTCCCATCATCAACAAACAGCCCAAATTACAAGTTACTCTATCCATCAGATCATTTATATAGATAGAAAATAATAGCGGTACTATCACACTTCCCTGGGGCACACCTGACGATACACTCGTCTCTGATGAACAACGTACTGCGTTCTATTACTCAGGAAGTCTTCCATTCAGTCACAAATCTGTGAACCTATTCCACATGCTCGTATCTTCGTTAGCTGGTCTGCAGTGTGGCACCGCGTCAAACACCTCTTTGAAATCGAGAAAAACACAATCTGCCTGTTGCCCTTCATCCATGGCTCGCAAGATGTCGTGTGAAAAAAGGGCAAGCTGAGTTACAGACGAACGATGTTTCCTAAACCCGTGCTGATTCATAGAAATAAGCTTTTCCGTCGCAAGAAAATTTACTATATTTGAGCTTAGAATATGCCGCAAAATGCTGCAGGAAACTGATTTCAACGATATTGGCCTGTAATAATGCGAATCAGCTCTTTTATCTTTCTTATAAACGGGAGTCACCTGCACTTTTTTCATATTACTAGTAACTTTGCACTGAATTAAAGATTCTCGATATATGCAAGATAAGCAAGGGGTCAATGGAGCAGAATACTCTTTGTAAAACCGAATTGGTATTCCATCCGGAAAAGAAGCCTGTTTTGTATTCAGCTCTCTGAGCTGCTTCTCTGCACCGGAAATACCTATTACTATGTCCTCCATTTGGGAGTTAGTGCGTTTATCGAATGATGGTACGTTTGTATGGTCCTCCTGCGTGAAAGATTTGTTAAAGGCTAAATTTAGAACTTCAGCTTTCCGTTTGCTTTCTTCTATTACTGCCCCGGAATCATCAACGAGTGACTGGATTGTGGCCTTCGACCCGCTTATAGATTTTACGTAGGACCAGAATTTTTTCGGGTTCTCGAAAAGATCTTTTGCTGAGATATGGCTGTGATAGTTATTATGTGCTTCGCGCATCGAACTTTTTATAGACGCACGAATCTCTATTAATTTATGACTGCCCTTCGTTTGCGTGTTCTTTTCTGAACCGAGAGTGCAATAGTCTTTGCTTTCTTAGTAACTTTCTAACATTGTTATTATACCACGGCGGATCTTTTGCAATCCTTAATCGACTTTATAGGTTCATATTTCTCTAACCCTTTACTTATAATGTATTTAAATTTAGTCCACAATTCCTCTACATCAATTGTACTAGACTAAACGAAGTCCATTCATTTTCTAAGTGTTATGCTAACAATTGCTTACGGGCTCTTTCTAAAAAAACACGCTCCTAGCCTTCTTGATTGGTTTAATAACTTGATGCAATGACTATATCATGATCACTAACACCTGTCCCAAACTGTCATTGTTAATAAGGGCAAGTCTGTTTGCAGCTGTAAGGTCTAAAATATTTCCATTGCGTGCGGTATGTCGGTTTAACTGGTCAAGACAGTTTCCAGCAAACGTGTCCAATAGTATTTCGCAAGACTGCTTGTCTGTAGCGTCTGAAATAAAAGTAGAGCGGTCCCAATCTGTACTCTTACGGTTGACGTTTCCACCGACTAATATTGCATGGCTCGGAAACCGACGCACTACCTGGCGCAGAAGTTCTTTGAATGACTCTACAATTGCTACATCAGCACTGGGGGCCGATAAATACACCCTACTACTAACTTTACTTGTTTTAAATCTGTTATACGTGCCAAGATAACTTCACAGTTACTCTCAACCTCGACTTCTGTAGAAACTGTAACTGTTTCTTTATCGACTGCAATAAACACTCCCCCTCTAGTTGTGTCCGTCTCGGCGGATTGACTAAGCGCATTGAGGCGCTATGCTCCAATGCGAGAGACCGTTCCCTGTCGGGCATGGATGTCTGTGCTGTCTTTAGTATAAGTTAGTTTATAGTAGTTTGTAAGTTTAGGGACTAAAAACCCCACAGTTAAGTCCCATTAGCTTAACAAACAAACCAACTAAAATTCGGAGTCTCAATGTTGACTGGTGAGTGCTCATTCAGATAGCGCTTAGCCTAAAAAAGAAAAAAAGAAACCATGTGCACTACACAAGTACTCCGCTACCCGAGTAGCCGTTTCCTTAGTGTAGTGCACTCCTGATCTATCTAGGGGCGTCCCACAATTCCCCTTCCGACAACACAGATCCAGAAATCTGCAGCCATGGCTGTCACAGAGTCAGCGAATCCTCTGGTTCAGACCCTCCATTCGGCTCCAAACCAAAGGCGCCATCAACCCTGGGGACAATGCCACAAATCGACAACTCTGCTTATGCCCCGCGTGCGATGGCAGCAACCTTCACCAACTCCGCCAGCCGCCTGTAGGACCTGAGGATGTCCTCAGAACCCAACCGACGTGAGCCACGACTTGCAGTCGACCGCACCCCGTACGGTCGATAGCCGCCGGCAAGGCCGCCTCCACATCTCGACCACGTCCGGTATACCTGAAGGTACCTCGACAGCAGGAACAGACGGCGAAGCATGAGACACCTGAGGTGTCCCAATCGACACACCAGACTCCCCACCGCCGCTGCACCCCGAGTCAGCAGCCTGATGACCGCTGACCGTAGCCAAAAGCACACTCAGCTGTTCGCGATCTGCGGCCAACTCCTCCTGTATCCGCACACAGCAGGCACACAACCTATCCATCCTATCGACAGAATTAACTGTAGAGAGTAGAAAATTAAGTAATCAACTTGAAACTAGTCTGGTACTTTAAAAAAGGCGGCTCGCAGTTGACTGAACAGTGGTCAGTGGTAACTATGCTGTCAAAACAACGAAACAGTCTCTGGCTGCTAAAAAAAAAAAAAAAAAAAAAAAAAAAAAAAAAAAAAAAAATCCACGGAATACTTTATTATCAAACACTCGGGAATAAAAGCTTTCTGAAAGCGGAACAGGAAATAAAGAAATGACAAGTTGATACGTAAATTACGTAGCTTGCAGCACAAATTAAATCTGCCGAGTGCTTGAGAATAAACATCTTAGAAAACAGAAACACTACGAAAATTAGAAAATTGATTGGGAACGAAATTTCACGTTAATCTCATTATGAAACTTAGCAGTCTAAACGATGTGACAGCGACATCAGCTGGCAGTGAACTGAATGACAACTAGCTGTATTAAAGGTCTCTGACTTGTTTTGAAATACAGACGAATCTATACACAACGCTATTTATCAAAATACCCGAGAATAAACTCTTAAAACAGAAGCACAAACGAAATCTGCCAAGTAGGTGAGAATAATCTCTTAAAAACTTAAGCACTAACGAAAATTAAGAAATTGATTGGCAATGAAACTTCACGCAAATTAAATTATATTACTTAGCGCTCTGAATGATGTGACAGTGGCGGCAGCTGTCACTGTTTACAATTGTTTTCAACAATTATAAAATGGCATTAAATATAGGTATTGGAACTAGATGGGAGACTATCACACACACACACACACACACACACACACACACACAGGGTGACCCACGAGAACTTTTCACCCCTGCTATCTCTGTAACAACGGAAAAACGACTTTCACGGTCATAAACTTATGGGGCTGAGAAAGTACTGTTAAACATTCTAAAACGTAAACCAATATTATTTTCAACACAAACTTATGTTTCTTTAAATGAACAAGCCGTATTATTTCTTATTCAATCGTTAGCATGGAAAATTGCAAAAGTAATAGTGTTTGTCACACCGAAATACGTCAATTACATGCCGAGATAATTAGAAGCGAAGTTGGGGCTTGAATAAGTGAAGTGCGCAGCTAGTGCAGGTCCAGAGACTCAAGCCTGCACCTCACGCTAACCATTTCAATTCTTTGAAGTGTCATCTTCGCTTCTCAATACCTCGGGATATAATTGTCGTATTGTGATGTGTGTTTTGGCTATTATTCATGCTATTGACTACATAAGAAATAATATAAGTAAGCATTTAAATAAACATTAGTTTGCTATGAAAATAGTTATTATTTGCATTTTTGGCTATCTCATAATATATACTTTCATTAGCCCCTGCCGGAAGTACATGTATGTGAAAGTCGTATTTCAGTATCTATTGTTTTTCCAGAGATACCCGCTAGGTTAGCCGCGTGGTCTAACGCACCGGTTTCCGATACGGAGCTGCATACCGGCCCCGGTTCGGATCCGCCCGGCGGATTAACAAAAGGGGTCGGAGTGGCGGCCAGCCTGGATGTGGATTTCAGGCGGTTTTCCACATCCGCCTAGGTGAATACTGGGCTGGTTTACCAGTCCCGCCTCAGTTACACGATTCGCAAACATTTCGTAACACTTTACACTTTCACACAAATTATACTATAGACAGACATTTGAGGTAGACAGTGGCGACAGGAATGGCATGCAGTCACCCGGTAAATATTAACACGCCAGATCCGAATTAACAACGCCGACGCTGAATGTATGGGAATATGGCCAGTGGGAAAGCGATTGTTGTTCCAGAGGTATCTGGACTGAAACTTTTAAGTGGAGCATCCTGTATAGATGTCGTTTCTAAAAGTTTTATATTGCTTACAGCGCAGTAAGCAGTGACCTTATATCGTCTGAAGACGACCATTTAAATTCAGAAGTCATATAATAGTTATCTAAGTAAAGAAGCATTTTTTTAAAATAAGTGTAAGCCTTTATACACTGAGATCGTGTCGCAGCTAACAATGACTGGGCATCACCGTAATTTACTCCCATTTGCCCAGATGACTCTGGTTGTTGGCTAGCGAAAGTTCATCTTCAGAATTCCAGTCCTCGTTATGAAATAAACCGAAAATTCACTCGTAAAAAAGTAATATTTTCCAATGAAAATTCCAGGCGAGTGAATGCTTCATCACAGAGGTAGGCCCGCTTCGCAGGTACCTTCTGAGGAGACCACGCGCAGCCGACACCTCGCTGTGATTCCGGTATTCGGGCGGAGGAATGGGCGGGGAGGGAGGATTCGGGAGGGTGAGCAGGCAAGCTCCCTTGTTAGGAGGGCAACGCCAATCACCGTGCCAAGTAGGGAAGTAAAATCCGACGAGGGCGCCCAAATTGTGTTAGCTAACTAATAAAACTTTCAGCCGACACGTATGCCGCGCTGAAGAAAGGCCTCGGATTGGCCGCCGGGTTGCCTCGGTGGCGCGGCGGAGGGTGAGGGGTGGGAAGAAGGGGGGCGGGAGTGGAGAAGCAGATGAGGGCGGAAAGGTACGAGGGCAGCGACGAGACGAGACGACGAATCTCTTACGGGCAGAGCGCCGGCAAACGAGAAAAAGAACGGACTCCGCGGCTACAAATTAAGAACTTAGGAATCGGAAGATGACCGCCACCGGAAGAAGGTATTAGCCTCGGGGTAGAGGTGGAATTGCGGGGCGGGGGAGAAACAGGAAGAGAGAGAGGGTGGGAGGGAGGGAGGGAGAGAGAGAGAGAGAGAGAGAGAGAGAGAGAGGATTCTAAGAGCAGTGGCACCAGCAGTTGCCGCACGAGGTGGCGACGGTGGGGGTGTGGCCTACGCGCGTGGTGTGGTCGTAGGGAAGGGGTGTGGAGGGGGTGAAGGGGTTGCCCGCTAATTAAGTCGCGGCCGGCGTCTGAAGGCGGCGCCGCAAATGGGAATACTTGGGAGCGCAGTTGCACGCCGCATAGTTGGCGGACCTGCAGAAATACGGGGCCGCTGGGCGCCAGGCAGTGCAGGGGAGACACGTGCCGGCCACGAGGGCGCAGGGCCGCCAACACTCGCCATCCCACTCCGCGCGAGAAAAGCGAAAGTCAGCAGGGCGGATAAAGGGGTGAGGTCTCTTTACTGCTAATGTTGTGTGTATGCCGGCCGCGGTGGCCGAGCGTTCTGCGGCGCATCAGTCACAGTCTGCACGGCCACTACGGTCGGGAGTTCGAATCCCCCCTCGGGCATGGATATTTGTGCCGTCCTTAGGCTTAGCTAGTTCATAAGTAGTTTGTAAGTTTAGGGACTGATGACCCCGTAGTTAAGTCCCATAAGCTATACAGACATTTGAATTTTTGTTCTGTGGATTCAAGCTCACTTACGAGGGGCGTTTGGAAAGTCCGTGCCAAAATAAAAGGTACTAACGTGTTTGGGAAAAAATCATTTTTCTTTTACGAGATAGTCTCCTTTTAGACTTATACACTTCGTCCAATGCTGTTCTAATTTGTTGATCACTTCCGAATAATAGGAATTTTTCAAGCCTGCAAAATAGCTATTACTTTCTGCAATGGCGTACTAAGGCTGTCGGAGGCCCGGATCGGCTGCAGAACAAAAAAATAGGTCCCCCGTCGATTTGCAAATACATGTTGTGATGTTTCTTGGTTTTTTTTGGGGTATTATTGTATGATTTGACGGTGTAGTCCCTCTTCAATCTTGCAACACCATATATATATATACAGGGTGTTTCACTAAGTGTGTTTGCCTCTGTAACTTTTAAAATAATAGGTGACGGGAAATTATAATGCGGTAGGTAAACACAAGAAACGTTACACTTTCTGCGGAGCTATGAACATAATTTATTGTATCATTTTCCAAAGAGTTACACCACAAAGATATAATTTTTAAATGGAACAATAGCTTTTTCTATCGTGCATTGGATTCGTTGAAACAAGCTGCGTCCAAATCAATTTAAACTACATTCCTATCACTTTTAGTTTGGGAGCTACAACCCTTCAAAGTTTAGGCGGCGGAGGCTACGACAGCGTAGCTAACTATCTGGTGGTCATGAGAAAGTGGGCCGTGTCCCAGGGGATAGCCACTCGGCCAGTCAGCTACGCTGTCGCTGCCTCCGCCCCCGGAACTTTGAAGGGTTGTAGCTCCCAAACTAACAGTGATAGGAATGTAGTTTAAATTGATTTGGACGCAGCTGGTTTAAACGAATCCAATACACGATAGAAAAAAACTATTGTTCCATTTTAAAAATTATATCTTTGTGGTGTAACTCTTTGGAAAATGATACAATGAAGTATGTTCATGGCTCCGCAGAAAGTGTAACATTTCTTGTGTTGACCTACCGCATTAAAATTTCCCGTCACCTATTATTTTATAAGTTATAGAGGCAAACACATTTAGTGAAACAACCTGTATATAATCTCTTTCTGTCTAGTCCGGTTAAATTTTTAGTTGAGGTCCTGGTTAACCAGTGCCTCTATTATTCACTCTTCCAAAAGTAGTCAAGGCCATTACACTTCGTCACAGGTAATGAAGTTATGTTGAGAAGTAGTTACACCAGAAGATAAATTGCAACTACTGAAATGAGAACTCTTCACGGTGCATTTCTTATAAACACATCAGGGTTTTATTTGACCCAAACCTACAGAATATTTGAGTCCAGCATCTGGTTTACATTACGGTACATCCAGATGTCTTACCAATTTTTATCGTGTTAGCTCAGTCAGAACTAATCAACAACTATAACAGGTGAACGACAATTCCATGATGCTTTAATTGTTCTGAGATTCACCAAAGTTTTATTAAAGAAATAAAATGTCTCTTTGGAACCTCTTATGACAAAGGGAAGGTTTATTTTCAACAATTAACCTTTAAAAGATAACTTAGGAAAGTAATAGTCAACAAAAAACCTCCTACAACATGTAAAAAAATAATTCATTTGGACATCTTGTCCATCCAACGTGAGCATGTAGTATTTGAGACACTACAATGTGTTACTATAAAAAAGTAATCTTTTTAGATCTGGAGGTCCCTCCAGGTCGAGAGGGACGGGACAATCTAAATCTTCGTCCCACCTGCCATTTCATCAAATTGGAGAACAAATAGTCGTCCGATGGAGCCAAGCCTGGAAAATAGCGGGGATGTGAAACGAGTTGGAATCCTGCTTCCAATAATTTTGCGACTACAACCGCTGAGGTGTGTGGTGGTGCATGGTCATGATGGAAAACGACTGTTTTGTGGGCCAATCGCCGGCGTGTTCCTTGTTGCTAGGTTTTCAAACGGTCCAATAACGATGAATAATATACACCTGTAATATTTTTACCGTGTTCCAGTTAGTCGATGACGATTATCCCTTGCGAATCCCAAAAGAACGTCGGCATAACCTTACCAGGTGAAGGACCGGTCTTCTCCTGTTTTGGTGCAGATTCTCCTTCGGTAAACCATTGTTTAGGTTCTTCCTTGTACTCATTAGTATAGTAAGGTATCGAGATTTTATCCACAGTAACTAAACGAAGCTTAAAGTCGTGTAGTTTTTCCTTGAACAGCAACAAAACATCCTTACAACACTTCAAACTATTCTTTTTTTGGTAAAGCGTGAGCAACTGCGACACCCATCTTGCGGATAGCTTTCTCATGTGCAAATTTTGATGAAAAATATTAAATATCTGTTCATTCTAGATGCTCACAGCACTAGCAATCTCACGCACCTTAGCTCTTCTGTCATTAAAAACCATATAACGAATTATCAATCATTATCAATGATTTCTGGAGTCGTAACCTCCACATGGAGTCCAAAACTTTCAGCGTCACTTGTGCCCATACGGCCACACAGAAAAATTGAAGCCACTTATAAATTGTTCTAATCGAAAGTGCAGAGTCACCATAATGTTTATCAAGCTTCGCTTTAGGCTATTGAGGTGTTTTGCCTTTCAGAAACAAATGTTTAATCACCAAACGAATTTCGTTTTCTTCTATTTTTTACCAATCACTCGACTTCCATGAGTCACAGAAATGCCAAACAAAAAGAAATAAACCAATATGACTGAAACTTGGCCTGAGGTTCCTTCCAAAGATGCTACTAACTAAAAATGACCTCGATACGAGCCGGTGGTGCCATCTCTCGGGCTTCGTACGGACTTTTCAAACGCCCCTCGTATAACTAGAGACAAGAATTTCATGCACTATAAATTCCAGAAATATGCATGCATTCATGCACTATCAAACTACAAAACATGCACGATCAGCAGAAATAATCATTAGAATATTCATTATCGATTTTACTCTGAATTTTTATTTTTTCAATTCGTTGTCTGCGAAGTCAATAACTAACAACATTTCTAAATTCTTATCCGTTAAGTTCTGCGTCTATCTGTCAAAATATGTGTGTAGACAGAAAATGATCTGTCTATACCACAAGACGTAATAGGTGCAAATTTCAGTGAACATGTATGAGGCAGTGTCAGTCAGGTTCTTAACTCAAGGTTCATCCACAAAATATTTTCTTTGCGGAACATAAAAATTTAAATTTTTTTCTTTTTTTTCCTTGGCCTTGAGTTATAAGTTATAGAGACGTGACCTCTAATTTAGTAATTGTAGAGGTCAATTTCAAGAAATTTGTTTTGATGTAAATTAAATCCTGCTGCACATTATTGCATTTAAATGCTGTTTGTGTGTCTCCGATGCAAACGGCATCACCTGGCTGGGAAAAATTACTACCTAAAATATAAGAAATATTTATTTTTGAATAAGACATTGCAACATTTTTTTTTTTTTTTGTTGAGTACGTATAAATTTTATTTCTTACCGATTTAAGAGCATCAAAATTGTTAGCGGAACAAATTGCAGCATCTAACCAAGTGCCCCACCTAGTAGGTATGGGCTGTTTGAATAATGGGGACTCGGTAGACGCTCTCTGTATGCAGCTATGCGTGCAGGGGCCTTTGAAAAAACTTTGTAAAACAAAGCATCATTTTAATATGACTGATATATTTTTATACGTTTGAGAACATTTAAATTGATACATCCATAAATTGTAGACAAACATTTGTAGTGGAGGATATTGAATTTTTGACACTGACTTAATTACATCTGATCATTATAATTTTTTTAAAGTACAACAGCTCTTACTACTCAGTGTAGATAGCAAGAATTGGCAGCAGTGAGAGAACTCTGATTAGAAGATAAATCAATCAAAAGTGAGGCAGTAAACTCCACAAAACGCCTAAGAATTACTATTACTTCACATATCGTGGGAAAGGCGAACCAGAGACTGCGTTTTATTGGCTAAGCTCTTAAAAGATGCAACAGAAGTACTAAAGAGATTGCATACACTACGTTTGTCCGTCGTTTTTTGGAGTATTGCTGCCCAGTGTGGGCAGCGAAAATGCGAAAATACGAGGCGCGTCCAGAAAGTAAGTTCCGTTTCAATTTAGCTCCGCAGCAGCGCTGCGATTGCAGTTCCGCACATGCGCTGTAGACGATGTGTATCAAGGAGAAGAACGGGCGCCATTTGGAGATCGCTGTTAGTTACGTACGCTTTTTTGTGCTTGTTTGAAATGTCGGCGTTGATTGAAAATCCCACAGCGTGGGAAATCAGGTCGGTGATTCGGTTTCTGAATGCGAGGAAAGCGAAACCAAGTGAAATTTATTGGCAAATTTGCGATGTTTACTGACTATATGCGATGAGTGATTCGATGCTGAGAAGATGGGTCCGACAGTTCAATGGCGGGCCTAGCAGTGTGCACGATGAAGAACGAAGTGGACGTCCACCTTTGGTTACAGAAGAACTGGTTCACGCAATTGATGACAAGATCCAGGAAAACGGTAGGTTTACAATTAGTGCTCTCCCTATGGACGACGAGCTGAAAGAAACTGTTTCCAACTGGTTGAAGACACAGGCGGCAGATTTCTATGAAGAAGCTTTACAAAACTTTGTGCCACGCTATGACAAATGCCTGCAAAATTTCGGCAGTAATGTGGAAAAGTAGTTTAAGAGTTGTAGAACTTTGTCCAATAAAAATTTCTTCTGTATCTGTGTACAATTTTATTTTATTACCGAACGGAACTTACTTTCTGGACGCGCCTCGTATATCGTTGACTCCCACTTACATCGGTAGAAATGACCATCAGAATAAAATACGAGAAATCAGAGCTCGAACGGAGAGATTCTGGTGTTCTTTCTTCCCGCGCGCTATTCGAGAATGGAATGGGAGATAAATAGTATAACGGTGGTTCGATGAACCCTCTGCGAGGCACTTAAATGTGATTTGCAGAGTATCCCATGTAGATGTAGACTTAAGACTACACTATGTACTGATAAGACCGCCGAAATCTGGCTGGTCTCAGCGGATGCCGAAGAGTCAGCAGAGAAGTGGACTGATAGGTCGCAGACACACTTCTACGCCTGACAGCTCGACTAGACGGACCCGCCGCCGCCGCAGTTATTTGCACACGCCGGATGCAGCCGCGGGCTTCCGCAGCCGGCGTCGCCGAGAGCAATTTCCTGGCGCGATGGCTGCCGCTCCGCGCCAGACCGCGCCACTGTGCCCTATCCCAGCCGCTATCTCATTAGCGTCATTGGCTGATTCAGTAGTGGGTGGCGGGAGGGGAGGGGGAGGGGAGGGGAAGCCCAGACGCGGGCGCTGCCGCCCCCAGCTGCGCAGCCGCTATCTCCCAGCCGGCCGCTGTCTCTGGTTAACCACGCGGCCATCCGCTGCAGGCATCTTAGCAGTGTCTACGGCGACAGCACAGTGTCTCGGTTAACTTTTCGCGCAATGCACGACGACTTAACTAACATCCAAGAACAGCTGCCAACATGCGAAACTTAGAAGTTGATGTTCCTGGAGTAGTGAAAAAACTTAATTCACTAAACAAAAACAAATCTTCCGGACCAGATTGCATACCAACTAGATTCCTCAAAAAATGTTCAAATGTTTGTTATGCTTATGGGACTTAACTACGGTGTCGTCAGTCCGTAAACTTACAAACTACTCAAAACTATCTAACACTAAGGACGGCACAAATATCCATGCCCGAGGGAGGATTCGAACCCCCGACCGTAGTGGCCGTGCAGACCGTGACTGGAGCGCCTCAGTCCCCTCGGCCACCGCGGCCGGCTAGATTCCTCTCAGAGTGTGCTGATGCAATAGCTCTGTACTTAGCTATAATTTACAACCGATCACTCAGCGAAAGATCCGTACCCAAAGACTGGAAAGTTGCCCGAGTTACTTCATTATTCAAGAAAGGCAGTAGGAGTGATCCCCAAAATTACAGGCCAATCTCATTGACGTCGATTTGCAGTAGGATTTTGGAACATATACTTTGTTCGAATATTATGAACTACCTCGAAGAGAACGACCTATTAACCAATAGTCAACACGGATTCAGGAAGTATCACTCTTGCGAAACACAGGTTGCCCTTTATTCACATGAAGTGTTAAGTGCCATTGGCAATTGATCTCAAATCGATCCCATATTTCTGGATTTCAGGAAGGCTTTTGACACTGTACCCCACAAGCGGCTTCTTATGAAATTGCGTTCTTATGGAATATCTCCAAAATTGTGCGATTTGATTCACGATTTCCTATCAGAAAGGACACAGTTCGTTGTAATTGACGGTAAGTCATCGAGTAAAACAGAAGTGATATCTGGCGTTCCACAAGGAAGCGTTATAGGTCCCCTACTCTTCCTCGTGTTTATAAACGATTTAGGAGACAATCTCAATACCTCCCTTAGACTGTTCGCGGACGATACTGTCGTTTATCGGTTATTGAAGTCAACAGAGGATCAAAAGCAACTGCAAAGCGATTTAGACAAAATTTCTACATGGTGCGAAAATTGGCAATTGACACTAAATAAAGAAAAGTGTGAAGTAATACACATGACCACTAAAAGAAATCCGCTGAACTTCAATTATGCGATAAATCAGTCAAACCTTAAGGTCGTAAATTCTACCAAATACCTAGGAGTTACAATTACGAATAACTTTGACTGGAGAGAACACATGGAAAATATTGTGGGGAAGGCGAACCTAAGGTTACGTTTCATCGGCAGAACGCTTCGAAGATGCACCAGCTCCACCAAAGAGACAGCCTACATCACACTTGTGCGTCCTCTCCTGGAGTATTGTTGCCCCTTGTGGGACCCTCACCAGGTGGGACTCACGGAAGATATTGAGAAGGTTCAGAGAAGGGCAGCACGTTAGGGGGGGGGGGGAGGAAGCGTCACGGAAATGTTGCACGAATTGGAGTGAAAATCATTAAAAGAAAGACGTTATTCATTGCGGCGTGATCTGTTTGCAAAGTTTCAATAACCGACTTTTACTTCTGAACGTGAAAATATTTTTCTAGCACCCACCTACTTAGGAAGACATGACATCCCAATAAAATAAGAGAAATCAGATCGAAAACGGAACGCTTTAGGTGTTCTTTCTTCCCGCGCGCTATTAAAGAATGGAACGTAGAGAAAAGTTATGAAAGTAGTTAATGAACCCTTTGCCAGGCACTTAAATGTGATTTGCAAAGTATCTATGTAGATGTAGATGCTGATGCAATAGCTTCATATCTTCTTCTTCCTCTTCTTCTTGGAACAAATATCCATGCCTGAGGGGGTTTCGAACCCCGACTGTAGTGGCCGTGCGGACCGTGACTGGCGCGCCGCAGAACGCTTGGCCACCGCGGCAGGCTGTGATTTCGTGTCAGAAAGGACGTAGTGTGTAGTAATTTATGGAAAGTCATAGTGTACAACAGATGTTATATCTGGCGTTTCCAGGGATAATTTATAGGGACCTTACTGTTCCTTATCTTCATACACGATTTACGAGACAATGTGAGCATCTGTCTTAAACTGTTCGCGATTGAAGCTCTCATTTGTCTGTTAGTAGAGTTCCGAGAAGCTCAAAAGCAACTGCAAAACGAATTATATACTTGCATGGTCAAAAATCAGTAATTGACCATTAATAATGATAATTGTGAAATCTTCCATATGACCACTATAAGAAATCCGTTGAACCTCATTTAAACCATAAATCAGTAAAATCTATAGGCCCACAATCCAACTAAATACTTAGGAATTTGAAAAGAGGAATTTGAAAGAACACGTAGAAATAAATACCTAGGAATTTGAAAAGCGGAGTCTGAACGAACACGTAAAAAAATATTGTAGGGAAAGCGAAACAAAGGCTACGTTTCATTGGCAGAACACTTAGAAGATGCAACAGTTCTACTGTCGAAACTGCCTACACTTCACTTGTGTGTCCTATATTGGAGTATTGATGCGCATTGTGGGATCCACACCAAGTGGGACTGATGGACGAAATTTCAGAGAAGGGCAGCTCGTTTCGTATTGCCGCGATATAGGGGAGAGTTTGTGACGGAAATACTGCACTAGTTGGGGTGGAAATCATTAAAAGTTAGGTCCTACTCGTTACGACGAGATCTCTGAGATTTTTTCCACCAAGACTTTTCTTCCTAATGAGAACATACTTTGTGAGCATCCGCCAACATAGGGAGACAGGATCATCATAATAAAATAAATCAGATCGAAAACGAAAAGACTTAGCTGTTTCTTTTCCAGTGGGCTACTACAGAATAGAACTGTAGAGAATTATTATAAAAGCAGCTCGATGAACCGTCTGCCATACACTTCAATGTGACTTGCAGAGTATTTATGTAGATGGATAGGCACGTAATACCATGTGGGACTTCCAGTACGCCTGGCGACTACAGTGAGACACACTGAAGTTTAGTCTTGAAGACCCTGACAATCTTACAGACGCAGCTGATATGAAATATTTTGCAGAGTGACAGGCCAACTGAGTTGTTTATAATCAAAAACAGCGACCAGCCACAAGTATTATATAAAATTTTTATTCATTTAAACCATGGCCGCTTTCAGATTTTTTTGCAAATCCATCTTCAGACAGTTGACATCCTTTCCAACTGAGGCTTCATCTTGTGTTTTTTTTATAATTTCGCTTCCCTACCAAACGCAAATATCATTTTGTTTACTATTTGCAGAAGTTTACGTTCGGTTTATTTTCGCCTCTATTATCACATTTATGAAAAGGTATTAAAGTTAAAAAAAATTACACGACAGTGTGGCGTAAACTTACGTGTCGTGTCCTTCTCTATAGCGAAATCTTCCTGTGTTCCTCTTACATATTTCAAACATTATAAATTTTCGGACGTGCACTGTATGAGTAGCGCACTCAATAAATGTACACAAAGGCAGTGCCAAACTTCACAGCAGAAACGTAAATAATGTTCTCGAAGATGTGAAAGCGGTGACGTGGTTAGGTTGCAGACGCAGTGAATGTGTATGGGTATGATGAAACTTGTGTAATTTAAACATCGAATTTTAGGAGTAACATTATTTTCAAGATTTATAGGAGAGCATTCTCCTAAGCAATTGAGACAACACATAAACAGATCATATATAAGGAAATTGATACATAATGTAGGCAGAAGCAGGATTCTTTTTCTTAGGGAATCCTGTGTCTCAATTTCAAGCAATGATAATGATCTCTATGCAACCTGAATGAACATTGGTCTTTGGACAAAAAACTGTAGCATGCTTGTATGTTCACATGTTTTGCAATGATTTCGCGTTTATCGTATGAATATGGAAAACGAATTTCCATTAGTTTGTACATGCCGTCTAGTTTTGAACTTTGTGCCAATGTTTGTTAAGCTTATGGGACTTAACTACGGGGTCATCAGTCCCTAAACTTACAAACTACTTATCTACCATCTTATTCTAAGGACGGCACAAATATCCATGCCCGAGGGGGGATTCGAACCCCCGACCGTAGTGACCGTGCAGACCGTGACTGGAGCGCCTCAGTCCCCTCGGCCATCGCGGCAGGCAAATTTACGTAATAACAGGCTTGTATGGCAGTGGAATCGAAAGGTTTTTTTTTCTTTTCTTTTTTTCTTTTACTAACCCTTCGTAGGAGCCATATCTGAATTTGGCAAGAAATTATGGCTGGCACGAAACAGCAGAAGTTCAACATCCAAGTAGTACAGAGATCAATGATTGTAAGTACTTTATTTGACGGAAAGCTGGACGGAAAGGAGATGGTTGAGGCGAAGGAGCTGGACATCGACAGAGAAGGAAGGTCGGAAGCCACATTGGGAGATGGGGAGGAGCTGATTTTGGTGGAGGAGCTGATGGATACGGCGGGGCCGGTCGCAGTGGCTGAGCGGTCTGCGGCGCGCCAGTAACAGTCTGCACGGCCGCTACTATCGGGGGTTCGAATCCCCCCCCCCCCTCGGCCATGGATGTTTGTGTCGTCTTTAGTATGAAGTTCATAAGTAGTTTGTAAGTTTAGGGATTGATGACACCGCAGTTAAGTCCCTTAAGCTTAACAAACATTTGAACATTTTGATACGGCTGGAGAGGATTGTTTCCAGGACCTTGCTGAACACGGAGGTAAGACTCATGCGACGGTAGGATGAGGTCTGGGATGGGGGTTTGTCGGGTTTGGGGAACATTAAAATGTGGAAGGTCTTCCACAGGTAGGGGTAGAAGCCAGTGTACAGGACGACGTTATAAAGGGAAGCGAGGGCGGCGTGGAAAGTGCCTATATGTTAGGCTTTCGTAACCGGGGGAGCGATGCGTTTATTCGTAGTGTAGTCGGACATCGTGGGTGGTGATAGGAGTATTTATTTCTGAGGGAGGAATGTGCTCCAAATACTGGAAGCCGGGGCGAGCGGGTAAGCGGAGGAGTTGGTACGCTCATGGATATCAGGAAAGATGGAGTAGTCAAAGCGAAGATTGTCGGGGATGGAGAAGATGTACCATAGGTAGCAGGCGAAATGTTCGGCCATACTGGCATTGTCGGGGAAAGAACGGTCTTTATGGAGGAGCGGGTATTGGGGGGATAGAGTGACTGCCAGTAAGGCGGCGAAAGGCCTGCCAGTACATGCAGGAGTTGTCAGGGAGCAAGGAATTGAAGCGGGTGCATGTCTGACACCAGTCCCGGCGTTTCAAATGTGGATTTGAAGTTGTCGGTGGCGTGTGTGTCCCGGGAACGGGTCCGAAGGAAAGAACGGTGGAGGCTTCGGGATTCACGAAGGAGAAGGACGGCCTGTGTAGAAAGAGTGGGGCGGTGGGAATAGAGGGTTTTGGTGGGGATGTGAGCCTGGAACGCGTCAGAAACGGTCAGGTGAAGGTAGGAGGATGTGTGGTCAATTTCGGCGGGTGTGTGGAGAGGAAATGGGTGGCTTGCGGTCAAGGTGTCAATGCATCGCCGGTAGGCATCCCAGTGGGCATAAGAGTAATCGTGGACAAGTTTGGGTCGGGATGCAGCAAGGGGGCGCGGATAGGGTGGGGAGGTGGTCAGGGTAAGTAAGACAGGGGCGTGGTCACTGCCTATTAGATAGAGGACATCCACCGTAAGGCACTTAAATGATTTTTTTCCTTTATTGTTATTTTTAAACTGGCAGCAGCATTGAGTGCTGCTCTTCAGCCGAGAGATTGTAAAATATATGAACATGAGGAATTAAAACATGAAACGGAGTTAAACTAATGAAGATTTAAAACATAGACGAGTTGAAACAGATGAATAAAACTTACGTAGTCAGTTAAAATAATGAGCCACGGTCACGTTAAAACATGTTTTACGACATCAAAAACAGGACGGCGAGCAAACGGAAACACAGTATTAAAAACAAACGGTGCGACACTTGTCTGTAAGCGGTGGACGCAGATAAAACACACTGTAGCATTGCACACACAACACTGAACGAGGCACTGTTAAAACTGATGTCGCAGGACCCCACGGGGTAGAGAGGGTTAGGGCGTGAAGCACGCAGGAGGGAGAGGAAAGAGGGTGGAGAGGAGGCGTAGGGACTCCAGGGTAGGAATAGGGATAGCCAAGTGGGGGGGAGGGAAGAGGAGGGAGAGGGGAGAGGGGTTGCTTCATCCACGGGAGGGGATCAGGGTGGGTAGGACGGGTATATGTCAGGACGGATGGTGTCATCGGGGAGGGGGAGATGGCGGAAGTTATCCTTGGAAAGAATGCGGAAAGTTTGGAGGTGGACACTTAATGATCATTACTATATTTAAATATGTGTAATTTTAAGATAAATCGTAACGAAAACATTTCAGCAATATAATTATGTAACATACCCTTCAGGGTCATATGCCGGCCGCGGTGGCCGAGGGGACTGAGGCGCTCCAGTCACGGTCCGCACGGCCACTACGGTCGGGGGTTCGAATCCCCCCTCGGGAATGGATATTTGTGCCGTCCTTAGTATAAGGTAGTTAAAAAGTAGTTTGTAAGTTTAGGGACTGATGACCGCGTAGTTAAGTCCCATAAGCTATACAAACACTTGAACATTTGAACTTTAGGATATGTGAAAAACGACAAATGTGGTGTGTTTTTTTTACTTTTATTTTTACGTTTTTGCTGCATTTAATTGCGCTATAAGCGTTGCAGTTTCCTAAAACCATCACGAAAACGAATGTAATGTGCGAGCAACACGACTTACAAAGCATGAGATACCGCCAACTCAGCAAATGAAGATGGCCAATCATGAAACAGATGCAGGAAGCCAATTAGTTCCTGCTTCTTCCTTTGTTTGACGTTGAGAACCAATTTGCGTTATGCATCCACGATCTGATGAAAATGATACTTGCTTGTTCAGTCCGCAGTAATTTAAACTGCCCTTCCTATCACAATATACAAAATTATGACGTGTTCGTAGAAAGTATAAATTACTTTTGTCAAACTAAACTATAAATGTGGTTTAAGCTGAGCTGTTAGGTTCCAGGCGAAACACATCCTAGAAAATCGTGACACGTAGGGTAATAGATCAGCAAGATAAATTTTAATTGTTACGTGACATACAACATATCAGCTAGCCTTATTTACCAAGTGGAAGAAATGATAAACTGCTTTTCATGGACTAATAAATTCCGAGTTTTGACGAGACAAACAAAGCACCAGAAAAATGTTTCAAATGTTTGTATAGCTTATGGGACTTAACTACGGGGTCATCAGTCCTTAAACTTACAAACTACTTACGAACTAGCTAATACTAAGGACGGCACAAATATCCATGCCCGATGGGGGATTTCAACCCACGACCGTAGTGGCCGTGCAGACCATGACTGGAGCGCCTCAGTCCCCTTGGTCACCGCGGCCGGCGAAACACCAGATAACTTGAAAACAAATTATTTTTCCGTTACAGTTGCAATATTTGGGAGTTAGTGACTAGTTTCGAACTTAATCGTCCATTTTCCCCGTTTGCCTACAAAAAGAGAGTTACAACCGTTAAGTACACTGTCCATATTAAAAATCATAAAACCATCAGTTGGTATTGATGCTAGAAAAGTCGCATTTCCAAGTTTACCTTTTTCCAATCGTAACCGTAATAATACAATGCATGAAGCAAATGGCTGATAAAATCTTGTACATTATTCACTGTTAGTGCTTGACACTAATTACATAAAAATTTAATATCGGTTAAAACAGGTGATACATCTACAGCCCTCCAACGCTTACTGTGCATGTCAACGTCGTTTAGGTGATACATCGTGGCTCCGTCAGAGACCGCCACCTGTAGTGTGCCTTACGATAGTGTCGGCACCATTATAGACCATTAAAACTGTATTATTATGGTTGGGAAAAGGTAAACCAGCAAATGCGACTTTTCTAGCATCAATACCAACTGATGGTTTTATGATTTTTAATATGGACAGTGTACTTAATGATTATAACTCTCTTTTTGTTGGCCAACGGTTTTAAAATGGACGATTAAGTCCGAAACTAGCCACTAACTCCAAAATATTGCAACTGCGATAGAAAAACAAATTGTTTTCAAAATATTACCAGTTGCTGATCCTGCACCATCTTTACGGTGAATTTTCACCAGATAACATATTTATAAAGCAGAATAAATGAACAACGACGTTCCCATTGGCTGTCAACTTCGCAATTTTTTTTTTCATTTATCTATTTTTTGCCGTCACCGCTACTAACATCTCTACGGAACAGTAAAACCAATGATACCGTTAGTGCATTAAAAAAATAGTGGAAGTGTCACAAAACTGACACATATTTAGAGGAGCTTGACTCTGAGGACGGTGGGCTACGTATGTTAGTAATAGTCGAATCACATGTCCACGCCCACAATGGATTGTTTTGAAGGAGACCGAACTCCTTTCTTCCAGGAAGTACAGCCAGGCTGTTACTTAACCACACTTGTGAACGTGAAACGTACTCCAGTAGGTGATGATTTATAACGAGATATTTAAGATAACTCGCGTTTACAATTCAAACACTAAACGCTACAAAGCACGCAAGAGAAATACGCTAAATGTGCATCAACTCACATAGATCCGCACTCGCCCAGAGAAGATCCGTGACAACTGCTGTCTTCCAAGAGCAGCCCTGCTGTCTGATACGACCATCTCGCAACGTTTCCCCAGAAACGACTCACTATCGTCACAATTCTAAGAGACAGTCTTTTTTTTCAGTCAGCGTGGCGCTTTGTATTCAAAATCTTTGTTTGTTTGAGCTAATACTGCACTTATCCTTAGTCGGGCTACCTGATATTTATTTTCCCAATTGTTTCATGCGCAGCAGAAGATTTTTAGAAAAGGACCTAAGCACAAATGTTAACCGTTTGATGAATAGTGTAGCTGATCAGCTACATACGTTATTTTTCCATTATCTCTCAAAGTGATCAACATTTTACCAGAAATTCATTTGTAGCTGCTCGTATACATAGTCTTATATATGCTTGTATCTCTTTCTAGAAATTATAAATTGCAGGGGCTTCTGAATCAGTTCGACAGTCAGCTGCATTTACTGCTAACATGTGCGTTTGTTTACTTTGGTATTCCTCCTTTGCCATGTAAAAGTAGTCAATCACATCCTTCTGTTGCATTATGAGTTACTTTTTGGAAAGATGAGAGGCATATTAGTGACCTTTACTACATCGGGTGCATCATGGAAGCACTATACAGCTGACCAGCTATGACCTTTTTTGTTGCTAGTAGTGCAAAATAATTTTAAGGAATTATTTCAATTTTTTCAGCATATATGCACTATACATTAACCGTGGTATTTTTATAGCTTCAAATAAAAAGTCATGTATTAAAGGGTTAAGTTATCGCATTTTCACCTACACATAAACGCTGCAAATCATTACGAGGTACTTGACAAACGTTACTTTCCTAGTACCACATTTTAATTTTCCCACCCGTCCCATTTACATGTGGAGCATAGGAAAACTGATTGCTTGTACACTTGTGTATGACCTGTTATTTGCATGATTATATCTGCAGTGTTGGACATGGTATCTTGAATGCCCAGTGCGGCGAAATTAAATACGGCCCCATGTCTGCTTACAAAGAGATTTATTTAAAGACAACATTTTGTAAAAAATAAAAAATAAAAATATATATGTAATTGCTATACAATCTAGAAGACTTGCTTTTCTTATGTGATGTATGGTTACTGTCAAGCCAGGTGGGCTTGAGGAAAAGTGCTTGAGTGGAAACCAAAGGGTCGTGTGTTCGAATAACGGTCTGCGTTTTAACCCATCCTTCACCTCTAAACGATGTGAGGAGTCGCCAGAAACGACACGTGGTTCAGATTCCACGTTAAGCTGTAGGTCCCCTTTCCCCGGATGGATAACTGGGATAGGCTAGGGACACGCAAGTCGCCGAAGTGGCGTCCAATTGAAAGACTTGCACCAGGCCAATAAGCCACACGAAATTATTATTATTATATGTGGTTACTTTACTATTCCGAAGATACCTACTCCCAAGTTATGGATACTGGCAGCTGATTCGTATTCTAGAATATTAACTACGCCTTCTGTGTTTAGAAGCTCCTCTTTGGCAGCACTATCATCGTTAGCATCACCATTGCTATCGCGCAGTCTTGCTGCTAGTGCACTTTACATATGACCACACCTTCTCTGAATTTTCTATCAAATTAGGAGACATGGTTTCGTTGGAAAAGCAGTTATAAATTCCCCGCATTTAATTCCGTGCTAAATTTCGAGTTTCTGTAAATGATTACCATTCTTGGTAACTTTGTGTTCATATAAATTTGCATGCTTTATTCATTGTTTCTGTAACAGTCTTCTGACCTCTTTTGTCTACAACTGGGGTCAGCCACCTCTTTTGTTCATTATTTATTATTAATCTTTAAATTCCTGTCGATACTATTTATTTGAATTTAAACAGTATCTGATCTGCTTTCAGAGTATTAATTTAGGAGGAGTGCAGACGGTCACTCACGAAAGCCTGGAATAAACGTTTTTCTGCTTTGTTGAATAGATACATTTTTCTTTTAATTTTGATGGTTTTGGTAATTTATATATTCATTATTTCTACGACAGCTCTGTGTTCACTTATTCCTGTATCTGTTTTGAAGCTCAGTATTACCTCAGAATTATTTGTTGCTAGAAGGTCAAGTGTTTTGACACCCATATACTTTTCTATTTGGTACCTGAACAAACAGTTGGAAATTGTTTTAGTATATGCTTTTTAATCGAGGCAGGGCTAAAATCACGCATGCCTCAGGTGAGGGTATTGGTGTTGCCAAGTACCGATACTCCGGTGTCGTGAAATAGTCAGCTGATTGGAGCTCTTTTGTCTTCCGTGATGGGAGTAGGTTTCGTCTCCGTGCGAGTGATGGACATACTGGCCTCTTACGTATAACATTCACACACTACCCAACACAACTTCATGCTGCATAATATTGGAGCTATAACGTACACATCACAAGGTATCATATGGTGCTTCTTGCAGTTTGAAATAACCAGAGTCCGCTTCATTGCATGGGTTGTTATATTCATGCTGTTACATTTAACAGGCAGTGAGATGATATGCATTTTCATCACGACACTGCACATCCACACTTAGCTCCTGCAACGGAACACGCTCTTCGTGCTGTACTAGAACTTAGTAGGTCTATGTGACGTTCTGTTTATTCCGAAATGTCCGAAGAAACAGAGAACTGATTCTATGCAGCTAATATAAAATCTATTCATGGCTGTCAGAGACGTTTCAGTTGCTTATTGTGGGCACTGAATTAAATTCAGTGAGGCAGTTGAAATTCATGCCCAGACCGAGGATCTAACCAGGATATTTTGCTCATTAGGCAGATGCTCTGTCCACTAAGCCATCTGGGGAAAGATAAATATTGCAGCTTCAGAAACTATTTTGGTACATTCTTAGCCACACGCGAAATGTCAACTTAGCCTCTACACTATCGTAGAGTCCCTTGCCAACTTTTTCTGACATGTCTACTGGAGCTGTAGCAAATCGTATGTTTTCGATATTGAGTAACGAATACTTTGGCTGATACGAAATACTGAATCGTTACTCATGAGTACATTTCGTTACTCGCATCTGCCGTATCGATACGAACTTACTCAAGCATCCCATATCGATACGAACTCTGTAAGAACCAATAAGAAGAATGCATATATTCTGTGATTCTATTTGTTATGAGATGAGTAATTTATCTAGGTATCCGTGACGAACTTTAAGTGCATATTTCGAAGTTTATGATTTTAGACCGATATCTTTGTTTTTAAACATTTTGGATTATACTTCTTGGCCCGTGTTTGCAGGTTAATCCTCGACGATCTGACGTCAGCTTTTAAAGCAAACATTTGTTTTATTGTATTTTTTACCTGTAAGGGTTTCATTTTAATTATGAATTATTTGTTTTTGGTATTGTCTACTCTAAAACGTTTTATAAAAAAGGACTCAAAAGGTACCGTCTACACATTTTCATTCACAAAGGTGTTATCTTAATTGTTAATGTCACATAACACAGTACAACAATCCCGCAGCTAGCAAGTGTAATGCTACTACTATGATCGGTCACATTGACATTCGTCACGAAATATTTCAATTGATTCTGACTTTCCAAACCTCTAAGTAAAGTGCGGGAACAGTACTTAAAATAGAGGTCGTGGGTCGGTCTCGCTAATTTTGATCAATTTGTGTAACAAATGTAGTTTAAACACATGTGAAATGGAGTGTACTGATCCTTTCCTCAGTAGTATAGACCTAATTGCCTCAAAAAGCAGGCATACCATATCTACGTAGCAAATTTAAATGTTGAATTATTATTAACAGTAACAGTTAAAATTTTTTCACGATTCACAGACCGTGTAGCGGCCGTATTTCTGGGTGGCACTGATAACGAAAGTAACGAGTAACGATACAATTATAACGAGTACTGTTTCTTTAAGTAACGGATACATACAGATACGCCTCTTTTCGTTCCTCTCACAGCTATAACGTCCACAGACTCGAAATGAGACGACGGACATAGGATCGTTAAATTTAAATGTGCATGCACAACGCGGCTCTATCTCCTTTCGGGAATACGCTAACCATGGCCACCAATAAACGAGACTAAAAATAGACTAGGGACAACTACAATAGTAGTTTAGGAAATAAGTTGAGAATTTGTGTTTGCCTGCGAGTGTGGCAGTATAGTTCCTGCAGTTGCGATATCCATCGTGCAGCAGATGGTTTATTGGGCCGCCGTCGTTGTAGCTCGGCGCTCTCGGCGAGACGGCTGGACGCCTTCTGCAATAATAAACCTATATATGTTAAAATGTTTGTATAGCTTGAGGACTTAACTACGGGGTCATCAGTCGTTAAACTTAAAAAAACTACTTATCAACTAGCTAACGGCCACCACGGCCGACAAATCTCTATACATAAAAGGCAATGTCCCGACTGACTGATTGACTGACTCATCATAGCCCAGTCCAAACCACTAAAGACAGAAACTTGAAATTTGTAGAAGATGTTAATCTTACCCTGTAGGCGTCATTTAAGAAGCGATTTTTCGATATTCCGTACGTAAGGGAGTGAAATAGGGGATGAAACGTTTTTTGAAAATACTTTGCTATTTAGGCAATTTTGAAGCTACAATCACAAAATTTTCGGATTTTAATTCAGGGTTCGAATTAAAAAGACAATGTTTCGGCATTTTTTGAAATTCCATCAATAATGGATTAAATAGGGGACGAAAAAAATTGACTTTCAAAAATATGTTAACTCAAATATTAAGGTACAACTACGAAACTTCGGATATGGAATCTTCGTCAGGATTAAAAAGAACTCGAGTTTCAGTATTTTTGGAAATTCAACAAGTAAGAGGGTAAACTAGGGGATGAAAAATTCTTTTTGAAAACACGTTGCTATTCAAACAATTTTGAAGCTAGAGTTGCAAAATTTGTTATTTGTATTGTTGATAAGAATTTAAAAAGTACATGTTTCGGTATTTTTGGAAATACAACCATAAAGAGGGTTAAATTGAAGATGGGATGTTATTCGAAAATCTGTTGATATTTAGGTAATTTTGAAATTAGAACTACAAATTTTCTAACTTGGATTCGGGGTTTCGAATTTAAAAGACATGTGTTTCGGTATTTTTGGAAATTCGACCAATAAGGGGGTGACATATTGGATGCAAAAATTGATTTTCTGAAATATTTTGCTGCTAACTTAAATTCCAAGTACGCCTCGCTTGCACAGTGGTAGAGTACCAGACTATGAATCTAAAGGGCGCAGGTTCGATCCCCATCAGGTCCTAGGAATTGTATATGTCACTTTCTACTTCTTTCCCCTCTTGCAGTAATGCTCATGTGGAAAATAGTGAGTAGCATAATGGTTCAGAACCCACGTTAAACTGTAGGTCCCCCTATAACTGGCTGGGTAAGTCAGTTCGAAGGTCGGAGGAAGGCAACGGCATACCACCTCCAAAGAGGACCATGCCTAGTAAAGCACTGTGGTTTTCAAACCAATCTTCGGACTGTTGACTGCTTTACTTTTCTTTCGTTTTTTTAACTACGGTGGAAAATAGGGGAACCAAAATTATTTTCGATGACACATTGTTGTCAAGACAATTTTGACGCTAGAGCTGAAAAAATTGGTATTTGTAGTGTTCGTTAGAATTTAAAAAATACGAGTTTCTGTATTTCTGGAAATTCAACCATCAAAGGAGTTAAATTGGAAAGGGGATGTTTTTCGAAAATCTTTTGCTGTTAAGGCAATTTTGAAGCTACAACTATATAAATTGGTACATGTTTTCTTAGTCAGATTTAAAAAGATATGTGTTTCGGTATTTTCAGAAAATTAATCATTTAGGTGGTGTAATAGGGGATGGAAAATGTTTTGAAAATACATTGCCAGTAAGCCAATTTTGAACAGGGAATTAAAATAAATGATATTTGCAATTTAAAAGACACATGTTGGCGTATTTTACGAAATTCAACTCTAAAGGGGTGTTATAAGTAGTAAAATCAAATGTTTGTAAATCTTAAGAGACTTAACTACGCGGACATCAGTCCTTAAGGCTTATAAACTAACTTAAAATAACTTAGACTAACTTATGCTAAGGACAACACAAATTCCCATGCCCGAGGGGCGAATCGAACCCCCGACGGCGAATAACAGCGCGCACCGTAGAATGGTGCCTCAATACGCGCGGCCATTCTGCAAGTAGTATCACAACCTTTCATTATGATAGTACTTAAGCTATATCTATGAAAATTTATATTAAGAGGAAGAAACAACTGACGCAGACCAACCAGCCTACACATGCGAAGCAGCTAACGTTAATCTAGTAAATAAATAAATAAATAAGAACTGAGCTAAGAACTCAACGAACAACCTAGAACCAACGACCACCAAAGAACCGATCTACACGAAGAACAACAACAAAAAATAGTGGATAGAGTATACACCTAGTAAGAAGAAAATCCGGGATCGATGCCCAGTGTGTGCACAAGTTTTCAACTGCCCCATTGATTTTAATTCAGTGCCCACAATAACCAGCTAAAAAGTCTCTGAAATCCTTGATTACATGTACAACATATCACGCTTATCACTTGTTGAAGAGGGAAGCTGTTCATTCTTCAGAACCTGCTAAATCGCACACTCTATCATTGGGTGTCATTCGGCGCCTTCATGATTGATTTCAAGCGAGAATATACTCCCGAATTGCCTCCAAAGCGTTCACCGTGTATTCGTGAGACTGTTAATGAACCCGTTACTTTGATGTATGTATCTCATTTGTTCCGAATTATACATTCCTGCAATGATGAAGTATCTGTCTCGTCTCCTGCCAATAAAATTACCAGCAACAGACAGTAACTCCTTTTTTTCCTTTGCAGTATACATCATGTGGGTGGCTTTCTGTTCCAAGATATTCCGAAAACGTTGAAGCTGTCTTCCTTATTTTCCTACTTTATATGAAAATATGAGAAGTTGAATTAAGGTTATATGATTGGTAGTCGACAGTGTAACACAGTATCAAACCACTATCGCAAATCTACTGGTAACCTGCATCTACTTTTCATGCAGCTTACTTAGGGCTGTTCACCTGAAGAAATATCGTACTTCGATTGTACTAGAAAATCAGCGTTATTCGCCTCCTTAAACGTGTAAGGTTTGCACTATTGTTTCAGTGATTTAACATAAGTACGATCTACAGGTAAGTGATTGGTAGGTCTCAAGACATAGTAAACGCAAAGATAGTTACATTTGCGTGAAAACCATCAACATAGTTCCTTTAATATCAATTTAATATTCATACATGAGGCGGGGTGTAACGAATAATACTTATTTAGATTATAGTAATAGTTACAACATTTTTTTTTTTTTTTTCGAATTTATTTCAGTGTCTGGAGCAGTTTACTAATAGGAGGAATATACGGGAAAGCGTAACAGTTATGCGAATAAACGCTAAGTGAATACACGCGCATAACGTTGAGTGGAAGCATTAGCCGCGTTTGCTGGAGCCACCCATGTCACGTTGTTTTTGTAATTGCGAGCGTCCGTGGAAGAGAGAAAGGATTTGCATGTATTATGCAGGGCACTCTGTGTTACTCGGCCAAGTTATGGAGAGTCCCAGTAAGGCCGTGCAATAACAAACATGTCCCGTAATATATTCTCTCGCCTGAGATAACAACTCCCTTCAGAAATTAATGCTGACGTAGGAGCAGGCTGGATACCTAAGATAAGAATAACACTGACGTTTTACGGAAGATGAACTTCAAATCTGCAGTACTGTCATTCGAATCGGTAAACAGGTCAGACGTTCTCCAATAGAGTTTGCAAGTATTATACGTGTCTCATGAACAGGAAATGAGCACAATGGTTAAACTTTTCTATACATTACATCCTAAATTCGAAATTAGATAAATATTGCAAGATTTTCGATCTTTTCTTAGGCATGCCTCACAATCGTCAAGGACCATACCAGTAATATACCCCCTGAAATTATACTATCACCAATGAAAGACTAATCAGACATTTATTCATAACAGAGACCACGTACGTAATTAGCACTTCGACTTAAAATTCCCTCGAAGGTGCAACCAATTTCTCTGGTGCGTTATTATTTAGTTTCATTGCACAGCCAAACATATAGCATTATCCTTTTGTTATCAAGCAACTGCTTCACATACCATAGTGACCATGAAATATTTAAAATAATCATAGTAATAAGGCGCAGCCGACAACAATCCATATCGGATCACTGAATTTAGAGTATAGGAGCTCTTAATTTGACTTATATCTTGAAAAGTAAAAGGGTGACACAAGAGTCTGTTGTCAGTACATCACTTTTCTAGATATACAAAAAAAAAAAAAAAAAAAAAAAAAAAAAAAAAAAGAAATTAATAATAATAATAATTGAAGATAAGACACCATAAAGGAATTTTCCTGATGAGATGAAATTCGTCAGGTGGTTGAAGTGATGCGGTCTACAGGTACAGAAATGTTCACATGTAATCTTTGGGACTTAATACTGTGATTATCAGTTCCTAGGCTTACAAACTACTTAAGCTAACCTTAGAACAACACATACATACACAAACACACGCACGCACAGTCTCTCTCTCTCTCTCCCACACACACACACACACACACACACACACACACACACAACGCCTTAGAGCGCTCGGCCATTCCACCGCGGGTACATGTATTGACAAATAGTCCCGCGGGAATGGCCGCGTGGTCTAAGGCGCGATGCGACGGACTGGACAACCACTCCTCATCGGAGAGCCGCAGAAGAGCGGCCGAGACCATTGAGGCGCCACGCTAAGATGCGCGAGGCCGTTCCCCGTCGGGGGTTCGAATCCCCCCTCGGGCATGGATGTTTGTGCCGTCTTTAGTATAAGCTAGTTCATGACTAGTTTGTAAGTTTAGGCACTGATGACTCAGTCCCATAAGCCTTACAAACATTTGAATATTTAATCGGAGGCTGGAGACCTCGCTGTATCGTCCTGAACGATATCACACAAAATTTTGTCAAATGGAGCGAAAGACAGTCAAACCCTCATACTCGGCTAAACGCCCTGTCCATAACGCTTTTTTTAACCGTTCTAAACTTGGTATCTTCCGCTCCAAAGAAGTAGTGATTGGCAAGGTCTCAACGAGGTGCAGGCTAATATTGTGTTGCTGAAATGTAAGGACAGTATGGTTTCTCACGAAGGGCATAGAATGGAGTGCTGAATTTCGGTGATGTACTTCTGTAGTGTGAATACTTACAGCCAAAGGGTTTCCGCAGTGAAGTGAATTAACGTTGTAAACATCGCACCTGATGTACGGTCCGGTTGGCGATCAGGTCTCGCGTCTCTAGACGCATCTTAAAGGGCTGAATTACAAGTGGTACTCATTACTGAAGACAATTCTACCACAGTCATCTACATCAACACTACGCCAGCAGTCTCACGGCGTGTTGCAGAGGGTACTTTGCGTTCCATTTTCAGTTCCTTCCATTCCAGTCGCGAAAGTTTCGCGGTAAAAGTGATTGCCTGGATACCTCCGTGTGGGCAATGGTCTCTCTAATCATATCATGTGGTCGCTTGGCGAGATGTAGGTAGGAGAAAACAATATATTGGTTAACTCTTTATGAAACGCACGCTCTCGAAACTTTGACAAAAGCTCGTACCGCAATACAGAATGTCTCTCTCGCAACATCTGCCACTGAAGTTTCGTAATCATCTCCGTAACAATTTCGCACTTACTAAATGAACCGACAACATAGTGTCCTCCTCTCCGTTGCATCTCCTCTACGTCTTTTATTAACTTTAACTGGTACGGATCCCTCACTGATACGCAATAGAGAGTTTTGTAACGTACTTCCTTTGTTGACGGACTACTCTTCCCATAGATTCTTCCGATGAATCTCTGTCTGGTATCTGCCTCACCAACTATTGCCTTTATATCAAATCGCCCTATATGTCTACTCCAAGATACTTTATAGAAGTAACTACTTGCAATTTTTGCCCTGCGACTGCATAGTTATATAATAAAAGATCTTCGTTTCAATGTAAACGAAGCACTTTACACTTCTTTATCTTGAAGCTTGATTGCCATTTTCTGATACGCTCCAAATACTCCTGCATTTCGTTATCCTTTTCCAGTGTTGCCACTTGTCGATAAAGTGCAGCATCATTCGCAAAAAGCGTCATTGAACTTCCGGTGTTATCTACGAGCTCAGTTAACTATACAGTGAAAATTAGAGGTTTAGAGGTCCTACAACACTCCCCTGGGGGACAGCTGAAAACACTTTAAGGAGTTAGATTGCCGTAAAATGATTTAAAAAAATCATAATTTCTCTTTTTACGCTTATAAAATAATTTCCTGTTTTCTGCTTAAAATAATGCAAAATTTTATAAGAAATTCTAATTTATTTCATTTTTAAAATTTACACGTGTGCCCAGGAATATTACCCAACTTGCGATTTTTACACATGTAACTTTACATTTCCGATGAAAGCCATTAAAACTATACTGGTCGCGTAGGATCTTACAGATATATCTTCCCGGAATAGGCAGCCCGCGCCTCAGCGAAACTACACTTCTTAACTTTAATGTTCATAAAATAAATGTTCACATCCGTGTTTCTCCCCCCTGAGGTTAATTGAAGCTAACGGTGCAATGTTGACCCTGTATCTCAGAGACACAACGCGACGACAAATGTTCCTCCACGTGACGCTACCATTGCGGTGTTAAACCAATATATATGGACACTTGGCGCATTTTGATTGTCTGAGAAAATGTTTTCATGGTTGTACCTAAAATCAAAACGAGTCGTTCAACAACTTCATGTAGACTCGTGTACTTAAGAATATACTTTTTGGCATAAAAACTTTGAAATGGGGAGTCAGTAAATCTGTTATTTACTTCAGCGATGGAGATACTGGTATGGTACAGGTCGTAGAAGGCCTTTGTATTAATCCTGGTATTAACACCATTTGAAGTCTTCGGCTTCCTGACATGTGGGTAAGGAAGGCTCAATATGCAGCTGAATTTAACACAAAAAAGCAAGGGAAGCAAGGAGAAGTAAGCTTCTATGCGAAGAGGAAGAACTATAAGATTACCCTGATCACTCTGAACGAACGTTTTTAGGAAGCTTATGGTTTAACGCCCCGTCAACAGCTTGGTCATTAGATACAACCGTTTTTATAATAAAATAACAGGTATCTAATACTAAAAGCGACATAAACATCCATGCCCGAGGGGGAGATTCGAACCTTCGACGGGGAGCGGCCCCGCGCATCGTAGCATAGAGCCTCAATGCGCTCGGCCACTCCGCCGCGGCTCAGATTTTCAGAAAGACTATAGAAAAGTTAAGCCACTGAACCAGAATCAAGACAAAATCTGGCTTATTCTCTGAACCAGGGAAATTGATTTTAATTTTTTTCCAATAATCAATGGTTTAACGGTAACAAATTCTAAATGTCATGGTAACAAAAAGGAAACATTGATTCTAGTTCATAGCGCTAACAATATATGCTGAAAGTAGCTGTCTAAATTTCACAGTTTCAGAGAAAAGGGTAGACAAAGTTAGCAATTTTAACATTGGTGAGATAGGGCATTCCAACTCCTCTTAACGTCTTGCTTTCTCTCCGTTGAGAATGAAACGATGCCTTCTATTAGCTAGTAAATTCTCAATCCTGTCAGACAGACGGCCTTATATTCCATATGATCGCACTTTATTCTTCAGGTGACTGTGTGAATATGCCGAATATCCTTGACACCACAGCAAGCTGGCATGTTGGTGTGCAGAGTTCTATGGTAGTTGGTCCAAGAGACGCTGTGAGTTCACCCTCCTTTATGTGAGCCACATGTTAGTCGTGCTTCTGGCCAATGAAGAACAGTTTCAAATCGGATCGATAACAGTGATGAATCCGGGGCTATGGAAGCCTCTCTTCCATTTACTCAGTCTTCACAATTTGTTGTCTCTCTGGGTCGACCGCTTTCTTCTTGACATCTGTCCTATTAAAATCTCGAGTGATTCGACAATCACTCCAACCATATCCTTTGAACCCAACTGTAAACATCCTCTCTCAAACGTAAACATCAGAGTCGTAAGAAATCGTGATCGCTTTATATAAGTATTCAAATAAGTAATTCAGGAGC
The DNA here is from genome assembly GCA_026315105.1 of Locusta migratoria. Lineage (NCBI taxonomy): Eukaryota > Metazoa > Arthropoda > Insecta > Orthoptera > Acrididae > Locusta > Locusta migratoria. The sequence goes on along the minus strand of CM048744.1, from coordinate 403,606,518 downwards.
TTCACATGATGTAAACAAAACAGCTACCTACCACAGACCAACTTAATGTCACAGGTAGAGTCCCCATTCCTACCATGTTTACTTTTAGACTTTAAGATACAACAATATATATAATAAATTGCACAGTAATATGTAATGTAATTTAAATATGTGAATCTTCCCAAATGCTGTCAAGTAAGTAAAATGTAAAATCAGTGTAGAAAACGAATTTAATTTACACCTTAAGTGACGATCCCAACATATGCTACAGTGTCAATAATGTTAACATAGTTTTTCATTCATTAATATTTGAAATGTAATGTGTTTCACCCTGTTCACTCGCAAATTACAATGTAAAAATGTTAAGGAGGCCACTGATTACGTGAACATAATTCTGCATGGCAACAGATATTGTTTGTAATTCCAACAAATGTCATATCCAAAGACCAAGTAATATGTGTATTGTTTCTGTTTTACCATCTTTGAGAACCAAGAAATAGCGTCTTTGTCGACGCATGTCAACAGGTTACCTGACGATGGCCTAATAAGCCGAAAACTAATTAGTAAATAAATAAAATTTAGTAGAACAAAAACAGTTTGTTTGTTTTCAACCTTAAATAATTCAGGAGTGTTTATTGAAACCCGCATCATCCATTTAAGTCTCATTATGTATTTTTGATTGACACTGGGTCAACTTGGCGTTCCAGACCGCTCGGCTACTCCCGCGCGGCACTCAGAACATAAATGTATCTTTTGATGAAGAAGTTTCTTTATAATCTGCAAGCCAGTAAATTTAGCAATGCAGGATAACTTGCAACTTTAACACCGTTTGACCAGTCACCACGAAACTTGGCGCATATATGTATGTTTTCATATATAGAAATAGGTTGAGGAGGAGACGAACAGAGAGAGGGGGAGAATGAGAGGAGAGGGAGGAAAATGACAGGTGGGAGATAGCGACAGACAGATAAAAAAGATGAACGATGTGAGGGGTGAAGAGGAAATGGACAGAGAAAGAGAGAGGAGACAGAGGGAAGATCAGGTGAACAGAGAGAAGGGAGATCGGGAATTACATGTCCGAAAGAACAGACGCCATTTGTTGACATTAACGGCCGTAATTTTAGGAATTCGAAATATTTAAACATTCTACCGTTTCAGTGCGTTGAAATAAATCCAATACCAAAGATGAAAATTTGTTAATAAAATCGACATTTTGCCGGTAGGAGAATGATCTGAGAATTGTTTTAATTGAAAGACTTCTTAAAGAAGATCAGCCTTGATCACGTTTGTTTTATTTCACAACTAGTCTCACCAAAGCTTGTTGCCATTTTCAAGTGAACAAAAACTCAACATAAAAGCTACAGTGCACATGTACGTGAAAACACTGCTCAATTTCGTTGTCTAACACGTGGGTTTTATCGTAACAGAACATTACCATAGGCAGGTGACATAACTGAAGGATATTTCGTAAGACTACCGATACCAACTGTTGAACTGTCAAACAACAACAGCTGTTCAACAGTTGGTGCAAATGTTCAAATGTTTGTTAAGATTATGCGACGTAACTGCGGGGGTAATCAGTCCATATACTTACAAACTATTTATGAACTACCTTATACTAAAGACAACACAAACAGGATTAGAACCCCCAACGGGGAACGGCCTCACGCATCGGCTCATAACGCATCAGTGCGCTCAGCCACTACGCCGCGGCCAAAAGTTTGTATCAGCAATCTTAAGATATATCCTTCAGTTGTATCACTTGCTTTTGTTAATGTCATGTTACGATAAAATCCACGTGTTATATCACGAAATTGAGAAGTGTTTTCATGTTCATGTGCATTTAGCTTTTAAGTTACATTTTTGTTCACTTTAAAATGGCAACAACCTTTGCTGACGCTAGTTGTGAAATAAAACAAACTTCTGTAAGAAGTATTTCAATGAAAATTTGTGTTTTGGGTTAGAAGGGAAACATACCTGGACAGCCTATTTGGTTAAGGCGACTGCTGGCCAAAATCGAGAAAACCGGGTTTGAATCCCGGTCCAGCATACATTTTCATCTTAGCTATTGGTTTTATTTCAGTGCCCTGAAACGGTGAAATGTTTCAATATTTCGAATTCGTAAAATTACGACCGTTAGTGTCAACAAATTGTGTCTATTCTTTCGGACATATCCCAAAAGAACAGTCACCATATAAATAATTGTGCTGATATGCAAGTAGAGGGTTTGCTTGTTTCATTCTTCTATTCAGCATATGTTTTTGGAAGATGAGGAGCTGTTTTTGCAGTATGTTTATTTGTGTTTTATTAATTATTTAAGTTATCCGTTTATCAATTTACTGATTAGCTTCCTATAACCGATATACTGACTCATTCCATGGCCGCGCAGCTTTGATGCAAGTGGTTCCACTGGACCTGATGAATAAACAATAAATAAATGCCAGAATGAAACTTCACTCTGCAGCGGAGTGTGCGCTGATATGAAACTTCCTGGCAGATTAAAATTGTGTGCTGGAACCGGGACTCGAACCTGGGACCTTTGCCTTTCGCGGGCAAGCGCACTACCGACTGTGCTATCCCGACACGACTCACGATGCCGCCTCACAACTTTACTTCCGCCAGTACCTCGTCTCCTACTTTCCAATCTTCACAGGAAGTTTCATATCAGCGCACACTCCGTTGCAGAGTGAAGTTTCATTCTGGAAACTTCCCTTAGGCTGTGGCTAAGCCATGTCTCCACCATATCCTTTCTTCCAGGGGTGCTAGTCTTGCGTGTTTGCAGGAGAGCTTCTGTGAAGTTTGGAAAGTAGGAGACGAGGTACTGGCGGAAGTAAAGTTGTGAGGCGGCATCGTGAGTCGTGTCGGGATAGCACAGTCGGTAGTGCGTTTGCCCGCGAAAGGCAAAGGTCCCAGGTTCGAGTCCCGGTTCCGGCACACAATTTTAATCTGCCAGGAAGTTTCAATAAATAAATGTGTCATGATTATTGTGACAGGTCAATATTGTTACTAATGAGCTGAGAAAAACATAATTCTTACAAAATGTGTTTATGGTTGCAAAATGCGTAGCTACATACACTTTCGGCGCAAAGCGACAAGGTGTGGCTCTTTCAGGATCAGAAGGCGGTTCTGCTGTGAGCGGTAGCGCTGTGCGAAGCGAGTAATCCCTCTCGATAGTGTCGGGCAATTTCATTACGCTCTGTGTTCACTATGCAAATTCTGAAACGTGTCATGTGTTGATTGTTAATCCGAATTAGCATCCTTTGGCAGGTATACGACACGTACTAACTGAAGCGGGGATTAAGCCTGAAGCGTCGATACAAAGCTGATTCAGTGGATGATGCAATATAATTTGCAAAATAACTCTGCTCATTTTTACTTCATATAGTAGGATACCACCATAGCAGGTGCCCGGAAACTGTTGAAAGGTGGTGTATAATGTTTTATGCAAAACGGATTAAACTGTAATACATATTCATTCGTGGAATTACGCCGTCTATAGTTGTTTGATAAATACTTTATTAATGCAAGGTTCGTTCTTGGCAGCAGGCAAAAATGTCCCATGCTAACCAAGAAAAGTTAACAACATAAACATATAATTTCCATGTAAGAAGTATATATGGAGAAATGCATCAATCAACCAACTAGAAGGAGACGAATTGTTACTAGAGCCATTCCTTTCCTGGTCGCCAAGTGAGAAAATGAATTGATTTTTTTAATGAAAAACACACACTATTTGAAAACTTCACCAAATCCACAGTTTTGGAGACATGGCAATGAAAATTTGTACCACGCTTTACATGAAATTAACATATTTACTATGATTATATATATATTAAACTTTCTTTTTAAGTGAAATTTGAAGTTTCATTTCCAAAAAAATAATGTATGTTCCCTTTTCTCAAAAAGTATTCAAGAGATTTATGCAAAATTTTCGCTGTTTCATCTCTTTATATTTTGTAAGCTTCTCACATGAGTTTTTGCAATAGGTGAAATAGGAGCATTTCCTTAATTTGTAATTATAATTCCACAAGTGTAATTTTAAATTCATGCAAAATTCCAAGCACCTTGCCCCATATCTCAGCTTGCAATCAGAATTGCTAAATTTGCTCTTGAGACAACGTTTACTAGATTTACAGAAATATTTGTACAAAATTTGATAATTCTAGCATTCATAGAATCTAAGGAAAAAGTTCATAAACTTGAAAAAACAAATTTTACACGAGACGCGATGTAAAGTTCAACCTAACTTTTTCCCTATGTTACTTCTTCAGAAGGCACCACATTCGTAATCTAGGTCGTCTTTCCCTTCAACGCTTCTGTTCTGGTTGCTTGTTGTGTATTCTTTCCTTTACTAGGTTTTCGACTGACTTTTCAGCTGCAGCGTCACGCTGTAAATCTATTTTTCTCAGGATGTCTTAAGTAAAATTTCCTACCTTGAAGCCCATTCTTTCTAATACCTTCATCCTCCCGACGTTCCCATCATTAAATTCAAGAACTGCATAATAAAGTGCATTTCTGACAACTGTAGAAGATGCATTTGTTATTTCATGGCATCGTTTCCATATGAGTGAATTTACAGACTCGTTTGGATTCTGGGTTTTGCCACGAACACAGTTTTTGAGAATTGCGGGATCGGTCAGAAACCGAGATTCATCACTGTATTATGCACCATTCACCTCACTAATCTTTTGCTTGGAGCTGCTAAGAGACGAGTTCACATTTTCAGCAGATATTCTTACTTCGGACGTAGCCTCATTGCTGGTTTGTCGTTGTTTCTCAAATCTTCTATTCACAAACTTATTCAAAAGCAGTTTATTCAGTTTCTTATACACTCTTTGTGATCGTGGCATAACTGAATGAAGAAAGAATAGAACACTTGTATATACAATTGCTGTTACATAAAGACATCGTTGATGTGCCAGCGTACCGTTAATAAAGTAAGTAAATTAAAAGGAATAAAGTGAAATACTTGCCTTTAAACTACGTGTACTCCATTAATTAGTCAGTAATGTAAAATAATATCACTAGCGGGTGAGCGCTTGTGTGAATTTGTTAAAAATATGTCAAGTGAAACAGGTGAATAAATAGTGTGGCTTTAGATAATCGAGCAAATTATTATTATAGTACATTTCTAAACTTAAGACAGTCTTCAGACTTGAATTTACATTATTATTTCGTCTTTCTTGCTTGTTTCTCTTCGTAAAACCTCTTCATTCTTTGACTGTGTTCTTGTTTCCTGCACGGCCACTACGGTCGGGGGTTCGAATCCCCCCTCGGGCATGGATATTTGTGCCGTCCTTAGTATTAGTTAGTTCATAAGAAGTTTGTAAGTTTAGGGACTGATCACCCCGTAGTTAAGCCCCATAAGCTATACAAACATTTGAACATTTCTTGTTTCCTTTGATCTGTCCATGTTTTCCCTGTTTTCTTTCTTTCTTTTACTTCAAATTTGAGGTATCTGAATTTGTCTTTTTCGTTTATAATTTCCCTATTGATTCCTGTTAGTTTTAGTTCTTCTTCTGTCACCTGTAACCAGTTGGTTTCTTCAAATGGAGTTTTCTATTACATCAAAAATCCTCTTTGTAACTCAAAGTGGCGCCTGGTGCTTTAGGTGAATGGGGGTTTCAATTATTTGAGTGCCAGGTCTTGATTTTGGCGCAACTCCCGCCCCCCTCACCACCTCCCCTACACCTTCTCGGCGCGTCGGGGACAATTGGGCGCACCTCTGCGAGTAGCGCTGAGATAAAACGCTTCGGTTTACCCTCCACCCCCATAGTTATATTTTCGTTAAGACATATGCAGAATGTCTTATCTCGGCTTGTTTGCGCTTGCTTCAACTTGAACTGAGGCGTCAGCCTACCAAGCTTCAATGAATCTGTTACTATGAATAGACAAGCTACGTTCGGGTCACGTGACACTGTAAGCAGCATCCTCTCCTAACCTTATGGATGCGCAAAGGCTGCTCTCCCTACCTCTTTTCAAACAGTTAAATATTTGTCACAACCAAGTTGTATAAATCTCAATCACCCTCAGAATCCCGACACATTCGCAAAAACATCCAAAGATATGTGGCAAGTAACAAGACAGAAGTCATTGTTGCTTTCGTATCTGCTAAAAAGAAAATTGGGTTTTAAATGAAGTTGCTTGCAGTCGGCCTTGAACCCACAACATTCGACACCGCAGCGCGGTACTGACTTCATTATTATTCATGATCAGATCTTATGAAGACTTTTACAGCTAATGCGTCTTTATAGTTATAAGATATTTTACCATCTATGACGTGAAGGACGGATGTTGCCTTCATGGTGGATTTACGCATGCGCAAGGCGAGGTGAGCAGTAGCTCCATTTTCTTGCTTCCGGACCATTCGTGCGTAACCGGCAGAGCTCGGGTCCCAGGAGCTGGCGATTCTACCAGCTCTAACGCCAATGTTAAAAGCGGCTTTTCCCCTTTCCCTTCCCTGCCTCGGAAGCGCCAGAGGGTTGAGGAGAGAATTTGAAGCTCAGCCGCGCATGCGCACTGCAACGCTGCGCCCACTACCGCCTATATTAAGCGTCCGCGCCACGACTCGTATAGGTGCTGTCTCCGCGACGTAAAACGTTTCTCATGCGATAAAAATACTTTGAATGTGTATATAAAATGATGTGATAGAAGAACGCCGGCCACGGTGGCCGAGGGGACTGAGGCGCTCCAGTCACGGTCTGCACGGCCACTAAGATCGGGGGTTCGAATCCCCATCGGGCATGGATATTTGTGCCGTCCTTAGTATTAGCTAGTTGATAAGTAGTTTGTACGTTTAGGGACTGATGACACCGTAGTCAAGTCCCATAAACTATACAAACATTTGATAGAAGAAGTAAACAAAGGAAGATAGTTTACAAACACGTTTCATTGCATTCATTTATTTTTTTCACGACGAGCTTTCTTCGGGGGGGGGGGGGGGGGTTCGTGAACCTGTGAAAACACAGGACGCGCCGCCACTGAGAACACAGTTGCTCTTCATCTCATTTATACGTCCATAGTGTGTTAGCCGACTTGTAGTAGGTGGTGACTGGATTCAGTAAACCATTTACCTGTTTCGACGTCCAAAATTTATCTTGTGTTTTTGTCTATTACGGCTACAAGATCTATTGGAATACTCGACAATTTTTTTGTTTTTGTTTTTTCTTGTTTTTTATGTTGTGAGTTTTCGTTTTGACTTCTGAAATTGTGTTGACATGACTTTCAAGTCATGGTGTTTTCAGTAATATATAAGATGATCCCCATTCTTTTTCGTGTGTTCAAATGTTTGTAGAGCTTATGGGACTTAACTACGGGGTCATCAGTCCCTAAACCTACAAACTACTTATGAACCAGCTAATACTAAAGAAGGCACAAATATCCATGCCCGAGGGGGAATTCAAATCCCCGACCGTACTGGTGCGCCGCAGAACGCTCGGCCACCCCGGCCGGGTATTCGTGTGTTTATGTGCTGTGTATGGGTCTGTGGTTCGTTTGTGCTTCTTCTTTTTGCCTAGTTATGTCCGGTATTTTGTTTGTTACTTTCTCCATGTCTTCCAAAAAATCCTCAACTCCTTTCTTCAGCCGTCATACAGTAAATCTCGAAAGAAAAATATTAAGCAGGGTAAAATACTTTATTGCTTTCAATGATAGAAGAAAGAACGTGCACTTCACAAAATAATTCCCCAATATACACGTAGTAAAAGTACTACTTATCAAACTTTTTAACTGTTAGGGGATTAAAACGAATCGAGTATAATAATAATAAAACTATAATCGTGGGTTACTATAAATGATGGTTAACTACACGTCAGTGACTCCTCAGAGTGGGTATAGAGTACCCCTGTTAAATAAGTATGTAACACATATTATTGCAAACAATGAACACACTCTAGATACAAGGGTTTTAGGTATCATGCATAATAGACGACTACATATACACTGCTCTAGACAATTAAAGGATCCGGTGAGATATGATAAAGAATATACGTATTGTGACATTACAGATAAAGGGTGGAAGCCGCTTGTTTCCATGTGTAAAGCAAGCGTTGGCAAGCTGTTGGCTTCCCTAGTCTTTCGACCTAGTGAATGGAATACAGGTCGTTAGGGAAACCCTAATTTGCTCGGAAACTGTAAACGGCGGTCTTGGATGAGCGAGGGCGGCTATCCCAGATTGCAACTTACATTCAATATAGTCACACTCATTATTCTAAAAATCAAAATAAAATCAGGAAATGATCATACGGCATATATAATTATACTAGCTGTAAACCCGGCAAGCCCGGGTGTTTATTTATTCTACACTCTCGTAGTCCACCTCCCTTTCCCTCCTCTACCTCCATTCATCTCTTTCTTTTCCATGTCTCTGTTCGTTTCCACCTTTTCCTTTTTCGGAAATGTTGTTTGCAAGGCACCCTCTGTCATCTAACATATGAACATGTGTCTTGTGACCTTGTGCAAAAATTCATTAAAATATGAGAAAACCTATTCATTTTGTCAAAGTTCGTATGTTAAGTACCCTCCACCGTGCACCGAACGAAATTTTATACAGTCAGTGACATTCCTCTTGTTTTTATGGTGAAGTGTGCAAAATGTCATAAATATCGGAACAAAACTCTAGTCACAATAAAAAACGTACTTTGTTGTTCTCAAAGTTTCCAGTTTTATTTCATACAACCTATGTTCTAATAGTAACGAAAAAAAAAAAAAAAAAAAAAAAAAAAAAGAAGAAGAGAGAGAGAGAAGAAGGAAAGAAAGGGATCTGTGAAATCTGTCTAGCCGTTCTCATGTTATGGAGCGACCAACATACTTAGGGATTCGTTTTTATCTTGCAAGATACTCTATGCCATCCACCATATAAAACTTTAGGTAGACGGTGACCTTCCTTTTGAACGTCAAGCGTGCAAAGTTTCGTGAAGGTCGGAATGAAACTGTAGATTGCATCAGTCTGTAGGAAAATTATACTCTGCCATGCACCTTCATTCCGTCCTATCGTAAATACTTCCTTAGCTGACATCTTCTACCTTTAAACTACATACCGGCAAAATTTCAGCTTCATAGGTGCAGTAGTTTTAGAGATTTCGTGTATCGTCAATGAGTGTGTGAGTGACTTTTATATATAGAGAGATATCTCCTGAATTATGGGTCCTACAAAGACATTATTTATCAGGTTCGTAGAGAGGAATATTAGGAAACTGCCTCCGAAATGTGTTGCAAATTGAATTGGTAGTAAAGACGTAGTAAATTACAACCTCATGCTTTTTAGGGCGAAGTTTCATGTATTTCAATGACTTTGACGTCATAGCACCTGGGACTATATGTCGTAATACGATATTATTTCTAAGATACATCCAATGGTGCATATGTAAAACGTTTGCAAAATAAGTCGTGAATAGAGTTAGTAACAAAGACGTAACAAATCAAAAAGTCATGCGTGATGTGGCGGTTTTTCATTAACTTAATTGTTTATTACTCCATATCTCATGAACTGTGTATCATACTATGACAAAATTTCGAACGTACTTTCAGTGGTATGTGTGTATACTGTCTTTAACGTTTCTCGCGAATACAATTAATAGTTTACGAGTAATAAATTGTAACGCTATGTCAAATGCTGTAATTTTACTTCATGAACGCCGAAAAAGTAGTAAGCGACAAACTTTTTTCCTATCATCATTTTGCTGGGGTTGTCAGCGAGAAAAAGAAGTAGTAGGGCTGTGGAACTGTGATAATTCAGCTATCGCGTAATCGAGTGATGACAAACTGTATGCCGGCCGCGGTGGCCGAGGGGACAGAGGCGCTTCAGTCATGGTCTGCACGGCCACTACGGTCGGGGGTTCGAATCCCCCCTCGGGCATGGATATTTGTGCCGTCCTTAGTTGTAGCTAGTTCATAAGTAGTTTGTAAGTTTAGGGACTGATAACCCCGTAGTTAAGTCCCATAAGCACTACAAACATTTCATTTCATTTAAACAAACTGTATTTTTCAATAAAGACTGTAATTAATCACAGATTAATTTGGATATATACAGGGTGTTTCACTAAGTGTGTTTTTCTCTGTAACTTATAAAATAATAGGTGACGGGAAATTTTAATGCGGTAGGTCAACACAAGAAATGTTACACTTTCTGCTGAGCTATGAACATAGTTTATTGTATCATTTTCCAAAGAGTTATAGCACAAGGATATAATTTTTTAAATGGAACAATAGTTTTTCCTATCGTGCATTGGATTCGTTGAAACCAGCTGCGTCCAAATCAATTTAGACTACATTCCTATCACTGTTAGTGTGGGAGCTACAACCCTTCAAAGTTTAGGGAGCGGAGGCTACGACAGCGTAGCTGACTGGCTGGTGGTCATGAGTCAGTGGGCCGTGCCTCAGGAGATAGCCACTCGGCCAGTCAGCTACGCTATCGCAGACTCCGGCCCCCGAACTTTGAAGGGTTGTAGCTCCCAAACTAACAGTGATAGGAATGTAGTTTAAATTGATTTAGACGCAGCTGGTTTAAACGAGTCCAATACACGACAGAAAAAAACTATTGTTCCATTTAAAAAATTATATCTTTGTGGTGTAAATCTTTGAAAAATGATACAATCAACTATGTTTATAGCTCCGCAGAAAATGTAACATTTCTTGTGTTGAACTACAGCATTAAAATTTCCCTTCACCTATTATTTTATATGTTACAGAGGCAAATACACTTAGTGAAACACCCTGTGTGTGTGTGTGTGTGTGTGTGTGTGTGTGTGTGAGAGAGAGAGAGAGAGAGAGAGAGAGAGAGAGAGAGAGAGAGAGAGAGAGAGAGAGAGAGAGAGAGAGAGAGAGAGAGAGTGTGTGTGTTTCGCGTCACCATCTGCAGATTGATAGACTGGCTAAACTACAGATTAATTATTGATCTTATTTAAACAGTTTGGGTTGCTGTTTAGGGCATAGAAGCTGACATACATGACTCAACCCTATGAACAGAGACAACGAGTCATACATCTTTTCCTACCTGAGTTATTTATTGCCCAATTCTTATTGGTGAGTACCGATATGAAGTTTTTTATTTAGATATTGTTTACAATTACAATTTCTGTATGATACAGTACGATATTTTGCTGTCTCAACTCTTTACTTGAGGTTTACAATGCATTTACATAGAGCTAGGGACTATGGGGTTAAAGTAATAGTGAAAAAGTCATTCTCGTTGCCCTCAAATATTGTATGTGATATGTGATCACCTCGGACGGACAGTACAGTTGCAGACCTGTATGGCATGGACAGTACATTGTTATCAATCAGCTCTTCAGTTATATCTTGCCATTCTTCAAAAGGTGCAATATCAAGCTCTACAACCATTGTGGGAGGTTTTGGTCTGGCTGCAAAGTTTCTGCCAACTGCATCTCAGACATGCTCAATCGGGTTTAAGCCTGATGAACATGTTCATCACTCCTTGCGTTGAATTCCCTCATCTTTAAGCATGTTTTCCACCAGCGCATCTTTGTATCGCCCACCATAAAGCACTCGTCTCCTATGGCACCAGCGTAGGATACAAAAAAGGTCATCTATATATCTCAGAGCACTGGAAGCGCCACTCTGAACGATATAGGACCGCCAATATTGACTCCTGCGCACACCATTGTTCACTACTATGATATCGTGGTGTTGCTACACGTAAGCAGGATTGTTCCATATTCTTTCAAGATGAGGTACGCGGCTGAACACAAAATCTTACCAGTGAACAGAACCCGGCACCATTCGTTACGACCCCAAACTTGATGTTAGTCCGCCCCGTTTCTGCGGGCGTGTGTGTAGAGACCACATTCCCGAAGGCGTTTTTGGACTGTTTGTGTTGATGATGCGCGTCCTATTGCTTCCTGGAGGGTTCGTAGCAGATGAGTTGCATTCAGCCTTCTATCTCTACGGGCTGTTAACCGACGATAACGGATATTTCTTGCTGAAGTTACCCATGGATGACCTTGACCTTGCCTTGTTTTCACGGTTTCTGTTGTCTGAAATCGCGTCCACGTCCTAGAAATTACAGTTTGAGACACTCCAATAGCTGAAGCCACCTCCCTCTGTTTCTGTCTCCCTTCCAACCTTCCTATGGGGGCTTTGACCCATGACGTCATCAACAAGTCAGAAAACCCGTCTACGGTATATCTTAATATTTCTGTATGGTAGATAATAAATAATCTTGTAAATTACATATAACAGAATGTACCATCAATCACAATTCTCGGCCTAAAAATTCGCGCTTTCGGCGCTCACATGTGAAAGAAAAACCTCTCTGTTAACCTACACTTTACAGTCAGAGGGAAAGCTACACATCACTTTTTAAACACAAAATATTAATCTATAATCTGTTCTGTTTGTAAACAAACTGTCGCCTTTAACTCAGCCACTACAAAATTACTCACGCCTTCTACAAACACGTACGCACCTCAAACCAACCGCTCTACGAAGACGTCACAGGTCAAAGCTATAAATGGCCCGGCTCTCTATGCCATAACTTCGCGGAAGTCACGTCGTTATTCCATTGCACTACCTGCTCACTACACTTTCTGAACCCAGCTACTTGTCTAATTCGTTTAGTCAGGACTGTATACCCATTAGATTTCTATCTAATTATGCTGAAGCGATAGCTCCTTACTTGACAGCCATATACAACCACTCTCTCATAGAAGGATCTATACCAAAAGATTGGTAAGTTGCACAGGTCACACCTATATTCAAGAAAGGCAGTAGGAGTAACCCAGTAAACTACAGGCCTATTTCACTGGCGTCAATTTGCAGCAGGGTTTTGGAACATATCCTGTATTCAAATATTATGAATTATCTCGAACAGACCGATCTATTGACCCAAGGTCAACACGGATTAAGAAAATATCGTTCATGCGAAACACAACTAGCTCTTTATTCACACGAAGTGATGGGTGCTATCGACAAGGGTTCGCAAATCAATTCCGTATTTCTTGATTTCCAGAATGCTTTTGACACCGTACCTCACAAACGGCTTTTAATCAAATTGCGTGGTTGTGGTATATCGCCTCAAATTTGCGATTGGATAGAGGATTTCCTGTCAGAAAGTACACAGTTCGTAGTAATCGATGGTAAGGCATCGACTAAAACAGAGATAATATCGGGCGTTCTACAGGGTAGTGTTATTGGTCCTCTGCTCTTCCTTATTTACACAAACGATTTAGGGGAAAATCTAAGTAGCTCTCTTAGGTTGTTTGCAGATGACGCCGTCATTTACCGTCTAGTAAAATCATCTGAAGATCAAAACAAACTGCAGAACGATCTGAATAAGATATCAGTATGGTGTAAAAATTGGCAATTAACTCTAAATAATAAAATGTGTGAAGTCGTCCACATGACCACGAAAAACTTTGTTTACAAGATAAATTAATCAAAAGTGAAGGCCGTAAACTCCACAAAATATCTAGGAATTACTATTACTTCACACTTAAATTGGAAAGAACACGTAGATAATGTCGTGGGGAAGGCTAACCAGAGACTGCATTTTATTGGCAGAACCCTTAAAACATGCAACAGAACTACAAACGAAACTGCATATACAACGCTTGTCCGTCCATTTTTGGTGTGTTGCTGCCCAATGTGGGATCCTTATCAGGTTGGTTTGACGGAGGACATCGAAAGAGTCCAAAGAAGGGCAGCTCGTATCGTATTGTCACGATACAGGGGAGACAGCGTTACGGAAATAATGAAGGATCTGGGATGGGAATCATTACAACAACGGCGATTATCGCTGCGGCGTGGGTTACTTACGAAACTCCAATCACCAACATTCTCCTCAGAATGCGAAAATATATTGTTCACTCCCACTTACATAGGTAGAAATGATCATCAGAATAAAATACGAGAAATCAGATCTCGAACGGAGAGATTCAGGTGTTCTTTCTTGCCGCGCGATATTAGAGAATGGAATGGGAGATAAATATTATAAAGGTGGTTCGATGAATCCTCTGCCAGGCACTTAAATGTGATTTGCAGAGTATCCCATGTAGCTGTAGAATTTAACACCAACCCAAAAAATGTTTGTATAGCTTATGGGACTTAACTACGGGGTCATCAGTACCTAAACTTACAAATTACATATGAACTAGCTAATCCTAAGGACGGCACAAATATCCATGCCCGAGGGGGGGATTCGAACCCTCGACAGTAGTGGCCGTGCAGACCGTGACTGGAGCGCCTCAGTCCCCTCGGCCACCACGGCCGGCACACCAACCCACTCTCCAGCTACTTTCTCTTTTTACCACTCCCTCGGGTGCCGTAATGTACAATGCGTAGAACCGACAGAAAGACGTCGAACGTGTTCAGTATTCAAGAGAACATGGGGAAACGGGTATTAGAAGGAGGAGACTGGACAGACAAGGCTCGATGGCACTTAGGATGCGAGATGCGGGAATGATGTTGCAAATACTGGCTACAATAATCTGCTAGAACCCCCATACTGAGAAGGACTTTTCATGAATTCATTTCATTTCGAAAGATCCACAAGCATGCCGGAAATATACGTAATGGTAGTCGAAGCCTTCTTTGCTTTTGATAGCGAGCGATATGGTGTGCGGACCCCTGTGCGAGGGGTGCGTGGCGGCGCGTTTGGGGTGGTTTTCTGGGCGACGGCGCGTGTGTAAGTCACGGCCACTCAAGTGGGGAATGCGGCGCGGATGATGGATGGCTCTCGAGGTATCGAGCCGCGCCCCGCGCTGCCACTGCTAATGGAGTCCGGCGGCGGCCGGCGGCCGTGGCCGGCATCCATCACCCCCAGCAGCCTTCGGCCTCGTTCCCAGGCCGGGGTCTGCGCCCCCGTGTCCCGTCGACCGAGATTACGCGTCAGATGGCCGCAGTCGGCGCTGATGCCCGGGATCGGACAGGCGGATTCCACGGGGGAAGTCGTCGGCGTGCAGGATTTAACTGTAGCAGTTTATCCCAGACGTGCAGTAATTCTGAACATTCGTGTATTCTGTTGGTTAGGCCTACATGATTGAGGTCGATTTACATCAGTATTTGCCAACATGTACTTTCGTATGTTGTTCAGTTTGTACATTGAGCAAGCTATAAAGGAAAGCAAGGAGAAATTTGGAGAAGGAATTAAAGTTCACGGTAAAGAAATAAAAACCTTACGGTTTGCTGATGACATTGTAATTCTGTCAGAGACAGCAAAGGATCTGGAGGAGCAATTGAACGGAATGGACAGTGTGCTGAAAGGTGCATATAAGATGAACATTAACAAGAGCAAAACTAGGGTAATGGGGTGCAGTCTAAGAAAATTAGGTGATGCTGAAGGAATTAGATTAGGTAAGGAAACATTAAAGGAGGTAGATGAGTTTTGTTACTTGGACAGTAAAATAACAAATGATGGTCGCAGTACACAGGATATAAAATGCAGAATGGCAATTGGTAGAAAAGCGTTCTTGAAAAAGAGAAATTTGTTAACATTGAATATTGATTTAAGTCTAAGGAAGTCCTTTCTGAAGGCATTTGTATGGAGTGTTGCCTTGTGTGGGAGTGAGACACGGACGATAAACAGTGCGGACAGGAAGAGGATTGAGGCTTTTGAAATATGGTGCTACAGAAGATTGCTGAAGATTAGGTGGGTGGATCGCGTAACTAATGAGGAAGTACTGAACATAATTGGAGAGAAAAGGAATTTCTGGCCTACCTTGACTATAAGAAGGGATCGATTGGTATGACACTTTCCTAGACATCAAGAAATTGTGAATTTCGCGTTGGATGGAAGTGTATCGGGTAAAAATCGCAGAGTGAGACCAAGAGATGAATACAGTAAGCCAATTCAAATGGATGTAGGTTGCAGATCTTATGAGGAAATGGAAAGGCTTGCTCAGGACAGAGTTGGGGGTAGAGCTGCATCAAACCAGTCTACGGACTGAAGACCACATCCAAAAAAATACTTTCGTCTCAAATTCAAACTCTTCCAAATTCTGGGAACATCAGAAGAAACAATTACGGAACGGAGGTTATTTACAACTTGTACATTAACCAAACAGCTGTTATGAGAGTTGTAGGGCATGAAAGAGACGCAGTGAATGGGAAGGGAGTAAGACACGGTTGTAGCCTTTCTCCAATGTTATTCAATTTGTACATTGAGCCATATGTGAAATAGAGCAAAGGGAAATTTGGAGACGAAATAAAAATATTATGTTTTGCTCATGACGTTGTAATTCTGTCAAAGCAAAGTACCTGGATGAGCAGTTGAACGGAATGGACAGTGTGTTGAAAGGAGCTAGAAACATGAACATTAATGAGAGAAAAACAAGGGTAATGGACTGCAGTGTAAGAAAATCGGGCGATGCTGAAGGGATTAGATTAGGTAACGAAACAATAAAGGTGGTAGATGACTTTTGTTATTTGATTTGCAAAATAACATATGATGGTCGCAGTAGAGAATATATAAAACGCAGAATGGAAATGAGAAGAAAAGCGTTTTTGAAAACGATAAATTTGCTAACATCGTATATTAATTTAAGTGTAAGGAAGTATTTTCTGCCGCGGTGGAGTAGCCGAGCGGTCTAAAGCGTCTCGCTGCGGAGCGCGCGGTTGCTCGCCGTGGAGGTTCGAGTCCTCCCTGGGGCATGGGTGTGTGTGTTGTCCTTAGGTTAGTTTACCTAGGTTTAAGTAGTTTGTAAGCTACGGTCTAATGACCACGCAGTTTGGTCCGATACATTTACAAACATGTCTTTTAAGTATTTTCTGAGGCATTTGTGTGGAGTGTTGCTTTGTACGGGAGTGAAATATAAACGATAAGTAATTCAGACAGAAGGAGTATAGACGCTTTTGAAATGTAGTGTTGTAGAAGAATGCTGACTATTAGGTGGGTAGATCGCGTAACTAATGAGGCGGTACTGAACAGAATTGGGGACAGTAGGAATTTCTGGCATACCCTGACCAAAATAAGGGATCAATTGGTAGGACACGTAAGTGAAATCCCTGCATCTCTTCGGAATCAGCAGAACTGGCTGGTGCGTGGGAGAACTGGACCCCAAGGTGTAAACCGAATTTTTCTTTGTTCACAATGCTTTATTATGATAGAACTTAAGACCTGACATAACTATAATAATAAACAAAGGCATCCACTATATAAGCAGACCTTGGGAAGAATTGAACCCCATTCATTAATTTATACCAAGTTACTTTTACAAATTTATATACCAATATATACCAATTAAGGAAAAATTTAAGAGTACGGGATCGTACACACACAGCTTATAAATATTCCAAGGCAGTAATACTAGGTACAATTTAACGAATTAAATTCATCAAAGCGAGCTGGTCATTCCATATCAAAAAACACCAATCACTAATTAATTAGAAATCAAGTTCATAATTTGGATCGGCCCTTAACAAAACAATTAATGTAACATTAACTGTAACACTGTTACCAGAGTACACTATTACTAGAACTCAACTGGTGGCATTTAAGGAACATGAGGTACAACAATCTAATCACTAGTCATGTTACACTTAGTCCACTTGGGCGCCGGTCCCCCATGGACATCGATCACAGTCCACCAGAACAGTTCGGGTACCCGGAAACTCGTTCTAGAACAGACTAAGATCTCGGGTAAGAATCTGTTTGGTACTTAACGTAACACACGTTCACAGAAAGGAACAAATTTCACACTGCAGTTACATAATCAGCGCATTATGTGACACTGACAAGAAGTAATACACAAAAGATCACACAGAGGAAAATATTTATCCGTAGACGGGGTTGGAAGTTCGATAAATGCTGTTCCCAACAACCGGGCAGAATCCTATGATCAGAAAACGCAAACAACCGGCTGTTGAAAGACAGCTACCAATTGTGGCCGCGCGGGAGTAGCCGAGTGGTCTGGAGCGCCACATTACAGATCGCGCGGCCTTCCGTGTCAGAGTTTCGAATCCTCCCGTGTGTGTGTGTGTGTGTGTGTGTGTGTGTGTTGTTCTTAGGTTATTTTAACTTAGTTTAAGTAGTTTGTAAGACTAGGAACTGATGACCAACGTAGTTTGGTCCCATAGCGTTACAAACATTTGAACCAATTGCGAAGCAACTTCAAGTGCACTAAGCGCGTTCCAACCCGTCTTCATTTAGCATGCTACCCTATTTCACGCCACCCTCCACATATAGCTTGGATAAAATAACACAAGGAATTACAAATCACTTTATAATATCCGCCCAATTTTCAAAAGGCAGTACCAATTCTCACTTAAAATACGACAGTTTTTAACATGAGTCACTTGACGAATTTTCTGAGACACTTTCATAAATAGATGATCAATGTTTTTGCAGAGAGTCGAACTGAGGCAACAGTTTTATATTTATGCAAACCTCTTAATAAGTACACTAATGGTCAGTATGAATACCGACACACCAAGCCTGGCTATCCCATAAACGACAAACCAAATCTTAATGTGCATTGTGATAAACATGAACGTTGGCACTGCTTTTGTATGTCTGAAAATTAGTCAATCGCTTCACATAACTGCGTACTGACAAATGCCATTGCACAAAATATCTTTCAAGGTACACGCTAACAGGGTAGATGATATTTAAACAAGGCTACTTATAAGTCCTTTTCGCGAACACAGGCACAGCTGCCACCAAACTCACTAACTAAATATTTACACCCTTTAAAAAATGAATAGATAGAACCACAACACTAGCTTTAACGTGGCGGGCTGATAAAACTGTGACCTTCAACTCACTTCAAACTCCATAACATGAAAATGACCTTTAATAACAAACATGGCTTAACACTTATTGAACAATCGGCGAGCAGTACACAGTTTCTCACCAAATGAACCTTTTATAGCCTCCTGTGTCACCGACCAGCAATTCATACCATGCAAGGTGCACTTAATTCTCGGAGCTGTTCCGTCAATCAGCAGCAGCAACTGCACTCCAAGACACTCCCAGGGCCTGCTCTTCCTGGTAGGTCACACTCGTCATACGAACTCGTCCGAAGCAGCCCCAGAGCCCAACCACCCACACGAGTCTCCACACCCGGTATTTCAAACACGAAATCCCGCCAAATGCGACTGTCAAAAATGCTCGCGTCAGGCCGCGGAGATTGACAGCGGTCGGATATCGCTGGGCCCTGGCTCTAGCGCGTCTGTTGCGCCAGCAACACACGCGACGCAGCACGACTCATCCTCCCCCACGTAAAGCAGAATGGCCGCCCGGCTTCCCTCCACTCTCTCGAATAATGGCCCCCCTTTTACTTGGGATACATACACCCTGGATGCTTTTCCAGTAACTGGGTTGTGGACCAAGAGGCTGGCTGCGCTCAGGACCATTAGAACCTTACAGGGACCTACATATCGAGGGGATAATTTTCCCATGTTACGTATGAAGGCCTCTTTACTAACATTAACGTGGAAAGGTTTCCGACCCTGACTGAACTGTCAGGCCTTCCTCTGGTGTGCACGCCTTCTGCCAATTCTGTTGGATGTCCTGTGAGGAGAAATGTTCTGTAAATATATCATCAATTGACCAAACGTTGGCTAGAGGCGAATTAATTGGGTATCCCAGCGTAAGGGAGGCGGGGTTGGTCTTGGTTGCCTCATGATGGGCCGAACTGAAAGCTAAGTCTAGCCATGGCAGCGATAAACCCGATGTGACTGAGCGTGATAAATGATGAGGGCTGCCTTAAGATTTCTATTCACTGCCTCTGCGAACGATGGCTGGGGATGGTCCCACTGCCAAAGCAGAAGTTCTTGACCTCCCTGGATAGGAAGGCTTGTGCATTATCAGTGACCAACACCAGGGGGGGGGGGGGGGGCAACAGGGAAAAGATTCTGGTCAAGTGGCCAACGATCGGGCGGATGTCATCCCCCTACTAGGTACTAGCCAGCTAAATCTGGAAAAGGCGTCGACAGCAACCAGGATGTATCGTTGCTCCATGGTATAGGTAGTAATGGCCCCACAAAGTCGATGAAAATCCTTTCCAGTGGTCTATCCACTCCAGTGGACTGCAACAGGCCTTTCTTAGTATTGTTAAGGCTTGGCAGCCTTATATTCCTCACATTCCTTCACCATCTGCCGCAGATCTCTCTGTAGACTAGGTCATGTAAGATGTTTCCGAACCTTGTCCTCCTATCACCGAACAGTTAAAGTACCGACAAACAGATCCAATCAGTTCTTTCGGCAGGCAAATTTTCCACCTCTTGTCTCCCCTGGTTTGGTAGCATACGACCCCTTTATTCGTTCTATACGTGGGCACCTGCTTACCAGCGAGAAGCCTTTCCTTCACATGGTGTAAGTCGGGATCCTTTGCCTGCTCCTTCTTAATGTCACTAAATATTTACGGCACTTCCGCTAACACAGCTGACGCCCATCCGGTGACTTCTCCCTCTTCCTCCTCCTGCCTTGTCTTTTCCCTCTCCCCTTCTGCGAACATACGACTTGGTGCTTCTGCGTGCTGGTTATCTGGTCCTCTCACATGCCGTACGGCAAATTTGAAGGCGGATGAAAGAATCGTAAATTAGCATTGGAGTGAAGTGTGAGTGAGAATATGAGATGAAGCGGTTTCCTCAAGATAGAGTGGAGAGCTGCATCAAACCAGTCTCCGGACTGTAGACTACAACAATAACATACGTTCTTGGAACATTTTCAACTTTTATTTATAATTATTTATTTGGTGTCTGTTTTTTTTTTTCGGAGATGTCCGAAAGAACAGACACCATTTGTTGACATTAACGGCCGCAAATTTTAAGAATTCGAAATATTTAAACATTTCGACCGTTTCAGGGCATTGAAATAAATCCAATGACAAAGATGAAAATTTGTGTTGGACCGGGATTTCCTGCTTAGGGCCAACGGTCACCTTAACCAATTAGGCTATCCATGCACGCTGCCCTTCCAACCCAAATTCTGACCTTGTAACACACTACGATTGTAGCGCCCCCTGCCCATTTGATTCCACTTGCTCACAGCCTATACTGGATTCCCGCAATGGATCGAGCATCCGCACTGAAATTGCCAATTGTCAATTGCCTATTGGGGCATATATAAAATTACTTATGTTCGCATTTTCAACTACTTCTAAGAGACAGAACGACCTATTGGCCCATAATGAACATGGTTTCAGAAAGTATCGTACTTGTGAAACAGAGTTAGCTCTTTACTCAGATGACATGTTGGGTCCTCTCGACAAGCGATCTGAAGTTGATTCCATATTTCCGGAAGGCTTTTGATACAATTTCTAATCAAATGAGTGCTTATGGAATATCGCCACAGTTGTCAGATCGTGATTTCCTGTCAGAAAGGACTCTTGACGGAAAGTCATCGAGTAAAATACAAGTGATATCTGGGGTTCTGCAGTGAAGTTTTGTAGGATCCCTACTTTATAAAAGATTTAGTAGACACTCTGATAAGCTCTCTTAGACTGCTCGCAGATGATGCTGTCTTTTATATGTTAGTAAAGGCGGTAGAAGATCAAAATCAATTGAAAAACAGCGAACAACTGACAATTGAACCTAAAAGTGTGAAGTAAAACCGTGTGAGCATTAAAAGAAATCCGTTAAACATCATTTACATGATAAATCAATCAAATCTAAAGGCAGTAAATTCAACTTAATTCCTAGAAATTTCAATTACGAACACATAAAATTGGATGGAATACACAGGAAACATCAGGAATGGCGAACCAAAGGCTGCTTTTCATTGACAGAACACTTGCAAAAGTTCTACTAATGAGGCTGCCTACGCCGCACTTGTCCGTCCTACTTTGGAGTACTGCTGCGCACTGCGCAGCAGGTGGGATTTACGAAGAACATAGAAAAAGGTCGGAGAGGGGAAGATCGTTTTCTAACATGACGATAAAGGACAGTGGGTGACATGAAAATTAGGCACCATTTGGGGTACAAATAATGTTAAGAAACGACGTTATTCGTTGCGGTGAGTTCTATTTGAAAATTTCTATCTGCTAGTTTCTCGTCCGAAAGGGAAAATATTTTGCTAGCATTCACTTACTTAGGGAGACATGGTCAACATAATAAAATAAATAAGAACTAAAACGGAAACATTTAGATGTTCCCTTTTTGCGCACACTATTAGAGAGCTGAACTGTGAAGAAATGAAGTGGTTCGATGAGCCCTCTGTTACACATTTAAATGTGATTTTCAGAGTAATTATGTAGATATGAAATGTTTTCGCATCTTTGTTGCTCAACATTTCAACTGCGTAGGTAGCAGTCTACATCACGTGCTTCCTGATGCTGACCGCATTATCAAATGAGTCCGATTAGACACGTCGACCATGCTATACACTGGACCAATAGCAGTGTTTTCGTCTAGCCGAGCATGTTTCGAACACTGTGCTCATACTACTTGGTTATTATCGTTTGTCACATTTCGATGTGAAGTTCTGAATGTCTTTCAAGCTATAAGAGACATTTTACCATCTTAATCCTGTCACTTAAGCTTATTATGGTCTGGAACATTCTATTATCGTAGCATACCATGTCAGGTGTTCCTAGACTCCCGCCCGCCAGGACCAGCTGCAAGATTTATTTTCTAACCGCTGATGTTCGAACTGCCGCTAGAGACTCGGCCGAACATCCTTAGGTATTGTGTACGTTGTGTGGGGTACCATTTCACGTAATTTCTGTGTTACTTGTGTTGGGCTGATTTCCGTAACTACATCTTACTCCTAGTGTCCCTGATGGTCGTGATGTTGATCCGTTGCGTCGCCCTAAGATCGAATTCCGGGTCGCAGATACAGCTCAGCTAGTACGCTGTGTACGGTTAATGAGATTCTCCGTTACTTTAACCTTAATGGCTTCTTAGATGAATCTATCCTTCTATCTCGGTGTTTTTGTTATAATCTTGGTATCATTACAGTTCACAGAATTACTGAGTTCTAAGCAATTCTAGACAATAGCTGCCTTGCTTAATTCTGTAAGTATGGTATAAATTTCCTGTTTTTTTGCTCTTGATGCCAATCGTCCTGGCCGATGTACGCCATACCACACTGACAAAATATGTGGTAAACGCTGGTTTCGTTAGACCCAGGTCCTCCTTCTCACTCTCTAGCAGAGACTTAATCTTGGTGGGTTGATGGAACACCCTTTTGTATTATATTTGAGGAGAATTATGCTGGTTGTGGTGGAAATAGGCCCGTCGTATGACAAATATCCACCCTTCTTCGTTTCTTCTTTTACATCTCCAGGTGTGTATGCTGAGGACGAAGGGCATAATATCGTTAACTGCCAGTACACCCTATTTTTCAACGTGACAACGCCTCGCTGGGAGAGCCTGAATAATTACGATGTGCTGTGTCCGTGTCAGTCCCATGAGAAATAAGGGTCTGTGAAGAACCTATGATGTCGTCTAACGAGTTGTCCGCCATTCATCGTGAACGCTCGGCTGCGGCCGAACCCGAAACCGAGCGAGGTGGTGCAGTGGTCAGCACACTGGATTGGAATTCGAAAGGAGGGGTTTCAAATCCGCTATCGCCAACTTGACATAAGTTTTCCGTGATTTCTCTAACTCATTCCAGGCAAATTGTAGGAGTTTGCCTTTGAACAGGAACGGCCGATTTCCGCCCTCTTCCTTAATAAAGCAATGCGAGCTTGTGTTCCGCTTCTCATAACCTACTTCTGCATCTGTACTTCGCAACCAACGTCACGGTGTGTGGCGGAGGGTACACTGCGTACTATTGTCGCTTCCTCATTTCCTGTCGCGTATGCTTCGCGGGAAAATGGTTGCGCGTATTCTACTTCGTCGACGGGACGTTAAACCCTAACATTCCTTCTCTCTCAATTTTTTCTGGACTAAGGTAAACAAATGGGGGTATTTCTCCAAGTTATCGTAGTCTTCAATCCAGAGCTGGTTTGAAGGAGCTCTCCACGCTACCCTATCCTGCGCAAGCCTCTTCGTCTCTGAATAAGAAAGGCAACGTATAAACTTTTAAACCTCTTTCTTGTACCCCTCTCCAGTCTTCCTCTGTAATTTTATACCCTCTCCCCACACTCCCTTCACTCCAACGCTAAACTGACGATTCCTTGATGACTAAGAATGTGCCCCAACAATCAATCCCTTCTTTTACTTTAGATATGCCAGGCATTTCCTTTCTCTCCAATTCCATTACTTACGCCATACGCCTATGTAATCTTATATACGCCAGACAAATGCCTTCAGAGAGGACTAACATTTGAATTAATATTAGATGTCAATAAATTTCTCTTCTTCAGAAATGCTTTTCTCTACACAGCCATTCTGCATTTCAAACAATCTTCACTTCGGCCATCAGCAGTTATTTTGCTACTGAGATAAGAAAACTCATCTTCTACTTATGCTGTCTCGTTACAAAATATTATTCCTTCAGCAATGCCTGATTTTATTAGTCTACATTCCAATACCCTTGTTTTGGTCTTGTTGATGTTCATCTTATAGCCACCTTTCAGGACACTGGCCATTCAGTTGAATTGCTTCTACAGGTCCTTTGTCGTCTCTGACAGAATTATTATGACTTAGACACTGCGTTTGTCCACTGTTTCATATTTTTCGAGGACATTTAATGTTTATATCAAGTCTTTTTCCATTGATTCCCGAAATTGCTGCACAAACACTTATTCTACAATATCAGATAACGTATTTTCTTCCCTTGGCGATTGTTAACGTATGTTTTAATTACAAGACTTAAATCTACTTGGCTGATTGACTCGGAAGCCACTTACCACCTCTTTAGAGAAAGGGAAACGGGAGATTCAAGGCTTAAAACATTACGACTAAATGGAAGAAAAAAATGTCAAGCTACTTCCGTTGACCTTCAGACTTGGAAGTAATACCTTTATAGGAGTTTTCGTGGCCACTTTTTCAGCGTAATGATTCATTATGAAATTATCGTACTGGTTTAAATCAGAATGATATCATCCAGCATGTTATGACTTACAGATCATGAGGCAAAAAAGAAAGAAGGATGTTTACGGTTTAACGTACTGTCCACTACGTGCTTGTTGGAGGCGGATTATGGTAGGCCTCATATCATCAATTGTTTCCTTTGTACATCCTCTGACAATAAAGCTTTCTGAATAGTCGTGTAACATTAAACGTAGACGAACTACGGAGTACAGATACCTTACTGTCCCACGAAATAGTCACGTCCCATAATGTTATGTATCGCTGAGATCTGTGATTCATGTCCTGGAAACTTTGCACGAAGTCTTCCTTTGGGCTGCTGCTCAAAAGCCTCGTCACGTTTAGTTGGATGACAGGAACGTCGTCGAATCTCTTTCCTTTCAAAGCGAGTGTCAGTCGAGGGAACAGGAAAGAGCCTGGAGGATTAAGATCCTGCAAATATGGTGGATGTTCACGTTTCACCATAGCCCCCTCTCTTACAGGAACTGTTTGACGATATTGGCTGTGTGTGGGCGACCTTTGTTGTGCAAATTGAACATCCACCATACTCGCCGGATCTCAATCCTGCAGGCATCTTCCTATTTCCTCGACTCTAACTCGGATTGGAAGGAAAGAGGATGATAATCCTGGGCGCGGCGGAGTGGCCAAGTGCATTGAGGCGCTATGCTCCGATACGCGAGGCCGTTCCCCTCGGTAATGGATGTTTGTGTTGTCTTTAGTATACGGTAGTTTAGTTTGCAAGTTTAGGAACTGACGACCCCGCAGTTAAGTCCCATAAGCTTAACAAACATTTGAACGATATTCCTAACATTGAACGAAACATGACGAGGCCTTTGAACACCATCCCAAAGGAAGACTTCTTCCAAAGGTCCTACGACATGCATTGCAGAGCTCAGTGGCGCATGGCTATGGGAGGTGACTTTTTCCAAGGACAGTAAAGTAACTGTAGTCCTTAGTTACCCTACGTTAGCGTTGCAGGACTATTTGTCTAACTTGACTGTCAGAGGGTGTTCGAGCGTGAGTCAGTAAATAAGTCACAAACCGAGGTAGACACACCAGTACTGCGTTTACAAGCCTGAAAATTGCTTTACTTTTCAGCTGTAAAATTAAACACTCGTCCCATCGTTCGAGAACGTCTTAAATGCATGGAGCTTGGAATTTTTCTGGCGGCGTTTGCATCCTATACGTGACTCTTTTGAACCATAACTTTATTTTTTTGTTTAAACTGCTGCAAACAAACAAAAAACCAGATGTGTCGTAGTGCTAGAGAAACACCTCTACACAGCGCGCACTGGCGTGTCTACATCAGTTTGCGATTTACTTACTGTCTCAACGTCGTATTTATGTTTTAATTATACCTTTGTACATGCAATGAAGGTTTTTACGACAGGATGTCATAGTTGCTGGTAGAACTTCCGGGTTATAAGGCCGTGGTCCATAAATCTTTTCAGTTTCCCTTAACGTTTCGTCTAGAGCTGCGCCGGACATCTTCAGAGGTCTTCTTACTTGCGTTGAGTCTTGCCGACTGTTGAGTCGGGTGTCTGAGAGCGCCATATATACTGTGAAAAGTGGGCGTGGCCAAGCTGTTACGTTATCAGCAGAGATAGTCCTTGACAGAGATAAAACATCACTATCGACTGCAATCGGTCAGAGATAAAACCTGTCGATCTTTCAAAGCTACTGTCACTAAGTTTCATAGCTTCTTCTTTCCTGTTAAAATTTTCCTTATGTTTACATTTTTCAATAGCTTCCCTGTATTGTCGTGGATAATAATTCGTCATTGTAGATAAAACTGATGTTTCGGAAAACCTCACTATATGACTTCCAGATTGAAGAGCATGCTCTGCCACAGCCGATTTCTCTGTTTTTCCTAGTCGGCAAAGACTTTTACGTTCCTTCAGCCTAGAAACTTGAAGAAGAAGGTATGAAACTTAGCGACATATGCACAGTAGCTTTGAAAGATCGACAGGTTTTATCTCTGACCAATTGCAATCGATAGTGATGTTTTATCTCTGACAAGGACTATCTCTGCTGATAACGTGACAGCTTGGCCACGCCCACTTTTCACGCTATATATGCCGCTCTGACATCCGACTCAACAGTCGGCAAGACTCAACGCAAGTAAGAAGACCTCTGAAGATGTCCGGCGCAGCTCTGGACGAAACGTTAGGAGAAAATGAAAAGCTTTATGGACCACGGCCTTATAACCCGGAAGCTCTACCAGCAACTACCTCTGTACATTATGCCAATTTTGCCTTTGACGTATGTATACTTAAGGCAGTATGTACTGTTGTACACTCCAAAACTGTACCGTTTATTCGCGTGTGGACACAACACTTAGCAGTGATCCGAGCCACGAGAGACATAAATTCGTGCACCGGACTGGAAAGAAGGCTACCCTGTAACTAATTTCGCTGTAGGAGCAGAGTCAATATTTTCCACGCAATCCACCGCCGACACGTCTCCCTGCGGTTAAATGCTAATCAATGAAATCCGCGGTAAGTGATAGCAAACGGATCACAACATTTGCAGAGGCCAGCGGGCGTATATTTATTTTCGTAGTCGTTTTTTCTTTTTTTTTATCGAGAGAGCGAAAAAGTATTTTGCCGGTGCGTGTGACCGCTAAATCCAAATAAAAATATACGGCCCGTGTCCCGCGCGGGCAGCACGCGCGTGGCGCTGTCGCGTGTACACAGTCCCCGCAGCAGAGAGTGCGCCCGGAATGGAAATGTATCGTCAAAGCCGGCCGCTCGCAGATTAATTTTCTCATTATATTTACAGACAGCCGGTATATTGCAAAGCGCTCTAAATCAATGGACGGGGTACTGGGGACGGGGGGCCGGGCGGCGTTATTTGCCGAAGCATTTCGGCGGACTTTATTTGCGCGTCAACACAGAGGGCGTGCCCTTTGCACCGCCGCCGGGCACGCGTAATACGCACAGTGAGCGTGAGGCCTAATGGCCGGCGGTTCCAATAATAATGTTACAGGGAACAGCCGCCACTTCAAACGGCCGGCCCCGTCTAGGTCCACATCACCTCTCGCGCTGGTCAACCTGTCACTCCGCTCCCCCAATGTTTGCCTGATTTGCAGTCTCTTTGCCGATCTGCGCGCACGACTGTAGACCGAACGCCGATGCGGGTACTTTGGTTTCCGTCAATGTCTGTGCGGCTCTGTACCGCCAGTCCAGGAGTCTGAGAATATGCGACGGATCCTATGGATAATAGACGGAAAAGGTTTAAATCGTACCTAACTGGAAGAGTTCCGAAAGTTAATATAAGTATTTCACATAATATACAAAAAAACAACCGAGTCCTCAAACTGGGGAACTATCAAGCATGGGGTGCCACAGGGTTCGGTACTGGGACCTTTGCTGTTCTTATATATATATATATATATATATATATATATATATATATATATATATACATACTCCGCAATTCACCGTAAGGTGCGTGGCTGAGAGTACACAGTCCCACTACTAGGCATTTCCTTTCCTATTCCATTCGCAAATGGAACGCTGCTCACCCTGTCACTCCGCTCCCCCAATGTTTGCCTGATTTGCAGTCTCTTTGCAGATCTGTGCGCACGACTGTAGACCGAACGCCGATGCGGGTACTTTGGTTTCCGTCAATGTGTGTGCGGCTCTGTACCACCAGTCCAGGAGTCTGAGAATATGCGACGGTTCCTACGGGTAATAGAAGCAAAAGGTTTAAATCGTACCTAACTGGAAGTGTTCAGAAAGTTGATATAAGTAATTCACATAATATACAAAAAAACCAGCCTAGTCCTCAAACTGGGGAACTATCAAGCATGGGGTTGCCACAGGGTTCGGTACTAGGACCTTTGCTGTTCTTAATATATATCTATATATTGTAACGTCACATCTGCGTCCACCTATCCTCGATAGGCGATGTTGCCGTTAGGGTTGCCAGGTTGAACTCGAGGCTGGCCCGGAGACCTGCCCCCCCTCCCCCTTCGCCAATGGTTCACTCCCTCCCCCAACAGCGACCAACTCCCACCCCCCAACCAGGATTACACGTGGAAAAAAAAATCCTAATCTTCTCCTCCTTCCCAGCAAGTATCTGCCCCCCCCTCCCGTAGAACATTGCTAGGGGTAGCCTTCGGTTTCTCCCATCTTTACCGAGTATGTTCCAACTGTAATTCGTTATTACCCGATCATTTGTAGGGCCACAAGGAAATCAAAAAATTTCCAGAAAAATAGAAACACCGCAATAACAACTTAAGGTGTCACACCACGGAGAGCGCATTGTAAGCTTTGTTTACCATATATACTGTCTTCTTAACAAAAAATAAGCCCATGTACCATTATAACCGTTTGTAATTCCGCCTTGTAATTTTGTGTAAATTCTGTCGCGCAGATAATCTGAAGATGCCCTGCTAAAGGGCGAAACGCGTCATTAACTAATAAAAAAATTTGCAATCAAGACGGTTTGAAGGAATACAAATAATAGACGTCGCCAGTTGACACGTTGCCGCAACAGTGTTTGCTTAATAATACGCTAGCCAATTACTACCGACGCAACAATGAAACGTTTACAGAGGAAGAATAGAAAAGTAGCGTTTTGTTGCAATAAGAAATTAACATTTATATAAAATTATTCATAATTACTAGAGAGGAGCCGGCCGGGAATGGCCGAGCTCACTGAGGCGTCTTGCCACGGTGCGCGAGGCTGCTCCCGCCAGAGGTTCGAATCCCCCCCTAGGGAAAGGATGTTATGTTCGTCCTTAGTTTAAGTTACGTTAAGTTCGATGTAGATCGTCGCTACATGAGCATAGTACTTACAAAGCGTCGTAAAAAAAGTTAAGATGAAGGTTACATTCAAACCCGGAGATGAGAGTCATTGGCCCGTAGACCCGGAGAATTCATTCCAAACCTGGGCACTCCGGGCGGCGCCCGGAGATCTGGCAACCCTAGTTGCCGTTATATTCTATTTGCTGCTTAATCATTTAATAATTGTTCCAATGATTTGACGGTATGTGATGCGGACAATTACTAGGTTGATCCATAACAATAAACTTTGTTAACCTCCTTTAGTATGGGACGACAAATGTTAAAAACTCTTCCTCTAAATACACTGATTAAATAACCGCGTGCCACTACGATGAATGTCTCCAAGTCCACAATGAAACATTTCAATATGCAACTGCAACCCAAATGCGATACGACGGAATGGCAAAAACTTTAGCCACCACTAAACGCAGGTTACGAACTTACTGCCAACATGCTACCGCCTCGCTCTGCGGTCGGCGGGAGACTGCCGCACACCGGCCAGCAAACAAAAAACATTCCAATCTAAGCATTGTTGCCAGCAGCTCTCGCTGCACGCCAACGATAACTATCGTTCGGCCAAAACGTACCAAAGAGGTTACTAACCTAAAACACTTTATCCTCACAATCTACATTTACATACATACTCCGCAGTTCACCGTAAGGTGTGTGGCGGAGGGTATACCGTACCACTACTAGGCATTTCATTTCCTATTCCACTCCCAAATGGAACGAGGAAAAAAAAGAATGCCTATATGCCTCCGTACGAGCCCTAATTTCTCTTATCAATTAGTACGTTGATCAAATGATGGTACATTTGTGCGGTCATCCTGTGTGAAAGATTTCTTAAAGGTTAAATTTAGAACTTCCGCTTTCCGTTTGTTTTCTTCTATTACTGCCCCGGAGTGATCAACGAGTGACTGGACAGTGGGCTTTGACCCGTTTATGGATTTTACATAGGACCAGAATTTTTTCGGGTTCTCGGAAAGATCTTTAGCTAAGGTATGGCTGTGATAATTATTGTATGCTTCGCGCGTCGATCTTTTTATAAACGCACGAATTAAATCTTCAAATGTTTGTATAGATTATGGGACTTAACTACGGGGTCATCAGTCCCTAAACTTACAAACTACTTAAGAAATAGCTAATCCTAAGGACGGCACAAATATCCATGCCCGAGGGGGGATTCGAACTCCCGACCTTAGTGGCCGTGCAGACCGTGACTGGAGCACCTCAGTCCCCTCGGTCACCGCGGCCGGCACGCACGAATCTCTACTAAGTTTTGCCTGTCATCACTTGCTGGTTCTTTTTTTTTTTTTTTTTTTTTTTTTTTTTTTAAATCGAGATTGCAATAGCCTTTGCTTTCTCAGCAGCTTTCTAACATAATTATTATACCACGGTGGATCATTTCCATCCTTAATCGTCTTTACTGGCACATATTTCTCTAACCCTTTATAAACAATGCACTTGAATTTAGTCCACAACTCCTCTACATCCATAGTCTCAGAATTAAACGATGCCCATTCATTTTCTAAGTGCGATCGTAACATTTGCTTGTCGGCTCTTCCCAACAAAAACACGCTCCTGGCCTTCTTGATTGGTTTATGAACTTTGGTCACCATCGACGCTATGACGATATCATGATCACAAATTCCTGTCTCTACACAAACATCGTTAATAGGTTCAGGCCTGTTTGTGGCTATAAGGTCATATTAATGATTTGCCTTTCTATATTCATAAAGATGCCAAGCTAGTTGTCTTTGCTGATGATACAAGTATAGATATCACACCCGAATCACAGGAATTAACTGATGAATTTGTCAATGAAGTATTTCAGAGAATTATTAGGTGATTCTCTGTATATGGACTCTCTTTAAATTTTGAAAAAAAAAAAATACCACAGTATATTCAGTTTCACACAATAAATGGCATCACACAATTAATTAATATTGACTTCAACCAGAAATCTATAGCTAAGGTAGAATATTCAAAATTTTTAGGTTTATGCATTGATGAGGGATTGTATTGGAAGAAACACATTGTAGACCTGCTGAGACGTTTGAGCTCAGCTAGTTATGCTATTAGGGTGATTGCAAACTTTGGTGATGTACAACTCAGTAAACTAGCATACTATGCCTATTTCCATTCTCTGCTTTCTTATGGCATCGTATTCTGGGGTAATTCATCATTCAGTAAGAAAGTATTCATTGCGCAAAAGCTGGTCATCAGAATGATTGCTGGAGCCCACCCAAGACCACCCTGCAGACAATTATTTAAGGATCTAGGAATCTTCACAGTAGCTTCACAATATATATATTCACTTATGAAATTTGTTATTAACAACCCAACTGAATTCAAATGTAACAGCAGTGTGCATAGCTACAGCACTAGGAGAAAGGGTGACCTACACTATTCAAAGTTACATTTAGCTCTGTCACAGAAAGGGGTTAATTATTCTGCCACAAAAGTCTTTGGTCACTTACCAAGTAGTATCAAAATTCTGACAGATAGCCAACTAGCATTTAAAAATAAATTAAGAGAATTTGTGAATGGCAATTCCTTCTACACAGTAGATGAATTTCTAGATATAAGTTAGTACCTTAGGGAAAAAAAAAATGATAATAATAATTTAAAAAATCAAATATTGAGTGTCATGTAATATTATGTATAGACACATTTCATTTAACTGACACGTTCCACATCATTACGAAGTCTCGTATTCATGATCCCTGGAACAAGTATGAATCTAATCTAATCTAAATCATTATATAAATACGCTAACACGAAAATTGTGGTACAGATTACTAATTTATTCGTACAAGAAGGCCAATGAAAGTTACATAATTCGAAAGATTGTTTGTCGTAGATTTCATGAATATAAATATTATGTGTGCATTTAGCCATTAAAAGTGTTAAAAGGAAGTAGAAATTTTCCTGTCTATAGCTTCGATCAAGTTCTGCATTCTCCAACAATCAGCTCACTGTTTGGCTATTCGCCTCGACCAAAGACGCTGTAATGCAGCGCATCTGCAGTATTAACGTATTAAAATAAGTCAATATCAAAACATGGAGAGCTCCCAAGAGTGGTTAAAGGAAATGGATGTTTTCAAATGAATGCCGATATAAGAAAGTAGAAATTATCCTATCTACAGCTTGGCTCAAGTTCTACATTCTCTAACAACCAGCTCACTGATTAGCTGTTCGCCTCGACCAAAGACACTGTAATGCAGCGCATCTGCAGTATTAACGTATTAAAATAAGTCAATATCAAAACATGGAGTGCTCCCAACTCACTTTCTTGTGCCGTTCAAATGCTTCATTTTCGCAGTGATTAAGAGAGGTTAAAGGAAATGGATGTTTTCAAATGAATGCCGGTATAAAGGATGATCTGCCGGGAGAGGCATCTAGCGGTGCTCGGGTGGAACTACGAATTCGAGAATGCCGATATAAATGATGATGCTCCGGGAGAGACATGTAGCGGTGAATGGGTGGAACTATGAAGTCGACATGTTGTCTGCTCTGGAATTCTGAATATCGCAGTATCGAAATAACATTATCTCTTGGCGTTGTATAAATATACGAACACCGAAATTCCTTTTCAAATATTGGGCTAATGAAAGTTATAGAATTCGAAAATGGCTTGAGAAGTATATACTTCCCTTTTTATTTGTTGTTATTGTCTCAGGCATTTTCCTTGACACGTAAAAGATACCGTTTCATACCTCCCAGTGCCGGTTAAATTTTACCAAATATCCCAGCGGCCTCCTACGATAATGTTGGCAATAGATGCTGAATAGTGAGAATCCTGTGAGTCTTCATTTTAGCCAATCGCTTGACAACGCTGTTTTCTTATAGAATCTTCATTTTACGAGGGTCATTATTTTTACTGAGCGGACGAGAGTACATATAAGAACCGGTCAACCATAAAGCAGGAACAGCATTATTTGTTTACTTCATGGTCTGTAAGATACACTAATCGAGTCATTCTATGTGGTTCGAACAAATGGGCAAAGATTTTCTATCGTGTTGTTGATGTTGCCAACATAATCACGCGAGGCCGCCGACATGATACGCAAAATTTTACCCTCAGTGACCATTGTAAACAAAATTGGTCGAATTTCGACCACAGGCAATACTAGTATACATAAATACAAATGACATGGAAAGCTAGTTGCGTCATTAACTAGTACTTAATTTCTCAAGTGTCAGATGCCGAAACGCACCTAGTCAACCTTGAAAACAGATCTCCCCCCCCCCCCCCCACACACACACACAACCAGTCGGAACAATAGTTTGAGGTAGATTGTAGACCTAAGACTTTCCAGAGTGAAACTGTTACTCTGTAGCGGTGTGTGCGCTGATATGAAGCCTCCTGGCAGATCTAAATTGTGTGCCGGAACCTGGACTCGATACTGGCACCTTTGAATTTCTCGGGTGAGCACGCTTCACGGTCCTTTCTCACAACTTTACTTCTACCGGTATCTCGCCTCCTACTTTGCGAACTTAAGAGAACTGCGAAGCTTGCAGGAATAGCACTCCTGGAAGAAAGGGTACGGTGGAGACATGGCTTAGCCACAGCCTAAGAGATGTCTCCAGAATGTTTTAACTCTGCAGCAATTATGCAATTTTCGCAGGAGAACGTGTCGGGATAGCTCAGTCAGTAGAGCACTTGCCCTCGAAAGGCAAAGGTTCCAGGTTCGATTTCCGGTTCAGGCACACAATTTTAATCTGCCAGGAAGTTTCAGACCTAAGACTTTCTCTCAGACCAAATCAAAAGTGTCATGAACCACAATGCCAGTCTTTCTACAGAGTGGCTATAAATAAAATAAGTCTTTATTTTCTGACGACGGATTCTGTAACACCATGATTCATTCTCTTTCCAGTTCATAATTGAATTTATTTATTTATTTTTGTTGTGTGTGTGAGAGACTTTGTTGTATGCTAATGAGGAAGGTAATATGGTATTGACTAACTTTGGTATGATCCATTATGTATAGATAGACCACAATGTAATTTTCCTTCAATGAATGTGTATAAATGTTTTCTTACTAACTCTCCTCCATATTGTGGAGTTTTGTTAATATTGTAATGCTTACTGAGGTTCATGCTTAGGATTTTATATTGTCAAATTCATATACAAAGCCTGCGTAATTTCGCATAAAACGGAAAGTGCAAACGTGGCAGGAAAACGTGTAAAAGCGCACCAAAATAAGCTTGCGCGGCACAGGACCATCGAGACTGAGCGAGAGTTGTGTGCTTGCATCTGGCGTGACCGGACGCACAGTGAACAGCAGTGGCTATGGGATTTTATAGCAGGCATACCTGGGAGGCGATTACTTCAAAAATAGCTATGATTTTGCCTCAGATGACGTGTTAATTGCACTGACAATTTGGTGACTATTGTTTTTTTTCGGCGCTAAGAAAAAGTTTATTAGCCATCATTTTCTGTGGTGATCTGTTGCACAGTAATGTTATTGCCAGCTGTAATCATCGCTCGTTGCTGCACCACAGGCAAAGTAGGTTTATCTATATTTACATGCAAGCATGGACCTCATTATTGTGTCTGTTTATTATTTTTTTCATAATAATAAGTAGTATATTAAAACTAAACCTACCAATCGTGATTATCCTAAGTCACATACCAAGTAGGGTCCTATGCTGTTATTGTATAAATTCGTGCGTCCATAAAATTATATTTAGGTGAATTTAGTCTTCAGTTTTTGATAAGTCAACTGGCACCGTTATACTTTACAAGTGATTAGAGCAGTGAAGTGGATAAGTTATCCGGAACACTACATTTTTATGACTACATAACTCTGAGATTTTTTGTGTGATGGCTTGAGTATGGCAATTATAAAAAAAGTTAGTTACTTATTATTTTCGAATTAAAAGACTTTTATAAACAAATAAATAATTTCATAGTTTTCTTGAGAAGATGGTAGTTCAGTGTAAGGCCCACCACTTGTAATTTGAGCAAAGCTTAAACAAAATTTTAGGTAGTTAAAGCAATAACAGAAATTAAAAATAAATTTGAGTAATTCCGTAATTAGATGATTAAAATTTTTCAGTGCTAAAAACGTATTTTGATTTTAAGCAGAAGTGAATACAGATACGCAGCAGAGTAAGCAGATTAAATGTAGATTAAGCGCCGCCGGCCGCGGTGGCCGAGGGCATTGAGGCGCTCCAGTCACGGTCTGCACGGCCACTACGGTCGGGGGTTTGAATTCCCCCTCGGACATGGATATTTGTGGCGTCCTTAGTTGTAGCTAGTTCATAAGTAGTTTGTAAGTTTAGGGACTGATGACCCCGTAGTTAAGTCCCATAAGCTTTACAAACATTTGAACATTTGATTAAGCGCCAACCAGTTTTACAGTCGTTTGAAAGCGATTAATAGCTTTTTGGTAGTAACCTTGATTTATTGAGAAACAAAACTCATTTACATTTAGAATCTTAATGCCAATAGTACTGTTACAAGTTTATACCCAATACAATATTCCATGGTTCCTACAACAACATTGGACGACCATTGTTATGAGCTGTCTGTCATCATCAAAGGAAACTGAGTTTGTTTATTTGTAATTTGTGTGATATATTATTCATATAGTCAATCTATGTATTCTTTAGTGTTCATATGTTACTTATTTTTTATTAAATCAATTCTAACAAAGAGAATCATCAATCAGTGAAGCCTTATCAGTATAGGTTTACAATTGATTTATGCCTAATTAGGCTGACGGCCGTAGTTTTATAGGGGAATTGCAGTATTTTACTTGAACTTTGCCACTGCAGGATGTGTCTATCTCGGTTTGCATCTTTCGCTTTGTGTTACAAAACTGTTAGGCGAAGAAATCAAAAAGTCAGATAATATTAAATGCAAAGGTAGGCTTACGCGGCTGTTGTCACTATCAATAAAGTTCTTCCCGGTATGAGACCGCGAAGTCATTTTATAAAATCTATCGACGTTTCGGCCACAGTTGCAGGCGGCCTTCATCAGGGTCTGTGTCTGACTGCTGTATGTGGAATAGCTTGGGGTTTATATAGCAGCGGATGAGGGAGAAGGATATTCCTTTATTGGTGGTTACATTATTGAACGCCATTGGTTGAAAGGGGCGTTGATGACTGGTGTTTTAATGGCTTGTTTTTCATATGATTGGAGGTTGCATTCTTCTCCCTTATTTGTCAAAATGGATGTTTTCGATTGGCCTTTGCATTAGAAGGTGTGGTGTCCGGGCGACTTCGCGAGTCATTCCGCGCGCGGTGCCGTCATGTAGTGTTGCAAGTGTTGCAACTGCTGACAGCCAAGACGCCGGCAGCCTGTAGCCAACCTCCCTGTGCATATTGGCAGTCAGACACAAACCCGGATGAAGGCTGCCTGCAACAGTGGCCGAAACTTCGGTAGAGTTTATAAAATGACGACGCGGTCTCATACCCGGAAGAATTTTATTGATCAGATAATATTATCTGTTGGACTTTGTCGCGGTCATTTCTAAATCCTCTGAGATAGTGAGACAGGCACATCTTTAGCCCTTTAGCCTATGTTACAGTATTTTTGGTGTGGGCTGTGTGTTGTTGTGGGTAACTGGTAGTGCGATACCAAGTTGTTGATCATTGCGTATGTACACTGTCCCGCACTAGCAAAAAAAAAAAAAAAAAAAAAAAAAAAAAAAAAAAAAAAGGACAGGGAAGAGATGAAGCATCCCTGTCAGTATAACACTCAAACACTTTTCCTGCCAATTGGTCCTAAGGTTCCTGCGAATTTGCAGTCCCCTCTATAAATTTTCTTGCAGTTCTTTACAGAAGACTTTATCGATATGATAGTTTCAGAGTCAAATATGTATGCATCTTAGAAGGGAACATTTCTAAGCCTCACATCAACTGAGCTGAAAAGCTTCTTAGGAATGCCTTTAGTAATGGTTTTCCACAGACTACCTAGTATTCGTCTGTATTGGTGATCAGACCCTAATTTTCCCTCTTCTAGAAACGTTGATAGGATGTCTCTCAGAAGGTTCTAAACATTTTGGGGCATATTCATGTAAATGATAACAACAATATGCCCAAAAGAAATTAACCTAATTACGAAAAATAATATACAGTTTAGTCCATTTGAATAAGTTTTTCACACAATCTTTATGTCCCAGTAGATACTTATCTATTGATGAAAGTATGGTGGCTTTCTAACGAAAAAGTTCATTCAAGCAAAACATGCCACTAAAGCGTATAAAACGAGATTTCAAAATATTTGTAATATGAGGAGCTGTTACATATTATGTTT
The DNA here is from genome assembly GCA_026315105.1 of Locusta migratoria. Classification (NCBI taxonomy): domain Eukaryota; kingdom Metazoa; phylum Arthropoda; class Insecta; order Orthoptera; family Acrididae; genus Locusta; species Locusta migratoria. The sequence goes on along the minus strand of CM048744.1, from coordinate 403,568,604 downwards.
TGGGCTTATGGTTCGTTCCTGTTTGATTCACACGCTGATATCGCAGTGAGTCTTTTGGCTGTAAACATACCTTATCAATATAAAAGAATAAATACTGAGAGTCCGTATTACAGCGTACAAACAGATTGCGCTCTTGCACTTATCTCACTACGCCCTCCGTTGGCGGACTATGTTCCATTAACAGCAGATACATTTACCCGAATCACTTCCGTCATCGGATCAATGTCGACGTTGTCTTTCCAAGACACTAATTTCTTTTCCTCGTAGCGTAAACTATCGTCGCGGTGGAGTAGCCGAGCGGTCTAAAGCGTCTCACTACGGAGCGCGCGGTTGCTCGCCGTGGAGGTTCGAGTCCTCCCTAGGGCATGTGTGTGTGTGTGTGTGTGTGTTGTCCTTAGGTTAGTTTACCTTAGTTAAGTAGTTTGTAAGCTACGGACTGATGACCACGCAGTTTGGTTCGATAGATTTACAAACATTTGAACATTTCGTAAACTATCCAGAAATAAAGACACTCCACAGGAAAGCTGTATCAAAGGTGTATTCGGGCTAAAGAGCTCAACAACCGCAACCATGCTCTTCCTACAAAAAATCTTCCAACAAATCTGGTATTCCTTTCTACTTTTTATAGCTGGTTTCATGCAGTCTTTGCAGCTTGAGACTCTTACACAATTTGTGGTTGTTCCCGTATCCATTTGGTAGTCGTCGATATACACAATGTAATATAAAGTATCCGCACACTCCCTAAAACAAACTTTTCCATATTTTTTGCATTGTGCTGCCAGGAACTCCATGTCAGCGACCACAGTAGTCAAAAGACATCGTGAGAGAGCAGAATGGGGCGCTCCGCCGAACTCACGTACTTCGAACGAGATCAGCAGATTGGGTGTCACTTCTGTAAGAAGTCTGTACGCGAGATTTCCACACTCCTTATTATTTCTGATGTGGTAGTGAAGTAGAAACGTGAATGGACACGAAGAGCACGAAAGCGTTCAGGCTGACCTCATATGTTGACTGACAGAGACCGCCGACAGTTGAAAAGGACCGTACAGTGAAATAGGTAGGCTTCTATCCAGACCATAAGAAAGGATCAACTCCAAGTACTATTATGGTAGTTAGGCAGTAAATGAAAAAAATCTTGAATTCCATGGTATAACGGCTGCTCATAAGCCACATATCGCGCAGGTCAGTGCCAAACGACGCTTCGCTCGGTGTATGGAGCATAATCATTGGACGACTGAACATGTTGGGTGAAGAGACAAATCACGGTGCACATTGTGGTGAACTGATGGCAGGGTGTGGGTATGGTGAACGTCATCTCCCAGCGTGTGTAGTGCCAACAGTACAATTATGAGGCAGCGGTGTTAATGGTGTGGTGTGTTCTTCATGGAGGGGTTTGCACAGCTTGTTGTTTTGTCTGAAACTGTCACAGCACAGGCCTACGTTGATGTTTTAAGCACTTTCTCGCTTCCCAATGTTCAAGAACAATTCTGAGTTTGCGAATGTAGTACTATAGACCACTTGTTCATAATGCACTGCTTGTAGCGGACTAGTTAGGCGATAATAACATCCCTGTTATGTACTGGCCTTCACAGTGTCCTGATCTGAATCCTATAGAAAGCCTTTGGGATGTTTTGGAAGGCCGACTTCGTGTCAGGCCTCACCGATATACATCGATACTTCTTCTCAGTGCAGAACTCCCTGAAGAATGGGTCGCTATCCCCAGGAAACCTTCCAGCACCTGATTGAAGGTATACCTGCGAGAGTTGTCATCAAGCGTAAGAGTGGACCAACACCATACTGAATTTCAGCATTTCAAAAGGAGGATGCCACGATCTTGTAAGTTACTTTCAGCCAGTTGTCCCAATACTTTCAATAACATGGTGTATGTATACTACACACTATAACATAAACAAGACGAACATAATTTGGTCTGGGTCAGTCCACAGAGTTTGTACCGATCGTCTAACAAGAAGTGGGTCTCACTAACAGCTTCCAAGATGAAAAGCGTTTAACACATCTTGTTAATTGTTTTTAGTGTTTAAATTAAAGAAGTTAAGACAATTTTAATAATAAAAGGACTGCACGAATTTTCTTGTTTCTGATAAGAAATAATATCTTTTCCTGGTGTAAACTGAAGAAAGAATGATATCGTTTTCCGCCGGAAAAATGATGGAAGAGGTCTATCGGCTCCTAAGTTAAAGCGCGCACATTAGCAGCTAATGAAGCGAACTTTGTTATCAGAGTAGATGAACAATTAATTTTCGATTTCGAAGACAATCGGTTTTCAGATTGGTGTCAATATGAAGTTTGCTCGTGATTAAATAGCCAGCTTTACCTGCTGCTGGAAATAAATTGGCTGTTTGGCAGGAACGTAATGAAAAGGCCATAGGCCTCGCTGGCTAGTATGACATGAATGTCATTCCACAATATCGGCGTTACCAGCGTAAATCACATATTTCCATCATCAGATTTTCCGAAAGAGATGGATAGATATTTTACTCTAAAATCGTGAACTTCTACCACACCCAGAAGAAATTTTTTATCCCATTACTGTGTATATCTAATGTGTCTTTGAACCAGTTAGGGAAACGTCATTCAGCATGGAACACGTAATATTCTTCATAATTAAAATTAATTCTGAATATTGTATTGGATAATTGTTCAAATTTCGGAATATGAGATTGTGATAACAAAAGTCGTGGGATACTTCCTAATATCGCGTCGAGCCAACTTTACCCCATGCACCATCTACATGTTTCATGAACCACCCAGTACTGCATTGATTGGAAGAAGCTTTATGGATGCCGTTTAGGAAATTTCTCTATATTTCCACTCTATAATAGCGCGCGGGAAAAAGGAACACCTAAATCTTCCCTTTTTCGATCTGATTTCTCTTATTTTCATGATCACGTCTCTCTTTGTAGTTGGGTGCTAACGAAATATATTTTCATTCGGAAGGAAAAGTTGGCAAAAGAAATTTCGCAAATAGATCTCGCTACAACGAATAACGACTTTCATTTAACGATCTACACTATCATCTCCGTGATACTCTCTCCCCTATATCGCAATAATACAAAACGAGCTGTCCTTCTCTGAACTTTCTCTAAGTCGTCCTTCAGTCCCACTTGATGGCGATACCACAATGCGTAGCAGTATACCAAAATAGAATAACTAGTGTAGTGTAGGCAATTTCTTTAGTAGAAATGGTGCATCTTGTAAGTGTTCTGCCACTGCAACGTAGTCTTTGCTTCGCCTTCCGTACAGTACTTTCTATGTGTTTTTTGGAATTTAAGTTGATCGTATTAGTTATTAATAGGTATTTATTTGAATTTATGGCCTTTAGATTTGACTGATGTATTGTGTAATTGGAGTTTTACGGATTTCCTTTAGGGCTCATATGAATGACTTCACACACACACACTTCCTTTAACCAGAAATTGTTACCAAAATACAGCCAAAGCATCCAACGGAACAAATCGTAAATTCAGAAAAAAACATTGGTAAGGGAAGAAAAAGAACCTAAAAACATACTTACATAACTACAACATACATGGGCCAAATTACAGATAAGATTAACAACATAGTTCATAAAACAAAAGGGCAAAGACTTTCCGCACCAACAATACTATACAAACAAAAATATAAAAGGGTAAAACGAAAATCCCAAATTTCTCGAAATCTGGTATTTCTAAAATCACCGTGATCAATTTTACGATTGTCAAACAGGTCGAAACTACACAACTGCATTTAAGGAACACACACGATATTGCCCCCAAGGGAATCGTAATGTGTACTCTGGAAGAACTTTAAATATAATTATAACCACATGGCTGCATTTCCAGACAAAATTCTTAACGAGAAAACAGATTTAAAGCACAAACGTATTTAGAAAACTTTATTGATTTCATAAAAGGAAAAGGATAACTTTCGACTCTTAAAGCTGTAAACAGCAAATATATTACTATAAATTATATCGTTGGAAACAAGCATCAAATATTACGATCTTTTCACATCGTTGAAATTCTATCAAATCTAAAACATGTATACTCTTTGTAAACAGATAATTCCAATGCAGTGAACTGTACAAAATGTAATATACAATAAGTTGTGCAAAACAACGTATGATATTGTATGAGCACCCCAGGACATTAAACTGTAATTAGAAATCGTAAATATATAAATGCCGAAACAATTGTCGTCATTACGTGACACCTATCAATAAAATAAAAATGCAGCACTCAATTAAATAAAAGTTTAAAATGTCATTTGGTGACTTAATGTATACTGCGGGCGCACCAGAAAAGAAGCTTTTGGAATTATGGGATCAGTTGAGATATCTGGATTCCGAAATATAGTCATCGGCAGAATTAACTAAAATTGTTCGACGTCTATCTATCCTTTTTGCGGTGTGGAGACGACAACATTGTGGCAACCGAAATAGTAGTAATAACAGAAAATTCCTGGTTAGGGGTTGGTGTTGAGTTGTGTTTACTCTACCAAACGAATTACACAATCAGTTGGATTCACATATTCAAAGATATTTCGTTCTTGCAGCCGGTCGTCGATGTATACACAGCACGATATTTCAAGTGGGTACCTGCCAGCCATCCTCAGGTGAGCCATCGCAGACTGATGAGGGCGTCAGTGGTTCCGCAATATATAGCACGCTAAAAGTGTTGCGCGCATGCGTCAAATTCAAAATTGTATAGTCTATGGGACTTAAGTACGGGGTCATCAGTCCCGTCAATTTCAGATGGTCCACAGTGTACAGCGATGGTAGAACGGCGTAACTTAGTTGTTCTGTGGAACGCCACTCGCTGCGGTCACCAGCGATCTCTTTTGTCCCCGAAATGAGCATATACAAACCTGTCATTTCTGAAATTTGCCGTTCTGCCATCGAGGGAGCTGTTCGCTGGGCAATGCGGAACATCTTATTCTGACGCATGCGCGGAACACTCTTAGCGTGCTATATAATGGGGAACCACTGACGCCCTCATCAGTCTGTAATGGCTCACTTGAAGATGACTGGCAGGTGCCCAGTTGAAATTTCGTGCTGTGTATACATCGACGATCGGTTGCAAGCCCGAAATATCTTTGAATATTCTATTCGCTGGGAAAACTTTAAAATTCACATGGGTTCACATAGTCTAGTAAGCAGGTAGGTCAATGCAACGACAACGGGACTTATTCGAAGCCGTAGAAAGTTGGAAGCGGGACAGACAAAGAGGGAGGTGGCTGCAGCTATTGGTGTTGTAGAACTTTGTGGTGGGGGGGTTTGGAACTTAAGCCATAACTGATTCCTCTGGCACCTCACGAAACTCTCCTCTACTGTGGACTTGAGCTCGAATCTCGACTCAGGCGGAGGGTATGAATGAAATAGCGGTACAATATTCATACATTTTTCGCTCGAAACTTACAATCGTGTTGCTAGTATAGTCGGTGCGCGCGATGCCTGGATGAGCGCGTGGGCTCAGGACCACTGACGCTGCCTCCTTGGCAGCTCGCCGGCTGCCGCCATCCACCAGTTGGCGCTGTCGGTGCACCGCCTTCGTCGTGGCTGATGTCGCTTCTGCCCACCGTCACCACTAGCGTCCGTGGAACGGCCGCCTCTCGTCGTCCATGCCGCGCCTCCCGAATGAGTACCGCGCTTAGCTGCTGGGCCCCGCCTCGCAGATGCCTTACGGCCACTAGGGCTCCATGTGGCACCACCCGACAGTGGCTGCCGCGTGCCGACAGGGCTGCACGCTGCCAGCTTCGACGGATCTGCTGTCGCCTGACACTGTCCGTGTCAGACCCGTCTCCACCCGCCGATGGCTGCCTGCCACTGTCTGTGTCTGTCTCACTGACTGACTGCAACTCACACCATTCCCCTGTATTCATCCGATCGAGGATGACCACTTCTGACTTTCCCCAGCGAGCTTCCAAACACCCCTGGCAGTTCAGTGTTGCCTAAGGTGGATGACTTCCCCGTCTTTGGTCACTTACTACCGCCAAACCCAGGAAATGTCTCTCTTTAGACTTTACCGCACGCACGGTGCGGAGGCTGCTATTGCTGCCCCGTGCCTGCTCGCACTACTTCCTACTTGCGCTCCAAGGCGTCGTTACACTATGTAACACACACTTTCGACACCGCATTGCCTCCATTCGACACATATGTCAGTTTTATGTGGTCCATCACTTTTCACGTTCAATGCCCCTTACAGAGTGTCCCAAAGTGTAATTTCTAGAACCTGGACACGATTTCAGAAAACACGAACCGTTAAAAGAAGGCAACGCCAAGGTCATCTATGGGGAATATCACCAAGAGATAACCGTTGTCTCTGTTCTACAGCCTATCGAGATGGGAGGCTGAATGCAACTCAGCTGCTACGTACCCTCCAGGCAGCAACAATAATCACAATATTAAGACAAACCGCCTTCGGGTATATGACCTCTACGCACGGAGACCTATGGTGTGTATGTCCCATTAAATTCACGAAACCGTTTCACCCGAGAAATTGGGCGGAGGAACGTGAGAAATGAAGACGTAACGAATGGCGCCGGCTTCTGTTAATATGTGAACCAAGATTTTGAATTGAGCCGGACAATCGTCGTTTCCTCATCTTCAGAAAACATGGAACAATTCTCCTTATGGAGATTCATCATGAAGATGGGGCAGGATCAGCAACCGGACATGTAATGAAAACCATTTATATTTTATTTTTTCGTCACAGTTGCACTATTTAGAAGTTGGTAACTAGTTTCTGACTTGCTCGCCATTTTCAAACCACAGGCCTACGAAAAGAGAGTTACAAGCATTAAGTTACACTGTTCACATTAAAAAAATCATAAACCAGCAGTTGGTATTGATGCTATAAAAATCACATTTGAAGGTTTACCTTATTCCAACCGTAACAGTACACTGCATTAAGCAAATGACTGACAAAATCTGTACGTTGTCCACTGTTAATACATGATTACATTGAAATATAAAATACGTTAAACAGATGATGCGTTCACGGGCCTCCAACGTGTACTATGCATGTCAATGTCTTTTAGATGATGTGATGCGCTTTGCTGGGTTCATGCTTTGTGTTTCTGTCGTGGAATCTATGTTCTGACACAAGAATATTATTACCTCAACGAAAAGCAAAACAAGAGAGTGAAATAAAGTTTATTGAAAGAATACGGAAATAACGTGGTACGTCTTTTAAGATAGGTAGCGTGGTGCAATGCTGCCCATTTGCTTCTTAAATTGTTATTGATTAACACTAGGTATCAATAATTGTAAATATAAGTCTTATAATAATAATATTATTATTATAGTGCTGAAATTTTTCGGCTTTTTATTTGTAAGGGATATTGAAATTGTAATTACAGCGTTTGATTCTCCCAAGTCTCCTGGATCCATTCATATAATTATATTTGCTGAATGATCATTCCCTGACTTTACATGGATTTTTAGAATAATTTGTGTTGCTATATTGTATTTCAGTTGCAATCTGTGTTAGCCACCCTCGCTCATCCAAGAAAGTCGCTTCCTGTTCTCCGAGAACATTAGGGAAACCCTGACTACCTGTATTCCATTCAGTAGGTCCAAACTGTTAGCCAGCCAGCTGGGGAACGCAACAGCCTGGCAAAACTGCCTTTTACATGCAACAATCAGCTTCCCCCTGTATCTACAATGTCACAACTCCTACACATTAGATGAATTTTAGATAAAACTTAAAATTAAAATAATAATAATAATAATAAAGTAAAAACAATAAAATGAAAATAAAAAATCCTTATAATATTGATTGTTATGTATAGACATCATTTACTAAACTGACACATTCCACACCAGTACGAAATGTGTATATGATCTATGGAACTAGTATTAATCAAATCTAAGCCAATCTAATCTTATATGGGGCTGGGTATCGCGAAGAGACGCATCAAATGTGTATTTGTGCTGAAGACCGGAACAATAACAGAATTTTATATTGACGATCACATGTCAAAGGAATTTAAGTAACCAAAGTGGAATTACAAGCAAAACGAGAGCAAACTAAGAAGAGCATGCACTAATATAGTACATATACTGCAAAGACTGAATTATTAATAGAGTACTGATGATTTTCACAAACAATCAGTGAACGATTGCTGCAGACTTCTTTCATGTAATCTCTTACATCTGGAGCATCAGGATGCTGTGTCCCAAGGAGATATCTATAATTTTCGTTTACCCTTTGTATCAAATGTACCTGCCATATAACAATTTGCAGATTGTGTAACTGTAGGCCCGTTTATAAACCACGCTGATGTTTTTTCCACGTCTCTCAACTGTTTTTCAACAGCCCCCATTCAAAAACGCTTCTAGTTACTTATTGTTGAGTCTTGTTAATGTCCTTTGCACATTATACTGACGAAAGTAGGCAAAGGAATAAATAACTGGTACAGGGTAAAGCAATAATAAAAGCTATATATAACTGTCCAGTGAGAGGTATATTGTAGCGCTGCTGTTCGAAGTTTGCATTAACTGTCCGCGCTGTCGATTGGAAACAGCAATATCGCTTTTAGTTGCCGACGGCAGATGACTCTACCTACACGGCTGCAAGCCGACCCTCTATGGCCAGCACCATCGAGTGGAAGAATCAAATTTCCATTCATTCCCATACTTGTCTGCTCCCTCATTTACCTTTATTGCAGTCAAATATAGGATTCGAATAACCTCATTAGAATTTAAATCGCAGTTCGAATTAGTTCGGCGAAGTAGGTAGGATTCCACTCCACGCAGCAACATGCTCTTGTAACTGCACATACGGTATTGATTTTCCCCGCTCACGTCAGAATTCAAAATGCGATGCTCATGAACCACCTACGCTATCGGTAGCTTATTTTATCCTTATCCTTCTCCGATTTTCTGAAACCTCATTTCCAATTCTAGTCTTTGTAGTACCCTTTTATTTCGTATCTAGGCATTCAATATTTAATAGAATACCAATTTGTCCCGACATTTATCATGCATTACAGTATATAAGTGTAAAATATATTTACGTTGGATCAAATTCTGTAGCAGCGAGCTAGTATGGAAGCTTTTGAAATCCATAGTGGAGACGGCTTATAAAATTGTTCTATTTTTCTTCAGGGGGCGGGGGAGGTAGTTCAAACCACTCCCCTCACCACTTGCACCGAAACTCCCAGAACCAGACACGAAGATCTTTTTTCCTTACCTCCATTCTTTAAATTTGCAACGGTAGAGGGAGTGGTAGGGCTGGGTTGAGCTGAGAGAAGCTTCTGTCCCTCGTAAAACTAATTTTATTTTTAATTTTAAACAACATTTTGAACTTCTATTATAGCCAAAGTAATACCAATTTTATTCAACGTAGCTGTTTCCAAACGGTTAATAGTTTATATTCAATCCACACAATGAATCGTCAAATCCTTTCTGTTAATTATGAAACACATCTTTACAACTGTACCGCAGTACGTTCCTGCTGTACAATACGGTTTTTAATATAAGAAAACCAACTGAAAGGCAAGCACTTTCATTAAACAAAAAAATTTTATGTGTCAACAACTGTACAAGGGGATATACAGGGTGTATCACTAAGTGTTTTTGCCTCTGTAACTTATAAAATAATAGGTGACGGGAAATTTTAATGCGGTAGGTCAACACAAGAAATGTTACACTTTCTGCGCAGCTATGAACGTAGTTTATTGTATCATTTTCCAAAGAGTTACAGCACAAAGATATAATTTTTTTAATGGAACAATAGTTTTTCCTATCGTGCATTGGATTCCTTGAAGCCAGCAGCGTCCAAATCAATTTAAACTACATCCCTATCACAGTTAGTTTGGAAGTTACAACCCTTCAAAGTTTCAGGGGCAGATACCACAAACGCTGCGCATAATGCAATGCGCCTTCTAAATGTGGTGCGGCCGAGTTGTAACGTCACCGGTGTCACGGAGCGAGAAGCTTCCTCGATGCGCTGTTAGACTGACGACTGTCGCCGCACACGGCCGTATACCCGACAGTTGGAGCCACACAAACAACCGGGGCTCAATATACCACAGTTACTGACATCGGATGACGATGGCATACACTAACAACAGCGCATCGAGAAAGCTTCTCGCTCCGTGACACCGGCGACGTTACAACTCGGCCACACTACATTTAGAAGGCGCATTGCATTATGCGCAGCGCTTGTGGTATCTGCCCCAGAAACTTTGAAGGGTTGTAGCTCCCAAACAGTGATAGGAATGTAGTTTAAATTTATTTGGACGCGGCTGGTTTCAACGAATCCAATGCACGATAGAAAAAAACTATTGTTCCATTTAAAAAATTATATATTTGTGCTGTAACTCTTTGGAAAATGATACAATAAACTATGTCCATAGCTCCGCAGAAAGTGTAACATTTCTTGTGTTGAACTACCGCATTAAATTTCCCGTCACATATTATTTTATAAGTTACAGATGCAAACACACTTAGTGAAAAACCCTGTATATATCAATTGCTGTTCGTTAGTCCCGCTAAAACTCCGGAACGGCTGAACCGATTTGGCTAATTTTAGAGTTGAAATATTCGTGTAAGTCCAGGAAATGTTTAAACGTTGATGTTGTTGTTGTTGTGGTCTTCAGTCCGGAGACTGGTTTGATGCAGCTCTCCACAATACCCTACCCTGAGCAAGCCTCTTCATCTCCACATAAGAACGGCAACCTACATCTGTCTGAATCTGCTTACTGTATCCATCTCTTGGTCTTCCTCTGCGATTTTTACCCCACACACTTCCCTCTAATGCTAAATTCACAGTTCCTTGATTTCTAAGAATGTGTCCCACCACTCTATCCCTTCTTTTAGTCAAGGTATGCCAGAAATTTCTTTTCTCCCCAATTCTGTTCACTACCTCCTCATTAGTTACGTGATCCACCCACCTAATCTTCAGCATTCTTCTGTAGCACCATATTTCAAAAGCCTCAATCCTCTTCCTGTCCGCACTGTTTATCGTCCATGTCTCACTCCCATACAAGGCAACAGTCCATACAAATGCCCTCAGAAAGGACTTCCTTAGGCTTAAATCAATATTCGATGTTAACAAATTTCTCTTTTTCAAAAACGCTTATCTACCCATTGCCATTCTGAATTTTATATCCTCTGTACTGCGACCATCATTTGTTATTTTACTGCCCAAGTAACAAAACTCATCTACCTCCTTTATTGCTTCGTTTCCCAATCTAATTCCTTCAGCATCATCTGATTTTCTTACACTGCACTCCATTATCCTAGTTTCGCTCTTGTTAATGTTCATCTTATATGCACCTTTCAGCACACTGTCCATTCCGTTCAATTGCTCTTCCAGGTCCTTTGCTGTATCTGACAGAATTACTATGTCGTCGGCAAAACGCAATGTTTTTAATTCTTCCCCCTGAACTTTAATTCCTTCTCCAAATTTCTCCTTGCTTTCCTTTATAGCTTGTTCAATGTACAAATTGAATAACATTGGAGAAAGGCTACAACCCTGTCTCACTCCCTTCCCAACCACTGCATCCCTTTCATGCCCTTCTACTCTGACAACCGCTGTCTGGTTTTTGTACAAGTTGTAAATAACCTTACGTTCCCTATATTTTACTCCTGCTTGCTTGAGAACTTGAAAGAGTTTATTCCAATCAACATTGTCAAAAGCCTTCTCCAAATCTACAAAAGCTAGAAATGTAGGTTTGCCTTTTCTTAATCTATCTTCTAGGATAAGCCGTAAAATGAGTATTGCCTCCCGAGTTCCTACATTTCTCCTGAACCCAAACTGATCTTCCCCGAGATCGGCTTCTACTAGTTTTTCCATCCTTCTGTATATAATTCGTGTTAATATTTTGCAACCATAACTTATTAAACTGATGGTTCTGTAGTTTTCACACCTGTCTGCACCTGCTTTCTTTGGAATGGGTATTATAAAATTTTTTAAAGTCTGAGGGTACTTCGCCTGTCTCATACATCTAACACACCAGGTTCAACAGGTTTGTCATGGCTGGTTCTCCCAGAGACTTCAGTAGCTCTGAGGGAATATCATCTACTCCAGGGACCTTGTTTCGACTTAGGTCTTTCAGGGCTCTGTCAAATTCTTCTCTCAGTACAGTATCTCCTATTTCATCTTCATCTACATCCTCTTCCCTTCCTACAATAGTGTCTCTAAGTTCATTTCCTTTGTAGAGCCCCTCCATATACTCTTTCCACCTTTCATCTTCCCTTCTTTGCTGAGAACTGGTTTTCCATCAGTGTCCTTGATATTCATAGAGCTGTTTTTCTTATCTCCAAATGTTTCTTTTATTTTCCTGTAGGCTGTATCTATTTTTCCCCTATTTATACATTCTTCTACATCCTTGCATTTGCCTTCTAGCCACTTCTGCTTAGCCATTTTGCACTTCCTGTCAATCTCATTTCTTAGTCGTCTGTACTCCATTTTGCCTGTTTCATTTACTGCATTTTTATACTTTCTCCTTTCATCGATTAAATTTAGTATCTCCTGTGATATCCAAGGATTCTTTGTAGGTCTTGCCTTCCTACCTATTTTGTCCTCTGCTACTTTCACTATTTCATCTCTCAATTTTACCCATTCTTCCTCTACTGTTTTATTTTCCCTTGTTTCTGTCAATTGTTGCCTAAAGCTCACTCTGAAATTCTTAAGAACCTCAGGTTCCTTCAATTTATCCAGGTCCCATCTCCTTATTTTCCTACCTTTTTGTAGTTTCTTCAGTTTCAGCCTACAGTGCATAACCAACAAGTTATGGTCAGAGTCTATATCTGCCCCTGGGTATGTCCTACACTTCAAAACCTGGTTCCGAAATCTATGTCTTACCATTATAAAATCTATCCGGTATCTCCCGGTGTTTCCTGGTCTCTTCCACGTATACGACCTTCTTTTGTGAGTCTTGAACCAGGTGTTTGTTATAACTAAATTATGTTCCATGCAAAATTCTACCAGGCGGCTTCCTCTTTCATTCCTTTTTCCCAGACGATATTCACCTACTATCTTCCCTTCCCTTCCTTGTCCTACTTCCGAATTCCAGTCTCCCATAACAATTAAGTTTTCCTCTCCCTTAATTGTCTGAATAATTTCCTTTAGCTCCTCATATATTTCTTCGATTTCCTCATCATCGGCAGAGTTAGTTGGCAATAAACCTGTACTACTGTTGTCGGTGTTGGCTTCGTATCTTGACAATGATAATGCGATCACTGTGCTGGTCATAGTAGTTTACCCGCATTCCTATTTTCTTATTCATTATCAATGCTACTCCTGTGATACCCCCAATTGATTTTGTATTTATAAACCTGTACTCACCTGACCAGACATCCTGTTCATCCTGCCACCGAACTTCACTAATCCCCACTATATCTAACTTCAACCTATCGATTTCCCTTTTTAAATTTTCTAATTTTCCTACTCGATTAAGGGATCTAACATCCCACGCTCGACCCGTAGAATGCCAGTATTGTCTTTCCTGATGATCACATCCTCCTGAGTAGTCCCCGCCCGGAGATCCGAATGGGGGACTATTTTACCTCCGGAATATTTTACCCGAGAGGATGCCATCATCATATGTTCATACAGTAGAGCTGCATGTCCCCGGTTAAAGGTAACTGCTGTAGTTTCCCCTTGCTTTCAGCCGTTCGCAGTAGCTGTGTGGCAAGGCCACATTAGCTGATGTTACAAGGCCAGTTCAGTCAATCATCCAGACTGTTGCCCCTGTAACTACTGAAAAGGCTGCTGCCCCTCTTCAGGAACCACACGTTTGTCTGGCCTCTCCACAGATACCCCTCCGCTGTGGTTGCACCTACGGTACGGCTATCTGTATCGTTGAGGCACGCAAGCCACCCCACCTCGGCAATGTCTGTGGTTCATGGGAGTGGTAAACGTTGATAAAGTATGAGAAAGTTGTCCGGAAAAGAGGAAAATCAGGAAAAACTGAAAAAGCTTTTTCCAGTGAGATATCAATACCGTTCGTCCAATTGTGATAAAATTTTGGACATTTCATGTTGAAAGCATAAGGAAGGTTTGCATCAAATAAATATTTGGAAATGTTGCTCGGAAAGTAGGAAAATGTAGGAAAAAGCGAAAGCGATTTTTTTCTAAGAATAAAATTCAATTGCTACATGGTTGTAAGAGCATCACTTGAGTACGGCGTGACAGGACAAGGTTTTTATGAAATAAATTTTTTGGAAAATCTACCAGAATATTGGAAAATTTAAGAAAAACTGAAACTGTGTATTTCAAACTGATTGAATTCAGCACTATAACTGACAATTCACACGACGGAGAGTGGTAATTTTTTTGTGTATAATTGTCTAGGAAAAGGTTTCAGCAATAAAACAAATTAATTAATTAATTGAGACAGTTAAAAAGGAAAGTCGCAAAATTCGAACCAAGTTTCTTTTTCAGTGTGTTCTTAAATGTACTCAACAATATAAGTTGAGAATCGCTAATCCGATTGCGATAAAATTTTGATTCTCTGACATTCAAAGAAAGATGTACGTTCTTATGAACTAAAATATTGGGAAAGTTTCCCGGAAAATTGGTAAAATCAGAAAAAATAGAGATTTTTCTATGAAATATCAACCCCATTCATCTAATGTTCAAAATGTTCAAATGTTTGTTAAGCTTATGGGACTTAACTACGGGGTCATCAGTCCCTAAACTTACAAACTACTTATGAACTACTTACGAACTAGGACGGCACAAATATCCATGCCCGAGGGGGGATTCGAACCCCCGACCGTAGTGGCCGTGCTGACCTTGACTGGAGCGCCTCAGTCACCTCGGCCACCGCGGCCGGCAATCCCATTCATCTGATTGCGATAAAATATTGCACATTCGACGTTCAAAACGAGAGGAAGGTTTGAGTGAAGTAAGTTTGGAATAGTTGTCCAGAAAATAGGAAAATTTGTGCAAAACTGACAGGTACTTATGTGGTTCTGCTATTCTATACACTTTTTACAAAAGGGGCATTGCATTTTTAAAAGTTAATTATAACTTCTGAAAAATAGTTAAGAAGTCAGAGTAAACAGTATTTCCAGAGAGTATCTAATGTTCGATATTTAGCTTTATGTACTTCAAAAGTGTGGCTCCGTAGCACAGTGGTAGAGTGCCAGACTACAAACCCACAGGTGATAGAGAGACGGCACCCGACAGCAACGTGGACAGTGGTATGGCGGGCAGTGCACCATGCGTTTCTTGACACAGAGACACGTACGCTATGGTATCAGATCGTCAATGGAAAATTTATGACACGTGCCCGATTACATGTAATACATAGAGTGGACACTCCTTTATGTTTTCAGTGCAATGAACTGGGTAATGAAGAACATCGCCTGATATGCGGCACTTCCGCAGAAGCGTGGAGTTTAGCGCAAAAAATTATAGCTTTTTTCCTTCGAGTTGCTCCCCAAGATATCGAACCATGGATATTACTCTACCCGGACGAGAAATACTTCCCCCGAACAAAGACCAATGCAGTAACTTGGATTCGAGGATTGACAGTCCTCTACCTTTTCAGAGAAGGCCCCAAGAACGTACTTGACTTTTGGACATTTCTACAAGAACGTTATTCTACGATCCAGAACCACAAGAAATACAAACTTTACTTTGCTAATTTTCTAGGAAATGCTATGAGCGATCCCCCGCGCAGTTGGGGAGTACCGGGTATGAGAAGTTAATTCATATATTCGCCGACTTAGAGCTAGAACTGATCAGGGCAATGGAACTTACTCTAAAATCTATTGAGAAGATGTGCCCGACTCCAACACGAGGCGCGCTGGGGATCGGCGAGGTGCACTTCTAATATTAGTTTAGCAGCCAGCAACAGTGCAATACAAGAACTGAGTCCCATAGCGTTATTACATTCATTTCAACTATGTTTATATGATTTTTTGTTTGAAGAAGATATTTAACTTTAATTTCTGTGTTTAGAGAAGTAAAAATGTTAATTTTCTTACTGAGAAGACTAAAACGGCATTGAAGCCAGGACGAGAAGGCAGAAGATGGCGAGCGAAAGGCGGGGCTAAAAGGGAGGAAGGAGGCCCTAATAATAATAATAATAATAATAATAATAATAATAATAATAATAATAAAATAAAAAATAAAAGAAAAAAAAAGGTCGAGGGTTCAATCCCGCCAGGTCCTAGGTTTTTGTCTTTTACTTTCCACTTCTTTCACCTCTTGCAGTATGGCTCTTGTGAAAAATACCGAGTAGCACCGTGGTTCGGAACCCACGTTGAACTGTAGGTCCCCCTATAACTGGCTGGGTAAGTCAGTTCGAAGGTTGGAGGAAGGCAACGGCATACCACCTGCAAACAGGACCATGCCTTGTAAAGTACTGTGGTGTTCACACCAATCCTCGGATTGTTGACTGCTTTACCCTTTTTTTTTTTTTTTTTTTTTTTTTTTTTTTTTTTTTTTTTTTTTTTTACTTCAAAAAAAATTTGAAATACACTAACGAATAGCAATTCATTTTTGTCAGTTAATATACGGGTACAGATCGTGTAAAGCGAACTTTAATCTTTCAAAGTGTATATCTGAACACACCCAACATAACAATCAGGTCATTATTTTATACGTTTTAAATCTAAATTTTCCTCGCAATTTTTCCATATTTTATCACCGTTGAAACCTTCCCTGAATTTCCACGAATGTGATATGGACATTATCCTGGACATGTGTGACTGATTTGCCCACTCTTTCCACCCACTATAGAGCCGATACTAAAATTAAGAGGTAAGTGATACGAAGTTTACCGGGTCATATATATATATATATATATATATATATATATATATATATATATATATATATATATATATATATATGTGTGTGTGTGTGTGTGTGTGTGTGTGTGTGTGTGTGTATGTGTGTGTTTAAATAAATAAGAGCACAAAAGTAGGAAACGACCACAAACCTGTAATAAGATTATCTGTCCACACTCTACCACTTAGATGCCTAAACATAAGGTTACCAGATGCTTCAAGATTATCAGTTCAATATAAAATTTTGAATGCACGTAACTTACGGTGTGCGGACCAATTTCAAATAATATCCAGCCTCGAGTATTTATTGTAAACACCAAAGCAAGACACTCAATTAGTTGTGGAGTTGCAATTTTAAGGCAGCTACAGAGCCAAGTACCCATTTCAATGCCGCAACTTATGCAGTGCCAGTTAAATTAACTTCAATACCACTGCATAACCACAACAGACTAGCGTCGCACCTTTTGATCAGTGAGCCTCTTTCAAGTTGCTCGTAATAGCGGCGTGCATTTGGATCTGCACCGATTGTTCCCCCTTGATGGCTCCAAAACTGCCGGCTGTCCACTCTGCTTCCAAACACGAGATTGAAAATAATAGTGGTCCTATCACACACACTCCCCTCGGGCACGCCTGACGATACACTCGTCTCTGGTGAACACTCGCCGTCGAGAACAACGTACTGCTTCTATTACTTAGGAAGTCTTTCAGCCAGTCACAAATCTGTGAACCTATTCCATAAGCTCGTATCTTCGTTAGCAGTCTGCAGTGTGGCAGCGCCTCGAACGCCTTTTTGAAGTCGATTAAAGGAACAAAAATGACAATAGCAACATCCAATTTACGGGATGACAAGTTGGAAGAAATTAATGACTTAAGCTGCCATGTTCTGCAGCTGCGTCGCGTGCATACTGTTGGAGGAACTGTTCAATTTAATGGTCATCCTTTGAAGGCACATTCGACTACGGGTCACATAACTCCTCCATACATTACATATGTATTGCTGTAAACTGTCGTTCATTACTGGATGTAAAAAGATAATTTCCTGAAATATATTCATCCTTAGATGAATATCAACCTCTAGTAAATGACTTGGCGAATGAATATGACGGTAGAGCCATGAGAAGAATTATATATTTAGACGTGTGTAGCAACTTTCACAGAAAAAATTTTCAAACTTACTCGTTATTATACAAATGTAGGCTTCCGTGGCTGTTGTTACTATCAATAAAATTCTTTCGGGTATGAGAGCGCGTCGTCATTTTATAAACTCTACCGACGTTTCGGCCGCTGTTGCGAACGACATTCAGGGTCAGACACAGACCCTGAAGAAGGCCGTTTGCAACAGCGGCCGAAACGTCGGTAGAGTTTATAAAATGACGACGCGCTCTCATACCCGGAAAATTTTTATTGACAGCTACTCGTTATTAATTTTGAACAACTTTTACGTGTAATGATTTTCAATGTGACTCATGATAGCTAAAATAGTGCATAGAGCTCCCTCTAGCGGCCTCCTGATTTGCAGCCCGATGGAGGTTCTGCGTGCTGGCGGGCCACAAACAACATTGGTCACAACGAACAGTGCATCAGAGGAGATATCTAGGTTCTGAAGTATTGTTATCGGGAGAATGAACTAAAATGGTTCGACGTCTTTCTGTCCGTTCTACGGAGTTCAGACAGCAAGCTTACACCAATCGAGGTAGTGGTAATAACGGAAAGTTGCTCCAGAGGATGTTGGTGTTCACTTGTGTTTACTCTACCAAACGAATTACAGAAACAGTTAGTGCAATGCAACAACAACGTGACTTAGCCGAAGCTATTGCACAGAGAGCCATAGGAAGGTTTGAAATGCAACAGACACAGAGGGATGTGGCTGCAGCTATGTAATTTCCAGAACCTGGACGCGATTTCAGACAAACAGAACCGTCGAAAGAAGGCAAGGCCAAGGTCGTCCACGGCTAATATCAGCAACAGACGACCGTTATCTCCAGTTAACAGCGCGCCGAGATAGGAGGCCAAATGCAATTCAGCTGCAACGCATTCCTCTCCCCCCTGCAGGCAGCAAGAGGCAGACCTATGATGTGCGTCTCATTAAAACAACGACACGGCTTATCCCCCAGAAACTGGGTGGAGGAACGTCAGAATTGAAGTCGTAACGAATGGCGCCAAGTTCTACTTCCAGATGAGTCAAGATTTTGTGTTGAGTAGAACAATCATCGTTCCATCATCTGGGGACAACCAGGAACTTGGAACAATCCTGTTTATATGCAGGAACCATATAATGGTGGTGGAAAATGGTGTAGGCAGGAATCAGTATTCGCCGATGTACGGACCTCTATTACGTCCAGAATGACACTTTAACTGCCCAGAGGTATAGAGAAAAGTCCTTCGACGTTTTGTTGTGCCCAACGCTGATGCTGTAGAATATGGGTTCTTTCTGGTGGACGATAACGCTCGCCCCCACATAGCTATACCAGTGGACAACATGCTTGAAGCTGAGAGAATTGAAGGAATGATGTGGTCAGCTTTTTCACCGGACTTAAGCCTTATTGAGCATGTCTGGGACTCACTTGCAGACGCATTGTAGCCAGACCAGCACCTGGTGCAACGGGTGCAGCGCTGGTTATATGAATGGACTAATATCCCTCAAGAGCTGATTAATATCGCCATATTGTCCATACCACGCAGGTGTGCAACGTTGATAGCCTTCCGAGGTGACTATAAGCCATATGGAAGGGCAGTGAAAAAGACTTTGTCACTATGGTGCCTCGCTCAAGTGAAGACAGCAAAACATCTTACTGTGTCACACACGAATTACAATTGTAACTAATATCTGAATAAAGTATGTTACTATATGTATATTGTGCATGATACCTCACCTGATCCCGTAATTGTTTTGCGCAGAGTACGACTGTAGACTATGGTGCCAATGGATTTTATGGCGCCACTTTAAAAGTGAAAACACCTTACAGGCAGACAAACAGTGTCATATCTCCGTAATTTTGGTAAATATATTTGAAACGATGTGAGATATGGAAGAAAACGTAAACGAGCGATGTTGTAGAGAATTTATCCGCTACAGATTTGTTCAATTTTTGTATCAGCTAAGCGATTACAGCGTTATTACACTGCTGGCCATTAAAATTGCTACACCAAGAAGAAATGCAGAAGATATACGGGTATTCTTTTGACAATATATTATACTAGAACTGACATGTGATTACATTTTCACGCAATTTGGATGCATAGCTCATGAGAAATCAGTACCCAGAATTACCACCTCTGGCCGTAATAACTGCTTTGATACGCCTAGGCATTGAGTCAAACAGAGCTTGGATGGCCTGTACAGGTACAGATGCCCATGCAGCTTCAACACGATACCACAGTTCATCAAGAGTAGTGACTGGCGTATTGTGATGAGCCTGTTGCTCGGCCACTATTGACCAGACGTTTTCAATTGGTGAGAGATCTGGAGAATGTACTGGCCAGGGCAACAGTCGAACATTTTCCGTATCCATAAAGGTCCTACAGGACCTGCAACATGCGGTCGTGCATTATCCTGCTTAAATGTAGGTTTTCGCAGGGATAGAATGAAGAGTAGACCCACGGGTCGTAACACATCTGAAATGTAACGACCACTGCTGAAAGAGCCCTCGATTTGAACAAGAGGTGACCGAGATGTGTAACCAATATGCACCCCATACCATTACGCCGGGTAATACGCCAGTATGGCGATGACGAATACACGCTTCCGATGTGCGTTCACCGTGATGTCGCCAAATACGGGTGCGACCATCATGATGCTGTAAACAGTACCTGCATTCATCCGAAAAAAATGACGTTCTGCCATTCGTACACCCAGGTTCGTCGTTGCGTACTACACCGCAGGCGCTCCTGTCTGTGATGCAGCGTCATGGGTAACTGCAGCCATGGTCTCCGAGCTGATAGTCCATGCTGCTGCAAACGTCGTCGAACTGTTCG
Source organism: Locusta migratoria (assembly GCA_026315105.1). NCBI lineage: Eukaryota > Metazoa > Arthropoda > Insecta > Orthoptera > Acrididae > Locusta > Locusta migratoria. The sequence continues at coordinate 403,547,873 of CM048744.1, read as the reverse complement.
TGAAGATGGTTGTTGTCTTTCAAAAGTCACCATCTTTTGACTCGAGACGTGGCTGCACAATACATTACAGCCATGCGGATAAGATGCCTGTCATCTCGACTGCGACTGATACGAAGCCGTTGGGATTCCGTATTTGCCCTCCTGAATTCACCGATTCTAACAGTCATTGGATCGCGACCAAAGGGAGTAGCAATGTCGCGATACGATAAACCGCAATCGTGATAGACTACAATCCGACCTTTATCAAAGTCGAAAACGTGATGGTACGCATTTCTCATCCTTACACAAGGCATCACAAGAACGTTTCACCAGGCAACACCGTTCAACTGCTGTTTGTGTATGAGAAAATCGCTTGGAAACTTTCCTCATGTCAGCACGTTGTAGGTGTCACCGCCGGCACCAACCTTGTGTGAATGCTCTGGAAAGCTAATCATTTGCATATCACAGCATATTCTTCCTGTCGGTTAAATTTCGCGTCTGTGGCACGTCATCTTCCCGGTGTACCAATTTTAATGGCTAGGAGTGTACAAATTTAAGTTCGAGCTGCCAAAAGACCATCGCCAAAGACCCACGTTTAGTGTTTCTAACCGAAATTTTGTCCATAAAGAAAAACAGCAAGTGTTAATTTGGGGAGTATGTCGAACGATTTCAACCTCTACCATTTTTTTTCTATACCTACACAAATAACAGAGTCGCCCTACGTTGGGTAACTTTCGTATCACCCTGTACATGGCAGACGTACTGTGAGGTTGCTGTGACTATCCAGTACAGCGCAGCACTCTTTGCAGGGAGACGGTGTGTGCTGAGCTGCCGTGGTCTCTGCGCGACGCCCCTGGGCGTGTGTCGCCGGCAGTTGTCGGCTGCGGCTGTCTGGATAGCGAGGAGCGGTGGCCCTCTGGGGGCGCGCGACGTCCCCAACTTAGCGCGCCGTTTTATGCCGTTTTTGCTCTGCAGTTAAGGTCCGCCGGGGAGCTGACACCGCAATGCTGCTGCGAGTAGCGCTGCGTTTAAACAGCGCTCCGTTTCTGACCTACCTTTCTACAGCTTCCAGGACGCTACATTGGCGGTTATATGCCGTCCGAGGTTGCGTTGAAATTTTAAAAACCAGTTCATCGCTATCCCTCAACAGGAAGAATGCAGAAAGTTGAAATTAGTGATTCGTGAAATGTCAAAATCAACTCATTCCGTCATAGGGAGCTATCAAGTATGGGGTTCCAGACGGTTCGGTCTTACATCTACATCTACTGGTTGATCAAAGAGTGATTATAAATTTCAAAACCTAATAAATCATGGAATAATGTAGACAGAGAGGTAAAAATTGACTCACATGCTTGGAATGACATGGGGATTTATTAGAGAAAAAAATAAAAATTTCAAAAAATCTGCGGGTTCATTTGATCAGAAAAGCAATAATTGGCTAACAAATTAAGACAAACCAACGATTATGTTGTTTACAGGAAATGCTCAATATGTTCACCATCATTCCTCACCAATAGCTGTACTCGAGGAATAATGACGTGAACAGCACTGTAAAGCATACCCGGAGTAATGGTGAGACACTGGCGTCGGATATTTTCTTTCAGCATCCCTAGATATGTCGGTCGATCACGATACACTTGCGACTTCAGATAACCCCAAAGCCAATAATCGCATGGACTGAGGTCTGACGACCTAGGAGACCAAACATGACGAAAGTGGCGGCTGAGCACACGATCATCACCAAACGATGCGCGCAAGAGATCTTTCACGCATCTAGCAATATGGGGTGGAGCGCCATCATGCATAAAAATCGTTCGTTCCAGCAGGTGTTTATCAGCCAGGCTGGGGATGATGCGATTCTGTAACATATCGGCGCCACGGGAGCAGTTACAAAACCAGAATTACGCAGTTCCTCGATAAAAAAAGGTCCGATAACGGCAGATGTGGTAAATCCAACCCATATCGTGACTTTCTCGTCTTTTCCACTACAGTTCTAGGATTTTCGGTAGCCCAAATTCTGCACTTGTGGGCGCTGACAGACCCTCGGAGCGTGAAATGAGCTTCGTCTGTCGGCAACACGTTACTGAACAAATCGTTATCTTCCGCCATCTTTCTAAACGCCCACACCGTAAATGCCATCCGCTTTACTAAATCGCCAGGTAACAGTTCATGATGCCGATGGATTTTGTTCAAATGTTCAAATATTTGTAGAGCTTATGGGACTTAACTACCGGGTCATCAGTCCCTAAACTCAAAAACTACTTATCAACCACGTAATACTATGGACGGCACAAAGATCCATGCCCGAAGTGGCCGTGCAGACCGTGACTGGCGCGCCGCAGAGCGCTCGGCCACCGCGGCCGCCATGGATTTTGTAAGGATAGCATCGGAGTGTACGCCTAAGTGCCAACAAAACAGTAGTGCATGGAATGCCGGTGCGACGTGCGATTGCACGAGCGCTGACTTCCCCGTGCATTGAAGAACCTGCTACAGTCTCCATTTTTTCTGAACTGTCTCAGCAGCAATACGCCTTGTGCTCGGTCGGCCACTACGGGTCTGTCGTCTAAATAACCCGTGGCTTCGAACTTCGAATTCATTCTGGCCACAGCTGCGTTTGTCAACGGACCTTTACCCGTCAGAATCCCCTTCCTATGGCGATAGGATCGTAACGCTGAGCTAGCACATTCCCTATTCTAATAATACAGCTTCACTAAAGGCGCCTTTCGGGTAACGTCAACATGCTGCAACCGCTGATGCATCTGAATCTCTCTCTCATTACAGCTCCTTTTATACACGATTTTCATGCACAGTCAATCACGTTTTGCTGTCCAGCGCAACCTGTTTTTTTAACTTTTTGTTTTTGTTTCATTTATTTATTGTTCTAATAAAACCTTATGTCATTCCAAGCATGTGTGTCAATTTTTACCTATCTACATTATTCCGTAATTTATTAAGTTTTCAAATTTATACTGACTTTTTGATCACCCGGTACATCTACATCCACATTATACTCTGCAAATCACTTTGAAGCGCATGGCAGAGCGTTCTTCTAACCACTTTTATGATAATTCTCTATAGTTCCACTCTCTAATAGCTCGCGGGAAAAAGGAACACCTAAATCTTTCTGTTTTCTATCTGATTTCTCTTATTTTATTTTCATGAGATTGTGGGTACTAAGAAAATATGTTCGCATTCGTAAGGGAAATTTGGTGAAAGAAATTTCGCAAACAGATCTCGCCGCATTATATAACGCCTTTCTTTTAATGATTACCACCCCAACTCGTGCATTATTTCTGTGACACTCTCTCCTTACATCGCGTTAATACAAAACGAGCTGCCCTTGTCTGAATTTTTTCTAAAACGCCCGTCAGTCCCACCTAGTGTGGACCCCACAATGCGCAGCAATACTCCAAAATAGGACGCATAAGTGTAGATTAGGTAGTTTCCTTTGTAGTACTGTTGCATCTTCTAAGTGTCCTTCCAATGAAAAGTAGTCTTTGGTTCGCCTTCCCCACAATATGCTCTATGTGTTCTTTCCAATTTAAGTTGTTCGCAATTGTTACTCCCGGGCATCTAGTTCAATCCACGGCCTCAAAGTTTGACTGATTTATCGTGTAACTGAAGTTTAACGGGTTTCTTTCAGTGGTCATATTGATGACCTCGCACTTATCATTATTAAGGGTCAATTTCCAGTTTTTTCACCCTGCAGATATTTTATCTAAATCATTTTGCAGATTCTTTTGATCTTCTGGTGACTTTACTAACCTATAAATGACAGCATCATCCGCCATCATCCTACGAGAGGTACTTAGATTGTCTCCTAAATGGTTTATAACAGGAACAGTAGGGGCCCTATATCACTTCTGTTCTACTCGATGACTTACCGTCAATTACAACGTACTATGTCCTATCTAACAGGAAATCACGAATCCAATCGCACAACTGTGGCGATATTCTGTAAGCGCGCAATTTGATTAAAAGACGCTTGCGAGGTACAGTGACTAAAGCCTTTCGGAAATCTTACTTTATCGGTAGCACTCATCGCATGATGTGAGTAAAGAGCTATCTGTGTTTCACAAGAACGATACTTTCTAAATCCACGTTTGGGAGTTAAAAACACAAAAGGTACCTTCCATAAGGCAGAATTCCTCTCCAATTTGTCAAATCAAACAAGAAAACAATCAGATTTGCAACAAGTTGATCAGATGAAGATATTTCTGTCCCAAAGGGGATCCGTGCAATTTATTGTTCCGGAAGAGGTAAGGGAAACAAAACACGATGCGATATGAGACTAGATGTTTAGTGATGGCTTTAAATGAAATGTGTCTGCTAATCATTCACTTTATTTCAACTGGGTAGGTTTATGTTCATATTCATCACTACAAATAAGCAACAGATTTGAACGCACACACATCACCTCGCCCCACGCTCTTGCCTAACCTATCGATTCACTTTGTGCAGCACTCGTCATGTTCACTACTACCAGCGCGGCGGCAATTAATAGATAAATTTCCGTCACAGACATGTTCCGGCGAGTAAAACGTGAAAAAAAAATAAGTGCGAGGTGGTGGAACATCGCGCCCGCTGAAACTAATCCCTGCTGCAAGTAGGCGGGTCACGTACAGGAGCCTGCGTCATCACCTCCCGTATTTCGGTATTAAATGTCTTGGGCAGTTTACTGTTCCTGATATACATTGCCATTGTACATTAAGGAAGGTGCAAAGCTAGTTCGTTTTGCTAAAGATACAAGTATAGCAATCACATCCAAAAAATAAGAACTAAGTGATACAATCGTAAATAATGTTCTCACAAAATTATTAAGTAGTTCTTAGCAAGTTCTTATCCAGTTCCGTACAGTAAATGCCACAACTCCAGTAATAAATATAAACTTTGAACAGAAATCTGTAGCTAAGGTAAAATTTTCAAATTTCTTAGGTGTGTGCATTGATGAGACATTAAACTGGTAAGAACACATTGATGGACTGCTGAAAAGTTCAGCTACGTATGCTGTTAGAGTTATTGCAAATTTTGGCGATAAGAATCTCAGTAAATTAGCTGATTATGCCTATTTTCATTCACTGCTTTCATATGGCATCATATTCTGTGATAATTCGTCGCTGAGTAAAAATGTATACATTGTACAAAAGCGTGTAATCAGAATTATTGCTGGAGCCCACCCAAGATCATCCTGCAGACATCTATTTAAGGGTTTAGGTATCCTCACAGTAACTTCACAGCTTCACTATATATATATATATATATATATATATATATATATATATATATATATATATATATATATATACTGTGCAATCACGTCATCAACACAGATTTTCTGTGAACGTTTGGGCGGGAATTGTTGGTGATATCTTGATTGGGCCTCATGTTCTTCCGCCTACGCTCACTGGAGCACATTATCATGACTTCGTACGGGATACTCTACCTCTGCTGCTAGAACATGTGCCTTTTCAAGTACGACACAACATGTGGTCCTGCACGATGGAGCTCCTCCACATTTCAGTCGACGTGTTCGTACGCTTCTCAACAACAGATTCGGTGACCGATGGATTGGTAGAGGCGGACCAATTCCATGGCCTCCACGCTCTCCTGACCTCAACCCTCTTGACTTTCATTTATGGGAGCATTTGAAAGCTCTTCTACGCAACCCCGGTATCAAATGTAGAGACTCTTCGTGCTCGTATTGTGGACGGCTGTGATACAATACGCCATTCTCCAGGGCTGCGTCAGCGCATCAGGGATTCCATACGACGGAGGGTGGATGCATGTATCCTCGCTAACGGAGGAAATTTTGAACATTTCCTGTAATAAAGTGTTTGAAGTCACGCGGGTACGTTCTGTTGTTGTGTGTTTACATTCCATGATTAATGTGATTTGAAAAGAAGTAATAAAATTAGCTCTAAGATGGAAATTAAGCGTTTCCGGACACATGTCCACATAACATATTTTCTTTCTTTGTGTGTGAGGAATGTTTCCTGAAAGTATTGCCGTACCTTTTTGTAACACCCCGTATAAAGAGCAGACAAATTAAAAGTTGAGACGTGGGAAAAAACTAAGTAAACAGTTCATTATTTCGTTATTAACTACGACAACTGCGAGGCAAGACGGTTAATTCTTCAATGTTTGCAGTTGGCTACTGAATCAAGTATGAACCTCTTAGTCCGAAACATACCGATAGTGACGAATGTCTCTCTTCGGGGCTGCAAAGGAATGTGGAAATCGCATGAGGAGAAATCGGGACTGTATTGAGCGTGTGTAACGGCTTCCCAGCCTTGTAAATTATAGGCTTGCTCTATCCTTATATAGATTGATGCCACTTCTTCTTCTCATTGTATGGCGGAGCGCACTGAGGCGCTATGCTGCGATGTGCGATGCCGTTCCCCGTCTGGGGTTCGAATCCTCCCTCGGGCATGTTTGTTTGTGCTGTCTTTAGTATAACATAGTTTGTAAGCTTAGGACTGATGACACGGCAGTTAAGACCCACAAGCTTCTTCTTCTTTCAGTAGGTGTGTCCCCAGACAGGTTTCAACTGGACGTCCTCCACTTCGTTCTGTTCTGGGCATCCTCCTTCATTTGCCTGTAGTTTCTTCCTTTCTTCAGGTCAGTCAGCATTCCAAATCTTCTCCTTCCTCTCCCTCCTCTTCATTCTACTTTTCCTTCCATTATTCTTAGCAGCAGACAATTCCTACGTAATATGTGCCCCAACCAAGATGTTTTCCTCGTCTGGATTATCCTAATGAAGGTCCTTTCCTCTCCTACCCTGCGCAACACTTCCACATTTTTCATTTTGTCCGTCCACTTCACTTTTTCCATTCTACTCCGTAGCCACATTTCAAAACTTTATGAATATTTTTGTTCTTTCTGTCTAATTGTCCACGTTGCAGATTCATATGACACCACGCTCCACACAAAATGTTTGGCGAACCTCTTCCTTACAGTAATAGAAATACTTTTGGTTGTTAGCAAATCTTTTACTTTCCTGAAAGCTTTCTTTTCTATAGATATCCTTCACCTTACTTCCTCTGTGCAACTTCCAGTGGATGTTATCATGCTTCCCAAATACTGAAACGATTGCACCTGTTCCAATACTTTTCCCTCTAATGATATTTTGATTGTGTCGTCTTCTTTTCCAATTTTCATGACTTTGGTCTTATCAATGTATAATCGCAATCCAAAATATTTACCCACGCTTAAAATATTTTCCATCATTTTGTCCGTCCACTTCACTTTTTCCGTTCTACTCCGTAGCCACATTTCAAAACTTTCTAAATATTTTTGTTCTTTCTGTCTGATTGTCCACGTTTCAGATCCATATGACACCACGCTCCACACAAACTATTTGGCGAACATCTTCCTTACAGTAATAGAAATACTTTTGGTTGTTAGATAATCTTTTACTTTCCTGAAAGCTTTCTTTCCCATAGATATTCTTCGCCTTACTTCTTCTCTGCAACTTCCACTGGATGTTATCATGCTTCCCAAATACTGAAACAATTGCACCTGTTCCAATTCTCTTCCCTCTAATGATATTTTGATCCTGTCGTCTTCTTTTCCAATTTTCATGACTTTGGTCTTATCAATGTTTAATCGCATTCCAAATTCTTTACCCACGCTTAAAATATTTTCCATTATTTCCTGGAGATATTCTTCTGTTTCTGCCAATACTATCATATCATCTGAATATTTTAGTTTTTATCTTTTTCCTCCCACCCCCATGAACTACAGACATTGCCGAGGTGGGGTGGCTTGCGTGCCTCAACGATGCAGATAGCCGTACCATAGGTGCAACCACAGCGGAGGGGTATCTGTGGAGAGGCCAGACAAACGTGTGGGTCCTGAAGAGGGGCAGCAGCCTTTTCAGTAGTTATAGGGGCAACAGTCTGGATGATTGACTTAGCTGGCCTTGTAACATCAGCTAATGTGGCTGAAAGCAAGGGGAAACTACAGCCGTTACTTTTCCCGAGGACATGCAGCTCTACTGTATGAAAATATGATGATGGCATTCTCTCGGGTAAAATATTCCGGAGGTAAAATAGTCCCCCATTCGGATCTCCGAGCGGGGACTACTCAGGAGGATGTTGTCATCAGGAAAGATAATACTGGCATTCTACGGATGTTAGATCAATTAATCGGGTAGGAAAATTGGGAAATTTAAAAAGGGAAATGGATAGTTTGAAGTTAGATATAGTGGGGATTAGTGAAGTTCGGTGGCAGGATGAACAGGATTTCTGGTCAGGTGAGTACAGGATTATAAGTACTAAATCAGTTTGGGGTATCACAGGAGTAGGACTGATAATGAATAAGAAAATAGGAATGCGGGTAAACTACTATGAGCAGCACAGTGATCGCATTATCATTGTCAAGATAGATACGAAGCCAACGCCAACAACAGTAGCACAGGTTTATATGCCAACTAGCTCTGCCGATGGTGAGGAGATCGAAGAAATATATGCGGAGCTAAAGGAAATTATTCATACAGTTATGGGAGAGGAAAACTTAACTGTGATGGGAGACTGGAATTCGGTAGTAGGAAAAGGAAGAGAAGGAAAAATAGTAGGTGAATATGGACTGGGCAAAAGGAATGAAAGAGGAAGCCGCCTGGTAGAATTTTGCACGGAACATGACTTAATCGTAACAAACACGTGATTTAAGAATCACAAAAGAAGGTTGTATACTTGGAAGAGGCCAGGAGACACCGGAAGGTATCAGATAGATTTTATAATGGTAAAACATAGATTCCGGAACCAAGTTATCAATTGTAAGACATACCCAGGGGCAGATATAGACTCTGACCATAACTTGTTAGTCATGAACTGTGGGCTGAAGCTGAAGAAACTGCAGAAAGGTAGGAAAATAAGGCGATGGGACCTAGATAAATTGAAGGAACGCGAAGTTCTGGAGAATTTCAGAGGGAGCTTTAGGCAAGAAGAGGAATGGGTAGCATTGAGAGATGAAATAGTGAAGGCAGCAGAGGACAAAGTAGGTAGAAAGGCAAGACCTACAAAAAATCCTTGGATATCACAGGAGATACAGAATTTGATTAATGAAAGGAGAAAGTACAAAAATGCAGTAGATGAAACAGGCAAAACGGAGTACAGACGACTAAAAAATGAGATTGACAGGAAGTGCAAAATGGCTAAGCAGGAGTGGCTAGAAGCCAAATGCAAATCTGTAGAAGAATGTATAAGAAGGGGAAAAGTAGATACCGCCTACAGGAAAATAAAAGAGACATTTGGGGTCAAGAAAAGCAACTCTACGAATATCAAGAACTCAGATGGGAAACCAGTTCTCAGCAAAGAAGGAAAAGCTGAAAGGTGGAAAGAGTTCATAGAGCAGCTCTACAAAGGAAATGAACTTAGAGACGATGTTGTAGGAAGGGAAGAGGAAGTAAATCAAGGTGAACTAGGAGATACTATACTGAGAGATGAATTTGACAAAGCCCTGAAAGACCTAGGTCGGAACAAGGCCCCAGGAGTAGATGACATACCCTCAGAGCTACTAAAGTCTCTGGGAGAGCCAGCCATGACAAAACTATTTGAACTGGTGTGTAGGATGTATGAGACAGGCGAAATACCCTCACACTTTAAGAAAAATGTAAAAATCCCCATTCCAAAGAAATCAGGCGCAGGCAGGTGTGAAGATTACAGAACCATTAGTTTGATAAGTCATGGTTGCAAAATTTTAACACGAATTATCTACAGGAGATTGGAAAAGCTGGTAGAAGCTGACCTCGGGGAAGATCAGTTTGGATTCAGGAGGAACATAGGAACCCGGGAGGCAATACTCACTTTACGTCTTATCTTAGAAGATAGATTAAGGAAAGGCAAATCTACATTTTTAGCTTTTGTAGATTTGGAGAAAGCATTTGAAAATGTTGACTAGAATACACTCTTTCAAATTCTGAAGTCAGCAGGGGTAAAATATAGGGAAAGGAGAGTTATTTACAACTTGTACAAAAGCCAGATCGCAGTTATTAGACTCGAAGGGCATGAAATGGAAACATCAGTTGGGAAGGGAGTAAGACAGGGTTGTAGCCTTTCTCCGATGTTATTCAATTTGTACATCGAGCAGGCGGTGAAGGAAAGCGATGAAAAATTTGGAATAGGGATTAAAGTTCAGGGGGAAGAAATAAAAACATTGCGTTTTGCTGATGACATTGTAATTCTGTCAGAGACAGCAAAGGACCTGGAAGAGCAGTTGAATGGAATGGACAGTGTGTTGAAGAGAGCGTATAAAATGAACATTAACAAGAGAAAAAAATGAAATGCGGTCTTAGAAAGTCAGGCGATGCTGAAGGAATTAGATTAGGTAACGAAACAATGAAGGTGGTAGATGAGTTTTGTTATTTGGGTAGTAAAATAACATGCGATGCTCGCAGTACAGAGGATATAAAATGCAGAATGGCAATGGGAAGAATAGCATTTTTGAAAAAGAGAAATTTGCTAACATCGAATATTAATTTAAGTGTAAGGAAGTCTTTTCTGAAGGCATTTGTGTGGAGTGTTGCCTTGTACGGGAGTGAAACATGGACGATAAGCAGTGCGGACAGGAAGAGAATAGAGGCTTTTGAAATGTGGTGCTACAGAAGAATGCTGAAGATTAGGTGGGTAGATCGCGTAACTAATGATGTGGTATTGAACAGAATTGGCGAGAAAAGGAATTTTTGGCATACCTTGACCAAAAGAAGGGATCGCTTGGTAGGACACATTCTGACGTCGAGGAATTTAGCATTGGAGGGAAGTGTGTGGGGTAAAAATCGCAGAGGGAGGCCAAGAGACGCGTATAGTAAGCAGATTCAAGTGGATGTGGGTTGCCGTTCTGATGAGGAGATGAAGAGGCTTGCTCAGGTTAGAGTAGGGTGGAGAGCTGCATCAAACCAGTCTCCGGACTGAAGACCATAACAACAACAATTTTTTTCTCCTCCCACTACAAGTCCTATTGCTTCTTCCAAGGCCTCATCAATTAGTTTTCAGCATATATATTGAAAAGTGCTCGTGACATACAACAATCCTGTCTCACAACTCTTCCGATACTGACTTCAGTTTCATCTTCTTCTACTCGAAATACCACTTTCTGTCCAACATAAAGTTGTTTTATTAATCTTATCAACCTTAACAAACATTTAAACATTTTTGTTTGCTTTGTCAACATTTCGGGAGGGATTGGAACCCCAGAAACCACCCCTTTGGTGTGCGTCGCTGGTCTGTCTGTTGGACGGTGTCGTTGCAGAAGGTGAGCGTGAGCAGCGCGTGTCAGAATTCTTGGGCCCCTGGGACTAGCGGCTAATGGAGTGTTGCGGGCGGCCGGCCGGCGCTCCCGCAGGGGCCATGGCTCAGGCGGCAACTTCTGCAGAGGCGGCGTCACGTCACAGCCGGCTGACCCCACAACAAGTGTGACCTCTCCACCACCAGCGCCGACACCTCCGCAAGTTTGCGGAAGCACGCACGATACGCATGTAAAGCACGCTGTTGGCTTCGAGTAACCGCTTCGTTATAACACGCTTTCCAGTCTTCATCACAACTATCTACTGCTCTCATGAATCAAACTACCATTTGACACCCATTTCAGTTTGCGTATATTTTGCTTTCTGTCTAATAAACGGGAAAAGTAGTTTATGCCTTCTGTGAAGTTTGGAAAGTAGGAGGCGAGGTACTGGCGGAAGTGAGGTTGTGAGGCGGCATCGTGAGTCGTGTCGGGGTAGCTCAGTCGGTAGAGCGCTTGCCCGCGAAAGGCAAAGGTCCCAGGTTCGAGTCCCGGTTCCGGCACACAATTTTAATCTGCCAGGAAGTTTCAGTTTATGATGCTTTTTTTTGTTTTGGAAATGGGTTTTTTTCATAAAACTAATTAACAATTACAATATTTAGCCAGAAAGTGACAAACTTCTTTTATCCGTCGGATCGGTGTGCGTTGCGGCTTTCCTGTGGGAGGCCATGCCACAGACTATTCGGACGCTCCCGCCTCAAATTCTAAGCCGGCCGCGGTGGCCGAGGGGACTACGGCGCGTCAGTCACGGTCTGCACGACCACTACGATCGGGGTTTCGAATTCTCCCTCGTGCATGGATATTTGTGCCGTCCTTAGTGTTAGCTAGTTCATAAGTAGTTTGTAAGTTTAGGGACTGTTGACCCCGTAGTTAAGTCCCATAAGCTTAACAAATATTTCAACATTTCAACTTTTCTAATCGTTTTTCCCATAAGCTATACAAACATTTGAACATTTAATCGCCACGGTGGAGTATCTGTGCGGTCTATAGCGTGTGTTTGTCCTTAGGTTAGTTTACCTAGGTTTAAGTAGTTTGTAAGCTACGGACTGATGACCACGCAGTTTGGTCCGATAGATTTACAGACATTTGAACATTTAATCAAATTCTAATTCTCCCTTGTGGACGAGTGTGTGCATATGTGGTCCATGGTAGAAGTTAGTTAACGTAGTGTGTAAGTTCAGGGACCAATGACCTCAAAGTTTGATCCCTTAGGATTACACGAAAATTTATATTTTTGCTCAGGAGCCATCTTGGTGTCAGAACGTTCCTACACTCACTACGCACACACAATATGTCTGTCTTAGCCGCGGTGATTGCTCGCCGTCGGGGATTCGAGTCATCCCTCGGGCATGGGTGTCCTTCGCATAAGTTACTTTAAGTTAGTTTAACTAGTTTGTAAGCCTAGGGACTGATGACGAAGGTCGTTGAGTCCTTAGATTTACAAACATTTGAACATACTGTAAGGTCCCTATGGCCCCGACATAGTCGGTTTCTTGTAAAGTTTTGGCCACAGGTGTATATTGTAAGTGGCACAGTAATCTTTGAAAGTTCGATAGCAGAGTAAGCTCTCTGGCTACGAGTGAGGGCAGTCAGTACTAAGTCTGTTGCGAGCTGTGTTGGGAATTGCAGAGAGTTAGCTATTGGGTGAGGTAGCGCGAGGACGCTGTTGGAGAAGGCAGTTGTTAAGTATATGTAGCAGCACGGACCTTACAATATTTGTCTCTACTTTTTTTATTTCTGTGACATGTTGAAATTAAAATGTTCTGTGCCACAGAAAATCCCCCCTCCCTCTGATTTGTGAGGTACGTCCTTTAATTTGATTTTTGTTGACAAAAATTACAAATCAACTGAATTTTATGACGTATTCTAAGATGTGTATGGTAAAAGAACAATGAGTGAAAGACGAGTGGGGCAATGGTGCATTAATTCTAAAGATAACAGTACCAATGTTCATGTTGAGGATCGTAAGGTACACCATGTCTTGTGAGTGACTAAATGGTGTAAAAATCAGGGTCATAATTTACTTTCATAACATATTATGAAAATGAAATATTGACGGACGGCCTTGGCTATCAATTATATATATATATATATATATATATATATATATATATATATATATATATATATATATATATATATGCTACATGGGTTATCATTTATTAATGGAAGTCCACAAGAAACAGAGTTTCGCTGCAGTGCCGAAATTCTTCGGAGCGTACCTCAAAATAGTAAGAAATTTTCTAATTGTGTCGTAACTGGACACGAGACGTTGGTGAAGCATGTAATTTGTGAAAGGGAAAGGCAATTCACGGAATGGTGACACACACATTCTCCCAAGAAATCAAGAGAATCTTTGTCGTCAGTGTCAGCAGGGAAAGGAATGTAATGCCCGCTGTGGACTCTGAGAGAGTGATTCTAATAGTTTTTGCCACGGCAGATCGGCCGAGCGCATTGAGGCGCTATGCTGCGATGCGCGAGGCCGTTCCCCATCGGGAGTTCGAATCCTCCCTCGGGCATGGATGTTTGTGCTGTCTTTAGTAAATCATAAGTAGTTTGTAAGTTTAGTGACTGATGACCCCACAGTGAAGTCCCATAAGCTTAACAAACATTTCAACATTTTCTAATTGTTTTTTCTTGAACGTCACTCAACAGTTACATAAGAGGTATTGTAAACAAACACTGTCATAGATAAGGCGGGAGTTACAACTATCGGAGAAATATCAGCGTAAATGTTTTCATAGTGCAATCACCCGACCAAAGGAATAGCAGTTAGCGATGATCCGTAGCTCCCCTATTTCTCACATATTTATTCGCAATTTGCACAATATTCCTACATCAGCTACTCTTCATGCGTCGGACTGTTTTTTTTTTTTTTTTTTTTTTTTTTTTTTTTTTTTTTTTTTTTTTTTTTTTTTTTTCATGTGCACACACACGGTCAATGATCCACATTACAAAACGAATTTAACAACGAGCAACTACCGCCTCTTACCAGTAATGAAGACATGACTCGCTACAAATTTTTATACTAACGCATTGCCGATGTAAACCATAAGCTGAAATCGCAGGAAGCGGATTTCTACAGAGACGGTATTGAGAAACTTGTGACACGGTATGATTACTGATTGAAAATGAATATTTTGTAGAAAAATGGCTTAAGAGTGTACCTGTAAAATAAAAAATAAAATAAAATAAAAAATAAAAATAAATAAAACAAAATTAGGTTCTCCGATATTGCAAATGTCTTATTACAAACATCTGTTACAGTCTGGATAGTTTCCAAAGATGGACCTGTCTGGTTGTTACTGATGCAATCTTAAAACAGAAGATTAATTTGATGCAGCTCTCCGTTCTTTTCAGTCATATGCAAGAGTCTTCTGTGAATAATAAATTGAAGTTACATCCTTTAAACCAGCTTTCTGTAACCTCATAGTCTCCCTCTTTAGTTTGTACATCCACACGTTCTCCGATATTAAGATGGTGATGCTTGGAATCTCAGAATGTGTCCTATAAACCAATCGCTTCTTTTAGAATAGTAATGCCACACAATTTTCTTTCCTTCCCAGTTCTAGTCAGCACCTCCACATTGCTTACAGGGTCTACACGATAAATCATCACTACATTCCGAAAGCTTCAGTTCTCTTCTTGTCTTTCTCAGTTCTCATATATCCATGTCAACAAATTTATCTTCGTACGAAACGCTTGTCCTTCATTTCTAGTTTACATACTTTTATATGCTTCCTAATTCAATAATCATAAGTTTATTTGCTACTCAACTCACAAAACTCATCTACTACTTGTATTTTCTGGTATAGTAATCAATCTGTCTCAGAATTGCGTCGTTCAATTCGACTACATTCCATTACCTTCGATTAGATTTTGTTAAAGTTCACCTTATACTCACTTTCCGAGACATTTCCATTCTGTTCAGTTACTCTTTCATTATTTACTTATTTAATTTCATTTACTTTTTTCTTTATTTTTAATATATTTCATTTTTTGCTGTCTGACAAGGAGTCAACATGGGTATCGGATTTTAGAATTTCTTGATATTTCTGGTACGTGAAGTTCAGGACTTAAATAACAACTAACAAAGCCATTCGAAAGAACTCGCAAAAATTCTCGAGAAAATCGACTTTGAAATTTTGCAAATTACGCATAAGTTCCAATAATTAAACAGTTACCACACCTGACCGTGTAGGTCGGGTCGTAGCTTCAAGCTTCACAGCAATAGAAGCCCGGGTGCGAATCCCACTGTTGTATAATATTTTTAATTTTAGTATTCATTTATGTAAAACGTTTTGGGGTCTCTAATGCCACGTGTTGTGTCAGGTTTTTATATGTAGACAGCTGAAAACCTTGTCGTCACGTAAAACAATCGTTGGGTAGATTAGCTGCTGGGAAAGCCATTAGTAGCTACGGAGACGACTTTCCAAAATCAGTGTCAGAGCTCTTCAGAAAATAAACAATCAAAGGTTACTGTCGCCAACTAACAGTTAATCCAATACTGTAAAAATGTAACTTATGTTTCTTTTTTTATTGAAATCATCATTATTAACAGTCTTCTATAAAATATATAAAATTACGAATAAACGAAAATACGTGCACTATTCGTAAAAATTATCATTATATATTGAAATTATGCAAGTATTCGAACACAATGGAAAAAATAAAAAAAACCTGTCACAACAGGATTCGAACCACCGACTCTACGGTTATAACGCCAGAACGTTACCACCTGAGCTACGGCGACAGATACTGCAACGCATTTAGTAATTTGTACTTACCCATACTTCCAAAGCTATAGAGTCGATTTTCTCGAGAATTTTTGAGAGTTGCGTCGAATGGCTTTGGGTGATTGTTGTTTGAGTCCTGAACGTCATTTACCATAAATATCAAAACATTCTAAAATCCGATACCCACGTGGTCTTCTTGTGAGACAGAAATACACGATTATTAAAAAGAAGAAAAAAAACCACTCAAAGTTTTTATTTCCTCTCCCTTAACTTTATATACTGCTCCTAATTTCTCTTTCATTTCCTTTACTATTTGTTTTATGTAAAGACTGAGTAACACATGAATAATATTGTTTACAATCTTGTCTCACTCCCTTCTACGTTCCTGCTTCTCTTTCATACCTGTCTGTTTTTTTACGTAGGTCGTACATAGTCTTTCGTTCCCTATATTTCTGCTATCTTCAAAATTTGAGAGTAATCCAGTCGACATTGTCAAAAGCCTTCTCCAGATGTACAAAAGCTATAAATTTAGCCTTCCCTGAACGTGTCTTTTAACATTTCTCGCGACACAGGAATATAATACGATAAGTGTCTCAATTATTTTTGTGCCAATGTCGAAAAATATGCCAAACATTGCTGTAGCTGTTGCCAATAGAGATTTTCATGTGAGTATGTTGCCTTTGTTTTGAATAATAGAAAAATCGTATCTTCTTTATGCGTCTCGCACAAGGGAAATAAACTTCAAGATAATATTATTAAAAGGGAAGAAGTACATGAAAATGAGGTGGGAGATACCAAACTGTGAGTCAAATCGGCAGAACATTGGAGGAGCTCAACCGAAGCGAGTTTCCATCAGAATTACTGATGTCCTAGATAGAAACGTTCAAATGTTTGTAATTCTATTCGACCAAACTACGTTGGTCATCAGTCCCTAGTCTTACAAACTACATAAAATAAGTTAAACTAACCTAAGGACAACACACATATCCATGCCCGAGGGAGGATTTGAACCTCCGATGCGGGAGGCCGCTTGATCTGTAACGTGGCGTTCCAGACCGCTCGGCTACTCCCGCGCGGCTCCTAGGGAGAGTTACCTGTGAGTAAACCATTGTACCTTGTAACGGTACGGTCCCTTAATTCAACTAACTTTGTCTTAGGGGGATGACTTACTCCTGCTACCTTAGGCTTGTTGCTGTCAGCATACGTGTGCATTTATTTGTAAAAAAATAAACTTTCAATTTCAAAGTCAGGGAATTTTTAAGTAGGGTGTCATCCACTGAATAACTGATACAACATGTGGGTTGCGTTTTAACAAAATTTGTTCATTGCCGATTGCATGATCATGTCTGGCGAGAGTCACTAAATTCGTTAGACTTCATATGATATGATTCGCTCTGGTCCCCAATATTGTTAACAAAATAGCTATATGAATATTTAATAATTTGGATGTAGTTCAGAAAATGATTGCTATGAAAGTTCATTGTTCTATCAAAAAACCCAAGTTAGAAAGCGATAAATAATTTCTTAGTTCCGATAATTGTTTCAAACATCAAAGTCCACGTACGTCCGAAATATTTCAGGGTCCAGCGTGGCGGATTCTGCGGCTATGTTCATCAACTGTCGTCTCAGTCGATTTCACTGCACTCGCAACACGTGTCTGCCATTAAGACTGAACTGCCGTCGACTGATCCTGGGCCGCTCGCGCACACCTTATATATGATCTGTGACGTCATTCCAGTAGTACGTCCCCCAGTGGTTCTCCCAGTAGAGTACAAACTTTTTAAATAATGACTGAAATGCTGATATGACGGCATCGTTAGATGAGCGGTGAGATTCTAATCCAAATACATACATTAATTTCTAAAATTAATATTACCTCCCAAAATCTTAAGTTCAAACAAATCAGTATCTTCAGCATGACAAATAAATCATTCGGTCGTCGCACGATGAATGTTTAAGTAATCACTTAGGTAAAGTGTTTTACAGGTAGATTTTCCAGTCTTCTTGCCAGTGCGCTGTTCCGAATAACTGTGCACATAAACTTCAATAAATTATGGCCGATAAACAAAACAATTTAGTTTATACAAAGACAACATATTAAAATAAATAAAAATAATATATTCTAAACAAATCATAATGTGTGTTTACGATGCCTGCAACTTGTCACTACCTCGCTGTTTGTGTATCTGTCTCGTATTAATTATTATTAACAAATCACTATTGTTCCTCCTTAAAAGTGCATTATTATGCGGAATATAAATGTTGCAGGTAATATGGTTAAACCAAACTTTGCTTCTCGATGAGACCTTTCATTTGAGCTCTCGCTCGTAATTAGTTTAGCCTTTGGATTTTTCCAAGTGAATAAATATTAGTTTTCTGAATAACTTTTGATATAAAATAAATATAAGCTACTTGACCCATGCGAATAATTTGCACTCTGTCCTAATCAGTCAAAGGTTGTTGTATTGTATTAAAGTTTTAGTATTTTAAATATAATGTAGATTTCAGTAATAGAAACTGCTGTGAAAGTACCTTCTATTGTACATGCTATATGGAAAACGGTAAATAATAATTATTACCTAACGGATGTCAATCATGATTCTGTCCAATTATCGACTTTCTGCTCGCTCTAATATCTAATTGACCCGTGCGAATAACTCCGTCTCTATTCTGATCAATCACAGATAGGTAAGATAGTGATAGAGAAAATACAGAAGCAAGTACAAATTTATAAACGATAATAAACTTTGAATAGTAGTAACAAATATTAGTCTCAATGTAAGAAAATTAATATAATTAAATACAATTTGATTAATTGTGAAACATATAAAAAAACTACGATATTGACTTTTTCGTGTTTATTTTATTTTTTGAAAAGTTGTTTATTTTACAAAAGTTCTGAAATTTCCCGAACTGTGAGATGAACTGTTCAAACAATTTCAGTCATGTCGAAGACCAGTCCTATGCATAGCCAATCTATGAAATTTAAAACCATTTTCGCTCCTGTCTCCGTTTAAATTAATTAAATTAAAAGTTAAATAAATTATTATAAGCTATAACAGTAAGCGGTACTTACCTGTGATGATGAACGTTAATTCAGTTCGTTTGCACAGTACACAACTCTTGCTTGAACAAAGCGAACAATTCCAACAGCTCTTGTGCATTGGCGTGTGAAACAGAAATCTCGTGATAAACTATGCTTGCATAAATAATCTAAACAACTGCAAGAGCCGTCGTGCCTTTTAGTTAAATTAAAATATTTGTGTATTTTCGTCGTTACACCGACGTGTATAACCGAAAGTGATAAACTAGGCTTGCATCAAAGATAGTCTTTGGCTTGCAGAAAGAATCTAAACAACTGCTAGAGCTGTCGTTAATGTTAGTTAAACAGATAGTAAAAAGATGGCATCCATCTTCTACATGCTTTTATATCGGCTGCGCAAAATAAGTTGATACTCGGCGCGGTGGCTGATGCGAGCAACCATAAATACAAGTCCCATTTACCATCGTTCGCTGGGTATCAACTTAGAGTGTAGGAACAGTACAATTTTCTTTCAAAATAAATATTGGCCCACGTTAGTTTACGGTAGTAACACTAAAAGTGGCCCTTTGCGATCGTCTTTTGACAGCTCGAAATTTAAACGAGAATAACGGCTTAACTATTCATCTGACACGAAAATTGAATAACCCAATTTGTAGAGGAGAAAATTCTCTACAACTTTGTTCCCTTATGTTTTTTTCTTTTTTTTTAATCTCGTAGCGTTTGAGACATATTTACAAAAATTACGGAGATTTGACACCCTCCATTGAATTAACGAAAACCAGCCGTTCGGAGATGTCACGTGACATTCCTCGTGTATTTGATGATTTTCTTATTATAACTTACACGTTGTCATTTCAAAGCAACGGCACACTGAGGAATTAACAAAAACACATCGTTCTTCTTACGATAAATGATAATCTAATGTCTACAGATGCCATATTGACATGAGTTAACAACGGCCATGAATAATATGAGAATAGAGGACTGTTATTTCTGGTTATAGTTGTAGCGTAGTGGGCAAGGTGCTGTACTGTGACGCGAGAGGTCGGTGGTTCGAATCCTGACACTACTCAATTTTTTTTCCCTAAAAGGGTTCAGACACTATTATTAATTAATTTATTATTATTTTGGTCCAAAATGTTTGCAAAGACTTATAAAACTACAAATCTAAAATGGGCCGTAAAATACGTCAGTGCGATTTTTTTTTGGTGAAAAGAACCTCAATCATTAATTTTGGATAATATACGGCGTACCCACGGAAAAAAAAAAAAAAAAAAAAAAAAAGAGAGAGAGAGATAGTATCTAAAATTAAATACAGTGCAGTTTTTCGGCGGGAAAAATGGCAGTTGGACTCGACGTCTCGTCCGCCAGTGTGCTTTCCATTTTCACGCGGCCCCCGGCGTGCTGTCCGCGTTAGAGGTCTGCAAATCGCCGGTTTCGCTCGCTCGTACTCGGTCGAGTGCGCAACGCTCGGCGGTGGCGCGCCGAGTGTGCTACGCTCGCAGCGAGCGTGTTGACACTCGAACGAGGCTGCGTGGGGCGGCGCGGGCACAGGTCGCACAGCGTAGGGCTGCCGTTGTTATCACAAGCAGACCTACCCAAGTGTCATTCTCTGATTTTTATGAAAGTTGCATATGTTTTAATGCATGAAAAACTATGGGACGCGTAATTTTTTTAGCTACGGAAAAACATATTTAAGGGGTGAAACGGTCCCTTCAAAATTGGGGCTAAAATAGAAAAATGGCGATAAGTTAGAGATTAGTGAAACAATTTTAATGATTTTTGGTATGAAAGTATCTTTTGATAAATGACATATTTCATAGATTCAACTTCGATTAAATCAAAACAATTTTTTGAGCACAAAAAATTGGTCACTTTAGGGGTAGCTGCCTCCATAATTGTCACTTCCCTGCAACGTACCTAGACCGATATCTTATCCCGCCATTCCTAAAACATACAGTTCATTCTTTTGGCTTGTGCTCCCAGGTTACATTCTTCAGACGGCCCTAAATAAATATAAAACAGATATCACTGAAGCACAAGGAGCATCATACATTCGTACGACTGTGTAAACTAAACAACTGGAATAAGATGATTTAAAACAGGTACAGGATATATGAGCATTAGACCAGCATATGACCCTGACAACGGAAGAGAGGGCGGATCCTATATATTGTACAAAAGCTTGCATGCGTTCTTTATTATGTAGATAAGAAAGACGGCAGTGGCAGTGGGGTTATATGAATGTTGCAATTGAAAAAATTCCCGTTAAGGACTAACTTGGAAAAGATAGAGACGCAGCAACCACTCACAGTGCCAAAATGCTACGGGAATATGTCTTAACGGGGTGCAACAGAGACAGAGAGATGCACAAACCTAACCTAACGGGTGTACATCAATATAGGAGTATTTAATATCAATATAAAATACACACAAAGTATTCCAGGACTTGAGAGTGATGATAGGAATGGACATTAAATACAATCATTTGCTCGTTAAGACGGCAAGTAACACCTACCACTAAACAGGCACTAACAGCCACAAAATGGGAATAAGAAAGAAAGAAAGATCATGGATAACTCATTTAGTAAATGATCTTAGCACAGAAACTTTATGTTAATCACGTATAATAACTTGTATGGTAAAGTACAAAATGCGAAACTGAACAGATAGTTCAAGTGGATCGAGAGAACAGCTTTCGAAGCACCCGGGAAAGGAAACAAATCCAAATTTCGCAGTCGGGATTTATTCTGTAGCGTCTAGTTTGCTGCCGACACTCGCCTTGGACTCGAGTGGCGCTGCGGTGGGCGACCGAGTGGCGAGCGGGCAGTGTGGACGGTCGAGCTGGTCGAGCGTGTCCCGCTCGAACGAGCGTACAGGAAGTCGAGCGCAGCCATACGCCTTGCCGCAAGCTGCAGTACCGACACCTGCCGGACTGTCATAGAACGACGTGTATCACGCGGTTCGAGCGAGCAGACCTCTAGTCCGCGTGCTCTCGGTCCGCCGAAGGGAAACCGGGCGAGGCGAGGCTTATACCTCCTCGCAGCGGCCGATTGCCTGTTCACTCGTCGCAACCCTCGACGCTCTCCGCTATCAAACTAGCACGCTATGCTCTGCAGATGGGTGTTGTACGTTGTTAACGTCACAACCTTCCGTCCAAGATATATCAGACGATAACCTCAGACTCCAAGAACAATGAAAAAAAGAAAGGATGTGTAGGCAACTGTGAACATTACGGAACTATCAATTTTATAATTCCCAGCCACAAAATTATTTACCGAAGAATGGGAAGAACATTTTGGTTTCCGAAAAATAATATTGGAATGCTAGAGCCAATAGCGACACAAATATCTGAATACATAATTTAAGAGAAAAACATACACTAAGCCAGGCCTGCTCATCAATCTGGTCGAGCGAGCTAGCTCGCGCTCGCGCCACATCAGTGAGCTGTCAGCCGGCTCGCGGTGGATAACGGCGACGTAAACGAGTTCAGTGGGGGAGGCAAGAATCCCAATAAAGTAACTTCGCAACCGAGAACTGTCGGTCAGTCCAATTAATGGTAGATTCACGTAGATGTAACGCTTGTCGCTGGTTGAATAATCTATTCTGTGGCAAACTGATTGTATGAAACTGATGTATGAAAGAGGAAATACAATTTATTTCTTATGAATAAAAGAGATTTCTGATCTATGACAGTAAAATTCTATATTTTTTCTTATTTTTATCGTTTTTTATTGTG
Organism: Locusta migratoria; assembly: GCA_026315105.1. Taxonomy (NCBI): domain Eukaryota; kingdom Metazoa; phylum Arthropoda; class Insecta; order Orthoptera; family Acrididae; genus Locusta; species Locusta migratoria. The sequence continues at coordinate 403,525,096 of CM048744.1, read as the reverse complement.
TATCACAAATGAAACAATTGTAAACAGATAATACACTCAATTGAATGTTATATTTGCAGCATGAAACCAGAAAAAAACTTTAATTGCCCGAACGTCGTTAACTTTTGGCCCCATATATATTACTAATGAATGCTCATGTTTAGACGGTCTTTCGATGTATACAATTCAAAACGCGATTTTCCATCATCAAATTTGACCTTGATTTTTCAAAAATTACTGTCTAGGCGAACCACGTGTCCTTTTATATGCAATATGGCACGCCTATGCAAAATTCCATCGAAATCGGTGACCCAAATGTCAAACCCTCTCCTTGTTAGTGGTATGTTCTTTAATCTTTGAACCTCCGCTTTCCGCTCTTCATCTTGCAAGTGCCCATAGTCTTTCGCATGGAGGGTATTGTAATACCGATATAAATTAAATTTTTTCTTTAAGCATTTTGAAGCATGGTAAGCATTTTTAGACGCTCGCATATAAGAAACATACGCTTCTTGGTGAAGTGTTGTACATTGACGTTGATGTGTCCGCTTTTCGCTTTGAAGCTATCGCACTAAATTTGTTCGACGTGAAAAGAGGTGCTCTGTACACTATGTATTGCGTGGTGGGCACACGCGCTCGCATCTAAAGCTTGATGCGTCGTGTGAAGACAGCGCCTGCTTACACCTCTACTCCCCTGCTCTGCTGCAGTCCGTCACGCCGCCTGAGCTTTCTGCCCCATTCAGCTGCGAGCGATCACGGCCCAAGCAGCGGACGAGCGCGAGCGCTTGTGCTTGTCTAGCCGCCTCCTGGGAAGGCCTGCACTGTGTGATTCGGACTGTCAAAAAACATACTTCTTCATATTAGGTGCAGTGTGGTGCCACCAACTGCAAGGCTCCATATCAGCGACCTCAGTAGTCGTTAGAGATCGTGAGAGAGGAGAATGGAGCGCTCCTCGGAACTCAAACATGGTAGGCTGATTGGGGGTCACTTGTGTCAGAAGTCTATATGCCAGATTTCTACACTCCTGAACATCCCTAGCTCCACTGTTTCTGATGTGTTAGTGAAGTGGAAACATGAAGGTACACGTACAGCACGAAAGCGTACAGGCTGACCTCGTCTGTTGCCTGACAGAGACCGCCAAGAAATCAAAAGGGTCGTACAGTGTAATAGGCAGGCATCTATCCAGACCATCACACAGGAATTCCAAACTGCATCAGGATCCACTCCAAGTACTATGAGAGGCGGGAAATAAGAAAGCGTGGTTTTCATGGCCGAGCGACTACCTATAAGCCAAGCAACACGCAGCTTAATGTTAAACGACACCTCGCTTGGTAAAAGAAGCGTAAACACTGAACGATTGAACAGTGCCAAACGTTGTATCACGAATCACGATAAACAATGCGGTGATCCGATGGCCAGGACTAAATGTTCAAATGTTTGTATAGCTTATGGAACTTAACTACGGGGTCATCAGTCCCTAAACTTACAAACTACTTATGAACTAATAACTACTAAGGACGGCACAAATATCCATGCCCGAGGGGGCATTCGAACCCCCGACCGTAGTGGCCGTGCAGACCGTGACTAGAGCGCCTCAGTCCCCTCGGCCACCGCGGCCGGCGATGGCTGGGACTGAATATGGAGAATGCCTGGTGAACGTCAGCTGCCAACTTGTATAATGTTAACAGGAAAATTTGGAGGCCATGTGTTATGATGTGGTCGCGGTTTTCAAAGAGGAGGCTTGCGCCTCTTGTTATTTTGCGTGGCGCTATCACATCACAGTTCTACATGGACGTTTTAAGCACATTCTTGCTTCCCATTGTTGAAGAGGGATTCGGGTATGGCGATTGTATCTTTCAATACGATCTAGTACCTTTTCATCATGCACGACCTGTAGCGGAGTGGTTGCACGACAGTAACATCCCTGTAATGGACTGGCCTGCACAGTGTACTGATTTGAATCCTATAGAACACCACTGAGATACTTTGTAATTCGAGCCAGGCCTCACCGACCGACATCGATACATCTCTTCGGTGCAGCACTCCGTGAACAATGGGCTACCATTCGCCAAGAAACCTTCCAGCATCTGACTGAATGTATGCCTGCGAGAGTGGAAGCTGTCATTAAGGCTAATCGTACACCAACACCAAATTGAATTCCAGTATTGCCGATAGAGGGAGCCAAGAACTTGCAACTCAATTTCAAACGGGTGTCTGGATACTTTTGATCCCTATTGTACGCTACATCATTTGCATAATAAAGTAAGTTTCAGAAAATATGAGTGTAATGTACTCGCTGAAATTATGGAGTAGTAGGAGCAAATAACAGGTAATGAAAACTGGTTTAAACTTGTATATAAACCAGACGGTCCTCATAAGAGTCGAACAGCATGAAAATTATTAATATTTGTGGAGTAAATGAAGGTCCTATCTACGCTGTCCCCAGTATTATTCAGTCTTCAAACTCAGCAAACTGTGAAAGAGAGCAATGAGAATTTTGGACAGGGAGAATTACAGTGTGTAAACTGTCGGCAGAGTTGTGAGGGGGTGCGGGGAGCAGAGGAAGCAAGCCCCGCCTCACACCCTGGCAGCCACGGGGAGAGAGGCGAGCGGGCGAGACAGGCCACGTCTACGTCCTGCAGTGCTGACACCACAAACTACGCGGCATGCTTCCGCGAAAGTACAGGTAGCGCACATCGCTTTAAATGTTGGTCGTAAACGAATCAAAGCAGCATACTCACGAGAATGGTTGATAACGATACCAACTACAGGAATCACTCACTTAAGTTACGTATTACACAAAACGGAACACTCAGAACACTGGTATGCAAACAATAAGAAATCAGACGTCTATTGTTGCTTCCCACTGCACTTTCAGTCAGTAAAGTTGGCTGCAGCCTCAAAAAAGAAAAAAAAAAAAAAACCGAAGCCGCCCGACATTTACCGACGTGTACCGATTCAGGGCTAGGGAGATCTCTGCCATCTAACAGTTAACACACTGTAGTGTCATAACTACGAGTTTGAGTACTGTGGGCAGGGTGAATCTGGGAATTTGTATCTGACGGGAGTCGTGCTTAGGTAGTCCTTGCAGGTGCGGTGATCACTGTGTTCCCAGTGGTGTAGGGGTCAGCGCAACTGTCTAGAAAGAGGGAGACCCGGGTTCGAATTCCGGCTGGGTATACACATTTTCGGCTTTGCCCATTCGCAGTTGATGTCATATATTCTGTAAAAATGGAATTAAAATTGACCCATTCGCAGTTGATGTCATATATTCTGTAAAAATGGAATTAAAATTGACCCATTCGCAGTTGATGTCATATATTCTGTAAAAATGGAATTAAAATTGACCGAGATGAAATAAAAACTGTCAGAGACAACAAAGTGAAACGCAGTTGACTGTAATGGACACTGTCACGAATGGGATATATATGGTGAACACCAACAAGGGCAAAGCAGGAGTAATGTACTACAACAGAAATAAAAGTGAGTATACTTCGACCGGGGGGGGGGGGGGAATAAAAGAAAAAAATGAGACACCAAAAGTAGTAGACACGATCAATTGATTGGTAAGAAGATATTTCATGATAGCCGAATTTTGGGAGTAAATGTAAAATGAAAAAAAAAAAAAAAAAAAAAAAAAAAAAAAAAAAAAAAAAGTTTGTTAAGCTTATGGGACTTAACTACGGGGTCATCAGTCCCTAAACTTACAAAATACTTATGAACTACCTTATACTAAAGACGGCACAAATATCCATGCCCGAGGGGGGGGTTCGAACCCCCGACCGTAGTGGCCGTGCAGGCCGTGACTGAAGCGCCTCAGTCTCCTCGCCCACCGCGGCCGGCTGTAAAATGAAAATGGCAAAAAGAGCGATTTTAGGGAAAATAAATTTCTTAACATCGAATAAACATTAAATTGTTAGGAAGCCTTTCATGAACGCATTTGAGTGAAGTGTATGTAAGTAAACCTTGGGTGAAGAACTTCTTTGGATATTAATGGGAAAGAAGCTTCGTAAACGTGGTGCTACAAAAGAATGCTGAGGAATAGATAGACAACGTAACTAACGAGGAGGACTGAACTGATACGTGGTATAACTTGACTAAAAAAAGTGATCTCTTGATTGGTCGTGTTGTGATATCAAATAATAGTCAAGCACCAGAGGAGTGTTGGGTTCAAATGGGGGGGGGGGGGGGATAAAACTGTCAGAAGATAATGATGGTTTGATTTTTAAAGGGACTAAACCTCACAGAAGAAGACGAGTATAGTAAGCGGGTTGCAGTTCGATGTGGGTCGCGGTAGTTTTTCGGAGATAAAGACGTTTGCACAGGGTGGGGTAGCAAGGAAAATAGCAGTCTTCGGACTGAACACAGTAACAACGACGTAACTTCATACAATGTCACACAGTGACGTTTGTGTAGTTGTCCGTCGTTGTAAGTGTAGCTAATATTTAGAGAAAGTTTGTCATCCACAGTTGATAAATTTTACTCAGTTCCGTATTGCATGGGAACGTAAACTTAAAAGCTTTTTTAGACAACTATTATGTTACATTTCTGAAATGTAGAGACTTGTCACTTACAGGGTAAGGATTTTCTGAATTGGTGGGAGTATTGATTTCGAGGGTCACGGGAGGGGTGGGAGCTGTTAATATAATCTGCAAGCAGTTACACAGGTTGCTGGGAGCGATCTGTTGTTCTTGATAATAATAATAATAATAATAATATCTTGCGGCAAGTTCGCATGCTTTGGTTTGGAAACAATGCAGCTATATCTAGATGGAAATCTGTTACTAGGGAACCTGTATAATCGTACAAGCAAAAGACGAGTAGACAAAATACGTAACAGAAAAGAAACATGTTTCCGCTCCTTATGGAAGTAACTTAACAGTCCACTATTGTAACGAAAGCTCATTACTTATAAAATAAAAGTGTCGCACAAGTTTCTCAGTTGAATAAGAGTAGATAAAGGACCCATAGCATCCACAGAGGGCACAGCTGTCGAATGTGTTTCGTCAAAAAGAAGTTACGGCCACGCCACGCGAGGTAATACTGAGCGTTCGTGCAACGGAAGTCTTAATGGGTGCAGTCACGCACGGTCTGCACGTGCGCCATTACATTCTCTTTTACTGACGCCACTAAACACACTAAATACCTTGACACAGGGGTTCTCAGAATATTATTAGCCCAGTCACATTTGACTGGAACTCTATCTCCGTGTTTTGCATTTAACACTTTAAGGTCTGGGACTTAGTATGACATTATAGTGGGCCAGAACAGTTTTTGTCGTTTTCAAAATATCATCATTTCGTAACGGTTATGGGTAAACAGTTGCAGTTTTTTTTACTTTAAACTTTAAAATGAAGTATCACCAAGTTACCAACTTATATTTCCACTTTTATCTCGAGTTTTTATCTGAAACAAGGAAAATAAAAAAGTTTTATAGTGGTATTGTAGGTAGAAAGAAAATTGCACTTGCATATGTATTATAAAAATAAACTGAAAGGTATTCATTTACAAAAATTACATTACACAACTAAATTACATTAGGACAACTATTTTTATAATCATAAATAATTACCATTCCGCAATTCTCGATGTATTTGACTTGTTTCCTCTGTTGAGGCATCATCACAACTCGATAAACTCGATATATTATACGAAATATACAGCACACGTGTATAAGGAGCCTATTTCTTACATATTTCAACATATCATAAAGTCTACATTACAGTAAATGTGTTACAATTGAGTAAATCGCTAAGCTATCGTTTGTACTGTGACGTCTTGACGGCACTGCTTACGCATGGATGTCAGAACATTTCTCTTGCAGGTGCTAACTTCTAGAGGATTTGTTCCGTAACTAACCCGTCGAGTCGCATAACGAAACACACGAATTGCGATTGTAGCCCGTAGTTCGTTTTCTGTGCATTTTTTTACGTAATTGTTAACACTAGGGTATCAAAAGTCACGGGATATCGATGCTCGCAACTGCAGATGGTATCTATGATTGAAGGAGCTTTGGCCATAGTCTTTGTCTTTCGTCTTTCGTCTTTCGTCTTAGTGCACTAGTGCACTAAGTCAGAGAAACACCTCGAACCGGTGACTTCTGCTAGCGCCTTGTGGCAAAATCAGCTGGCACACCACTCTCGTCCTCGAAGAGCTCCTGTACGGAACAATTTCATTGTTCAAGTCGGCAGTGGCGCGCTCGTTGTTCATACGTATTGTCCGCTAAGAGTCGCTTTTTCCGAAACACCGCCGCCATCGGTAGTGCCGTAATCTGGCCTACCCCTTGCTGAACGATCTGTGCAGTGCCGCTGTTTGGGAAGTAGCCACTCTCGCGACTGCGATGTTGAATTATTGCAGCAACAACAGCTCGAACTCGGCAGCTGCAACACGCCGTTCTCTAATACGCGTATGTACCACTGCTGACTCTGCTCGTCCTGTCGTTCTACTCAGTCACGCAAATGCGTCGCACAACAGTTCCGAATGTGCTTCTATTACGAACTGATTAGAGAACATGACCCGGCAGTTCCGTGTTTCATTCATGGAATGATTTATTGTCTGATTATCAGTTAACAGTTGCAAGTGATTTTTTTTATCCCTTAGCATCATCCTCAGAATCTTCCTATCAGCTGGATGCCGTGCAGACTGCTTCCGTACATAAGATAAAAGCTGCGCGCAGCACAACGCCACCAAGCAGAAGCAACATCAAATTAATCTCCGTACTACACTGACTACTTGTATTACATTTTTTTCGACAGTTATGAACTAGAATTTAATAAAAATTATACGTTCAAAATTTTATAGTATCACTTTAATAATTTTATACTTCATTGACTTACACTCCCAGCAGGTTTTGTTTAATAACACAACGAAAATTTTAATTATCTGTTGCATTATATTTTTATCATGGTTTCTGCAATATAATTCATTAATTAGCTCGCACTTTTTATATTCTAACTAGAGTGAAAATATTTATATCTAATCGCATTTCTTGAGAGTTCTAATATTTTAATAGGTTTTAAGTAATTTCAGTTTCATTCTACCACTTTCAAACAGAATACTCATCTTTTCAATATTACGTTGTATGGGGGTTCTGCACGCTGCAACATTATTCTCCTGGGGCGTCGTGGTAGAAATAAATACTCGATATATACAATTTTTCACTTATTCTTTAATTTAAATCAAACTTCCTCTCCACCAAAACATTCCAATAACGTACACAAATTATCACAACAACACAGACTGACAGATTCCAATGTACTCGACCAACGACTAAAACTCCAACTCTCCCCACGCAAGGCGGTGAGGCAAATATATAACCATGACAATAATGATATTACATTACGCATTGTTTATAACAATTGAATATACTGATTTACAATTAACAGACACACAAAGAAAACATTTCATGTACACCAAAATAATCACAATATAAAATGAAAACAATACATACAATAATTTTAAATGACACACTTCTTTTTAAGTCTTAATCACGGTACTTTTTGTTTGACAACAAACCAAAAGGTTAAATGTCAATTAATTTGTTAATGAGTACATCATACATGTTCCTAACATATATTGAACTACCAAATCTCATGGCCATTCACAAAATATACTCAAAAAATGTCACGTAAGTCAATATATACAAAGAATAACAATATTCAAATTTCGACTTTAATTTAATTAAAAGAATTGGCTGATCTACGCAACTTGTTTATGAGCCTAATCTATATACAATGCTATTTATTTTCATGACTTTTTGTTTTGTACAAGAGATTTTACAATTCGTCTGTTTAAGTCTTGAAATAATATACAATGACCTAACTATTGTTTATAGAACTGTCTGGAAACAAAATATATGAATCTCTTAATTAATGAATTCTATCACTTGTTTTACTCACAGTATCACCGATACATTGTCCTAAACCGATTCCTAGACTGGCTATATCGTTTATAACTTCACACGCAACTTTGATCACTATTGAGCCACACGATTCCGGATCCGAAGCAGACGGTATCGTAGGATGACATTAAGATGAGGGGGTCAGCAGTATCGTTACAGAGTTCAGTTAAGACCTTATTTCTTAAATATAAACAACCTTCTTTCCTCTCTTCCGATCACTCTCGCAACAGTCCCCAATCTCCCCCATAGCGCTCACCCCCATTTCCACCCTTCCCCCACCTGTACTTCCTCATACGTTCATCGTACCTCTGCCTAAACTCGAATTATAAAAGTCATAAAAATAAGAGTAATTGTCTTAACACAGATGAGGCGTGTATCAGTCGCAACTACGAAGACAAACCTCTTCAGTTATGTACAACCATGTTAAACGTGAAGTCTGTTAATCTTACAATCATATTTTTGTCAAAAGTTTTCACTCAGTATATACTCATGGATCAAAACATGTAAATGCAAAAAAAAAAATCATTCATTAAAATAATTTACATACCGTAATTTTTGGCCCACTTTAGGTTACGTTAGTAACACTAAAAGTAGGCCTTTGCGATCGTCTTTTGACACCTCGAAATTTCAATGAAAATAACGCCTTAACTATTCATCTGACACAAAAATTGAATAACCGAACTTGTAGAGGAGACAATTGTCTACAACTTTGCTCTCTTATGTTTTTTTTTTCATACCTCGTAGCGTTTCAAAGATATTTGCAACAATAACGGCGATTTTGGGATGTATGTCTGTCTGTCCGTCTTCCCTGTTTTTAAGACAAACCGTTCAACCGATCAGCATCAAATTTTACAGACATGATTGTAGGCCGCCAGAGACCAGAACCTTCCTTTTTCAAATTTTTCGGACAAAAAATACGGTAGTAAAACAAAAAAAAGCCGTTTGTAATATAATTGTAACTGCAAACGAACCGTTCATCTGACAAGAAAATTGAATAACCTAAGTGGTAGAGGAGAAAATTCTCTAGAACTTAGATCCCTTACGTTTTTTCATATCTCGTATCGTTTGAGACATATTTGAAAAAATAACGGAGTTTGACACCCTCCATTGAATTAACTAAAACCAGCCGTTCGGAGATGTCACGTGACATTCCTCGCGTATTTGATGATTTTCTTATTGTAACTTACACGTTGTCATTTCAAAGCAACGGCACACTGAGGAATTAACAAAAACACATCGTTCTTCGTACGATAAATGATAATCTAATGTCTACAAATACCATATTAGCATCAGTTAACAACGGCCATCAATAGTATGAGATTAAAGAACTTCTGTTTTGATTTAGAGGCGTAGGATTGTGGGAAAGGTGCTGGACTGTGATCTGAAAGGTCGCTGGTTCGAAACCCGCCACTACCAAATTTTTTTCCCTAGAAGGGTTTCAGACACTCTTATTAATTAATTAATTATTATTTAGATTATTATTTTGGTCCAAAATGTTTTCAAAAACTTTTAAAACTACAAATCCAAAGTGGGCCATAAAACACGTTAGTGCAATTTTTTTTCTTTATATTGATAATTTCGAAAGGAGGGTAGGCAGGCCGCACGTACCCTCCCCGTATATACGCCACTGCAAGAGGGTACATCTACAACCCCGTAGGTGGCATATGCCGTCATCTGATCGCAATCATCGTTGTCTTTCCAAGTGTACTATTTTTTCCCGGCAGTGTGTTTGTCTTGTTCAGTGGTATTTACAGTAAAATTTCTGAATAACGGATACCAATGTGGAAAATAAAACTGTCCCTTTTAAGAAGTGTCCGCTATTAAGAAAAGAATAAAATACAAAATAGTACACTACCGTTTATTCGAAATGATCGGTATGGCGGCCGGTTCTGATAACGAAAATCTCGGATAAAACAAAGTCTCCTGTTTTCACGCGTGAAACACACCGTATTGCGTCAATACCGCTAAGTATGATTGTAAAACGTGTGAATGCCATGCCGCTTCTTTAACCGATACAGCCAGCCAGCGTGGAATTCTTACTCATTTCCTGCAATGAGCTCATAAAAGTCGTCGCTTTTTGACGAAGTAGAGGACATTAGCTAGCACGCCTTTGGCTCTTATTTGTTCATGACACAAAAATAAAGCCTCTTCTGACTGAGGATGTGAACCTTTTCTCATTCTTTTTCGAGATTTCATTGCGTTGCTTGACGCTTGAGTGGAACAAAATGTTTAAATTTCTGATCAATTTGTTTTTCAATCAGTAATCGCACTCATGCCGACGTTCAAATCCGCAGTAAATTCAGCGGGTGGCTCACCAGCATCAATTTCCTACAAAGTGCGAAGCTTTTGTTACTTGTATTGCTAGGCATTTTAAAGCACGTAGCGCGAGCACAAAACTTCAAATCGAAAACACACAGACGAACGACAAGATAACACTCAAGATGCATTCGACAAACCTTTTGACTTTCGAAAGCAGGCCTTGGCAGTCAACGAATGAAAACATTGGATACACCTGTCGCCTCTCCCCTGTCCTACCCAAGCCCGCGCTGCAACACATCAGTGCGTTAACTATTGAACACTTGGCTTCGTCTGATGTACCGACAACGAGCGGAAAGTGTTTGGCGCCGCACGCCCATTGTCTGTTTCTGCACTGCATGAACCATACTGTATGTACTGTACTTCCAATAAGTTCCAATAGATGGCAATGTCACGAAACAACGGAATACGAACAAGAAACACGCTAATTCTTCAGTCAAAACATGTTAGAATAGACGACACTCAGACTTTTGACACACATGAGTGCACTGATTCTTTTGCGCTGTCCGTTATTTGGAAGTTTTGATTGTTGTTAGGGGACATTTTCAGTGTCCGTGTCCGTTATTGAGAATGTCTGCTATTCGGAATAATTTTTCGCCCACAAAGGAAAAAAAAAACTCTCACTTCTTGAAGAATTAGAAGTCACTAAGTTTGTAAAACGGTCCCCAGAACACAGTCTCAACGAACAACTCATCACAAAAAATCAAACTTTTTACGACATCATGTTATCCATCTTTTTCCAAAATGACCCCCCTTCTGACAATTCAAAACATCTTTCTCCCGCCCCACCCTCAGGCCTCTAATAATTTCGTTTTCATTCATTTATTATTGTTTCATACCAACATGTATCATTTCACAAGATTCATTCCCCCACGTGACAAATATCTCTAATAATACCAAGCTACCGCTTGGCAAGCCACTCATTCTCGCAGGCATAACTCTGCCCATACCGCTCTGTTTAACGGTCGCATTTATGTTCCGCAGTTATTAAAAATACTACCAGTTGTAAACGTGGACCTGCGCGACAGTGACTCGTCTGCTGCTATGGTGAGTTTTATCATATAAAAGCGTTCCATTAATTTCCATACCACACCCCTTTATTCCCTAGTTATTCTAGTTCAAATAACCCTTACGTACTTTGTACGTTTACCTCTTTGCAGGCGACTAATGACAACACAATTTGTTAAGATACCTCCTACACAGCTACAGATAGCTCTGTGGCTCCATCTCTGCCTAAGTAAGTCTGAATTTTCAAATCTACTCACCTTAGCCACATTAGACTCGCTGCCTGCCAGGTACACGGACTGTAACAAAACATTTGTCTATTTCCAGTCTGACGATGCACTAACAGCACGAAACACGTTATTGGATAATAAAATATTGCAACAGAGACTAAGCATTTTTAATTATTCAACACTGTTGCTGCACCAGCCGCCACCTCCACCACCATCATGGAATGGAATGAAATGTTTAACATAAGGGCTAATGCTGTTTTGCAGGGGAATTTTAAAATGTCCGCTATTTAGAGGAGTCCGCTATTGGGAAGTGTCTGTTAAGAGAAGTTTTACTGTATTACCTTTTCCTGCATAAATGAAAACCATTATTGTGACAGTCCTTCGGAAATTCCCTGTAAAACTAGTAGTCATTTCCAAATAGAGTTGGTTTACGTTATAGGAGGCGATACACTTATAATATTGTAAAAAGATATAAAATAGACAAGATCGATTATCATCAATTTTTATTAACAACGACCGGTTTCACTGAACTATGTCAGCATCATCAGGTCAAATAAAATATTTTACAAGGCCATAATCTGTTAAAAAGGAAAAACGGAAATTTAAAACATGCATGTCATTATAATAAAACGAGAAGATACATCAATTAAATCCATAAGAGCAAGATCGGGCATGTTTAGAGATGAGACATACCTTGCAATGTCAAACAGTTGATATATAACAATTTACAGTGCATAGGTGCACTATGTCATTATAATAAAACATAATTATCACAGTGAGTGACAAAAGCAATTATAATGACATGCATGTTTTAAATTTCCGTTTTTCCTTTTTAACAGATTATGGCCTTGTAAAATATTTTATTTGACCTGATGATGCTGACATAGTTCAGTGAAACCGGTCGTCGTTAATAAAAATTGATGATAAGCGATCTTGGCTATTTTATATCTTTTTACAATATTTCCAAATAGATATGGTAGCATTGACGACTTTCATTGAACTTTTAACTGTCCCATTCCATCATCATCATATTCGGTTCAATCGTGGTGGCACTCCTGAAGATGAGATGCGAGGCCGAAACGCCACCGCACGCACTTTGGAAGTGCCCCTGCTAGTCGGCCAGCCCGCAGCACAGTCCGGTTGTGAATAATGTCGACGTCACCTGCCGCCGCGCCGTGATGAATGCCCGCAGCGCCTCTGCCAGCGGCAAAAACACGCGACCAGCAGACAGCGCCGGCGCCGGCCCCGCATAACGGGACGACCCTCGGGATCCCCAAAAATCGCCATCCGACAGCCGGGGCGTGGGCGCGGCCTTGTCCGACGCCCTCGTTGGCCTCCCCCGCATGCAATAATAACAGGATCGCAAACACCGGCTGCGCTTGTCGCGCGTCACTCTGTTTGAAATAGTGCCGATACCTTTCGCGCTGAATCCGCTCGGCAGGGTACTCACAACTGTTCACGCGTTAGCCTTTAATAGAGAGAGGAAGAGACCAGGACGGACGTGGAGACCTTCGGAAAAAATGATTCTGGGAATACCCGCTGGTATATCTGTTAAAGTAGTGAACAAAACGAAACTTTGTTTACAAGATAAAACAATCACATATGAAGGCCGTAAGCTCCACTACATACCTAGAATATTTTTTGTAATTTTTATTTATTTATTTATTTTTTATTTAAATCTTTCGATCCATGAGTATGTACTGACTGATAACTTTTGACAATAATTTGATTGTAAGATTAACAGACTACACATTTTACATTGTTGTACATAACTGTAGAGGTTTATATTCCTAATTGCGACTGATACATGCATCGTCTATGTTAAGACAATTACTGTTATGGGGATGGAGGCTTCTGCTTAAATTCCACTTGGGATCCTGCTCTCTCACTTGTCAAAAAACAGAGGGAGAAACTAATCCTACCTCATCTGTCGATAAATGATGTTTATTATCGATATTCTGACCGGTTTCATCTTTGGTCGTGTCGGCGCTGTGTGCTTGCTTGCTCGGTGTGTCTTGTCTTTCCTTTTTACTCATTGAAAACCGAGGTTTTGAAGATCGTTGCACATTGCTTTCTTACTGCAGTTTCGCCTTGAAAATGGCAGGGTGGTCTCCTGCCAAAATATCGGCCGTCGGCGATTTTGGTACCTGGCAGCATACCCGTAAGTTTTTCGAAGTTGTTATTCGCCAGGAGAAATTAAGGAATCACCTAGAAATTACTATTACATCGGACTTAAGCTGGAAATAACACGTAGATAACGTCGTAGGAAAGACTGCGTTTTATCGGCAGAACTACTAAACGGACTACGTACATCACGCTTGTCCGTCCCCATTTGGAGTATTGTTGCCCAGTGTGGAATCCTTATCAATTGGGTTTGACGGAAGCCATCGGAATAGTCCAAAGAAGGGCAGCCCGTTTTGTACTGTGACCATACAGGGAAGACAGCGTCACGGAAATGATACAGTATCTGCGACGTGGTCTACTTACGAAATTCCCATCGCCAACTTTCTCCTACGAATGCAAAGTTACATTGTTGACTTCCACCTACATAGGTAGAAAAGATCATCAGAATAAAATACGAGAAATCTGATATTAAGATGTTCTTTTTTCCCGGGCGCTATTCGAGAATAGAATAGTAGATGAATAGTATAAAGGTGGTTCAATGAACCCTCCGCCAGGCATTTAAATGTGATTTGCGGAGTACCCCATGTAGATGTGCATGTACATGTAGAAATGGACGAAGTGTATCATGTACAGCGTGACATTGGCTGAAAACTCTAATAAACAAAAATTAATGATTGCTTGTTTGTATGTTTTTCCTATTTTATACGCAGTTCTACCCTTCAGCCAATTACGATGATAATTTACAAACTTTATCGTCATAGGAAGAGTAATGTCACTGATTGTGTATCTAAAATTCTGTATGGTACAGGGTAGAAAGTACTTTACCTACGACCTTCGACAAAATCTGCAATTTTATTCCGCCCATGGTCAAATTTTGACACATAACCTTCAAAACAATAGGAATATCATTGTCTGACTAAGATTTAATTCGGTGCATGACGGACAAGGTTTTGGAATAAAAGACCCCACTTCAACGATCACCATGAAAGTTAACAATGTAATTTCTCACAGATGAATCAGGCAACTAACTGACGAGTTAGAAACGATGAGGTGATTGGCTGAGAAAGGAGAATTTATAGATAGCCAGAGAGAGAGTTGGAAGGACAAACAGAGATAAGCGAGATGAGAACAAAGAGAGAGGGTACAGAGGAAGAGAGAGAGAGAAGGAATGAGAAGGTGGACAGAAAGATAGAAGGGAAGGAGAGATAGACTAACGTTAGACTAAAAAATCTTTATCCAGGTGGTACTGAGTTTTCAGCTAGTATAAAATAAAATCGTCATTACTTCTGAACGAGTAAGAAGTCAAGAATTTCTGACCTCATTACATGCCATTTTAAATATGTACAAATAGAACTGCATCGTCATTCTGATTAACTTGATATCGCATGCACGGTGTTTGTGTTAGTAGTTAGTAATTAGTAAGCTTTTAACATTAACAATGGACAGGGGTGGGAGGATATCGACAGGTCAAGGCGCCAGCCCCAGTGAATCAGCCTACCCCGTTCCAAGTTCCTCTGTGAGAATGCGACATACAGACACAGAATTCGTCAGCTTGCTAAACACGCCTATAAAATTAACCCATATTGGCAAGGCGAGACCTGGAGGAGCTACGGGAGTTTGCAATGGTGCTCCTATTAGGCTTACGAGAGGACAGGCGTCGTTGCCCATGATTTGGGGAGGACGTGAGAGATACATATATTTTAACTTTGCTACGGAGCACCACTTCCTCATGGAGGCTCTTCTCATAATGACCGCCAGTGGCAGTACACAAGTGCTTCTGTGAATATTTAAACGGTCCACTGTGGTTTTCCTCACGGCATAAAACAGTGAGTGCAGGGTGCCCAGTGTTGAGTCACAAGCTTCACCTGTAATTACCACACTTTCACAGAGCGAGCAGTGCACATTTTACCCCATCAACAATATCTAGTTAACGTTTGAAGAAGAGAGGGAGGAGGCTGAATTAGCGTACACTGCCACTTAAATTTCGACTTCTTCAAGATTATAATTAAGTTTTCGACTGATTCAGTTCAGTTACAGATTTGAACAGGCAGTTTTTGATGGAATTTCAGAGTTGTGTACGCAGCAGCCGATGACGCAGTGAACGATAAATTGCAAACTAAATCGAAGCTAGTTTTGCAACATGCAACAGCACCGACACCAGGACCACATTATACTGCATTTACTGCGACAGCCTAACAGCCTCTGTTAGTTTATTTTCTTCGTTGTAAATTCTAGTGTACGCGCATAGTCAGTCACCCTGTAATAGATTTTTTCTCTTTTTTTTGTATTCTTAATTTGTGGTTTCGAGTATCAAATTAATATTGTTGACGGTCGAAACTAATCCTTTTTTATTATTTTTAAGTAAGGTTCATTTTATAATCTTTAACTACACTTCGTTATTGTTTTCCACTTGGCTTAAAGTTAATCAATTAAATTTTACTTTTCAGTAGAAAATCACTTGATTTTCCTGAGGCCCTGATAACACCACACTCTCTTACTCGGTGAGGTCCCTTAGCAGTTATTATTAATTACTTTCAAGAGCAATCGTTCAGTTCGTTCTGAGCACAGTTAAAGACCTCTTACCTGTTTTGGAGTTGTACACTGCTTTCTGATATTTAAAACTGCTTGTGACGGTAGATTTGTTCCACCTGAAGGACCACCGTTTTAGGGTACTGAAACATTGCAGATCAATCCTTGCGCGTAATAAAAGATGGAATAAATCGTCTCTCCATAGTTTTAAGACAGGCCATAGGACAGTCATTGTTAGAAACAGTTTGTGTTAGGACATTCAAACTGCACGGTTGAGCATGAGAGCATTGTGGGAGTTGGTATGCACTGTGAAGCGCAACTTTGAATGTGAAAATGTTACAGTACCATACAGTTGTACATGATGACCGGTCAGTCTAAAATAGTTTCGGTAAACAATTCACAAACTTTATTTCAAAGCTGTATTTATGTTTACAAGTGTTCTCCTGGCGCAATATCTACTGTGACAACGTAACCAAGCGTGTTCCTCTTGCAGGACAGAGCCGGCTAGAACCAGTATTGACCGCTGATTCCAAAATCATGCCACCCTTCTGGCGTCCATGCTGAAAAGACTGATGTTTCGATGCCACCGTGTGAACCAATTGCGGACACCCACGATGATAACTTGTCCTACTGCTGATGGTCTCTGAGGTGCGCGAATCAGTTCCTTCCCTCTCTTCCCTTCTAGCCTTCATAGTGAATTGAAGCACTCCAGAGACCCAGCCTATGTGCGGAGCGAACGGCCTCATTCTGTCCTCATTCAGTCACCCCCTTCTAGGGTGCTCATAAGCGTTCACCGCTTCGCCTTCCATCCCGATAACGCCTCCAAACCGTCTTATTTGTAGAGCTGTGGAATGAGTTGTAAAATTTTGGTATCGTCCTCTGGATTAGGATTAAGTGCTGTATACAGCGCTTGCGAAGGCCTACTGTGCGACCTATAACAGCGCAAATGCGGCTCAAAGGAAGTTTGCGACTGAGTTCAAGCTGAAGACAGCTGGTTCAATTGTGATAACGATCAATAAATTGATATGCAAGAGAGAATGGTTAGTGTTGGTGATGACAGTGTTGGTCGGCCAAAAAAAAGGCGAAATAGACTGCAGAACACCGAGAAAACACGCACTGAGTTTCATTGTAGCCCCAGAAAATCGATGAGACGAGCTGAACAACAGGCAGGAATTAACAGGGAGACTCTCCTTCAAATTGTTGTTGAAGACCTGTATCTGTTCTCATACGTAATTCAAACTCTTCTGTCGTTTAAGCCCCAGGCCCGTGAAACAGTGGCTGCATTTTGCCAACACTATTGTTCACAAAATTGTGTAACAGGACTTTGAGGTGGTGAATCTGCATTTCGAAATCTAGACGTTTTTTCACCCTCAACGTATGATTATGTGGCAAGCAACACACATTCACGGAATAATAGGTGTGATATTCTTTGATGGCACGGTGACTACCCAACGGTAAGTGAAGGTGTTGGAAGATGATTTCATCCCCATTATCCAAAGTGACGCTGTGGTTCGCGCAAGATAGGGCTCAGTCCCGTGGAATCAGGACGGCGTTTGATGTCTTGGAGAAGCACTTTGGGGTCGGCACTCTGGCTCTGGTGTGTCCACAGGCCACTGCCATGGGCCTCGATTCTCTGTCATATTCCCCGGAACTGCTTCTGTGGGTCTACACTAAAGACAAGGTCTACACCAATAACACCAAAACTAATTGGTAAGCTAAAGACAATCATTCAGGAGGTTATCGGCAGCATCGATGTACCGACACTTCAGCGGGTCGTGGAGAAATTCGCTATTCAGCTGCGTCACATTGTAACCTCTTACCTCTGGGTATAACTACCAATCACCCCAAACAGGATAAAACCGCGACCAAAGCGAATGTAAGGGCACAACCCATTCAGGGATTTTTTTTATTTGACACTCTTGATTTGTATCGGACTTTGAACAGACTATAAGCTAAACGGGGACAAAATGCTGCGTACAAGACTTAATCAGTTTACTGAATGTTATTTATACGGTCGCCAGCCTGATTAGGCAATTAAATGTTCAAACTATTACTTATGACCTGATTCCATTTATTGTAAATATTACTTTCAAACAACTAGGTGCAAACAAATAGAAAACGTTGAGTTTATTGTCCAATAAAAAAGCATTATAATCCCTATGTAAAGAAATATGATAGACAAGGTAAACAGGCCGCAGTGGCCGAGCGGTCTGCGGCGCGCCAGTCACAGTCTGCACGGCCGCTACGGTCGGAGTTTCGAATCCCCCCACGGGCACGGATGTTTGTGTCGTCTTTAGTATAAGGTAGTTTGTAAGTTTAGGGACTGATAACCCCGCAGTTAAGTCCCTTACACTTAACATTTTCAAGGTAAACCAAACCACTTGTTACTACCTAAATATAGCCCTTAATATGAAAGAAATATTTGCACTTCATCAAAGTGCGCTCCTAGTTCAATTACTTCTGGATTGCATACATAAATTGCACAAATTTCTCAACCATAAACCCATATTTAACTACCTTTTGCTTAATCTGCGGCGTGGGCTACGTAGGAAACTCCAATCGCCAACATTCTCCTCTGAATGCAAAAGTATATTGTTGACTCCCACTTACGTAGGTAGAAATGACCATCAGAATAAAGTACCAGAAATCAGAGCTCGAACGGAGAGATTCAGGTGTTCTTCTTCCCGCCATTCGTGAATGGAATGGGAGATAAATAGTATATTGGTCTTTCGATGAACCCTCTGCGAGGCACTTAAATGTGATTTGCAGAGTATCCCATGTAGATGTAGAAGCATTATGTAAATAATTTTACAGAAATTTTACTGAAAGTTTTTCTAAAGATGTGGTGGTAGCCCTGAAACACGTATAGTGCACTTCTCCTCAGTTTTCATTAATTTTGAGTAACATTAACTATATCTGCAGTTCCTTAAAATTATGTTCATCACTTTTAAGAAAAACTATTGAAATTAATTTGTCTTTTATAAAACTGGAGAGAAAATATATGTTGTACTACAGATTTGATACAATCAGTCAGTTTACAATTACCAACTGATCGGTACTATCACTTTAAATTATATACTGTTATTTTAATCATTTTGTTTTAATAGTTTTTCATTAAATTTAATATGAGAAGTGGAAGTTAGTACGTAAACAAATTGCAATAGTTTCTTACTACTTATCAATTATCTACTGAAAACATGGAACTAAGCACTTCAGATCGTTAATTAGATCATTAGGGAAATTATTTTATTTTTAATCGGGCATTAACACACTAGGGTAGGACCCTGACTAGGTAAGTGATAGGGATAGACAAAGTTTATCACAAATTTTTAGTTCAGTTCACTTATTATTGACACAAATTACTACTTTTTGTCTGATCCATTCGCGCTAAAATTCTAAAAGTACAAAAACTTGTCAAATATCCCGTGCTGCGGACGAGAAGTTGCATGATTGCACAACTAGAGGCGAATCGGCGTCAATAGTGCTGTGTGGCACAGTATTTTCTTCTTGGCGATGAATAAATTTACATTGTTCACATAATTCCATGCCACGATATATTAGTCAACCAGCGTCCTAGGCTAATTTTTGGAAACCCTTGATACAATTCCAATCGTCCGCTTTGCTGCCTCGCTTACGTCTCGCCACATACGTGCTCAGTCACTGGCCGTCTACACTCGACTCCCTCGTTAAGCCACATTATGTATTTCTGCCTCTTTCTTGCGCGCCAAAACTTGGCGCCTTCCACGTCAGCAACCGGGAAGTATCAATGGTTTTACATTACACATATCTTATTACATGCCCTGCGTTTGGACCAGACTACCATCTTTTTTACATTTATAACAATAAATATTACCATCAAAATACTGTACAAGCAAGATACACAAAATTCATTTTTAACTCTACAAATACTTCAAATAAACTGATATACATACCACATTTCACGAAAATAATTAAAGACCGATACGTAAAATTTTATATATCACTTACAGCAAAACAAACATTTGGTATTAAATAGTTCGAAAAAATTATTAAGTATATACATTAATGTTACAACATCATTGCTACAGGAGGCAGTCATATCAAACAAGTCATAACCTAAATCATAATATATATACTTACGTTTACATGTTGAACAACTTGTATGCACGTCGCATTTTGCAACTAATTTACAGTTTGATTGATGTAGTTCAATAATTTTGATGCTATAAGGTATACAGGGTGATCGAAAATGTATGAAGCACTTGTAAGGTTCTTTCAGGGCAGGTTGTAATGAGACATATTAGTTCAGAAAAATTTCCACTCAGTTTCCCAGATATTTAGCAATTCAACGAATCAGGTAGTCTCTAGCGCCAATTCCGGCACCCTGTGAAGGTCGTACTGGATAGTGTGTTCTGCAATATTTGCCTGAGTGACAAGTGATTTGATGACAGTAGGAGATCAAAGGACACACGAGATTTACTTCAACCCTACCCAGAGAGCATTCAGAGCATGCTGATTCATCAAAGTAATGCCTCCACATGTGAAAGGGAGAGGAAAGGGGGGGGGGTCCATTCTGGCTATCATATTAGACAATTACACTACGTCCATTCATGTTCAATAACTATCCCGTTTTTTTATCCGTCTATCCTTGACCTTTGTTAATAAACACCACTACTTATCTTTAATTAAATACGTCACTTTTTTATTTTTTACACAAAAATTTTTTTCGTACTGCTAGTACTAATGTATTTAGTCTGTCTGTCGATATGAGTAATGCATTGTACAAGTATTTTATGCACATTTGAATTTTTCATATATACAGCCGAGCCATCTAGTTTTAATGCAAGCACTGCTACCATGTACGATAGTTGCTGCCTGTCCCTTTAATGTGTTAATGGTAATAAGAGTGGCTGCCGAGTTGTATTCAATCGTCAGTTCTCTCTGTATATACTTCCAAGGTGATTAATAAGAGATACAGACAGACAGAGAGAGAGAGAGAGAGAGAGGAATTACTTATATGCACTGATCAAAACAATTAGGAGAACAGTTGAGATATCTACGTTATGAAATATTCTCATCGGCAGTATCAAATAACATGGTTCGACGTCTTCCTGACGCTTCTACAGAATGGATACAACAACATTATGGCAACCGAAATAGTAGTAATAACAGAAAATTCTGCATGGGAGGGTGGTGTTGACTTGTTGTTTACTCCACCCAAGGAATTACATAAACTGATGGGCTCAGATACTTTATAGGTAGTGCAATGCAACAACAACGTAAATTACCAGACGTTATGGCAATGGGTACCCGTAAAAAGTTCGAAGCGGAACAGACACAGAGTGAGATCTCAAAGATCCCAAAGTGTAGTTTTCAGAACCTGGATGCGATTGCAGACAACACGACCTGTAGAAAGAAGGCAAGGCCATCGTCCTCCATAGGTAACATCAACAAGAGATAACCGTTATATCCGGTTAATAGCCCATCAAGGCGGGAGGCTGAATGCAACTCAGCTGCAATCACCCTCCAAGCAGCAGCATGACGCACAATATCAACACAAAATGCTTGAAATCGCCTTCGGGAATGTGGCCTCTACGCACGTCTCATTACGACCACGGCACCGTTTATCCCGCAGAAACTGTGCGTAGGAACATCAGGATTGGAATCGTAACGAATGGGACCAAGTTCTGTTCACAGATGAGTCAAGATTCTGTGTTTAGTTGGACAATCGTCTTTCCCTCGTCTATGTCGTCCAGAATGGCGCTTTGACTGCTCAGAGGTAGGCGTACAGAGGGGATCCTTGGACCTTTAATTATGCCCTACGCTGGTGCCATAGAAGATGGGTTCCTTCTGGTGGACGATAATGCTTGTCCCCACAGAGCTGCACTCGTGGACAACAGGCTTGAAACTGAGGCAATGGAACGAATCGAGTTGCCAGTTTGTTTGCCCTACTTAAACCCGATTGAGCATGTCTAGGATGAACTTGGCGTATGCATTGCAGGAAGAGCAACACCTTCCACAACGCTTTTCCTAAAGGAAAAATGGCGAAATATCCCTCAGGAGCTGATTGATAACCTCATACGTGCCACGCAGGTGTGCAACTGTACTGGCCGTCCAAGGTGATCAAATGTTTCAAATGTTCAAATGTTTGTATAGCTTAAGGGACTTAACTACGGGGTCATCAGTCCCTAAACTTACAAACTACTTATGAACTACTTACGAACTAGGACGCCACAAATATCCATGCCCGAGGGGGGATTCGAACCCCCGACCGTAGTAGCCGTGCAGACCGTGACTGAAGCGCATCAGTCCCCTCGGCCACCGCGGCCGGCCCAAGGTGATCACACACCATATCAGCGGTCAACAAGAATGACTTTTTCACTATTACGGTAGCCCCACGGTGTCTCGCTCTGAGTAAACGCCATACAAAACTCAAGTACAGAGTTGAGAAAGCAAAATATCGTACTGTCTCCAATCTTTCAATACTAAAAATGCGAGTGTAGATAAGTAGTGGTTTACTTTCAAAGACATAATATCAGTAGCAATCCAGAGATGTATACCAAATAAATTAATAAAAGAGGGGGCTAAACACCCGTGGTACACAAAACAGGTAAGATCACTGTTGCAGAAGCAAAGAAAAACACATGAAAAATTGAAAAAGATACTGAATCCCAAAGACTGGCAATCTTTTACAGAACTCGCAACCTAGTGCGGACTTCAATGCGAGAAACCTATAATACTTTCCGCAACGAAATCCTTTCTCTTAATCTTGCAAAAAATCCAAAGAAATTATGGCCATGTGTGAAGTACACTAGCGGCTAAAAACAAACAATACCTTCATTACGTGATAGAAATGGTAAAACTACCGATGACAGTACTGGTAAAGCAGCTTTGCGAAATTCGTTCACCAAAGAAGACGAAGTGAAAACTTCAGAATTCGAACGATGAACAGCTGCCAGAAATCGAAATTTAGATGTTCCTGGAGTAGTAAAACAACTTAAGTCACTAAACAAAAACAAATCTCCCAGATCAGATTGTATACCAACTAGATTCCTCTCAGAGTATGCTGATACAATAGCTCCATACTTAGATATCATATACAACCGATCACTCAGCCAAAGATCCGTACCCAAAGGCTGGAAAATTGCCAAAGTCATTCCAGTATTCAAGAAAGTCAATAGTAGTGGTATGCAAAATTACAGGCCCATCTCATTGACGTCGATTTGCAATAGGATTTGGGAACATATACTTTGTTCGAACATTATGAAGTACCTCAGAAAGAAAGACCTATTAACCAATAGTCAACACGGATTCAGAAAGTACAGCACTTGCGAAACACAGCTTGCCCTTTATTCACATGAAGTGATAAGTGGTATCGACAAGGGATTTCAAATCGATTCCATATTTCTGGATTTCCGAAAGACTTCTGGCACTGTACCTCACTAGCGGCTTCTAATGAAATTGCAGAATATCACCCAAATTGTGCGACTGGATTCACGATTTTCTGTCAGAAAGGACACAGTTCGTAGTAATTGACGGTAAGTCAACGAGTAAAACAGAAGTGATATCTGGCGTTCTCCAGGGAAGCGTTATAGGTCCCCCACTCTTGCTTGTGTATAGAAACGATTTAGGAGACAATCTGAATAGCTCCCTTAGACTGTTCGCGGATGATGCTGTCGTTTATCGGTTAGTGAAGTCAACAGAGGATCAAATGCAACTGCAAAGCGATTTAGACAAAATTTCTACTTGGTGCGGAAACTGGCAATTGACACTAAATAAAGAAAAGTGTGAAGTAATACACATGACCACTAAAAGAA
Organism: Locusta migratoria; assembly: GCA_026315105.1. NCBI lineage: Eukaryota > Metazoa > Arthropoda > Insecta > Orthoptera > Acrididae > Locusta > Locusta migratoria. The sequence goes on along the minus strand of CM048744.1, from coordinate 403,501,220 downwards.
ATCCGCTGAACTTCAATTACGCGTTAAATCAATCAAACCTTAAGGTGGTAAATTCTACCAAATACCTAGGAGTTACAATTACGAACAACTTTGACTGGAGAGAACACATAGAAAATATTGTGGGGAAGGCGAACCAAAGGTTACGTTTCATTGTCAGAACGCTTCGAAGATGCAACAGCTCCACCAAAGAGACTGCTTACATCACACTTGTGCGTCCTCTCCTGGAGTACTGTTGCCCAGTGTGGGACCCTCAACAGGTGGGACTGGCGGAGGACATTGAGAAGGTCCAGAGAAGGGCAGCTCGTTTCTTTTTATTACGTTAGAGGGGTAAAGTGTCACGGAAATGTTGCACCATTTGAGGTGTAAATCATTAAAAGAAAGACGTTATTCGTTGCGGCGAGATCTATTTGCGAAATTTCAATCACCGACTTTTACTTCTATATGTGAAAATATTTTGCTAGCACCCGCCTACATAGGGAGGCAAGACCATCCCAATGAAATACGAGAAAGCAGATCGAAAACGGAACGATTTAGGCGTTCTTTCTTCCTGCGCGCTATCAGAGAATGGAACGGTAGAGAAATGTTATGAAAGTGGTTAATGAACCCTCTGCCGGGCACTTAAATGTAGATGTGTTTCACTAATGTAGATGTGTTTCACTAATCAAGTAATGGATGTCTAAAAACATCAATTATATTGAATGAAGATTATACCGTTGTCTTAGGTTGTGAGTGGTCTATAATATGCAAAATTCTGTAACAAAAACAAAAGTACTCTATATTTTTGCGCAAACGGGTGTTTTATGACACACTAGATATTGTGGCTGAAATAAATTGCAATTTGCGATCAGCTATGGCTTCACTGTACTAGGTTTAGATAGAATACCAAAGTGCGGCGAATGAAAATTTGTGTCCGACCGGGATTCGAACCCGAGATCTACTGCTTACAAGGGAGACGCGCTGTCCACTCCACCACCGAGTACACAGTGACCAGCGCTACTGCAGAGGACCCTTCCCATCACGTCTCCCGCCACATCCAAATCTCCATTTGCCACGCTGTCACTTTCCTGTTACTACAGCCTATTTATTCTGTAATGCTAGCTGCCTGAATACTGTATTCCCGCATCAGGGAGAACATACCATGAGGTGAAGCCATAACTGATCGCAAATTACGATGTATTTCATTCATTGAACGCTGTAACGTCGTCAAAGCTATGTAATTAGATATTGTGGCCGTCCGTCTCTCTCAGTGAAGAGACACAGCTCTTATAAAGATGCAGACACTGGGCTTTCGCGAATATTTTTATAGTTTTCATAACTACACATTGACGAGGACCGAGCGCGTCTACGTATGTCCACCGAATACTAGCGTGCGAGTCGTCATCTTGTCCCAACCGCTGCTCAGAGCTGGCGTAGTGAGCAAACGTGTCCGCGCCTGCTCGCGGAGCAGCCTGTTGGAACTGCCTGCCCCAGTGGGCTACGAACGACGTGACAGTGTCATTAGGTCAGTTCGAGTGGTGAAAAATTTACCAGTCGCTACCGTTTCTGACTGCCTCTACAGCGCATGCGCGGCCTCCGCCAGCTGCAACTGCAAACGCCGACTAGAAGGCTTATTTCTCTTGTTTCGTGATTTAGCCACCTGTAGCGCTAGTTGACTCATTTGCTCTCTCGGCTGCGTAGATGAATGGTTTATGATTTAAAATAATGAAACATAACAGCAATAGCAGTTTATTATGCTTAGCACTACACCTTTGCAGACTTTACAGCATCGTTAAATACAAATATTTATGTGACGTTGACATATGTGGCATTTTGCTCATTTTGATCCGTGCTGCGTCGTGTTTTAGAGGTTATAAGGCATCACACCAATGAAAATTCCATATGAAAAATACTGATGGTATTTCTGTTTGTGTGTGTGTGTGTGTTATGGAGGACGCAGTACTTTATAAGCTGAAGCCAACTACATTGCGAGAAAGGCAGTTACATCAAAGAAATATCGCACGTTACGTACGTGATGTTTGATCTTCATTTCAAAAATTACTCAATACGCGTCATGTAAAGCATAACAACATGCAGAACTCTGTCAGTGTTTCACTAATCAAGTAATGGACATCTAAAAACATCAGTTATATTGAACGGCCGGCCGCAGTGGCCGAGAGGACTGAGGCGCTCCAGTCACAGTCTGCACGGCCACTACGGTCGCGGGTACGAATCCCCCCTAGCCGAGCGCCGTGTCTTCTCAGCGCGCCCGGTCAGAGGACGGAACACACTCTGTAAAAAAAAAAAAAAAAAAAAAAAAAAAAAAAAAAAAAAGTGGCTAAGCCAAAGAACACGTAGAACCAAAACGAACAAACACGATCAGCGTCCTCAAGGACAAGAACTACCCCTAGAACAAAAAAAAAAGTATAAGTTAGTTCATAAGTAGTTTGTAAGTTTAGGGACTGATGACCTCGAAGTTAAGGCCCATAAGCTCTACAAACATTTGAACATTTTATATTGAATGAAATTATGTCAAATTGTTAAACAAAGCTCTTAATAATTCAAGACATTAGTTCCACCATTAACACCCTGTTTTACTTTGCAATTTTTTTTTATTAAAGTAATTGGACAAATTTAAATTGTGCCCCTATTTTGTCATAGATTTCTGCGCTGATTGGTACTAATTATCTGCTATTTAATATCAACGTTGATAAACTAAAATGTTGTTCATGTCCAAATGTAACCAATGTTGTAAATTGTCTAATTCCAAGAAAGGTTGTGAATTTGAACACATGAAGTTGATAGGAAGAGTCTGCATTGTGTCTAGTGTACAAACTTACGTCCGGTGATAGAGATATTACGTATAGAAACAAAGTTTATACAGACTAGAAGCAATGATTATGAAAGCTATTCTTATTTTATAAGAAACAGTGGTCAGTTATTGCTCTCTAATACTCAGAAAGAAAGATCCTGGAAGAAGTTAATTCCATAAATTATCTGGGAGTAGGCATTAGGAGTGATTTCTAATGGAACTACCATATAAAATCAACCGTCAGTAAAGCAGATGCCAGACTTAGATTCATTGGAAGAATCCTAAAGAAATGCAGTGCGAAAACAAAGGAAGTAGGTTACAGTACACATGTTCGCCCACAGCTTGAATACTGCTCACCGGTGTGGGATCCGTACCAGGTGGGGTTGATGGAGTAAGTAGAAAAGATCCAACGGAGAGAAGCGCGCTTCGTTACAGGATCATTTAGTAATCGTGAAAGCGTTACGGAGATGTTCGATATACTCCAGTGGACGACTCTGCAGGAGAGACGGTCTGTCGCTCGGTACGGGCTTTTGTCGAAGTTTCGAGAACATTTGGGGAAGGAATTAAAGTTCAGGGTGAAGAATTAAAAACATTGCGTTTTGCCGACGACATAGTAATTCTGTCAGAAAGAGCAAAGGACCTGGAAGAGCAGTTGAACGGAATGGACAGTATGCTGAAAGGTGCATATAAGATGAACATTAACAAGAGTAAAACTAGGGTAATGGAGTGCAGTCTAAGAAAATCAGGTGATGCTGAAGGAATTAGATTAGGCAACGAAACAATAAAAGAGGTAGATGAGTTTTGTTACCTGGGCAGTAAAATAACAAATGATGGTCGCTGTACAGAGGATATAAAATCCAGAATGGCAATGGGTAGAAAAGCGTTCTTGAAAAAGAGAAATTTGCTAACCTCAAATATTGATTTAAGCCTAAGGAAGTCCTTCCTGAAGGCATTTGTGTGGAGTGTTGCCTTGTATGGGAGTGAAACATGGACGATAAACAGTGCGGACAGGAAGAGGATAGAGGCTTTTGAAATCTGGTGCTACCGAAGAATGCTGAAGATTAGATGGGTGGATCGCATAACTAATGAGGAACTACTGAAAAGAATTGGGGAGGAAAGGAATTTCTGGCATATCTTGACTAAAAGAAGGGATCGATTGGTAGGACACATTCTTAGATATCAAGGAATCGTTAATTTAGCATTGGAGGGAAGTGTATGGGGTAAAACCCGCAGAGGAAGACCAAGAGATGGATACAGTAAGCAGATTCAGACAGATGTAGGTTGCCGTTCTTATGTAGAGTTAAAGAGGCTTGCTCAGGATCGAGTATTGTGGAGAGCTGCATCAAACCAGTCTCCGGACTGGAGACCACAACAACAACAACATCAACAACAACCTTTACCGAGGAGTCTAGCAGTATATTGCTCCCTCCTATGTATATCTCGCGTAGAGATAAAATCAGAGTGATTAGAGTCCACACAGAGGCATACCGACAATCTTTCTTTCTGCCAACAATAGGGGTCTGGAATAGGAGGGAGAACCGATAGTAGTACTCGAGGTACCCTCCGCCACACACCTATCGGATGGTTTGCGGATTATGAATGTAGATGTAGATGTAGAATTTCCTCTTACCGTCACAAACGATAGCAACTCCTTTCGCACCGCAACTCGAACGCCTCACTGGCAGTCATATTTAGTTTGAGACTGTGGCGACCGCAACTCGAACGCTTTAGTGTCGTTGCAACCGCAACTCTAACGAAGCTGTTGCCGTATGAAATGGCGTAGTAGTTGTTTGACTGAGACTGTGCAATTCGGTGTAAAGCGCTGCTGCGTTAATTGCGAATACACAGAAAAAAAAGATCCTGTATCATTTAGCTATACTATAGCGGGTCAACAATTGGAAGAAGTTAATTCCATAAATTATCTGGGAGTAGGCATTAGCAGTGATTTAAAATGCAACGGCCATATAAAGTGAATCACAGTAAAGCAGGTGGCGGACTTAAATTCATTGGAAGAATCCTAAGGAAATACAATCCAAAAACAAAGGAAGTAGGTTACAGTACACTTCTCGCCCACAGCTTGAATACTGCTCACCGGTGTGGGATCCGTACCAGGTGGGGTTGATAGAGGAAGTAGAGCAGCGGGCTTCGTTACAGGACCATTCGGTAATCGTGAAAGCATTACGGAGATGACCGACAAACTCCAGTGGAAGAGTCTGCAGGAGAGACACTCTGTCACTCGGTAGGGGTTTTATCGAAGTTTCGAGAACATACCTTTAAATGTTTGTAATTCTATCGGACCAAACTGCGTGGTCATCAGTCCGTAGCTTACAAACTACTTAAACCTAGTTAAACTAACCTAAGGACAAACACACACACACCCTTGCCTCAGGGAGGACTCGAACCTCCACGGCGAGCAACCGCGCGCTCTGCAGCGGGACGCTTTAGACCGCTCGGCTACTCCACCGCGGCCATACCTTTACCGAGGAATATTGCTCCCTCCTACGTATTTCTCGCGTAGAGATAAAATCAGAGAGATTAGAGCCCACACAGTGGCATACCGACAATACCTGTTCCCGCGAACAATACGTGACTGGAATAGGAGGGAGAACCGATAGTGGTACTCAAGGTACCCTCCGCCACACACCTAACGGGTGGCTTGCGGAGTATGAATGTAGATGTAGAATTTCCTCTTACCATCACAAACGATTGCAACTCCTTTCGTACCGCAACTCCAACGCCTCAGTGGCGCTCATATTTAGTTTGAAACTGTGGCGACCGCAACTCGAACGCTTTAGCGTGGTTGCAACCGTTGCAACCGCAACTCTAACGAAGCTGTTGCCGTATGAAACGGTGTAGTTGTTGTTTGACTGAGATTGTCCAATTCGGCGTAAAGCGCTGCTGCGTTAATTGCGAGTAAGCGACGTCCGGGAAGCGAGAGAATGCCGCGGAAGAGCTACCACGGCCAGCGGCAGACTGCCGGCGGCCACTCCACCAGCCTCCGCCGGAGCTCATCAGCGGCGTGACGCGGCCCTTAAGAGGCGGCTGACGCCCCTAATGGCTCATTTCTCGGCTAATGCGGCCGTCGCGACGCCAGAACTGGCGCATTCCGCCGAACGTGAAATGTAATGTGCGCGCCCACACCCTGCGATGGCGCTTCCGCTTTCACTGGCGTGAAAAGATAGCGAGCGGCCGCCTAACGAGACGTGGACGCACTCTGCCCAGGACTCTAACAACTGCCGAACAGGTGCCCACTTGAATGGGAACGGCTTCTTCACGGCTCTCGCCACTCACCACTGTTTAACGAGTCATTAAAAAGTTAAAGCAGTCAACAATCCCAAGATTGGTTTGAACACTACAGTGCTTTACTAGGCATGGTCCTGTTTGGAGGTGGAATGCTATTGCCTTCCTCCGACCTTCGGACTGACTTACCCAGCAAGTTAAAGGCGGATCGAACCACGGTGCTAGTCGGTATTTTTCACATGAGGAATACTGCCAGAGGTGAAAGAAATGGAAAGTGACAGATAAAAATCCTAGGACCTGCCGCGGATCGAACCCGCGGCCTTTCGATTTGTAGTCTGGCACTCAACCACTTTTTTTTTTTTTCCTCTATAGATGGTTCTCTTCTTTGCGGACGCTGATCGTGACTGTTCGTTGTAGTTCGACGAGTTGTTGGCTCAACTTTTTTTATTACAGGGGACATTCAGCCCCTCTGACCGGGCGCGCTGAGCCATGGCGCCCGGCAACCACTGTGCAACCGAGGAGTCTTATCAACGCGTAAGTTCATACGGAAACTACTACTACTACTACTAATAATAATAATAGTAATATGGTTTTCTGTTACGCATGACCTAATTGAGGAGTAAGACTCCACTGTCATGGAACAAGCCAATACATGAAGATTAACACAAGAATGGTAATAGAAAATTTTTAAGTAGTCCTGTGGCGTGGATCCCCATTCGTTCCTTTATCCCTTCATTTGCTCTAGCCCCCTACCCCTGCTGTGTACCCAGTAGTCAGACCATGTGGCGGGGCTCTTATGTACCCTTCTGTCTGAGCCCCCTGACTATGCAGGGATTATATTGATGATACATGAGCTGTTACCTGCTCATGCAGGACAAGGAGTCAATGCCCGTCCTCGTGAGGTATCACGACTCCTGGCAATGACTATCGTGCCAGGTGGCCTTTGCTGTGGCTGGGTGGTCCCCATGGAGAGAGCCCTTGACAGGGGTGGGTGGTAACAGGGTGGACGTTTTGCACGTGGAACGTGTGAAGCTGCAAAATGGTCTCTATCTATGTCTGTCACTGAAGGCAGGAATAGTACAGTCGGTGATGCTACCTATAACAAGAGGACCTTCCTCCTTCTGTTTGACCCTTGGGGGGAAAGCCACGCTAGTCGGTTTGGGGTGAAACCCTTTCCCCGCTACCTGGGATAGATGGAGGAACATTCACTGCCATCAAGCTGTTATTCTTAGTCAAAAACATAGAAGATGTGGAGAAGTCGATTCAACGAGTAAGATGGGTTCTGTTTCCCTGCTCAATGAAAAAGCCTCTGCTGGCCAGTTTGCAGCTTTGTGTGTCTGCGACAATCTTGGTGACGACCCAGTGACCATAGCCCCTCACTGCTCATGCGGTATGATTCAGGGAGATTTTTCATCACCAAGACCTCCTCCTTGAAACTGATGAGAAACTCTGGGTCAATCTGGATCATGTCCACTTTGTTCACCACATTCAAAGAGATCCTAAGGATAATCGTATCAATGCCAGCACCTTTACTTGGGCTTCGTGTGGGATACTCTCCCAGAGAAGGTCAAGGTCATAGATATGATGAACTTTATCAACATGATGTGGAACCATACATCTCGCCTCCCATGAGATGTTTCTGGTGTACGCTGTTTGGGTACATGTTTTCTCACTGTACAGCAGTCCCTCTATGCGGTGAATGCAGACGCCTACTCTATGAGAGGAGCCCCTGTAATAATAATAATAATAATAATATAGTTTTCCGTACTGCAGGACCTAATTGAGGAGTAAGACTCCATGGTCATGGAAGAAGTCAATACGTGAAGTTTAACACGAGAATGGTAATAGAAAATTTTTAAGTATCCTATGCACATGACACTCTTAAGATTAAGTGAAAAGAATCAATAACGAAAGTAAGAAAAAAATGAATTTGTTTAATTGCTTAATTTTTCCAGGAGTTCCTCGACAGAATAAAAGTAGTGAGCCATGAGGTAAATCTTTAATTTAGATTTGAAAGCGTGTGGGTTAATGCTGAGATTCTTTAGTTCTAGTGGCAGCTTATTGATTGAAAATGGATGCTGCAGAATACTGCTCACCTTTCTGTACAAGTGTCAAGGTGGTGTGATGCAAATGTAGATTCGACTTCTATCTAGTATTCACCGAGTGAAAGCTACTAACTCGTGGGAATAAGGTGATATTATTAACAACAAATGACATTAAAGAAAAAAACGTATTGTGACGCCAGTGTCAAAATTCCCAGACTACTGAAAAGGAGTCGACATGAAGTTCGTGAACTTACACAACATATTGCTCGAACCGCCCGTTTCTGAGCCAAAAATATCATTTTTGTTTCAGTCGAGTTACCCCAAAAAAGAACGCCGTACGTCATAAGTGAGTGAAAGTAAGCCTAGTAGAATACTTTTTGTGTTGACAAATCACGTAATTCAGATATTGTTCTAATGGCAAATAAAGCAGAATTTAGTTTTGGAACAAGCTCCTGAACATGGACTTTCCACGACAGCTTACTGTCTATCTGAATACCTAGAAATTTAAACTGTTCATATGCCAATTATGTGTAATCAAAATGTCAGTTTTCGTCAAATTATGTGTTAGAAATTGTAAAAACTGAGTTTTACTGTGGTTTAACATCAACTTGTTATCTACGAGCCATGAACGTATCTCTTGAACTGCATTATTTGATACTGTGTCAAATTTACGAAATACATCCTTCATTTCCAAGCTGGTATCATCAGCAAATAAAAATATTTTACAATCATCTGTTAAACTCGAAGGCATCTCATTTATATAAATAAGAAACAGCAATGGTCCCAAAACTACGACAACGTTTCTAAAACTATGTCTCATGAATGTTTATGACACAAAAATAATTATATACTTAGTTTACTTAAGTTTAGTTATTGTTGTGAACTAGACGTATTGTTCCATTTGAATATTGAAACTACTTAGATAATTGACTACATTCGTCAAAACAATTTCAGGATAATTTGAAATATCTAGACTCTAAAGTACTGTCATCGACGCAATAAACTAAAATGGTTCGATGTCTTTCTCTCAGTTCTATTGAGTGCAGACAACAACATTACGGCAACCGAATTAGTGCTAATATCAGAGGGGGTTGGTGTTGACAACCAATTGAGTTTAGGTAGTGTAGTGAGCAGGTAGTGCAATGCAACGTGTCTTTCCCGAAGCTATCGGAGTTTTTCAAACTGTCATTTACAGGAAATGGACGCCATTTCAAACAACAAGAACCGTTAAAATCAGGCAAGGCCAAGGTCTTCCACGGGTAATATCAGCAAGAGGTGACTGTTATCTCAGGTTAATATCCCTTGGGGACAAAAGGCTGATCGCAACTCAACTGCAACGCACCCTCTAGGCCGCAATATGACGCCCGAAATCGCTTTCAGGAATGTGGCCTCTACGCGTAGAGATCTATGATGTGTGTCCCTTCAAAACCCACGACATTGTTTAGCACGCAGAAATTAGACGGAGGAGCATCAGGATAGTGTCGTAATCAATGGCGTCGGGTTCTGTTCACAATTCAGTCAAGATTTTCTGTTCAGTAGGACAATCGTCGTACCCTCATCTGGAGAGAACGTGGACTCGGAACAATCCTGCGTATGTGAAGGAAACATCACCAAATCATGCTGGTGGACGAATGGTGTGGGCAAGAGACAGTAATGGAGAACGTTCGGGACTCTATGTCGTTGATAAGTATAGACAGAAGGTCCTTCGACCTTGTGCCTTACGCTGGTGCCATAGGAGATGCGCTTCTTTTGGTGGACGACCTGCACCGAGCTGCACTGGTGGACAAAATGCTTGAAACGCCGGCAATTCAACGAATCGAGTGGTCAGCTTGTTTACTGGACTTAAACCCGATCGGAAGACGAATATTAGCCAGACCAGCACCTCCCACAACAGTTGCAGAGGGGGATGTTCCGCTCACGGAAGAACGGCCAAATTTCTCTCAAGAACTGATTGATAACCTCAAACTGTCCGTGAAACTGAGGTATGCAGTTGTACTGGCCGCCCGAGGTGATCCCACATCACCATACAGTGCAACGTGAATGACATTTTTCGCTATTGTGGCAGCGCCATGGTGTCACGCTATAAGAAAACGCAATGTAAACATCAGGTAAAGAGTTTAGACATCAAAATATCGTACTTTAACACACACAAATTACAATTGTAACCAATATCTGAATAAAATACATTAATATTGTGAAGTAACGAGCTTTATTGATCGGGTTGCGTGATAACGGCAGGTGCAGATATGTGGGAAATAGGAAGCACAAGGTACATCTACATCTACATAGATACTCTGCAAATCACATTGAAGTGCCTGGCAGAGGGTTCATTAACCACCTTCATAACTTTTCTCTACCGTTCCATTCTCTAATAGGGTCCCACAAGGGGCAACAGTACTCCAAGAGAGGACGCACAAGTGTGATGTAGGCAGTCTCTTTGGTGGAGCTGGTGCATCGTCTAAGCGTTCTGCCAATGAAACGTAACCTTTGGTTCGCCTTCCCCACAATATTTTCTATGTGTTATCTCCAGTCAAAGTTGTTCGTAATTGTAACTCCTAGGTATTTGGTAGAATTTACGACCTTAAGGTTTGACTGATTTATAGCGTAATTGAAGTTCAGCGGATTTATTTTAGTGGTCATGTGTATTACTTCACACTTTTCTTTATTTAGTGTCAATTGCCAATTTTCGCACCAAGTAGAAATTTTGTCTAAATCGCTTTGCAGTTGCTTTTGATCCTCTGTTGACTTCACTAACCGATAAACGACAACATCATCCGCGAACAGTCTAAGGGAGCTATTCAGATTATCTCCTAAATCGTTTATAAACACGAGGAAGAGTAGGGGACCAATAACGCTTCCCTGTGGAACGCCAGATATCACTTCTGTTTTACTCGATGACTTACCGTCAATTACAACGAACTGTGTCCGTTCTGATAGGAAATCGTGAATCCAATCGCACAATTGGGGAGATATTCCATAAGCACGCAATTTCATTAGAAGCCGCTTGTGGGGTACAGTATCAAAAGCCTTCCGGAAATCCAGAAATATGGAATCGATTAGAGATCCCTTGTCGATGGCACTTAACACTTCATGTGAATAAAGGGCAAGCTGTGTTTCGCAAGAGCAATACTTTCTGAATCCGTGCTGACTATTGGTTAATAGGTCGTTCTCTTCGAGGTAGTACATAATATTCGAACAAAGTATATAATGGGATGGATTGGCAGACCCCTCCTAACAATTACTGAAATGCGCCCTAAAACAGATCTGACCTCTTGACAAACAAATACCCACCAAAATATAATGGAAAATGGGGAATATAGCTACTGAATCATATCCAGGTTAAGAATGTACTTAATTTATTTCACAAAAGAATCAGACCCATTAACTGAGGAAAACAGGAACAGATTTCCTACTATAACTGTAGTTTCGGACAGCGGCAAATAACTCACAAAACGAAGGAGACTATGGGAACGTTCTGTAATTGCGAGCGCTTTCCACATAAAAATGATGTTTAAGAAAAGCATCAATAGGAGGAATCCTAACTCTCGCCCAGAGAAGCAGTTGAAAGCAATACTCAACCAAATTCTGCTGGAAGAAACAAAGGTTTTTAGAATGGCTAGGAACTGTGACTGCTGCGAACGGATGGAGGCAGAGTTGGTGACTCTTCGCTCGCAGCTTCAGGCGGCGTTGGCTACGCTGGCGACGCTTGAGACTGCGGTGGGTGGGCGCCGCTGTTGTGGGCCGCTCGCGGGGGTGCAGCAGACGCCCTGTGCGTCTGTTGTGCCCTCCGATCGGCCTGCGGCTGTGACCAGCCCGCTCACTGCCCGCGAGAAATATAGCCCCCGAATCCGTGGTGGACTGGGAGGTCCCCTCAGCGCGTGTCAGGCGGCGTAAGACTTCCCGGGGGACCGAAGTGGAGGCCTCCCCGGTTAGTCTTGCCAACAGATTCGAGGCGCTGTCTGTGGCAGGGGATGTTCCTGATGCGGATTGTGTTGCTTGTCCTGTACTCGCCCCTCTGCCTTCAAGATCCGGGCACTCACAGAGGGTGGGTTTGTTGGTAGTTGGGAGCTCCAACGTTAGGCGGGTAATGGAGCCCCTTAGGAAAATGGCTACTAGGGAGGGGAAGAATTCCAATGTGCACTCCGTGTGCATACCGTGGGGAGTCATTCCGGATGTGGAACGGCTCCTTCCGGATGCCATGAAGAGCACAGGGTGCAGCCAACTGCAGGTGGTGGCTCATGTCGGGACCAATGATGTGTGTCACTTTGGATCGGAAGAGATCCTCTCTGGTTTTGAGCGGCTATCAGAAGTGGTTAAGACTGCCAGTCTTGCTTGCAAGATGAAAGCGGAGCTCACCATCTGCAGCATTGTCGACAGGACTGACTGCGGACCTTTGGTTCAGAGCCGAGTGGAGGGTCTGAATCAGAGGCTCAGACGGTTCTGCGACCGTGTCGGCTGCAGATTCCTCGACTTGCGCCAAAGGGTGGTGGGTTTTCGGGTTCCGCTAAATAGGTCAGGAGTCCACTACACTCAGGAAGCGGCTACACGGGTAGCGGGGGCTGTGTGGCGTGGACTGGGCGGTTTTTTAGGTTAGATGGCCTCGGGAATACACAAAATGGGTTTCAGTCTCAAAGGGGGCAGGTCAGACACGGGAAGAAAGTAGACATAAAAACCATTGGTGTAACAGTTGTAAATTGTCGTAGCTGTGTTGGGAAAATTCCAGAGCTCCAAGCGCTGATAGAAAGTACTGAGGCACAAATCGTTATAGGTTCTGAAAGCTGGCTGACGCCTGAGATAAATTCGGCCGAAATTTTTTCAAAGGGCAAATGGTCTTCAGAAAGGATAGAATAAATAAAACAGGGGGTGGCTTGTTTATTGCTGTTACAAACGGTTTATCCTGCAACGAAATTGAGGCAGATACTTCCTGTGAATTGGTCTGGGTAGAGGTTATACCTGACCACCGAAATAAATTAATAATTGGATCTTTTTATCGGCCCCCTGACTCAGACGATGCGGTTGCAGAAATGTTCAAAGAAAGCTTGAATCATATTTCAAATAGGTATCCGAAGCATACTGTTATAATCGGTGGGGACTTTAATTTACCCTCGATATGTTGGCATAATTACGTATTCAAAACCGGGGGCAAATATAAAACATCGTCCGAACTAGTTCTGAATGCTTTTTCTGAGAACTACTTCGAACAGTTAGTTCATGAACGCACTAGAATAGTACGTGGTTGCGAAAATACTCTTGATCTCCTAGCAACAAATAATCCCGAGATAGTAAAGAGCATCAAAACAGATACAGGGATTAGCGAACATCGAGTTGTAGTAGCGAGACTGAATATCGAAATTCCCAAATGTACCAAAAATAAACGAAAAATATATCTATTCAATAAAGCAGATAAAAACTCGCTTCACGCTTTCCTGAGTGATAGTCTCCAGTCCTTCAAAACTAAAAATGCGAGTGTAGATCAGTTGTGGCTTACTTTCAAAGACATAATATCAGTAGCAATCGAGAGATTTATACCAAATAAATTAATAAAAGAGGGGGCTTACCCCCCGTGGTACACAAAACAGGTCAGATCACTGTTGCAGAAACAAAGAAAAACGCATGCAAAATTTAAAAAGACACAGAATCCGCAAGACTGGCAATCTTTTGCTGAAACTCGCAACCTAGCGCGGACTTCAATGTGAGAATCTTATAGTTGTTTCCACAACGAAATCCTGTCTCGTAATCTTTCAGAAAATCCAAAGAAATTCTGGTCATATGTGAAGTACACTAGCGGCAAAACACAAACAATACCTTCACTACGTGATAGCAATGGTAATACTACCGACGACAGTACTGCTAAGACAGAATTACTAAACACAGCTTTCCGAAATTCTTTCACCAAAGAAGATGAAGTGAACACTCCAGTATTCAATCCAAGAACAGCTGCCAGCATGCGAAACTTAGAAGTAGATGTTCCTGGAGTAGTAAAACAACTTAAGTCACTAAACAAAAATAAATCTTCCGGGCCAGATTGTATACCAACTAGATTCCTCTCAGAGTATGCTGATGCAATAGCTCCGTACTTAGCTATAATTTACAACCGATCACTCAGCGAAAGATCCGTACCCAAAGACTGGAAAGTTGCCCAAATTACTCCAATATTCAAGAAAGGCAATAGGAGTGATACCCAAAATTACATGCCTATCTCATTGACGTCGATTTGCAGTAGGATTTTGGAACATATACTTTGTTCGAATATTATGTACTACCTCGAAGAGAACGACCTATTAACCAATAGTCAGCACGGATTCAGAAAGTATCGCTCTTGCGAAACACAGCTTGCCCTTTATTCACATGAAGTGTTAAGTGCCATCGACAAGGGATCTCTAATCGATTCCATATTTCTGGATTTCCGGAAGGCTTTTGATACTGTACCCCACAAGCGGCTTCTAATGAAATTGCGTGCTTATGGAATATCCCCCCAATTGTGCGATTGGATTCACGATTTCCTATCAGAAAGGACACAGTTCGTTGTAATTGACGGTAAGTCGTCGAGTAAAACAGAAGTGATATCTGGCGTTCCACAGGGAAGCGTTATTGGTCCCCTACTCTTCCTCGTGTTTATAAGCGATTTAGGAGATAATCTGAATAGCTCCCTTAGACTGTTCGCGGCTGATATTGTCGTTTATCGGTTAGTGAAGTCAACAGAGGATCAAAAGCAACTGCAAAGCAATTTAGACAAAATTTCTACTTTGTGCGGAAACTGGCAATTGACACTAAATAAAGAAAAGTGTGAAGTAATACACATGACCACTAAAAGAAATCCGCTGAACTTCAATTACGCGATAAATCAGTCAAACCTTAAGGTCGTAAATTCTACCAAATACCTAGGAGTTACAATTACGAACAACTTTGACTGGAGAGAACACATAGAAAATATTGTGGGGAAGGCGAACCAAAGGTTACGTTTCATTGGCAGAACGCTTAGACGATGCACCAGCTCCACCAAAGAGACTGCCTACATCACACTTGTGCGTCCTCTCTTGGAGTACTGTTGCCCCTTGTGGGACCCTCACCAGGTGGGACTGACGGAAGATATTGAGAAGGTTCAGAGAAGGGCAGCTCGTTTTGTTTTATCACGTTACGGGGGGGAAAGCGTCACGGAAATGTTGCACGAATTTAGTTGGAAATCATAAAAGAAAGACGTTATTCATTGCGGCGTGATCTGTTTGCGAAGTTTCAATCACCGACTTTTAGTTCTGAATGTGAAAATATTTTGCTAGCACCCACCTACTTAGGGAGACATGTCCATCCCAATAAAATAAGAGAAATCAGATTGAAAACGGAACGATTTAGGTGTTCTTTCTTCCCGCGCGCTATTAGAGAATGGAACGGTAGAGAAAAGTTATGAAGGTGGTTAATGAACCCTCTGCCAGGCACTTAAATGTGATTTGCAGAGTATCTATGTAGATGTAGATGTAGATGTAGATGCTGGAGTCGGCGTCGCTGGAACTGGGACGGCGGTGGCAGTGCGTAAGAGTGCTGAAAATCGCGGTCAGATCGAAAGAAAAAAACGTCTCACAGAAGCCTGAATTCCATGCTTTCAGCCTCAGTGTCCACGGTAAGCACAGTGGAAAGAAACCACATGCAACTCAATGAGTACTAGATACGAGATTTTCAAGTGCGCAATTGAGACCAGAGCTAGAAACAACGTTATCAGCGCGTCGTTGCTGCTGATTCAGGTCGACAGTCACAAGTTTCAGACGGTGTCTGAAAGGTGAATGTGAAATTCCAAGTCCACATAGCGCAATAGGTGGAAAAATAACCGAAATATCAAAACAGACACAAGTAAGCACCTTAGTCAAGCCAACCGCGCTTGTCGGCACCCTAAGGCCAAGTCAAAATTCAAATAAGAAAACACCTAAGTCGAGGCGAACGTACTTGTCGGCTGTCTATGACGAAGTGCCGTCTGGAGTGCTGCTCCGCACTCTACTCGAAAAACGCGAGGCTACCCGCTCACTAGAAAGCAAGAGCCAATCGCTCTCTAGGCGCCAATTTTCCTCCAATGCGCGAACACGGCGCCAAGATAGCGTCCTCCCGCTCAGTGCAGTCCAATGACGACCGTTCCCGCGCAATGCGCCACACACAGCCGTTAGCGCGGTACGTATTCCTCCGCAGGTCGGTCACTGACCTGAACCTGACGGTACGTCTTGGTGTGGCTCTGCCGTTCACAGGGCGATCACGACGCAAATGTCGACGCTCCGGCCACACCGGCGCACAGTGGGCTGAAAGGTCCGAAAAGCTTGCCAAAAGTCGAAAAATGAACATCATAATTACGGATTTAATCCCATACAATCATATTTAGAGGACGGAGGGCAGCATTGTTTATTAAGTCACAAGGAGGGGAAGTTAACTTTGATACCGAAGAAAGTAGTTCAAAGCTACTGTTGGTGAAGTAACACACGCTACGCAGAACCGCTTCGGATTACATGTCGTGCTCTAAGTGTGAATAACTTGTAAGTAATCATTTTCAATTATGTTTGATGGTGGGTGTTAAGGAAGGTACATAGAATTTGTTTATAAGTTGCGTGCTCGTAAATGCATGCTAGGTATTTGGTAAAAATCACTTCAAAACGTAATCTCATAATAGATATATCTCTGTTAAATGATCGCCGGAGATCCTGCGATAGTGTAATATGTAGCGTAGGATGTCTTCCGTCAAGATATACAAGAATTTTCTGCGACTTTTTGGATTATAGTTGTATTGTTATGTTTACTGAGACGGTGCGCGGCGAGCCAACTAACACGGAGTGCAGAGGGTGGGCTACGGGTTCTCTATATTCAGTTAATACAAGACACTGGTCGATATCACTCGCCGCTTATATTACTTTCACGGTGTTCATTAAATAATGGAGGTGGCAAAATAACACAATATTGAATCATCTCTACATTTTGAGAAACTAATTATGTGTAAGTAATTTAAATCTGCTTCTGTTTAGTTATACATGGCATTAATTTACCTACCAGAATCGGGTAGCAACCAATTAGTATGCACTCGAAAGGAAATCTACATCATGATAAAGAATTACTTGGAGTCAGATATGAACAAGAAGCTCCCGGGTTCGGAGGATAAAGTGGCTGAAAAGGCCAAAGCGTATTTAAAAATACATCGGGATACATTACATGATGCGATAAACCTGTTGTGCAGTTTGAGATCAAGATAGGAAGCACCGTCTAGAAAAATCGAACGATCTTTTGAGAAAAATGAGAAATACGTAATTCTTCAACAAATTTTACGGTTAATAAATCTATTTGTAATATCGATGTTTTAAAAGTTTCGATTACTATTAGAATGTGCATTTCTTTAATTATTTCAATTACAATTTACATGTAATAAATGAATTTCATATTTTCCGTACAATGCTTCTACTACTGAATCTTCCACGGCACCTACCATCGGTCGACCTTACGTGCATTGTTCGTAAAAATTAACATTCGGTTTTAAAATTGTGTACGTTTTAGAAAACAACAGAAAAAATAGCTATCACAGCGAGATTCAAACTATCGACTCTATGGTTTTGAGACTATGACGCTACCACCTCAATTTTATTTGTTTATGTTTTCCTTTTACCAACAGTTGCTGCTGCTGTTGCTGTTGTTTTAATTATTTGTACCGGCAAAACTTCAAAGTCGATTTTGTGGCCGGCCGCAGTAGCCTAGCGGTCTGAAACGCATCAGTCACAGTCTGCACGGCCGCTACGGTCGGGAGTTTGAACCCCCCCCCCTCGGGCATGGATGTTAGTGTCGTCTTTAGAATAAGGTATTTCATGAGTACCTTGTAAGTTTAGGGACTGATAGCCCCGCAGGTAAGTCTCTTAAGTTTAACAAACAGTTGAACAATTTCGATTTTGTGGAGAGTTGCGTCGCGTGCCTTTGGCTGGTGGTTATTTTAAGCTCTCAATTTCACGTCTCATAAATACCGGATGATCAAAAAGTCAGTATAAATTTGAAAGGTTAATAAATCACAGAAAAATGTAGATAGAGAGGTAAAAATAAACACACATGCTTTTAATGACACAAGGTTTTATTACAACAACAAAAAATTGGTTCAAAAATGTCCGACAGATGGCGCTTCATCTGATCAGAAAAGCAATAATTAGCGTAACAAACTAAGACAAAGCAAAGATGATGTTCTTTACAGGAAATGCTCAATATGTTCACCATCATTCCTCAGCAATAGCTATAGTCAAGGAACAGCACTGTAAAGCATGTCCGGAGTTATGCTGAGGCATTGGCGTCGGATGTTGTCTTTCAGCATCCCTAGAGATGTCGGTCGATCACGATACAGTTGCCACTTCAGGTAATCCCAAGGCCAATAATCACACGGACTGAGGTCTGGGGACCTGGGAGGCCAAGCATGACGAATGTGGCGGCTGATCACACGATCATCACCAAACGACGCGTGCAAGACGCATCTAGCAATGTGGGGTGGAGCGCCATCCTGCATAAAAATCGTACGTTCCAGCAGGTGTTTATCAGCCAGGCTGGGGATGATGCGATTCTGTAACATATCGCCGTTCTTCTCACCCGTCACAGTAGCAGTTACAAAACGAGAATCACGCAGTTACTCGCAGAAAAAAGGCCCGGTAACGGTAGACGTTTGGTTCTAATAAAATCACATGTCATTCTAATCATTTGTGTCAATTTTTACCTCTCTATCTACATTTTCCGTGATTTATTATGTTTTCAAATTTATACTGATTTTTTGATCACCCGGTATAATAAACTTCCAAAATCCGATACCCATGTTGTTTCCTTGTGAGACATATTATAAGAAAGTGACGAAACGGAGTACAGCAATGAACTAACAAAGTTCCCACGTAGTTGATGTGGAGAAAAATGGTCCGTCATGCCAGTAGTCAGCGAGTGATGGAGCTGCACAAGACGTGTGTGGGACCAGGAGCCAGCCGGCCGCGTATTATATGTGTTAGCGGGCTAGCCCCTGGGGCGCCTTGGTGGCGCGCGACACGCTCTCATTATGTTAATGAGCCGCTGATTGCCACGGCCGGGCCGTTCGCACAGGCGGCCGCACCTCGGGCGCTTTGTCGCTGCCCCAACGTGCATGAAATTAACGCCGGCGCATGCGCCGCGCCCAACGACACCGACTAATTGACACACCGGCAGTCACATTGTCAGACCGTCAGCTGACGCCCTACTGACTGACAAGCGGACGCCTTCCTGCTTCACTGCCGCCGTCTGCTGCTTACAAACACACAATTTAGAGGTCTGCACAGTGGCAATGATGCTCGCTAGTACTCGGTCAGGTGCACTGCTCTCTGTCTCTGGCTAAATCGAGTGTGAATACGCGGAGCGCGGCTGTGCCAAAACCTCCTAGAGGCCTCACGACTCGACAGTCCGTGTCATGTCTCACCGAGTAGACCCAAGGCCAACAAGAAACACAGGCTGCAGTGCGAACGTCACGTCATGTGATCAAGTGAGGCCTGAGCTGACGCGATCGCTAGCGGATTGGCTTGCCACTATGAGACAGTGGGCTGTTCTGCAGAGGCCGGCCAGTCAGCTAGCGTTAGCGCCAGTTCAGGCCTCACTTCATCATGGGACGTGACGTGACGTGCACGCCGTGGCCAGTCTTTCTCGCTTTCTCGTTGGCCTTGAAGTAGGCCGCAACCACTATCTGACTGGCTGGCTGCTACGAAGCAGCGTGCAGTGACCCACTGGCCAGCCAGTCTACTGGCGGTTGCAGTCTATTTGGTGTGACGTGAGGCAGAGTGTTGTGAGGCCTTGTCACTAGAAGGTGCTTGCTGTTATCGGTCGAAGTGGGGAGGACAGAGAACGCCCAGTCTGGTGCGCTCACCGCTCTGCTGTTGTGGCCCACCTGCTTGATTGCCGCCGTCTGCTGCTTACACAATTTACAGGTCTGCACAGTGGTGATGGTGTTCGCTAGTACTCGGTCGAGTGCTTGGTCTTGGGTAATTCGAATGTGAATACGCAGAACGCCCGGGCCAAAACCTCCTAGAGACAAGGCCTCACGACCCGACAGTCTGTGTCATGTCTCACCGAGTAGACCAGGGGCCAACGAGAAAGACAGGCCGCAACGCGCACGTCACGTCATCAAGTGAAGCCTGAGCCGGCGCCATCGCTAGCGGATTGGCTTGCCGCTATGAGACAGTGGCCTGTGCCGCAGCGGTCGGCCAGTCAGCTAGCGTTAGCACCGGCTAAGCCCTCACTTGATCATGTGACGTGCGCGCTGCGGCCTGTCTTTCTCGTTGGCCTCGGACTAAAACAGAGGTGATATTGAGCGTTCCACAGGGTAGTATTATTGGTCCTCTGCTGTTCCTTATTTACAGAAGTAGCTCTCTTAGGTTGTTTGCAGATGACGCCGTCATTTACCGTCAAGTAAAATCATCTGAAGATCAAAACCAACTGCAGAACGATCTGAATAGGATATCAGTATGGTGTAGAAATTGGCAATTCACTCTAAATAATGAGAAGTGTTAAGTCGTCCACATCTGTACGAAAAGAAATCCGTTAAACTTTGTTTACAAGATAAATCAATCAAAAGTGAAGGCCATAAACTCCACAAAATACCTAGGAATTACTATTACTTCAGACTTAAATTGGAAAGAACACGTAGATAATTTCGTGGGAAAGGCGAACCAGAGACTGCGTTTTATTGGCAGAACCCTTAATAGATGCATCAGAACTACAAAAGAGGCTGCGTACACTACACTTTTCCGTCCTTTTTTGGAGTATTGCAGCCCAGTGTGGAATCCTTATCAGGTGGGTTTGACAGAGGACATGGAAAGAGTCCAAAGAAGGGCAGCTCGTTTCGTATCGTCACGATACAGGGGAGACAGCGTTACGGAAATGATACAGGATCATCATTACAACAATGGCGCTTATCGCCGTGGCGTGGGCTACTTACGAAACTCCAATCGCCAACATTCTCCTCCGAATGCAAAAATATATTGTTTACTCCCACTTACGTAGATAGAAATGATCATCAGAATAAAATACGAGAAATCAGAGCTCGAACAGAGAGATTCATGTGTTCTTTCTTCCCACGCGCTATTCGAGAATGGGATGGGAGGAGATAAATAGTATAATGGTGGTTCGATGAACCCTGTGCCAGGCACTTAAATGAGATTTGCAGAGTACCCCATGTAGGGAGTAGGCCGCGACCGCTAGCTAACTGGCTGGCCGCTATGAGGCAGTGTGCAGTGCCCCAGCGGCCAGCTAGTCAGCTGGCGGTCGTAGCCTACTCGGTGTGACGTGAGACGGAGTGTTGTGAGGCCTTGTCACTAGAAGGTGCTGGCTGTGCTTGGTCGAAGCAGGGAAGACAGAGAACTCCCAGTCTGGCGCGCTCGTCGCTTGGCTGTTGTGGCCGATTCAGCAGTTTTATCTTTCCAAAGGCATGCCTCCCCAGTGTGGGACATCTACCTCAGTACATGGTACAGTACTAGCAACGAACAAGACTAGCTAGATCGTGGCACCAGTGATGTAACCTTAGCCGTGCTGCAAGGTCGATACTTGTGACTAACTTTCAAGTATCTCTGGTGCTACGGCAGAGGTCCTCTTTGGTTTCGTTTGGATCTGGCTGGCAATGGCGTGACTGAGGTTGTTGGACAGTCATGGTAGAAGAGCGCTGGTGGCTCGCTTGGATTGTAAGGCGGTTCCGTACGTGAAGTTTCCGTGCTCCGTGGCCGAGCAAATGTAAACATAGGGGAAGCATCGAGCTGGACGTTCCTGCAGCGGCAACCAGCCACGACAAGACGTGGGGCCCGTGACAACTGCTACTCACTGGGGCTGCTGGCTTTACCGAAATATGGAGTATTTCTGCCTTTGGACTTGTTAAAGGCTGGGTCAGCGCCGTAATTACCTTCGTCCTTTGGCGGATTTCCACAGAGCCAGCACGTGGGGGTGTTCAGGACAGTTGAAACTAGTCTACGCGTTCTGTTTGTCCTGTCGTGGGGAGCTCTTTCTTCCATTCGAGTCCGTTTTGCTCAAATAGTGCCTTATTGGCGTGTTTAGTCGACCTAGCAACGCTACGCTGTCACCCGCTTGGATGCAATTTGTTTCCTTTTTGTATTTTATTGCGAAGCGATGTTTCCCTGTCGATAAGATTTACGTGCGGGCTAGTGTACCCGTTGCAACTTAAAGCAGCAGGTTTCGTTTATAAAGAAGCCTTTAGTATTGGTGGTAATTTGTTAAGACTTTAATTTTCTCTTAAGGTGCCCTTTCCTTTTACCTTATAAAAAAGGGCGATTGCTAATCAGTCTCTTCTTTTGTCTTAAAGAGTTTTGGTGTGGTTGAGTCTATTATGTCTTGCTGTGTGCCTGCGAGGTTTGGATGCATCTTGTGTGCATCTGTTTTCTGGTCAACGTGCCGACCGGGGTTCTGAGCCTGTCGTATCTTACAGGCACGGCATCGGTGTTCAAAGTATTCGGATTCTAAATATTAATCTGAGGTATAACATTGTTCAAAAGTAATCTATCCTCGAGGATTGACTGATTGCCCCATTTACTTAAATATTTGTAAAGCTGTTTGCAGTGCTTGGCCAACTTTAGACTAAAGGTGTTTACAATTCATGTGGTACACACTTAAATGAATTCTAAGCAATTCAATTTTGTAATCTTTCTTGAAAGCGTCACTGATTTTTTAAAATATTTTTATGTTGCAAACGAAGCGTAAGTCTGTTAAAAATTATATTTGAATCTTAGTTCGCAGGTGCTGAAATTATATGAGTAAAATTTATCCTCAATTAAATTTTAAGAAGCTTTAAGCAAACAATCCTCAATTTTCCCTTTTTCTGATTCAGTCCTTCGTAGTGTGTTAAACCGAGTACACGGCGTGGGCACTTTAATGTCGTGTTCCAACCTGCCTCAGCATGATAGCACTGAGTAACGGGACAGTACCAGCAACCTAACCAGACCAACTGAGTCGTGGCACCGATGATGGAACTCTCTTCTACAACCAAACTAAATGTGACATATGGATCCTTGGCAACATGTTATATGCCATCTTACACCTTGAACTCCGAGATGTGATACCAAACTTGGCAACAACACCTATAAGTACAACAAATTCCAACTTGTGGCGAACTGTTTGGAAAGATAGTTGCAGGTGCCGTTAACCCGTGGCTATCAAAAAATTATTGGTAGTTAAATACAGGACAGCAATAATTTTAAGTAACCTCTGTTTTGCTTTTATTTACTCATTAAGATGGAACCTTTCTTTACATTGTTTCTAAAGTATATTCTTTATCGTTTCAAGAGCACACAAACTCCTTGAGGAGAAGAGAAATGTGCAGAAGTATCTTTGTATGTCTTGATTTTGGAATGTTCAAATTTTTGTTAAGCTTATGGGACTTAACTGCGGGATCATCAGCCCCTAAACATACAAACTACTTATAAAATACCTTATACTAAAGACAACACAAACATTCATTCTCGAAGGGGGATTCGAACCCCCGATGGGGAACGGTCTCACATATCGAAGCATAGCGCCTCAATGCGTTCGGCCGTTCCGCAGTGGCTTAATTTTTGGAGCTCGGCAGTAGACTGCTCGGAATGATATCCTCTTTTCACGAATTCTTCCGTTTGTTTTCCTTTACCCCTTCATCTACTTTCCTAATCGCAAGTTATTTTTCTTATACGTCAAGAAGGGTGTATTTCGTTTCTAAACTGATCACGTTAATATGTCTTATCATTATCCTGGCACAATGTACGTGCGGTGGGTCACTTAATATGCCGATGGGGGATGTCCTCTTAGTTTCTGTTTCCAACCTCAATAAACGTGCGCAGAAGATACGCTTGTAATTTCGGACGATGTCCAGGATGCTGTTTGCACTTCATTTTGTTTTATAATGACATTGCTGTCATCTAGTTACAGAAGCTTTCTTTCATTTTGTGATAACTGCGCGTCGAAAGAGGATGAAAAAGTAACTATAAAATGTGTGTAGCTTGGGTGGAAAAAAATGGTGTTGGGGTAAATCTCTCGACTGGTAACCGAAGGGTTGCGCGTTCGAAACCCGGTTGGACCTATGATTTTTTCAGTCTGCACTTTCACCCATCCTTCACCTCTCAACGATGTGAGGAGTCGCCAGAAACGGCACGTGGTTCGGATTGCACGTTAAGCTGTAGGTCCCCTTTCCCCAGTTGGATAACTGGGGTAGGCTAGGGACACGCAAGTCACCGAAGTGGTGTCCAATTGTAAGGCTTGCACCCGGCCAATGAGCCACACGAAATTATTGTTATTCCCGCAGTAATAAGTCCCATATATTTACAAAAATTTAAACAACTGAACTTCCGTCTGAGGTCAACCGCTCGCTCCCCACCAAGACGCCTTAGAGCGCTCGGCCACTCCACAGCGGCTAAAATCATGTAGTTACTAAAGTATACTAAAATGTTTAACGTATCATGATCGACTTAACAGGCATGTAAAAAGACAGAAAAAATATCACAGTAAAATGTTAAACGGTTAGATGGATTTCTTTTTGCAACGTCACTCTTTTTTTCTTTGAGGTTCCGATACCCTGTTCTGCACTAATAGTAATTCGTGTCAGTCTCCTTCGATATTTGTCACTTCAATTCCGTTCACTTGCGAACGCGACATTGATACCATTATATAAGACTTCTTTACTTACGAAATATATAGATATCAGTGTCAAATTATAACAATGGAAAGTCGAGGTTGGAATTAATAATATAGTATAGTATAGTATAGTATAGTATAGTATAGTTTACAACTCACCTCAAAGACGTGGCGACGAGCTGCGACAAGCACATACAAAAGACACACACATACAACACTTTGAGCTATCGGCCGTGGCCTTCTTCAGACAATAGAACACTAACGCAATCACACAGGCACACAACACAGTCCTACAACCATCATCTTCGCCTGCTGCACTTCTAATCACGCTCTGCGGCGAGTAAATCGGGGTGGTGAGGGGAGAGGGGATAGGAAGTTTACGTCATGGTAGTGGGGATGGGTTAGATGGGAATAACGAGATGCAGCTTAGGAATGGAGTGGGGACGCCGGTGAGAGGAGAAAAATAAAATAAAATAAACAAAATAAATATACAAAATGCGTGCACACTGCAAGTACACAAGACCGCATACACACACACACACACACATACACACACGCACACGCACGCACGCATACGCGCGAGCGCGCGAGCCACACGCACACACACACACACACACATATGCCCACACGCACGCTCTCTCTCTCTCTCTCTCTCTCTCTCTCTCTCTCTCTCTCTCTCTCTCTCTCTATCTCTCTCTCACACACACACACACACACACACACACACACACGATCGCACATTCACGCACCACTCAAAATAGGTGAGGTTTGGGATAGAGAGGTAAGAACTGTAAGGTATGGGAAAAAATAGCGAAGTTATCGTAGGTTGAGGCCTTAGTCTTAGCTACAGTTCACTTGTAGCAATGCATCATGTGGCATCTATGGCTGGACGGTCAGACAGCTGAAGGTCAACGTCCATTTGGTATAGAGATCAATTATTTGCTGTTTTATTTTATACATTAGATTTTGATACAGGTCATATTCGGTCGTGCATTAGTTTCGAAGTTTCCCTTTATTCCTTATGTGCTGTCTGAATAAAATTTTGAGGCAGTGTTGATGTTTAAACTCTGTATGCTTCATCAATATTTCTTGGAGTTAGATTTTCATATTCACGTAAATTTCAAGTTCTTAAAAAATCTTCATAGTAGGACCTTTTTGGATTCTTTGAAGTACCTGCAATGAACTCTAAATTTCGCTGCCAGTGTGACGGAGATACGTTGCATGGAGAAAGAAATCTGGCTGGTTGTTTTCACTATTCCTGGTGTGTTCTTCAAACCGTGTGCTAAAGTTTCTTCCCTTTCGGCCAAACAATCATTGGGGCAGCTTAAATTGATGATTTTATATTTCTTGATCGTAATTTCACCTAAAGGTTCGTAGTAGCTTTGTCTAACACAAATCCGTCCTAAGTAGACTGTGAAAATGTATTTCATTTTCTGGTTAGTTAATTTCTTTGTGGATTATGATATTTCACTACCTACTACATCATGTTTGAAAAATTTGTTTTTATTGTATAATTTTGTGACTACATTAGGGTCAAAATTATTTTTATGGTCTTGTTTTTAGTTCTTTTTGTATTGCGTGATTTTCTAGTGATAAGTTATCTCTTCACCATGGAGTGAAATTAAGCAAGTTTTTGTGATTTGTTATGGCATGAGTTTGCATTAATGATGTTGTCTGAGCTGGTAGGTTTTCTACAAATATTGCCGCGAATATTATCAACAGAACGCACGGTGCAGTGCTCGGCGTCGCAGACTGCTGTGCTGGAGGTCCGCGGATCATATCCTGCCACTGGGCCTTTGGCAAACAGAATTTATTCATCTGTATTTACTATTTCTAGAATGTTCTACGTGTTTCTTGCGATTGATGTATGTAGTGGAATACTCCAATCAGGAGCCAATTTGTTAGAATGTGCGCTTGTGTTAGCAATAAACCTGTTCAAAGTGTGTTGTACTCTATTAACTACCATTGAATTCCGGACCACCTGCGATTTTCAACGTGATGTGCTATGATGTGGTTACGATTTTTTTATAACTGCCAAGTCCAAATAGTTTATGGTACTGTCTGGAATTGAATCTTAGGGTGTAAATTGGTTAATGGTGATCACACAAACATTAATAACATTCACCAATTTACATCCTAAAACTGAATTCACTATAGAAATGGAGGCAACCATATTACAAATTACAAAATCAATACAGCTTAAGGTAAAGCTGGAACCAAAAGTCACATCAACGAATAGTAATGTAAATACCATCTTTGTTACCATTGAAATATCATCTGTAAACATATATCATCGCAACGTAAGAACTGTCAAATATAATTTAATGCCACTAATTTATAGTATCAAAAAATTTGACAGATATTGAGCAGTTTATAACGATGATAAATGAACGTCAGTCAACGTTAATGTAACTATTTGTTATACATACAGACAGAATAAGCTCTGTAATATTAAATACATAGGTGCTATATAAAAATAAAAATAATTATATTTCAGCAGGTAACTTGATAATTGCAATAAATGTCGAAACAATCTGTTGTGAAAATAAAACTAAAATTTCAACCTAGCAGCAAATTTGAAGCATTTTAGAAACGATTTATGTCATCTGACTCTGGCCGCGGAAGCCTACGTAATTATATTTAACTGGTTAATTTATGGTTACTGGCTTACATGACTAGTTGTGTATCATTCAAAATGAATCAAATATTCTACCAAGAACCCATGGAACAGTCAACAATCAACTTGTTTGTACTGAAAATACCATGAGCGGACTGCAGACTGATGGCATAGTAATGGTCTGCCACTTCCCGCCAGTTGTAGCAAGTATTTACGGAGTTCGTAGAGTTCGAGAAGATCACTGGACGTCGCTGAACTAAAACCCTTTTCTTTCTTCAATTATGTAGACGTAACTTTTGTCATTTCATCGAAAGAACCATAAAAAGGATGTCAGTTTGTCAAACATCTGGACTCCAACCTTGAAAATATTTTCTGTACAATGCAAACTGAAAAGGACGATAAACTCCCTGTTTCTCGAAGTTGTAGTTCAGAGTAATCCAGACGGCTCGCTTGCCTGTAGTGTTTATCTGAATCCAACATATATAGATTTATATCTACACACTTCCAGCTGCCTTCATCCCTCGCAGAAAACCGGCTTGCTCAAGTCCCAGTCACAAAGGGCATACTGAACTTCTGATGAACATGGTCTGGCGGCAGAGCTGTGGTACCACGAATCTGTCTTCAGCGAGAAAGGATACACCTGGTCGCGCGGAAGTAGCAGAAGTTGCGAATCACACGGTCTCCCGTACCGGAGATTCGAATCCTCCCTCGGACATAGATGTTTCTGTTGCCTTTAATATAAGTTAGTTCATAAGTAGTTTGTAATTTTAGGGACTGATGACCCCGCAGTTAAGTCCCATAAGCTTTACAAACATTTGAACATATTTTAGGATACACCCGACGAAAGATTCTAACGACCCTTAGCGCAAGAGTTTCAAGAAAACCGCAGAAGACGAAAATACGGAAGATGAAGATAAGAAGACCGCTCATATACCATCTGCCGATAATGTCACATCAAACACCGGCAGACAACACATTTAAACCTCAGTTAACCGCCTGTCAGACATAATACGTTACTTATGATGGACGGTCATAGGCTACGCGCCTCTCACAAAACCGGGGATGTACCAAGTCCCGTATGAATCCTGAAAAACCCATATTCGTCAAACGATCCGCACAACTGAAGACCGATACAAGTAACACTAACGCCACACCCGCTTACTACACCCAGCCAGTCTGCAATTAATTATTAACAAACGGAGGTCGTAGCCAATCAGTGACAAAATTTAGGCTTAGATTACTAAAGGAGCCATTGAAACTGTGCTGCGCGTAATAAATGGGGACACGGTTTTCCAATTGTGTGAGACATGGGCCAATACTAAGCTCAATTAAAGCAAATCGTGACATTATGACGTGTGATGCAATTAGGATGGCGGTCGGCAATCAACTGAGGCCCTCCCTCCCCCCCCCCCTTCCGCCACCATACCACGGTGTCTCCCTTCCTCCAACACCGAGCATGTCACGGAACCGGCGACGTATAACTATCGCTAGCGCATTGAGGGCCCTTCATTCCACATAGACAAGTCTATAGGATAGTCTGCGACAGAATGTCCATCATCTATCCCATTCTCAACAAAACCAGTTCCATTTACTGCTCCACTGGAATAAGTGAGATGCAATCTGCGGCTGTTCGCTGGTGATGATGTGGTGTACAAGTGGGTGTCGTCATTGAACACTGTAGATGGATGCAGTATGAGTTGGACCAAATTTCCAGGTGGTACGAGGAATAGCAACTAGCGCTAAATGTTGAAAAATGTGATGCAGATGAGTAGGAGAAACAATCCTGTAACGTTCGAATACAGCATTAGTAGAGTGCTGCTTGAGAGTGTCACTCCAATTAAATACCTAGGCGTAACACTGCACAGGTATACGACATGAGAGGAGCATATAAGGACAGTCGTAGGGAACGCAAATGGTCGACTTCGATTTATTGGGAGAATTTTCGGATGGTATGATTCGTCTGTAAATGAGACCGCATATAAAACCCTTTTACGACCCCGTCCATAGAGGCAGTTCAGAAGCGGGCGTCTAGGTTTGTAAGTGGCAGATTCCATCAATGCAAGAGTGTTACCGAAATGATTCGGGAGGGAAGAAGACGTTCTTCCCGAGAAACAATGTTTAAAAAAATTGGAGGTCCGGAATTTGAGGCGGACTGCAGAATGATTCCACTGCCGCCAAGACCACAAGGATAACATTGGAGAGTTAGGTGCATACAAGTACTCGATTTTCCCTTGTTCTATTTGTCAGTGGAAGAGGAAAGTTTGTAACTAGTAGTATTACCGAGTACCCTGCGTCACGCACCTTGGGGTGCATTGGGGAGTATGTATGTTGATGTAGATTGTCTATTTGGCATTGATATGCCCAAAAATGTTGTATGCCCAGTTCAGACCAGAAAAACTCCAGTGGTTCCAAAACTGCGTCCTGAAGAGAGCCCTACACCTACGCTATTGGTTTTGCTGCAGGAATTAAGTATACGAAATTAATGCCGATTGGTCGCCATATGTTTTATTTATACAATCAATTTATTACCGGTTTCGGGCGTTCCCCATCATAAGATAATTTGTTAAAGTACACAATCATGAGATTAAGAAATTTAGAAAGTAAAGCATAAAACCAAATCAAAATAAAACATACAGATCATTGCAGATAGTTTATAAAATGACAAGCGCTGATATAAGGAACACACATTAAAATAAATCAGTCAAGTGCCTTCTAACGTTGTACGCACATACGTATGAAATTGAATATTCCCGTGGCGTAGTAAATTTTAAGTTCAGCAGATGACGTGCAGAAGTAGCGCTTTCTTCACAGCCCACAAACACAGTTATAAAAACATTTTATAATATGAAGTACGACAAAAGGGAATTCTTTTATAAATGAAAATATCTTTTCTAAAATAACGGAAATATCGTCCGTGTGGTACAATGAAATCGAGTCTCATAATTCTTGATTTTATTGCACCACATGTGCTAAGATCACGTTATTTAAAAAAAAAAAAAAAAAATTTCATTTTCCGCACGCCATTTACTTCGCTTCAGTCCCCAACCCATGTCCCCCCAACCCATGTACCCCCTCCCCACCTTTCTAATCAGTACACTCTTTGACAAAAAACCTGGCCGCCGGCCGGCCGCCGCCGAGCCTAAGTCCGAGCCGACCGCTACATGGGACAATAAAAGTGGCCGCGCTGATTCGCTCTAAGTCCAGCTATCTGCACAATCTGGCAACACTGCAGACTGCGGGAGTTCATACAGCACTTCTCATGTGCAGTTAGAAGATAACTGGGTCAGCTCCCTCTTTGGTCTTGCGGTAAAGTGCGCGGCTTTCATGTTCAGTATTAGCGATAGAAACCGACTGTTGACAAAAATTTCAAATTCACGTCACTCGTTCATGCTCATGCCCCATGTGTAAGGGAAGCATATGTGTAACGTATTTCAGTTTTTGGTACACTGGTAATAACATTTCGGCCCAATAACATTGCCACCTCTGGCCGCAGCACTTGGCACAGCTCTCCGCGGCCCATATACCTCGCCGGCAGCAGCGGTGGCGGCGCTACACAGCGCTGCCTCGCCCTCTGCCCACAGCGCCTGCCGCCGCTCATCGCCCTGGATACGTAAAATGCTGTAGTGTTGCTAAGTGGTGATCCACAAAAAAAGGTTGCGATTTGTATTTCACACAGGATATAACGAAGCAGACCACCTATTTTGAATGATGAGCATATAATACATTAGAGAGGCAAAATTGTCATTGTCCAATCCAATGGCAATCTACGATGGTTAACACTTATTTGTGGTTTAAATCTCGATCCTTTTCCTTTCAGAAAAGCCTTTCATGTAATTTTTTATTCTCATCAGTTCATATGTTTTCATCAAGATACAATATGTAACTAACTAAAATGTTTTAGTGTCGTTGTTTCACTCCGTACGGTAAATGTATGAGCTAAATTATGTGAATACGTTTCAGTGCACGTTCTAAAGCAATACAGGCACACTGCAAGGTTCGTGTCTTCATGTCTCATTTCTACAGGAGATATTTCACATCAATGGAGGTGAATTCGAATTTCTTCGAAGGCGTTTGTATGGTGAAGCAAAGAAGACATCTAATACCATTTTCATAATTTGAAGTCGACCTTTCTGAAAGACTTATTGTATAAAGTTTTTCTTATGATTTCGTTAAAGAGTTTCTTCTTGCAATCTGCAGCGTATAAAGTAAAATAAAATGAAATTAAATTCCTCCCTCAAACGCACTTTCTCCAACCAGGATTAGAACTGCCGCCTCACACTACGCTTGCATCACAACACACGAGCAGAACCACACAGCCAACCACACACTGCCGTAAATTGCCCTCAGTCTCTCACATATTCAATGCTTAGCCTATAACGCATCGCGAAAGAATCTGAAAGTCACCTACACAAATAACTACATTCCTTGAGTGCAAAAGTTAAATTTCTGTCTCTCATTTCACGTCAGCGTTAGAAATCATTAGTCATGAAAGTAGAAAAGGAATGTCAAGTGAACTTAGTGAGACAATTCAGTACCACTTGAGGAAGTAACTGCACTGTCACAGTGTTGCCAAATATCAGCAACGATGTTGCCAGTTCTTAACTGTACTAGGAAGACCTGTGTAGCGATAAGCGACGCGAAATCGCGCTGGTCTCATGCGGGCTTCTAGAGGGGAGTCGCGCATTTCGGTTAATATGCGCTATTTCCTGATAGATTCCGTCGTCACATTTACGATGCAGATATTAAATTCGTCCAATGAGGATGAAACTAGCGTTTAAATTATTTGAAGCTTTACAGCATTATGATATTTCAGCAAATGACTAGAGAAGTTAAAAATACTGATACTGTGCTTGCAACATACGGCAGGTCAAAGTCTGAGATATATAAACTTCCATCACGTTTTCAGTTTCACCCCCCCCCCCCGAAAAAGACTAAAACAATTACTTTGTTAGATATCTACAAAAGCAATTTTTATGAGTTACTGGAAATGAACGTTGCATCATCCGTCACTAAACAGTAAGGTATCAAACACTTCGCATCTTGAATGCGATAGCCCACAATATTCCCAATCCTACTGGCATCTGACCTAAACTGGCTTTTAGCCATGCATTGAGAAGAAATGATGATGAATTGATAACTTACCCTCATCAACTTTCAGTGAGAGCTTTTTGTAACAAAACGAAAAAGTAATACGAACCATCAGTTTCTCCAATGATACTAGGCATTGTTGTCTGAAGATGGACTGTATCTACGTTGAGTCTTGTCAAACGCGTCTCACATTCAAGGAATATTACCTAAATGAATTTAGTCCTAATGAAGCTGTAATAAAACAGAGAATCTGGGTGGTTGCGCAAATTCGTAGGTTTTTTTACCTTGCCTTAATACTTGATGCAAAGATGAGCAAAATACAAATCCATCATCTATCGGTTTCTTCGA
Source organism: Locusta migratoria (assembly GCA_026315105.1). Classification (NCBI taxonomy): domain Eukaryota; kingdom Metazoa; phylum Arthropoda; class Insecta; order Orthoptera; family Acrididae; genus Locusta; species Locusta migratoria. The sequence goes on along the minus strand of CM048744.1, from coordinate 403,468,489 downwards.
TTCTTTGGACAGTTTTCTTTGGTTTGTACTCCTTCACTTCGTCGGCGATCTACTGCTTTCATTGAAAATACAGTAATCTATTTGTCCCACATTTTAATGTCCTTGGTTTTTATTCTGAATGACAGTGATGATTTCTGTTGGACTGGTTCCATATATCTGACCTAATTAATGAAATTTTATTCCCATGACAGATGAAAGCAATTAGAACCTTGTGTGTCTATAATGAATTTTCATATGAAAAAAAATTAACACCTGAAGATGGGTCTTTAAAAACGTGAAAACGGTCTTGGACCTGTAAAGCAACATTCTTAATTAAAAAAAAAGTAAATAAATAAAAAAAATAAAAAAAAACAGCTGACACGGCTTCAGAATTTATTATTTACTTTATGGGATGACTACATTTGAAGTGATTTTCAAATAAGTTGTTCTATCTGTATTTTAAATTTTACCATCATTTTAGAATAATTGATAAATTCATTTAAGAAAATGTTCTTTCGTTTTGTTTCTGATGTCACTTGATATTCTTGAAGTAGGTGGCTACAGCATCTGCTATGAGGTTTCCAGGAGACAGTTGGCAGGGTGATTTTGTTTGACAGTAAACGGATAATTTAAGATGTAACGAAACGAAATGATGAGATCCAGCTTTTGCAACAAAACGCACCCGATTTTTAAATTGGCTAGGTTTTCAGAAAGTGACTATTATACAGCTAGACATTAGTTACACCCTACCTCATTTATTTACCCACAGCTGAGGCAGATTGCTCGCAACGTGAAAGAGAGTAGGAGTAGTTAATGTATGAAACGACCTTATTGAACACAAATTCATGTTAACTACTACAACGAGCATATTATGATGTTAATTTTTCAAAATATTTAATGTAGGTGACAAGAAAAAGTCAACTGACTGCAGAAATACGTATCAGACTCACATCTATATGATGCACATGATGCCTAAGTTGCAAAACAATAGGCCCTACTACGACGTTGGAAAATCTTGATTACATTGGTGGCCTGATGAACGAGTTTTTGTAGCTGGCGTCCTGCATGTTAGGATCCGGATCCGTAATTCCACTCAGGCTCGAGATACTGTGCTCTCCAAATTCCACATATGTCACGTGGCCAGCTATAAAAAAAAATCAATGACTACCTCATTGAGCGTATTACCAGTTTTGTTTCTCGGTTTATGGTTGATTCATATGCAGAACTTACCGTTATGTTTACTGTACTCCATTAACTAACACTAAGACTCACAATTTGTCGCAGAAAAGTCTTCCTAAATACCCAAATTTGTCCAGTTTCCTTCGAGTTTGCTTCCTAATAAAATAAAATGTCCACAGGTCAATATGGAAATTACAAGCGACCTGTTATTGACAGAACATCCGTAAGTTCCAAGAGGTCTACCGAATATCTGTTAGGCTCCTTTTGATGGCTTCCTCTGTTCAGAACGAAAACTATTCCTCCAGCAGGAGCGCTCCGCCTTCTCCGTTTCCAGACGCGCGCGCCTTCGCTCGCTCGTTGTGCCGCATTTACCAAAACGACCGTGGCTGCCCCCACCGCGTCATACCTCTTATCGACTTCAGAACGTTAATGAAATAAATTACCCTTCACGTTGGTGGCCACTAAACGCTACTTTATGTTCCAGTGTTACTATGATATCTGACATAGCTATTAAAAATTCGAAAATTTATTGGAACTATCCTTAACGCGGTAGCAATTATCGAGTGGACAAAAGTTACTTCATACGTCTTAGGCTATTTTAAAACCACGTTTCTATGCATTTTCCATCTGAATGATTGTTTTACACTTTTCAAATTTTGTATGTGTGACATTTTTCATTCAGTTTCAGACGTTTTTATGAGAATACAACAGAGACATTCGATACATATGTTTTATTTCTATTTCACCTGACCCCTCTTATGTATTAGTCACGAAAAGATCGCGAAGGTAAAAGATAGGGCGATATGAACTCACACTAAGTCTTACCAGAAATAGTTTTAACGGCGAACCATTCATGACTGGAAGAGAAACAGGTGGAAACAGCAGTTGTACAAAAATTGCCCTCCACCATATACAATTAAGAAATGGCGTTAATGAAGCAGTGTCATCCAGTTCTAAGTTAAGTTGAAACTTCAAGGTCTCTTGTTCCGAGGGAAGTTGGTTTAAAATGAAATGCTCTCTAAAAGGAGTAAAGACGAACAGGCTAAAAATTCCTCCCACACTTTCTCAAATAGAGAAAACCAGGAGGAGGTGCTGAGAGACCTTTCGTGCTATCAGTATCTACTGATGTAGACGGAAAGATTGTTCGCCGAAATATCGCGGATATTGGACGACTGAATCCGACAGTACAGCCTAGAAACATGGAAGCATCAGATCGCACATTTTTACTGTGGCTTTTCCTTTGTTCTTTTTTTTTTTTTTTCGTTCCTGTGGTGAGAAACTACTATGAATATCAATTATCTGCTGAATTATTTGTCGAACTGCCATAACATTTTAAGATCTTTTGCAGTCAATAGCTATTACTGCACCTTAAGCGCGACATGCGTTTTTTCGCAAGCTGAATATCTGAATAACATCTTCCCTACCTCTCCGAAGCAGTTCATGGTTGAACTCTCAACACAATTATGCCGTACGTTCCCCTACCGTACCATCTGGGCAGGTACTGACAAAGTCGTTTCCAATACACTAATCTCTGTTGTGCAGCAATATTTGTGTGGCAACGAATCAGTGAACTTTCAGTGACATAGTACCTCTGAAGATTATAGCCGTTACAACTAATAGAATCTAAACCTCAACCATATCCGAGTGATCGGTTATCGAGACATGACACCGGACGGTCAATTTGGTAGTTATATCATGCTATTTTACACACTTATTTATGAAAATAGAGCGATGTCTTTTGCATGGAGGAATACGAGAGTGAATTATTTGTCATACTTTGTTAAGATTACGGTGTCAAATCCTAACAGAAAGAGCCGCGGTGGAGTGGCCGAGCGCTCTAAGGGGTTTTGCTGCGGATAGCGTGGTTGCTGGCCGTCGGAGGTTCCAGTCCTCCCTCGGGCCTGTATATGTCCTTAGCATAAGTTAGTTTAAGTAGTATGTAAGTCTAGGAACTGATAACCGCGGAAGTTACGTCCCTTAGATTTTCAAACGTTTAAACATTGTCTCACAAAGAGCCGTTGAAGTAAATAGAAATTTTCTTGTTCTTGAGCGTCATGTTGATATCGGACGTATAGCGGTTGGAGAACGACAGAATAGAAAACAGCCTTTTTCCTTTATGAAATGACAACAAACAAATATGAAGGATCTACAGTAAAGGTGTAACTAGTTTGTTCCTTCAATTAACTTTATTATAATAAACGAAAAAATCAGTACGTCTCTAGCTAACTGTATCCCAATACACACCAACCAAACTGTTTTCAATGCTACACAAAATAGAAGTAGCCGCAAAGCGAAACATTCACTGGTTTACAGTTACAGTTCTTATAACGTATTCAATGTTAGCCAAATCTCGGACATCAATGAAGAGGACCTGAAGTTCTTGCGTTCCCACAATCGGCGGCGATGCTGCGGAGAATCTGATGGCGTCCGTGGCGGGGCGTCTGGGCAGCGGAGCAGCGGCGGTAGCGACTGCGGAAGACGGAGAAGTTGCAGGTTGCGTGGCTGGCGTCCGACTGCAGTGGCTAGATGGTGCGCGGCCTAAAATACGCACGTGGCAGGATATCTGAAGGACCTACTTCCCGGTCACGGCGGACGGCTAGTGCCGCCTGTGAACGCGTTTTGTCCCTCGGAGTGTTCGCCAAGCTGTCTGGCAACCTGCGACGCCTTCATGCTGTGAGTGTTGCCGCTGTAGTAGGCGGACTGGACAAATTTCCACTTGCAGTCGCGAATTTTATTGAACATTCCAATCGTATACAA